>OY804576.1:136083814-136796183 GCA_963680875.1 Bathymodiolus brooksi | reverse complement strand
TGAAATGAAATTCACAGAGAAGATAGAAAAAGAATTAATTTAACAGCAATAATCAAAATTTATAGCATAAATTGAACAGAGAATTAAATTAAACCAGACAGAAAAATGAGATTATCTGGGTAAAAAAAACTCTGTCATTATTACAAATAGTATCAACAAAACTGTATTGTTACCACTATGTGATAATAAATGTGATTAAAATAAATTGAAATCAGTCATTAATTGTTTTACAAAAATATGGCAGGATGTAGTCAGTCTAATAGATTGTATTGACAAAAGCAAAAACACCAAATTCACTGGATTAAATACTTTTTATGTGGGTAAGCAAGTTTAATATTTGCATCAAATAATTAATTTTTAATACTTCAATTTCAAACTATTTAAAAAAAACATCTTTTGACAAAACAATTACACTGAAAAAGCTGAAATACTGTACTTTCTTAATCTGGTTTACTTTTTAAGTTTGGTTGGCCTATGACAAAATCATGTGCTTTATTGACCTTTGACCGACTTTATGTGACGTAATAGGACGCCATTTGGAAAAAGGGTAGTAAAAAAATTATAACATGCAACGTGACATATGTATCAGAGAATTAATACTTAAGTATAATTCACATAAGCTTCTATAAAAGCTTACCGATCATAACAAGTAAGAACATTAATTTCCGGTTGCTGACTGATTTTGTCTGAATATATAATTTTCCTTTGTAAGATTGTTCGGAGTTCGGTAATTTTGTTATTACCCTTATTTAATGTAAATTTCTAATTTATTTAAAATATATAAAATATTATTATTTTAAGTTCTGCAGATATCTTTTATGCGATATTATTCAGCAAGAACCAATCAAAATAGTTCATATCATTTGTGGTTATAGCCACATGATTACCCACAATACCTCATAATAATTTCGCTACCAACACCGCAAATCATTGACCTTAACCGAATGGTGAGATAAGTCATCATCACTAGGAGACTCCAACGCCAAAATTATAGTTTTGCAGTCAAATTTGTTTATTGTTATGAAGAGTCTAGAAATAGTCATACATGTAGATCCAATAGATTCGATCATGTCTATATAAATAAAAAAAATTGTTCCGAGAAATTTACGAAAGAAAACACTAAGAGAAAGAGTTCTGGAAAAGTCAAACATGTAACCTTTGACGGTTGAAGTGGGTGAACATTTGATTCTGAAAAGTCAGACATGTAACCTTTGATAGTTGAAGTGAGTGAACATATTATTCTGAAAAGTCAGACATGTAACCTTTGATGGTTGAAGTGGGTGAACATTTGATTCTGAAAAGTCAGACATGTAACCTTTGATGGTTGAAGTGGGTGAACATTTGATTCTGAAAAGTCAGACATGTAACCTTTGATAGTTGAAGTGGGTGAACATTTGATTCTGAAAAGTCAGACATGTAACCTTTGATGGTTGAAGTGGGTGAACATTTGATTCTGAAAAGTCAGACATGTAACCTTTGATGGTTGAAGTGGGTGAACATTTGATTCTGAAAAGTCAGACATGTAACCTTTGATGGTTGAAGTGGGTGAACATTTGATTCTGAAAAGTCAGACATGTAACCTTTGATGGTTGAAGTGGGTGAACATTTGATTCTGAAAAGTCAGACATGTAACCTTTGATAGTTGAAGTGGGTGAACATTTGATTCTGAAAAGTCAGACATGTAACCTTTGATGGTTGAAGTGGGTGAACATTTGATTCTGAAAAGTCAGACATGTAACCTTTGATGGTTGAAGTGGGTGAACATTTGATTCTGAAAAGTCAGACATGTAACCTTTGATGGTTGAAGTGGGTGAACATTTGATTCTGAAAAGTCAGACATGTAACCTTTGATGGTTGAAGTGGGTGAACATTTGATTCTGAAAAGTCAGACATGTAACCTTTGATGGTTGAAGTGGGTGAACATTTGATTCTGAAAAGTCAGACATGTAACCTTTGATGGTTGAAGTGGGTGAACATTTGATTCTGAAAAGTCAGACATGTAACCTTTGATGGTTGAAGTGGGTGAACATTTGATTCTGAAAAGTCAGACATGTAACCTTTGATGGTTGAAGTGGGTGAACATTTGATTCTGAAAAGTCAGACATGTAACCTTTGATGGTTGAAGTGGGTGAACATTTGATTCTGAAAAGTCAGACATGTAACCTTTGATGGTTGAAGTGGGTGAACATTTGATTCTGAAAAGTCAGACATGTAACCTTTGATGGTTGAAGTGGGTGAACATTTGATTCTGAAAAGTCAGACATGTAACCTTTGATGGTTGAAGTGGTTGAACATTTGATTCTGAACAGATATATTAAAAGTCCGCTAACTGTTAAATAGAGATTGGAACTGGATCCATTATCTTCAATAACATGTCAGTTGTAAAGTTGTGCACGTGTTTAGAGGCGTGTGCTCCTTTTACTACTTTATCACCACATTTCAATAACATATACTGGTGTTTTTGAGTTAACGTAGCGCTTTGCGCTTTTATTACTTTCGTTGGAGTGACAACTCTGCTGGTGGACTAAGAATCCCCGAGGGTATCATCCGCCCTGTAGACAGTACTTCGACATTGGCATGGTTTATCATATATAAATGTGTTTGCTCCTAAAGACTTTGCACTCTGTTGTCAATGAGCGTACCAGGTGAACCATGGTTAATTAGATATGCTTATTTGAAATTTATAATTCCTAAATGGTGTACTCACCGGGTCGATACCTTTGCTGGTGGATTACAAGAGAAATTGTATTGCATCAGTTTCACTACAGCAGAATATTAGACGCTGGGTGTTCTGGACAGCAGTGTTATTACAACGTCAAAATGGAGCTGTGATTCCTTGCATTTTATCTCCATTCAGTACAAGCAGGTAGTGGCTGTCAGTTATGAGTCATCGGTAAATTACAAGATAGGGAAATGTGCTGGTAGTATATCTACGACGAATACAAGTGTAATTACCAGAAACTTCATAATAACGAATTAATACGAGTGTCTTGTGATTGCTAACAAAGAACCATCAGCGGATAAACACGTTTCTCTACTATGTGTAACAGTACATTTGAAGATCACAAGTTCGGAATAATGAAATTTTCATAAATCTTGCGATCTAAAAGCTTTGTTTGCGCTATTATATGTAATGGCATTTATCACTGAGTCCTTGTTTTCAAAAGGTCTCTAAGACTGATATCATCAACATACTCGAGTTTTGATTGACAACATATTTGTTATGTTTGGTGGACGTGTTTTCTTTTTTTGCCCACACCCATGGACTGAGTAGTCCCCCGGACTTTGTCTAGATAGCGAATATAAGTGAAAACGTATCATGTGGCTCAAACTCTTTAAAGGATCAAACGTACCCAATAAGTGATCTTATCGAGATATCAATATTGTTAGATAACGTTACAGAAAACCGAAGGGGCAATCGAGAATGGACAATACAGAGACACTGAGCGAAGACAAACACGAACAAACACAACACAAAACAGAAAACTGTAATGATGAACAACACAAACCCCACCAATTACATACAACGGGGTGAATCCAGACGCTCGCGGAGTGCAAGCAGTTCATGTTTCTAATACACCGGCCGGTTTACTCATAGTCAACTCCGGTAAAAGTCATGTCGGTGATAGCGGAAAGAACACCAAGATACGTAAAACGGAAAAGATCCATTGTTATTTGAGATTTGGATATTTCGTAAGGTCAATCAGTTTGATAGGACGACCGTGGGTATGCAGTATCGATGACCTCAACCTAGGAGTAACGTAGCTTGGCTTGAATAGCTTGTGTGTCAGCGGCTGAGCTCTGCACAGAATATCACTGTACTGGTCACAAGTCCTAGAATAAGAAGTGTTTGCATATACCAAAGGAGTAATCAGAAACCGCAAATCGTACAATGACAGACACCGCAATGGTCAAAGGCAAAAGGACAAACAACGATCTACAAAACATACACATAAAACTAAAGATCCCGTAACACGAACCCCACTAAAAACCGGGATGGACTCAGTCGAGAAATATCGAGAAATTAAATGTATAACACAGAAGGAAACTAGACAATCACATTGGAATTATGTAAATAACATAATGGAAAAACCAATGGAAGAAGGGAACAATAAGATCTTTTGGAAATATATAAAAAGCCGCAGGAAAGATAATATAGGAGTGGCCGGAATAAAAGAAAACGGAGTCTTACTCAGGACAGTGAAACAAAAGCCAACCTACTAAATAAACAATTTCAGTCCGTGTTCACGAAGGAAGACCCGAAAGAAACACTACCAACATTACCACAATCAAATTATCCATCCATCTCAGATATAATCATCAACATAGAAGGGATAGAAAAACTATTAAGAAATATTAACATCAGCAAAGCCAGTGGCCCGGATAACATCCCCAATTGGATATTAAAAAACTGTGCACATGAAATAGCTCCATTCATCGCAAACATATTCCAGCTTAGTTTAGATACAGGTACTTTACCATCTGACTGGAGGGATGCAAATATATCCTCTGTATTCAAAAAAGGAGACAAGCATACAGCTAGCAACTACAGACCGGTCTCATTGACAAGTGTCTTGTGTAAAACTCTTGAACATATTATTTGCGGTCACATCCTACAATATCTGGAACGATATAACATCTTAACATCTTTGCAACATGGCTTCAGATCAGGTCACTCATGTGAAAGCCAGCTTGTAATTACCATGCATGACATAATGAAGACATTTGACCTTAAATTACAAACTGATCTTGTGATACTGGACTTTAGTAAAGCCTTTGATACTGTGCCTCATAAAAAGTTACTGCACAACCAAAACAGCTATGGCATAAAAGGAACCACTCATAAATGGATAGGACAATTTTTGACAGCTAGGAAACACCAAGTCGTTATTGACGGAGAAAGATCAAGATCATGCTCTGTAGATTCCGGAGTTCCACAAGGAACGGCCCTCGGACCGCTCCTCTTTCTCTGCCATATTAATGACTTACCATCTTGTGTGACATCTCAAGTGAGATTATTTGCAGATGACTGCTTATTGTATCGTTCGATCAAATCCATCAATGATCAAATACAGCTACAACAAGATCTACAGTCACTCGAAAAGTGGGCAACTACAAGGGGGTGTGAGGTTTAATGCAACCAAGTGCTACCTCGTGACAATCTACAGATCTAAGAACCCTTTGACTTTTGACTACACATTTGATAACCACAACTTAGAAAAAGTAACTGCAAATCCGTATTTGGGCATCACTATCAGCGATAACTTGAAATGGAATACTCATATCAACAAAATATCCAACAAAGCATCATCAATTTTAGGCTTCATTCGACGAAATCTTCGACACTGCACCAGCAACCGTAAACAAAAAGCTTACATATCACTTGTCCGGTCAGTAATGGACTACTTTTGTGTTGTATGGGACCCATACCTCAGGAAAGACATTGAAAACTAGAAAATATCCAACGATGGTCCATTTCGTAAAAAACGATTACCGCAGGGATGGCAGCGTAACAGCCATGCTTTAGGACCTTAAGTGGCAGCCTCTAGCAGACAGACGTCGGGACCAACGATTGATCCTGCTCTACAAGATCATCAATGGCCTGGTGGTAATCCCTGCCGATCAACACATTCAGCCAAACCCGAGACCCTCGAGAAATAGACACACAAAGACATTATTAATTCACACCTGTAACACTGACATTTACAAACACTCATTTATACCGCGTTCTACTATTGATTGGAATTCCTTACCTGAAGCTACAGTTACCAGCAAAACAGTGGACAGACTTAAAGCAGCTCTTCTGAAGCGCGACTAAGAACTTACATGCGCACACACCCCTGAAGGACTTTTACTCAGAATTGAGTTAATCTTCAGTAACCATACAGATACAGATAGTTGCTCCGGAAGGGTAAGCAGTTTCTTCTCCACTAGTGGCATCCGTCATGTTAATCTACTTACAAACTCGATGATAAGTCATGAATGAGGAAAAGAACGGGACGTGTTTACAACAAGTGGAACATATCCTAGGTCATGTGTGACACAGATATAAATTTTGAGAAATAAATTATATATGCATGTGTTGTTTGGATGGCCCTATTAATGAAGTTAACTATTGGAAAAATGAAATCAACACCGTTATTGTATAGTTTTGTTTTTAATCTTCCCTCGCTGTTGATTTCAAGGTGAAAGTCAAGGTAAGAAGAAAACTGTTTACTTGTCAGTAGTACCCTTTACTTCAAGTTCATTTGATAGATGAGACGTAGATATCGATATAGTACACAAGAGTCTTTTCTGAGATAACCTTCATCAGGTACAATACACTCATAATTTAAAAACACAATGGGAAAGCTGAATATATTTTTTTTATATTTGGTTGCAAGTAATCCAAAGGACCTAAGCAGAGAGATCCTTAGTTTTATTAATTTTTTAATAAATACATTATTTAGGAACTGTCAATTTCAATAATTGATATATCTAATAAACCATGTCAGTGCCAAAACACTGACTACTGGGCGGACGATACCTCGGGAAATAATAGCCCACCAGTATCGACAGAGATACATTTAAGTAATGAAAACGTGGATATCGAAATTAATGCGCACGACGCGTTTCTGGAATACGTCATCAGGTACACTTAAAATGAAAAGATTGGAAAGCCATATAATTGATAAATCTTTGGTTGCAAGTAAACCTAAAGGCTTAGACAGGAAAATCGCCGAATTGGGAATTGAACAGTGAATGAACATCGCATATTTAGCGGGAGATGGAATTAAAGGTTTAGGCTTATTTCATATCGTCATTCTTGAGAAGTTGTTGAAGGAAATCTGCCTTATTAGCATGTAGTGCAAATCATCGAGTAGAGAAGCACAATTAGTACCCATTGGTTTGTTTGTTTGGTGGTGTTTAATGTCACTTCCAACAATGTTTCAGTTTTATTGTGGCGGTCAGTTTTATTGTGGCGGTCAGTTTTATTGGTGTAGGAAACCCGGAGAAAACCACCGACCTGCCGTAAGTCACTGACAAACTTTATCACATAATGTTGTATACCTCGCCCTGGTCGAGATTCGAACTCACAAACATCAGTGGTGTTAGGCACTTATTGCATAGGCAGTTGTAAATCCAACTACCATACGATCACGACAACGACGGCCCTACTACTCATTGGAATACCGATCGTGTGTTAAAACACCTAAAAACAATAAAACTGGACAAATATTTGTCGATAAAAATCTAGCATATGAATGAACTCGCCTCGTTTGTATGCACATGCATTAGTAGATCTTAAGTGTACTTTTACAATTAAATCATTAACTGAAGAACGGACAGATGTCATGATGATTATTGAAATTGTATCTCCATCTACACATATCGTGCTTATAAAGAACCTGGTATCATATTATAATTGAAAGCCAATATATCCTGTCATAAGCAGATATTAAATCTGATTACATTGATAATGCATGTACAAGGCTGGTGGGGAGGGTATGCTTTAGTATAATAAAGTTATATTAGTCATAATGATATATTGTTATATCATCAGCCATATATAAATGGTATTATGTTACATATCTTTCTAACACTTGATTCTCCGTCATCTGATATAGAAGGTCAGTAGTTACTTTTATTAAAGTCTTGAAATTTAATATTACAATATAAGAAACTTATAAAAACCGTAAATATAGTATATGTTTTGCTAATGTATTCATTGTCATTCTATATGTAAAAGTGTAAAAGCAGCTTACATCACCCATCATTATTAAATCCACCTTTTTCTTAAAAAAGGGGACTAAGCGTCTTCAAAGTGATTATTAAAAAATGCATTTGTATTGATGATCGAAATCTTAGAAGCAGCTCTTTATAGCTAAAATCAAACTGTTGTGATTCTTACAGCAATAGAAATTGAACTTTATTTCTTAATTAGGAATCATTACTTTTCTACAATTGTTTTCTGTCCTTTTTTGTTTATGTATTTGTTTTTAGTTTTTGTTATTGTGTTTTTTTTTGCTTGTTCTTTTAATTTGTTTTTGGTTTTTTTTTTTGTTTCTTTTTTAGTTTTTTTTTTTTGTTTGTTTGTTTGTTTGTTTGTTTTCTTTTTGTTTGTTTGATTGGGTTTTTTTTTTATTTGGGGGGGGGGGCTTCTATACATTGCTGTTAATTTACAATGCACACATTTTTGTCATTAAAATAAAACATAGCTTATTACAAGAGATTACCAGCAATATCAGAATTACAAGAGGGATATTTCTTGACACGAAATCAGAAAATTCAAACACAGCAAAAGGAGTTTCCTAAATATATACCGTCTGACACGTTATCTCAATGCAAAATATCTTCCTTTCGTGGCCATAGACGTGTTAAAATGTATTGTGAATGGTGGTCATATGAGAGATTGTTGTTTGTTTTGTTTCGTTATGTTCTTTGTTTCGTTGTTGCTGATGGTGATGCCTTTCAAACTAATATGTAGTTTATTTTAGTACATGTCTACTGCGAAATAGATGTACGCAAACATTTGTTTATTTTATATTTGTTTGATTTGTTTTGTTTTGTTTTTTAAATTTATCTATTTATTTATTTTTACTTTTTGTTTTTGTTGATTTATTTTAAACTAAAAGTAAATATAGTGTCTAAGATGCGTTTCTAGAATTATCTTCAGGCACACTCAAAGTCAAAAGATTAGAATGCCACATAATTTTTTTTAACTTAATACAATACATTTTCTAAAGGTTTTTAGTGGGGTTCGTGTTGCTCGATCTTTAGTTTTCTGTGTAAGGTTTTGTTGTTCGTTTGTTTGTTCGTGTTGTCTTTTGGCCATTTTGGCCAAGGATACTGTTTCATAAATTACTAGTACAACCCATTACATACAAATCCCTGCTTCATATATGTATGTAATATGAGATGCTTTCGTGACTTTCAGCTTGGGATGTGGGATAATACTATGACGTATTCGTTAATATATACCAAATCTTATTGGGGAATACTTCAAAGTAACAACGTTAATAAATACCAAATCTTATTGGGGAATACTTCAAAGTAACAACGTTAATAAATACCAAATCTTATTGGGGAATACTTCAAAGTAACAACGTTAATAAATACCAAATCGTATTGGGGAATACTTCAAAGTAACAACGTTTATTATGTTCTTTTCATATTGCAAGGAACTGTACCTTAACAATTACACTTCAGGCAAATATTTTCGTTCCAAAACAAACGTAGAGTAATCATTTTGTATCAGGACAGTGAAAGCGATTGACAAATGGAAAATTTGAATGAAAGTTATGAAAGTCATAACGTGATTTAACACAACCTGTGACATATACAACTATTTTGAAAATCAGTTATGCATAAAATACTTTTATCGAACATCTTCATAGGAAAATAGAGTGTGATGTTGTTAGGTTTAACAAATAATATTCCCCAGGGGTCCGTTGTTGAACTTGTGATTAAACTAATCGTATGATTAGCCCTAATTACATTTTTAATTCCTAACCACATACTTAGCTAATGCAGTGATTAAATTATGTTGCTGAACTGTTTTTAATCAATGTATTATCTAACCATATTTAATCATTGCATTAGCTAATTATGTGATTAGGAAATAAAAATGTAATTAGGGCTAATCATATGATTAGTTTAATAATAAGTTCAACAACGGACCCCAGAATATTATTTGTTAAACCTAACAATATCACCCTCTATTGTCCTATGAAAATGTTAGATAAAAGTATTTTTATGTATAACTGTGTTGTTACTATTGTTTCTATCATGTCTCAACAGGCTATAGTTTATTCTCTGCGACATTTTTACTTTACTAAAAATATAAACCATCTGCTGGTACAACTAGTAGCTCCAGTTAGTTATTAAATCCGTATAAATATATTTAATTCAATATTATATTACTATTTATTGTTCAATATTTTATTCCAACAGCTTGACGATCTATTTATTCTGGTCTCCTACGAAGACCATTAGCTTCTTTGGATGTTCATGACCAATTTATATTAAATTTGTTAGACGTATCAATTATGCCTTAGTTTTCATAAGTACAATGGTCTTTAAACCAACAGATTCTACCTTCTTAGCTAGTAGTCATTTAACTACGAACATTCATAGACCCTGCTATTGCATTGTCCATGTTTATGTTGTCATTCATGTTTGTGGTAGTCTATAGACTTTGTGAGTGGAAACGAATCTGTGCAGGCTTTGGTTTTATCAATTCTTTATTTATACATTGTCGTTGGAGATCCAGTTATCAAGAGAGGGAGGTTGGGAAGCCATTAATCAGTTTAACCCCGCCACAGTTTTGTGCCTTTCCTAAGACAGGATTTGGATTTTTATCGTCATATGTCGTGGTCTTTGAGATGAGAGATGGTTGTTAGTTTTGTGGATATTAGTGGAATTATTGATCATCACTGTTTAAACTTTCTTTTCATAATATGTGTTATTTGCTCTTAAATAACATACAAACAGTCGTAAGAAAATTTCGAAGATACCAAAGCCAACGGCAATAGGTGGTATTGTGACGGAACAGAAGTTCCTCTATATTATTTATTCCTAAGAAAATTTAATATGTACTAAAAGTTCCAAAAAGAATTGGTTTTATGTAATACATGTTCCACTGACATAATAAAAATACCAGTACAATGGAACATGCATTGCATAAAATAATTTCCTATCGGTAATTTTATTATTACCCTTATATACTATTTATTCTGCTAGGTACATTATAGATTTATTCTGCTAGGTACAAGTATTATATAACATTTATTCTGCTATGTACAAGTATTATTTTATATTTATTCTGCTAGGTACAAGTATTATAAATATAATATTTATTCTATTATCTGATAAATATAAGTTTTTGAATATATTGTATGGACATATGATTGAGTTTTTTTTAATGTATCACATTTTGATTGTATATGCTTCAAAACTGTATTATTACAAAAACATTGGACAGTTGGGAGCAAATATTACCAACACAAATTTATTTACAGTGTGAATAATTAAATTTACCAATATCAGTTAAAATAAATACATTGACTTTATTTTCATCATCATGTTATTATAGTTTCTTACCCTTAATATAGGTTCCATCATTCAGGTAAGAAGATATCTTGTTGTATTCATCTGCCTACATGATTGTTATCACAATAATGTCTACCTGGTATGTACAGGTATTACTCACAGTCATTTGAAATTTAATTGTTGACATTCTTTTTGTCATTAGATAAAACATTTCTATGATATGTATATAAAATCAATGAAGCATAACTAATCACCTGATATTTAAGAACTTTTATTATATCATTTACCTATAATAAATGTACCTCTCAAAGGTGGAACAAATGTCATACAGGTGGAATAAATATTCCCATGGAATAAATATTATTCAATTATTTTTTCCTTTTGGAACAAATATTATTAGGAACAAATATACGGTTACAGTATAACCCGAATACCCAGTCAATATGTGTTCATACCATACAGCATAGGATAGTACAATACCATGGACAGACACAGAACCTGCTTTCCATGCTTGTTGTAGTTGTCTTTGGTTTGTGGGATTTTAGTTCAGTATGGGAAAAGTCCCAAGAACATTGAATGTCTAGTACCTTGGTTCCTCCAATGAATAAAGAGGATTAGAATTCCGCAAAAGTATGTCGCGTCTCCGTGAATATCACAGAGGAGGTACATAGTCTTTTGGACTATTCACCGGTGAATAGTTCAGTACCAGTAAAAAAAAATATAAACATGTTTTTTATAGGAAAACTTAAATTGATACTCAAAGGTCTGCTTCTTACCTTGTCCTCCACCTTGAAATCGACAACGAAGGAAGATTAAAAACAAAACTCCACGACAAACGCGATGACTTCACCTTTCCAATTGTCATTTTCCCGTTTATCAGTCACAATATTCCAGAATCACCAGCATATGGAGTTTACCCATACGTTATTCTAGAGTTTGTGCCCAGTACAGTGATTCTCAGCTGCTAACGCAAAAGATACTCAAACAGAGCTACGTTGCTCCTTAAGTTGAAGTCATCGCAACAAAAATTATACGATCGTCACCACAATCTAGTTGACCGTTACAAATATACATATCTCAAATGACAATGGATCTTTTACTTTTATCCGTAGATGTTTCTTTCCGCTCTCACTGCCAAGACTTTTACCGGACTTGACTGTATATATGAGTAACACGGCGGGTGTCTTATAAGAAGCAGGAACTGCTTACCCTTCGCGCGAGCATCTGAAGTTCACTCCCGGTTTTTTGGTGGGGTCTGTGTTGCTCAACTTTGTAGTTTTTTTTGTGTTGTCCTATTTTGTGTCTTTCGTTCTATGCTCCATGTTGTAATGTCCATTACAATTTATGCAGAAAAACAATGTTCGGTTCGTCTTTACCTCCTGTTGTTTGTAGGATGTCTTATTTACGTTATTTGGTTTTTTTGTGGATAGTGGTGTCCAACACATTTTATGTCGTGTTTTTATTTTGTTTTTCTTCGTCTTGTGTACCCTATGTTGCCAGTTTCTCTGGATTATCCTTTTTGATTGCCCCTTTGGCATTCTCTAACGTTTATTGAGCTATAATAAATGATATTATGGTATAGTGACAAGTAGAGT
Organism: Bathymodiolus brooksi; assembly: GCA_963680875.1. Lineage (NCBI taxonomy): Eukaryota > Metazoa > Mollusca > Bivalvia > Mytilida > Modiolidae > Bathymodiolus > Bathymodiolus brooksi. The sequence continues at coordinate 136,783,557 of OY804576.1, read as the reverse complement.
GTTTCTTGGTTTACAAAGTTCTGCTGGACTATTTGTTTTTGCAGGCATATATGACCTTAGACGATCTTGGCTATCCGTTTATTTAGACCCTTTGGTTTTCTTGCTGCTAATTGTTGACTTTTATATTATTTGACTTTCAAATATGTTTGCTTTTTACGTTTTTATTCTAAAGAACAATTAAAAGATATGCAGGAAATCAACAAAGGGAGGAGATGATATCCCATCACAAGCTAATAAAAATTGATGTGTTAGCATCTTTTTCTTTATCATACGATATCTATATTGAAGCACGTTAAAAAGGTCATGAACATCATGTACATATGAATTAACATGAAATAACATCTTAGAGGTTCGAAATTCAAAACATGCATAACCAAAATCCTTCAGTTGACATCGACATCTTTTCTACTGTTTACTGAGTCTTCAATGTTTCCTAGTTAAGTCAACTGAACGTTTCTTCAACAACACTCACTTCAATGTTATTTAAAATAGTCTCTCTTTCAGATGACTACGGATATTGCAGTCAACGGAACCATAGCATCGGTACTACTAGACGAATTTTATAGAGTTAACACTCACTTCAATGTTATTAAAAATAGTCTCTCTTTCAGATGACCACGGATATTGCAATAAATAAGGGTAATAACAAAATTACCGAACTCCGAACAATCTTACAAAGGGAAAGTCAAAACTCATAAGTATATAAACAGACAAAATTGGTCAACAACCGGAAAAATGTGAAAACCGTAATGATCCTGACTTGGTACAGGCATTTCTAAAGAAATGGTGGCTTGAATCAGATTTTACTGTTTACTGAGTCTACAATGTTTCTTAGTTAAGTCAACTGAACGTTTCTTCAACAACACTCACTTCAATGTTATTTAAAATAGTCTCTCTTTCAGATGACTATGGATATTGCAGTCAATGGAACCATAGCATCGGTACTACCAGGCGATGTTCATAGAGTTAATGAATCCACATCATCGGTTCTACCAGACGATCTTTATAGAGTTAGCAGTCACTTCAATGTTATTTAAAATAGTCTCTCTTTCAGATGACTATGGATATTGCAGTCAATGGAACCATAGCATCGGTACTACCAGGCGATGTTCATAGAGTTAATGAATCCACATCATCGGTTCTACCAGACGATCTTTATAGAGTTAGCAGTCACTTCAATGATATTTAAAATAATCTCTCTTTCAGATGACCACTGATATTGCAATAAATGGAACCATATCATCGGTACTACCAGGCGATGTTCATAGAGTTAATGGAACCACATCATCGGTTCTACCAGACCATCTTTATAGAGTTAACACTCACTTCAATGTTATTAAAAATAGTCTCTCTTTCAGATGACCACGGATATTGCAATAAATAAGGGTAATAACAAAATTACCGAACTCCGAACAATCTTACAAAGGGAAAGTCAAAACTCATAAGTATATAAACAGACAAAATTGGTCAACAACCGGAAAACTGTGAAAACCGTAATGACCCTGACTTGGTACAGGCATTTCTAAAGAAATGGTGGCTTGAATCAGATTTTACTGTTTACTGAGTCTTCAATGTTTCTTAGTTAAGTCAACTGAACGTTTCTTCAACAACACTCACTTCAATGTTATTTAAAATAGTCTCTCTTTCAGATGACTATGGATATTGCAGTCAATGGAACCATAGCATCGGTACTACCAGGCGATGTTCATAGAGTTAATGAATCCACATCATCGGTTCTACCAGACCATCTTTATAGAGTTAGCAGTCACTTCAATGTTATTTAAAATAGTCTCTCTTTCAGATGACTATGGATATTGCAGTCAATGGAACCATAGCATCGGTACTACCAGGCGATGTTTATAGAGTTAATTAATCCACATCATCGGTTCTACCAGACGATCTTTATAGAGTTAGCAGTCACTTCAATGATATTTAAAATAATCTCTCTTTCAGATGACCACTGATATTGCAATAAATGGAACCATATCATCGGTACTACCAGGCGATGTTCATAGAGTTAATGGAACCACATCATCGGTTCTACCAGACGATCTTTATAGAGTTAACAGTCACTTCAATGTTATTTAAAATAGTCTCTCTTTCGGATGACCACTGATATTGCAATAAATGGAACCATAGCATCGGTACTACCAGGCGATGTTCATAGCGTTAATGAAACCACATCATCGGTTCTACCAGACCATCTTTATAGAGTTAACAGTTACTTCAATGTTATTTAAAACAGTCTCTTTCAGATGACCACAGATATTGCAATAAATGGAACCATAGCATCGGTACTACCAGGCGATGTTCAGAGAGTTAATGAAACCACATCATCGGTTCTACCAGACGATCTTTATAGAGTTAACAGTCACTTCAGTGTTATTTAAAATAGTCTCTCTTTCAGATGACCACGGATATTGCAATAAATGGAACCATAGCATCAGTACTACCAGGCGATGTTCATAGAGTTAATGAAACCACATCATCGGTTCTACCAGACGATCTTTATAGAGTTAGCAGTCAATTCAATGATATTTAAAATAGTCTCTCTTTCAGATGACCACTGATATTGCAATAAATGGAACCATAGCATCGTTACTACCAGGCGATGTTCATACAGTTGATGAAACCACATCATCGGTTCTACCAGACCATCTTTATAGAGTTAACAGTCACTTCAATGTTATTTAAAATAGTCTCTCTTTCAGATTACCACGGATATTGCAATAAATGGAACCATAGCATCGGTACTACCAAGCGATGTTCATAGAGTTAATGAAACCACATCATCGGTTCTACCAGACCATCTTTATAGAGTTAGCAGTCACTTCAATGATATTTAAAATAGTCTCTCTTTCAGATGACCACTAATATTGCAATAAATGAAACCATAACATCGGTACTACCAGGCGATGTTCATACAGTTAATGAAACCACATCATCGGTTCTACCAGACGATCTTTATAGAGTTAACAGTCACTTCAATGATATTTAAAATAGTCTCTTTCAGATGACCACTGATATTGCAATAAATGGAACCATATCATCGGTACTACCAGGCGATGTTCAGAGAGTTAATGAAACTACATCATCGGTTCTACCAGACGATCTTTATAGAGTTAACAGTCACTTCAATGATATTTAAAATAGTCTCTCTTTCAGATGACTACGAATATTGCAGTCAATGGAACCATAGCATCGGTACTACCAGGCGATGTTCATAGGGTTAATGAAACTACATCATCGGTTCTACCAGACCATCTTTATAGAGTTAGCAGACACTTCAATGATATTTAAAATAGTCTCTTTCAGATGACCACGGATATTGCAATAAATGGAACCATATCATCGATACTACCAGGCGATGTTCATAGAGTTAATGAAACCACATCATCGGTTCTACCAGACGATCTTTATAGAGTTAGCAGTCACTTCAATGCTATTAAATAGAGTTTCTGTTGCAGATGACTACGGATATTGCAGTCAACGGAACCATAGCATCGGTACTACCAGACGATGTTCATAGGGTTAACGGAACCACAGAAGCCTTTCTATCAGACGATGCCTATTTGGTTATTTCTATATATCTAGTAGTAATAGGTATTTAATCGTATTGATACTCTTAAGATGTATAACTCTTGTTTCCTGTATTAACCATTTGCTAACAAAACAAACTGGAGTAATACCAGATGTTTCAGAAATGAAAACAGCTACATTATCGATGCACAACATAAAATCGACATGACGACAAGTCCATTTAAAAAAGAAATCTTATTATCATACGTTCTTGGCCGCGACAGCCTTTTTAAATATACATGTATGAAATTAACAATGGGGGGGGGGGGTTTAAATCATTACTACTTTTACAATACAGTGTACATGTTTGTGTCTCTAGCAATGCGTCAGAACATCAAGTGAATGTATTGTGCAGGTTGGTACCGATTTGATTTATTTAATTTACAATATATAAAAAGAAGGTAAAAATTAACCTTTAATTTAAGGCAATTATTAAGACATTATCTTCACCTAGTGAAAATAATCCAGTTATGATTTAGATTTATATAAACGTCAGATATACCCTAAGGTTATCGAAATAGGAACTTGTTTCTCCTCTACGGGATTCAGTCCTCTGGAAAGGTTCATTCTCTGCTTGTGGAGATGAATGCAATACATAACTTTACCGGGACGTAACTGACCGATTGACACCCCTTAACTGTAAAAACAAGAGTAGTTACTAATGGACAATAGCTTGTGAATTGTGGTACTTTACAAGGTACAATTGTCCGACCCCATCTAACAAACTCACTCTGTTTTCCTGCAGCAATTTAAATTTCCATAAATGGGTTCAGCCATGGGTCACTTTTTCGCCTACAAGATATACAACTTGTGAACTTGTTCTCGTCATGAACGTGGTTGACATACCGGTCACTTGTCGTTAAAAAATCAATCAGTCTGGATAAGAAGAGTTTGAAGATACCAAAGGGGTAATCAGAAGCAGAAAATCGAAGGACAGACAACACAATGGCCGAAAGAACAAGCACACAAGGACAAACAACGATCTACAAAAACTACACAGAAAACGAAAGATCGAGCAACAGGAACACCACCAAAAACCAGGGTGATTTCATGTGCTCCGGAAGGGTAACCAGCGTTACTCTAGTTACAAACCGATGATAAGTTATTTTCAATGTTAATCTAATGTTTTACTGTAAACAAAATGACAGATGAAAATAACCCCCTAAAATTCAGACACTTTTCCTTTAAATTAACATGATTACATCTCTAATATTTTATTATTTAGGTGTTCTAGCGGTGTTCGCAAATTCCGGTGTAATATTTGTTATGCTGAAAGGTAAATTACATTACACCAAGGTACATGGCAGATTACTTCTAAATATAGCCTGCTCAGACCTTCTGTTGTCTCTAATAGCATTCCCAATGTTTGTCGCGTCAGGATTTGCCAAACGGTAAGTAATATTCAAGTGATATTACATAGTTTACTTCAGTAATGATGTGTTAAATTTGTCGTTCCTAAGAGTGCCTTTCCAGTGATGGTATGTTACACTTCAAGACATAAAAATATACGAAACACGACAAAATCATTTCCACACTAACCATGATAGATGTCTGTAAATGAGGATAGAGGACAGGACTGTTGGGATTATATTAGTGGGGAACAAACGGAACATATAAGAAAAACAAAGGACTTTCTTATAGATGAAAGACCATCAATAATGTAGCTTGTAACATGAATACATTCTTTTCCTTTGATCTTTTCATGGTTTATATACCAGAACAACAGCTAAATAACTATGAAATAAAACACGCAGATACGAGATATTGCACACTTAAAATATGGGCTGTTTTATTACTCTCAGAGGGCCGTGCAATAATCAATGACCTAGATGTGATATTGCACGGCTTCATGTTACAAATTATGTACACCACGGTTTTCCGAGTTAAACGGTAAAATAATCTTCGTATTCGATTGTTTAGCCGTTAAACTGGGAAACCGTGGTGTACATATTACTGAATATGATTTTATATAGCCGAGAGGAAATGTAATATTTGCTACATTTTGATAATTGTGACCGTTTGGCGTATTTTACCCGTTTATTTTTCTATCAGTGGAGGAACGTTGTTTAATTCCCACCAATATTAAGAAGACCAAGTGTCAATATGTCCATTCACTTGAAGAGTTACATCTGTATATCATCGATGTTAATTTGTTAAGTATACAGGTAGTTAACATGTTAAATATTTTGTATACTTCCAGATGGTTGTTTAATGGTGTAGGATGTACATTTGGTGGATTTTCGATATTTTTGTTGGCTCTAAATGAAATAAACACACATGCTGCGATTGCAGTATGCCGTTATGTCACCGTGTGCAAGCCAGGATATGGTAAGTAGGGTTTGGGGTAGGGTTATAGTGTTCAACGCCACATTCAGCAATATTTCAGCTATTTCGTGGCGGTCAGTTTTATATTGGTGGAGGAAACAGGAGTACCCGGAGAAAACCACCGACCTGTCGCAAGTCTCTAACAAACTTTATCACAAAATGTTTTATCGAGGACACCTCGCCATGAGCGATATGGTAAGTAACTTATAACAAAATGTAGTTAATATAGTGACAAAGACATTTAAATGTTATATGATACTGTTGGTTAACTTTATGCCAGAAAACTCTGTAAATTGAACTTTGCACACAGATTAATGAGCGACTGAATAGTTCACAGTCATGTACCCTATATTACACAATACATCCATCGATTGGCTTCTGTCTTATGTGCATACACTGGTCTAACGGCATTCAGTGCCTCTTTTCGAATAAAACATATAAAAAATCAAGCTGCTTCAGTGATCCTCGTTCATGTATATACAAACATACAGATATTATTATGGATATTGATCGAGACTTTCTGAAATACATTGTGCTAACATTGTTCTTGATACTTAAATTGGACTCGTGAATCAATTATTTGGTAAGTAATTTTATTTAGGAAATATTAACATATCAGATGCTTATTTTTTTTAAATATTTGTTTCGTCTTCCAGAATACTATCTAAAGAAAAAGAACTCATCACTGATAATATTGTGTATTATATGGTGTCATTCATTACTTGTTACGTCTTGCCCTCTGTTCGGATGGAATCGGTATATACAAGAAGCATTCGGAACATCTTGCACAATCGACTGGCTCTCCATGTTACCTTCATCTCAGGCTTACAACATCCTGATTATTGTCACATGCTACTGTGTACATATCTGTATACTTATTTTCTGCTACTTTAATATCATAAGGACATTTGATATATCTGCAAACGAAATTTCTGCCCTACGACAGGCAGACATTGTTGATGAACAAACGCTTAATCTTGAGTTGATACTGAAATACCATAAAATTATGACACATCGAAAGGTCACGATGGTGAGTACAATATTTCGCAAAACACAAGCTGTAGATACAAGTCGATGTTCCATGATTTTGTTTGTAAGACGGAGTAATCAGAATCCATATACGGTATCGAAGAGGAACAGACAACACAATGACCAAAAGAAAAAGTACAAAAGGACAAACAACGATCACTTACACATAAAACTAAAGATCGAGTAACACGAACCCCACTAAAAACCGGGGGTGAACTCAGGTGCTCTGGAAGGGTAGGCAGTTCTTGCTCCACTAGTGGCACGCTTCATATTAATATTAGACAGATGCACGTGAATATGTAAATCAATATCCGTTGTTAAATGGAAATAATGGTGTCTACAAAAATAATTTCAAAATATGATATTGAACAAGTTTAGCTGGTGTCTTCAACCTACGCCAAAATTTTGAAATATCATATTCAAGGTATGCCAACAAACATTAGATTAGATTAAACGTATTTTATTGTTAACTATATAACATTTGGATCGGACACAAGTTATTCCAACTTACAAAGGTCCTCTCCACATATTTACATACAATTATATATTCCATGCACCAGCAAGTAATAATGTATAAATATAACAATTACATTTTATAACAACATTGAGAAAAAAAGAATAAAAAGATTTTTGAAATTATATAATATATTGAGTTATAACAGTACAGAATTGTCATATCAACAATGGAGAAAATGTTCACAAAAGAAAATAGTTAAATTCAATATATGAAGTGTGATCAATGTGGGGTAAAACGTTTCGTTTGTTTGATGTACAACTGCACTGATTTGAATATTTGTGCATTTTGTTCCTCAGATAAGCTATCATCGCCAAATAGTAAAGTTTCAATAAGTAAACTGTCAAGAAATTGCAGATTATTTGTCAACTGTTCACGAGCTTCAACATATAAACAACACTCTAGAAAAAAGTGAATCGCATCCTCTATTACCCATCCACAGACACAACCTGGGTCATTAATTAAATTTACCCTAAAAAGGTCGGCATTCAAGTTACTAGATCTATGTCTTAGTCTAGTGTGTAGGACATTTAACACTCTACAACCATATGAATAGTATCTAGATGGTTTCAATAAATTAACATCATTTATTAGTGACTTTTTAAAACTACTAACTGTCGGGGCACTTCTTATCTCTGGTGTCAAATTGTTCCAAAGTTTGATCGAAGAAGGAAAAAATGAGTTGCGATACAATTGTAACCTAGTAAATGGGTTACTATAATCTGTTTGATTACGCAAATTGTAAGCATTTTCGTTTCGCTCAAAGGGTAATAAACAGTCGCATAAATACGAAGGTGCATTGTTATTTCGAATTTTGTAAAACATATTTAATTTTCTTCTTCTTCGACGAGAGTGAAGTGGTTCCCATCCAGTTTCGAAATAAAGCGATTCCAAACTAGAAAATTTGGGTAATCCAGTTATAATTCTGGCAGCTTCATGCTGAATTTGTTCAATTTTATTATATTCTTGCTGAGTACACCCATCCCATAATTCACAAGCATATTCTAAAAGGGGCAAAATATATGTAAAATAAATTGCTTCCAGGTTGTGTCTGCTTAAAGAAAATTTAAATTTTCGTAACATTGATAGTTGACTAGACGTGCTTTTTAGTATATTTTCAATATGACAATGCCATTTACAATTGTGGGAAAAGGTGACACCTAAATGTTTGTGGTTTTCTACAAATTTTACATTCTCATTATTGAAGACAATACAAGGCTTATTGGCTGCTTGGTTAGTAGAAAATATAATACATTCTGTTTTCTTTGGGTTAAAGTCAACGAGCCATTCTTTTGACCAGTTATAAATTTTAGATAAGTCTGAATTAACTATAACTTCAATTTCATTTATATTATTAGAAGAATATAATAATGATGTATCATCAGCAAACAGCCTTGAGAAGCTTTGAGTGTTGTCTGCAATATCATTAATATACAACAGAAATAACAAACATTATATTACAGGTGTTTATATAACAATTAATGACAGTTACAGGTAAGTAAATTTGGAAATGCAGGTCTCAAAAGTGAAATTTATTATAAAAAAAAAAAAAAAACTGAACAAAAAACAATCTAAAAATATAAGAATATGTCTGTAACCACTTGAAAAAAAATAATTAAACTTTTGTAAAAAGGTCTCAAAAGTGAAATTTATTATAAATAAAAAAAAAACTAAACAAAAAATAATCTAAAAATATAAGAATAAGTCTGTTAAAATTTAACAACTTGAAAAAAAAAAAAAAGTAAACTTTTGTAAAAATTTACATGTATATATCAAATAAAAATCTGGTAAAATTAAACAAAAATCTGTAAATAAAAAAGATGAAAATGTAAAATTTTAGAATAATTTAAATAAACAATCTTTCTAAAATGTATGAATTCAAAATATTATATGATATTCATGCAATTAAGCAATTTTCTTAAAATCTAAATTCAAAAGTTTTTAACAATATTTATTTATAAATTCAGAATTATCATAATTTTGAAGAGTGTTTTTTAATTGCTCACTCCAAGCTAATTAATCATAAGATAATTCAGTTCACTCCAAGCTAATTATTTATAAGATAATTTAAAGTATGATAAAAAAAAATATCTGTGCTTATAATATCCTAATTTATTTTCATGAAGTAAGGGTAATAACAAAATTACCGAACTCCGAAGTATGATATAAAAATATATATGCTTATAAGATCCTATTTTATTTTCATAATGATTGATGTTAAAATATATGTGCTTATAATATCCTACTTATTTTTATAAAGTTTGATATTTAACATATGTGCTGATATACTGATTTTTTGTTTGTTATTTCCATAAAATATTATTTTAAATACCTACATTTTTTGTACTTAGTTTATTCACTCAATACTCACACAAAAACAAGACAACCTTACATTAAGAATTAATTGTGGACTTGGAGTACATTGACATCTCCCCCGATTTTACACTAATTAAACATGACTAGTCATGTTTATATAGCAATTAACCTATTCAACCTATGTCAACAATCTTTTTTACCTTTTCATAAATATTTTTTAAAATGTTGGCATAGGTTGAATGAACCGTTTAGCTTTGTACCTCGATCAACATTAGTGCCACATTTCGCTTTCTATATGTATGGTAGTGCTGAAATAAAATGAAAACCAACATTTTTTTTTACCAAACTGTCGAACAGTTTCAAAATCCAATCGAAACTCGTAGAAACCGGGGCAAAATCGATACCCCTTACACACAAACAGGACGGATCTTTTCCTGGCTTGGTTAGCCACTCCAATAAAAATTATAGCTTTTAGATATATAACTTAAATATAAGTTGACTTTTGGATATATAGCTAAAATATATGTTGACTTTTAGATATATAACTTAAATAAATGTTGAATTTTCGATATATAGCTAAAATATATGTTGACTTTTAGATAGATGATTTAAATATAAGTTGACTTTTGGATATATAACTTAAATATATGTTGACTTTTAGATATATAACATAAATAAATGTTGAATTTTCGATATATAGCTTAAATATAAGTTGACTTTTGGATATATAACTAAAATATATGTTGACTTTTAGATATATAGCTAAAATATAAGTTGACTTTTAGATATATAACTTAAATATAAGTTGACTTTTGGATATATAACTAAAATATATGTTGACTTTTAGATATATAGCTAAAATATAAGTTGTCTTTTAGATATATAACTTAAATATAAGTTGACTTTTAGATATATAACTTAAATATAAGTTGACTTTTAGATATATAACTTAAATATAAGTTGACTTTTAGATATATAACTTAAATATAAGTTGACTTTTAGATGTATAACTAAAATATAAGTTGACTTTTAGATATATAACTTAAATATAAGTTGACTTTTGGATATATAACTAAAATATATGTTGACTTTTGGATATATAACTAAATTATATGTTGACTTTTAGATATATAACTAAAATATTTATTAAATGACTATGAATTTTCTTAATTCTGATTGGTTTAGAAGGTTCGTTGCTTCCTCTAACAGAACTACATATCCACCGCGCAATTTTGCGCGTGAGGTGAATAAATCTCATGTCGCAGTTAGTACGTACCCAAATATAGTAACAGGGGAAAACCAGTAGACTGATTAATATCGATAAATTTGATTGGCCGACATATTGAACCTCAACCATTCAGAGGAGGTCTTGCTAACGAACTTCGGTAATCAGCAGACGACTGTTAGTAAACAAAAATGAACGAAGCAGCTTCGTCAGTAGAACCAGAAGTTAAGACACGTTTTGCTACAGTTGCTAAAATGTTACTGAAACTGTGATATTTTATTTGTTAAAATTTTGAAATTGTATTCGTTTTTTCTTAATCAATTTTATTGTTTTGAAACATTAGAAATGTCCAACTTTAAAAACTGGTATTTGTTGGTTTGAAGCAGCTACATATAAACAAGAATAAATGGAAATGTCTAAGAAACAGCAACAATTCACAATTTTCACCCCAAAATTACACTTAGAATGTGTCATTTAATAAAACAATTGATGACTTTTCATTTCGGTGGACACTGATTTATCAACCCCTTGGAGGTGTCTTCCATCTAATCCCACTTTAAAAATACCTATTCCAGCTAATCCCACTTACAAATAACAATAGGTGTTGCTACAGTTAATTTGTTGTTTTTGTAATTAGTATCTAATTAATCATTACCTGTAATTTACCTGTATTTTATGTCAAATATTGCAGAAAAGAAACAAATATTAATAAAATAGATTAGAAACATTTTTTTCATATGAATTGAATAAAGTAACTGCCCAGCAACTATAAATACCCACAACAATTTGCCAACTAAAGTAGCAGACTACCACAACCATCCAGCTGACCACATGACCTTGAAAGTAGATGACGTACTTCAGCTAATGAAAACCCGCTGCAGGAATGAATTGATACCAGTACCAGCAATATATGAAGACGAACTTGTAAAATTACGCAATATCGAATGGAATGAAGAAACCAAACAACTTGTAGAGCACATACCTACCTTACAGTCATGTAAAGGTAGAATGTACAACGAAAGACACAAGATTCTACCACCACTACCAACCACTACTGAAGACACATCAACATCAATGGTGTATGGGCCCAAACTCCAATCGGAGAACCGTTCTTACTCGCTGATGATGACACCAATGGACGAATCTTAATATTTACTACACACAAGAATCTCACCCATTTGGCCACAGCTGATACAATCTATGGAGATGGCACATTCTACTCCTGCCCATCACTGTTTTACCAACTATACACGTTTCATGCCATTGTCGACGGTAATATGTACCCACTGGTTTACAACTTACTACCCGCTAAGAGTCATACGATCTACACAAAGCTACTCACACTACTCAAAGATCTATGTCAACAACATCAACTACAACTACAATCCAATATTATAATATTATTTATGTAGTGCTTAATGTTAAATTATGTTTTTAATGAAATATATGAAATTGTGCTTTAACCAGTTCATTCCACCTAATCCCACTTTTTTAAAATTCATTAAATGTTGACTTTTAGATACATAACTTAAATATAAATTGACTTTTGGATATATATCTTAAATATATGTTGAATTTTCGATATATAACTTAAATATATGTTGACTTTTGTATATATAACTTAAATATATGTTGAATTTTTTTATATATAACTTGAATATATGTTGACATTTTTATATATATATATAACTTAAATATATGTTGACTTTTGTATATATAGCTTAAATATATGTTGTCTTTTGCATATATAACTTAAATATAAGTTGATTTTTGGATATATAACTTAAATATATGTTGACTTTTGGGTATATAGCTTAAATATATGTTGACAAATGTGAAAAAATACTGCTAATTATTTTAATACGAATGTGATTTATTGTGCATTTTTTTAAAGGCTTCTCTAGGAATGGTAGCTACATTCATTATCGTCTGGACGCCGTATGCCACTGTTTGTGTGTATATGATGTTTCATCACGAAGCGCCTACCTGGATGTTAGTTTTTCCAACCATGGTGGCTAAATGTAGTATAGTCTTAAGCCCGTTGGTTCTTGTCTTATTCAGCAGTTATTTTAGAGAAGCGGCATCAAACTTATTATGCAGCCGAAGAGATGAAATGCAAGGTACTCAGGAAGTAGTTCCTCTCAATGTCGATAATAGGTGAGAAGTGAAGGTCACATAGGGAGTTGATCATAAGATTGATTGATTTCAATTTACCGTCAAATGAGTAGTGGTTCAAATATATTCAGAATGATAATATTGTTGTTTTTTCTAGTTATCAAATAACCAAAAATATAACAATTACTTTGACGCTATTCAAGTTAATTATATTAATTTATTTAGGTTTAATGTGTTGATGTTTAACACCGTTTTTCATTTATGATAATGGAGGTAATATTAAAAACGTTTATCTACATTTCTATTTGCAGCTTAGTGTGATTATGATTGATAGAAGAATGGGTTACCAGTTCAATGAAGAGGCTATGTTTTGTAGATATACATGTTTTGTTAATTTGTGTAATAAAGTGTAACCCCATCGATGGTGTAATGGTTACACCTCCTGGTTAATGTAATTGTAATTTTTCCACACATGTACAAATTATAACATGTTGTATATTATTATTTACTTCTCTGTAACTATATGTATTTGGTTTATGAGAATACAATTCATTCATTCATTCACATGGTTTGCGTGCTCGCCTCGAGTGCGGTAGATCGTGGGTTGGAGCCCCGGTCGGGTCAAACCAAAGACTATAAAATTGGTATTTGTTGCTTCTCCGCTAAGCACACAGCATTAAGGAGAAAGAGCAAAGACTGGTTGGCTCAGAATCAGAATAATGTGTCCGAGTGAAGCGACATGTCTACCTGCGGACTGTTGTTTCAGTGAGCTAGCACCATAAAAATCCAACTCAGCGTGTTGGTCTAGAACAAAGCGGACCTCGTCATCATCTCATTGAAAATTAACTTGTTCTCGCCATAATATAGCTGACAAATTTCTGAATTGGCGCTAAACAACAATCACTCATAAAGTGGCATTCCTGGTGTGGGTTTATATCCTTCTGATGGAAATCAAAATGTCAGCTAGAAAATATATAACTATACCAACAAAAGATAAGTTTGGAGATCAAAAGCCGTACTTTTAATAACGACTGGGTTGATTTTTGTTACTAATATATAGAATATTGTATGGTTGTCACTGGGTACTGATGGTTGTAATATTTATTTCTTGTGACTGAATGATATAAAAATGTTGTTTTTTTGTTGTTTTTTTTTTTTCGTTTTATTTTTATTATTATAATTTTTTTGATAATGCTATTGTTTTTAAAACTATCTCAGACGATCTAGAAAACACACTTAACGATGATTCTTATTAGAATTGCCATGATAGGGGATTACTGATATCAATGAGACTACAGAAGTAAGAAATGTTTTGTTTAAGTTCGCCATCTTGCCTTGGGCATCCGTTACACAACATCTATGTCACAGACGACCATTTGTCCTTTACGTTTTTCTATTTACGGCTTCTGATTATCACTTCAGTTTCTTCGAAATTTTCTTAATATTTACCTAAAACTTTTTTTCTGATTTTGTATGGTGATGGCAAGTTATTTTAATGGCTGAATCAAATTCTGAACTGCATATACCGTTAGATGCATTTTATGGTTTTTGCATTAAATGGAAAAATGAAAGTAAATGTAAATAAAACGAACATTATTTTTTTAATTGTGGTGACAACCTGTTAATCTTATGCTTAAATATAATTGGCCGGATATTGCGCTAAACGTCCCAATTATCTAGAGAATATATTTTTCAAAACACTCAAAAACACCAGTCATAGAAAGCTATTAAGTATCAAGTAATAAAGAAAATTTATCAATAAGTTGCCATCTCGATCTTGTGTATAATATGGTCAAGACTATTGCATTATAGGCTTTGAGACATAGGTATGATAATATAAAACAGGAGGGCCCTAGTGGCTCAATGTGTTAGGTAGTTGGATTACCTAACAACTCGTACAAGCCTATCACCAATACAGTGTGGGTTCGCGCCCACCCGGCTGTGTAAATTACAAAAAAGGTTGCACTCAACTCACAGCCGCAAGTGATAAAGTTTACCAGTTGCTTGCCCATGGTCGGTGGTTTTCTCCGGGTACCCCGGCTTCTTCCACCACTAAAACTGGTCGCCATGATATAGCTGAAATATTGCTGAAAGTGGCGTTAAACACAATAAATCATAAATCAATCAATACAAAACAGGTACAATTAAAACTGTGCAAATCTCCATGTCATTTTAAACGCACACTGTATGGTATACAGTGGTCCAGGACGACATCAAGTACAAATAGATATCAAATTACGGATGTTTATTTTTATTCAGGTAAAATAATGTGGCCTTTCTCTTGTATGGATGAAACGACCATTTCTAAAAGATGTTCGGATAAAAGAAATTAATTCTCTTTAAGTTCTGTTTAAGCAGACATATCTAGAATATATTCAGAATAATTAAAAAGAACTATGATTTATTGATTAATTGGAATTTGAAAATAATATGTATTAAAGTAATTGACAATAAAGACCTTTTTTATTATGTGGCACCATAGAACTGTTAATCATAAAGTACCAATCGATTACCGGCATTGGTAAAATTTTCAAAGGGAATACCGGGTTTGTCATGTAATTCACAAGTTCTTGGAGATGAGTTCCATTATTTAATGAAATGTAGTTTTCTGTCAAATTTATAAGACAGAATCGCATCAATGCTAACTATTTCAGGAATGGCAATATTCTAATATTAAGAGAACTCGTGAATTTAACCAAATCAATCTAGACTTACACGACTGGTGTATTTATAAGATTTGTTACTACCAGCGTGTGTGCTCACAGTGAAATTTTGTATACATCACTTCACCATGTTGTATATAGTGTATATATGTATATGTTTGTATTTGTATGAATTCATTGTATATCTGTATACCATTGTACTTGTATATATGTATATGTTTGTATTTGTATGAATTCATTGTATATCTGTATACCATTGTACTTGTATATATGTATATGTTTGTATTTGTATGAATTCATTGTATATCTGTATACCATTGTACTTGTATATATGTATGTTTGTATTTGTATGAATTCATTGTATATCTGTATACCATTGTACTTGTATATATGTATATGTCTGTATTTGTATGAATTCATTGTATATCTGTATACCATTGTACTTGTATATATGTATATGTCTGTATTTGTATGAATTCATTGTATATCTGTATACCATTGTACTTGTATATCTGTATACCATTGTACTTGTATATATGTATATGTCTGTATTTGTATGAATTCATTGTATATCTGTATACCATTGTACTTGTATATATGTATATGTCTGTATTTGTATGAATTCATTGTATATCTGTATACCATTGTACTTGTATATCTATATACCATTGTATATCTGTATACCATTGTACTTGTATATCTGTATACCATTGTATATCTGTATACCATTGTACTTGTATATCTGTATACCATTGTACTTGTATATCTGTATACCATTGTACTTGTATATATGTATACCATTGTACTTGTATATCTGTATACCATTGTACTTGTATATCTGTATACCATTGTATATCTGTATACCATTGTACTTGTATATCTGTATACCATTGTACTTGTATATCTGTATACCATTGTACTTGTATATCTGTATACCATTGTACTTGCAGTTTTATCAAAATAAAGATATAAAAAACAAATAAAATCTCATGTAAGCCACTATATAGAAAAAATGTTTTATCAAAATATACATAAACTAGAGGCTCAGTGGGCTGAGCCTGGGTCGCTCAGCTTTCATTCTGTTTTGAGGAAACTTTATACAGAACCTTCCATATATGCTTCCTACCAAGTTTCGGTTCATTTGGCCAAGCAGTTTCAGAGGAGAAGATTTTTTAAAAATCGACCATTCAGAAACAAGAATTGCCTGTGGGCGGCCATATTTAAATCTCCCAAACAACGTTTGGGAAACCTATTGTTTTTGCTCCGTTTCTTATTATTCTTTTTTTTTCTCCTCTTTCTTTCTTTCTTTCCGTGGCACATGAACTTGTCCACGGCAGATCTCAGGAACTACTGGACAGAATTTCATGAAACTTGGTGGAGTTATAGATATATGTTTCTAGTTGGTCCTAAAGTTTTGTGGTAAAGAGTCATATTTTGAGGGGTTCAAAGGGGGTGGGGGTTACTATAGAATCCTATGGGAAAGATGAAATTTCGTACATTAATGTTGATAACTTCTAAATGGACAATGATAGAGACATAAAATTTGACATAGTGATAGGTCACCATTAGAGGAGCAATTCTGCGTTTTCAAAATTTTCGAGATGTCTTCCATTTTCAAAATGGCTGCCAAAACACGGCATCAAAAATGGGCGGTAAAAATTCAACATTGTCCGATATCATCAAAATTTGATATGTGGGTAGATAATGATGTCCCGAATTGATTCCCGACATTGAAAAATTTCTACCGGTCGCCATTTTCAAAATGGCCGCCACAATACCGCAAAAATTCAACATTGTCCGATATCATCAAAATTTGATATGGTGGTAGATAATGATGTCCCAAATTGATTCCCGACATTGAAAAATTTCTACCGATCGCCATTTTCAAAATGGCCACCACAATACCGCACAAATTCAATTGTTCGATTTCAACGCCATTTCATATGTGGGTAGATTATGATGTCCCGAATTGATTCCTGACACCGAAAAATTTCTACCGGTCGCCATTTTCAAAATGGCCACCACAATACCGCACAAATTCAACATTGTTCGATTTCAAAGTCCTGAATTGATTCCAGACATCGAAAAATTTATACCGGTCTCCATTTTCAAATTGGCGACAACAATACTGCTCAAATTCAACATTGTCTGATTTCAACGACATTTCATATGTGGGTAGATTATGATGTCCCGAATTGATTCCTAACATCGAAAAATTTCTACCGGTCGCCATTTTCAAAATGGCCACTACAATACCGCACATATTCAAGATTGTTCAATTTCAACGTCCTGAATTGATTCCTGACACCGAAAAATTTCTACCGGTCGCCATTTTCAAAATGGCCACCACAATAGATATCGAAAAATTTCTACCGGTCGCCATTTTCAAAATGGCCACCACAATACCGCACAAATTCAACATTGTTCGATTTCAAAGTCCTGAATTGATTCCAGACATCGAAAAATTTATACCGGTCTCCATTTTCAAATTGGTGACAACAATACTGCTCAAATTCAACATTGTCTGATTTCAACGACATTTCATATGTGGGTAGATTATGATGTCCCGAATTGATTCCTAACATCGAAAAATTTCTACCGGTCGCCATTTTCAAAATGGCCACTACAATACCGCACATATTCAAGATTGTTCAATTTCAACGTCCTGAATTGATTCCCGACATCGAAAAATTTCTACCGGTCTCCATTTTCAAAATGGCCACCACAATACCGCAAAAATTCAACATTGTTCGATTTCAAAGGTAGCTTTTGATTTATTTTTTAAACCTGTAGTCAGTGGCCGGTTTGGGAGACTCCATAATCGTTAGATTATAATCATATCTTGTTGTTAATGAATTGGGACGTAATGAGCATTTTTTATAGAGGCTTTCCGGTTCATTTGGCCAAGTGGTTTCAGTGTAGAAAATTTTTAGAAATCACCCAATCAGAAACAAGAATTGCCTCTGGTGGCCATGTTTGTTAACAGATCGCGACAAAACAAGCAATTTTTAGAGGCTTTCCATAGATGCTTCCTACCAAGTGTCGGTTCATTTGGCCAAGCGGTTTCAGAGGAGAAGATTTTTTAGAAATCAACCAATCAGAAACAAGAATTGCCTCTGGTGGCCATGTTTGTTAACAGATCACGACGAAACAAGCAATCTATATAGAGGCTTTCCATAGATGCTTCCTACCAAGTTTCTGTTCATTTGGCTAAGTGGTTTCAGAGGAGAAGATTTGAAAAAATCGACCAATCAGAAACAAGAATTGCCTGTGGCAGCCATGTTTGTAAACGGATCGGGACAAAATGCTCCAAGTTTTATAAAAATATAGATCAAAAATAACAAACAAATAAAATCCCATGGAAGTCACTATATATAGAAAAAAAAATGTTAAACACTATACATCATATCAAACAAGATGAACTGTGAGCTAATGCTCACCTATGATACCCCCGCTCTTCGGTAAACAGGAAGTAGGAATCTGATGGGTCAAAAAACGCTTCCCACGATATGGGGTACCTATATGAAGCTTGTGACCAAATATCAGATTTCTGCCATCAATAGTTGCTGAGAAAAATGCGACGAAAAATGAGCATATATGTTCAATGTGTAGAAAAATCAACTAAGTCGGCAAACAGGAAGTAGGAATCTGATGGGTCCAAAAACGCTTCCCACAATATGGCATACCTATATGAAGCTTGTGACCAAATATCAGATTCCTGTCATCAATAGCTGCTGAGAAAAATGCGACGAAAAATGTACATATACAAATGTATGTTAAATGTGTATAAAAATCAACAAAATCGGCAAACAGGAAGTAGGAATCTGATGGGTCCAAAAACGCTTCCCACGATATGGGGTACCTATATGAAGCTTGTGACCAAATATCAGATTTCTGCCATCAATAGTTGCTGAGAAAAATGCAACGAAAAATGAGCATATATGTTCAATGTGTATAAAAACCACCTAAGTCGGCAAACAGGAAGTAGGAATATAATGGGTCCAAAAACGCTTCCCACGATATGCGGTACCTATATGAAGCTTGTGACCAAATATCAGATCTCTGTCATCAATAGTTGCTGAGAAAAATGTGACGAAAAATGTGCATATATGTTCAATGTGTATAAAGACCAACTAAGTCGGCAAACAGGAAGTAGAAATCTGACGGGTCCAAAAACGCTACCCACAATATGGTATACCTATATGATGCTTGTGACCAAATATCAGATTTCTGCCATCAACAGTTACTGAGAAAAATGCGACGAAAAATATCTTGGACGGAAGGAAGGACAGAAGGACAGACGGAAGGACGGACGGAAGGACAGGACAGACGGAAGGACGGACGGAAGGACGGACAGACGGACAGAGGTAAAACAGTATACCCCCCTCCCCCTTCGGGGAGCGGGGGTATAATTATAAAATTAAGTATATAATTTTGGAAAGATAGGTTGTTCTGTTGTTAAATCTCAATACTGACAAATCATAAATACATTGCAATTCTGTAACTTTGACCACAAAGGTTATGGAGAGAAAGTTTATATGGTAATGGTCAACAATTCCACCAATATCAACAAAGCGAATTAATACCTCTCACTTCAAATCATTGATCACAAAAAAGATCACGGTATATGCTGATGGAATTCCTGGTCCTGGCTTGGGACAGAATAAAAATGACAAGATTAAATCGGTTAATTGGGGCTAAACTTTCTCACTAATGAGATAGCACAGTTCCTTTTTTAGCCATGTGAGATATCTTTGTCTCAACCCGTGGGTGAGATAAGAATTTCACGCTACTTTTCCCGTAAAAATGTTACGTTTCGCAAAATGTCATTCTAAGCCGGGAATGTCACATTATATACCTGTCTGATAGCTGAATAACAGATATATTACGGATTTAACCATTGGTTTTTTTTAAATACAGAATTTTAATTTTTTCGTATTTCTAGATGTCCTTTTCCGTGCCTTTGAAGTCATTCTTCAATGCCGTCAAAATATGTGTCACGTCATATTTCATGTATAGGGTGTCTCATGAAGGAAAATACTGTACTTTCAATAAAATATTAGTGAGAAAAAGAATCAAACACCGGTAAGAGGGCAAGACGGAAAAATCTCAGACACCCAAGAGAAAGATTTCTGGTCTCAACGAGGCTCCGCCGAGTTGGAGACCAATAGAAATCTTTCCCGCGGGTGTCTGAGATTTTTCCGTCTTACCCTCTTACCGGTGTTAGATCCTTTATATTTTCTTTTAATAATTTGATCTCCATAGGCATCACATATATACACAATTACAAACTGCAACATTTGGACATTCACAAAAGTAATAAAATGAGTCTTCCAAAATGTTTAGTCTGAAAAATTCATAATTGAGAAAAAAAGCAAAACATTTCTGCTGCATAAGTATCATATTTAGTTTTCGAAGCTCATTTAAATAATATCTAAGAAATATCTTAATAATGCTTGAACTATTTCAATACACTTCTGCGGTGCACAGAAATATGTTTTGAATATTCAACCAATCAGAAAGCAATATGCATGCATCTTGGTAGCCATATTTGGATATTATATCAAAACAAAAGAAGAAATATTCCATGACCAACTAAAAAGATGAACTAAAAATTTTGTTCTATTAGTAACAGATATTTTTGATAAATTTATCATTTTTAATATTTAACCAATGAGAAAATATTGTTTCCCACTTCAGCCATATTGGATGCAGATCTATATCAAATGAG
Organism: Bathymodiolus brooksi; assembly: GCA_963680875.1. Lineage (NCBI taxonomy): Eukaryota > Metazoa > Mollusca > Bivalvia > Mytilida > Modiolidae > Bathymodiolus > Bathymodiolus brooksi. Next base: position 136,762,060 of record OY804576.1, on the reverse strand, counting down.
TAGTTTCATTCCTCAGTCCACCAGTTAATAGAACCATATAATACTATCTTAAACTCTCTTGAAAAAAAAGAACTATGTTGCTTCGTTTTTTGTGATTTCTCAAAGGCTTTCGATAAAGTTTGGTACAAAGGTTTGATACACAAAATGAATTGTTATGAAATAAAAAAGAATTTACTAAAATGGTTTGAAAATTATATATTTTGTAGACACCAAAAAGTAGTAAACAGAGATTCATCGTCCTCATATATGTATGTGTCTGCTGGGTTCCCCAAGGGTCTGTTCTTGGACCTCTGTTATTTCTGGTTTACATTAATGATATTGGTGATAAGCATCTTTCCTTAAGCCGTTTATTTGCTGATGACACTTCGCTTGGCTATTCAAGTCAAGATGAAGCTCAAATAAAATATGTAATTAATAAATCATGATCTACATGAACTTGGTGACTGGTCAAAGAGATGGTTGATGTCTTTCAACCCAGACAAAACTGAAATTATGCTTTTTAAAAATGTTGAAAACTCAATAAATTCTTATTTTTATTTTGATGGAAAATTAATTCCACTTACATCAGCCCATAAACATTTGGGGATAACATCTAGTGAGGAAGCAAAATGGAATAAACATGTAGAAAATTTAATAAAAAGTGTCTCCAAACACATATGTGTTTTGCGTAAATTGAAATATAGATTAAATAGACAAAATTTAGAAAAATGTTACTTAATTCACATTCGACCAATATTTGAATATGCATGTGAGGTCTGGGACAACTGTGGTGTCTCTAATTAGTGCAAATTGGAGAGACTACAGTTGGAGGCAGCTAGAATTATCACCGGACTTCCAATCTTTACCAACACAGAATATCTATATAAAGAAACTGGCTGGGAGAGATTGGAAGAAAGAAGAACTAGGAGAAAACCCAAATTATTCTATAATATCCAAAACAGTAGCACACCCCCTTATTTACTCGATCTTATTCCCCCAACAATCGAATGAATGACTATTTATCCCCTTCGAAATGGCAACGATATTATTGTTCCATTCTGTAGACTTTCTTTAACAAGAGAATCTTTCGTCCTCGCTACAGTAAGGGAATGGAATAGCCTTAATCTTTCAGTGCATAATATTGACACATTATCTAAATTTAAAAAGGCAATCCGCAGTACAATCTCAATGCCAATTCCGAGACACTATTCTTATGGTCCTAGAAAACTTAATATAATTTTAACACAGCTTCGCTGCAATGCATCCTTCTTGAATTACCATTTATGTAAAGTTAAAATTTTATCAAATGCTTCCTGTAACTGTGGCACACCATGTGAAAATTCTCACCATTTCTTTTTTGATGGTGATAAATATACTGATAATAGGGGAATATTATTTAATAGTCTTAATTGGCTACCTTCTAACATTAATATTGATGTAAATCTACTGACAAAAGGAAGTGATTTACTAACATATCAAGAAAATACAATTATTTTTAAACATGCTTTTAAATATATTAAAGACTCCAAAAGATTTACAATTGTCTAAAAGAACCAATACACATCTCCAAATGTATTTATTCTCCTTTCTTTTCTTTCATATATTGTCTCTACCTATGTTTTTGTATATTCTGTGTTTATTTATCTTTATGCATATTATATACATATCATATCATTTCATTGCGCATGCTAATACATATTGTAATTAATTGTATTCGGGAGAAGACTTCATAAGTTGGAAAAACTTGTGTCCGATCCCTATTTGTTATATTTAGCAAATAAAAATATGCTTAAACTAAACTTCAGAGGATCAACCTTAGTCTAGATGGATACAGCAGAGCTTTGGTTCAATCTAGTCTGTGCTCTCTGAAAAGTGTTTCTTTTATTATGCAGCCAATAAAGAATTATTTATTACTTCAGATGGTCTTCATATTGAACATCAGATCAGGTAAACACAAACAAACTATTCAGAGGTTAGTGTTTAACGTCACTTTCAACAATATTTCAGTTATATCGTGGCTGTCAGTTTTATTGGTGGAGGAAATCGGAGTACCCAGAGAAAACCACCAACCTGCCGCAAGTCACTGACAAACTTTATCACATAATATTGTATCAAGTACATATCGCCTGAGCAGGATTCTAACTCACAACATTAGTGGTGATAGGCACTGATTGCATAGGTAGTTGTAAATCCAACTACCATACGATCATGACGGCCCCCCAATCTATTCAGAGCATTTGTTTACTCACTGTGTTTTCTGAGGAAATAAAATTTGATAAGATTACAGACAACAGATGCAAAGTAACAACAACAGCTCAAGTGGACCTCTAACTCAGGGTGAGAAAACAAGTAATATTAGAACCCAAAAAATCAACAAGTCTCTGTTCTTCTAAATTTATAGATTCTCTCAATATAAATCAATAGTGTAATAATAAAATTCAATACATTTGATTCCTTCCTTATGAAAAGTCATAAGTGTTTATAATAAAATTCAATACATTTGATTCCTTCCTTATGAAAAGTCATAAGTGTTTAATGTGCAAAGGTGAAATAAATTAACATGGTGACAGCTGACAATAACACAGTGGTATAAATGGCTCTGCTTACTAACTCCCATCTTCTTGATTCCAGAATACAATTCCAATGACACGACACAAAATAAAATTGATCGTGATAAATCCAGTTACATAGTTTTTCATGTTTAATAATTGTTAAATAAAGTTATTATATTAAGCTTAATAAGATATACCATTAATTATCATTTTCTGCTAGGATTTTGCAGCAATAACTCTTTGTGATTTAGCATATTTGAAAACAACACTAAACATATCTCCTCCTAGTCTGTTAGCTAACCACCTGTTTTTTATCACAGCCACTTTCAAAGCTTCACAACTAAATGCAGCATCAAAATTTGTATGAATAGCTCTTCCCATGCCTTCAATAACAATTAAATCTGCCTCTTGTTTCTTGATCAAATCTACCAATTCACAGTCAATCAGTCTGAAAAACCATTGAAATTGACAATCACATTAATAAATGAATTAATTAATAATGTCTTAATTTCTAATTACAGACATATTAAAAATTCTTACACAACTGTACAAACATAAATATATATATATATGTTTTCTTATTATTTGTTTATATGTGTATTGCTGTAGGAGATCTAAATATCAATAGGAGAGGATTGAGATCCCATTTACAGGTTTAACCCTGTCCATTTCAGTGCCTGTCCCAAGCCAGGAGCTAGATTTCCAGTATCAGCTGTTGTTTCTATGTTCAATGATTTGAGGTGAGGGGTAGTTGTTTGTTTTGTTTATATTTGATAGAATTGTTGAACATCACCTTTTTTAAAATAATAGAAACCAATGCAGACAGGTACAATAAGTAGACCACAATAAGCATGTCATTTTGCTTTGTAAGGACATGTATTTATTCTGTTATATACATGTATTTATTCTGTTATATACATGTATTTATTCTGTTATATACATGTATTTATTCTGTTATATACATGTATTTATTCTGTTATATACATGTATTTATTCTGTTATATACATGTATTTATTCTGTTATATACATGTATTTATTCTGTTATATACATGTATTTATTCTGTTATATACATGTATTTATTCTGTTATATACATGTATTTATTCTGTTATATACATGTATTTATTCTGTTATATACATGTATTTATTCTGTTATATACATGTATTTATTGTTATATACATGTATTAGGAATGTCTGCAATCTCAACTCGTCCACATCTAGATTTACTAATAAATTTTGATTTCTTCAAAAACAATCATTATGTGAGGTGGTGTATATGGAAGTAGGTCTTTCTAAGGGACACAGTAGTTTAATAGTTTATTATCACAAATACGGTACATATCAACTACTTAGAAATATATTATCCAGATTAAGAGCCAACCAGTCTTTGATCTTACTCGCTAATGCTGTGTGCTTAACAGAGAAATAACAAATACCAATTTTATAGTCTTTTGGTTTGACCCCGACTGGAGTTCAAACCCACAATCTACAACCCTCCAACCATTACACTACTGATGTGGTTTGATATGAAGTGTAAAAAGAGATACACATGTATATATTATCAGAGAAAAACCCTCCTTTAATTTAAATAGAAAGATCGTACAACATCAACATGAAAAAAGGGTTCAACAAATTCTACTCTACATAAAAGAGAAACTCTGGTATGGTAGCTCTAATTTTAAATGAAGAAAAATCTTTTCCTGAAGTAGTTTTCAATTTACTGTTATAAGAAGACTTTGACATACAATCTTATTTTTCCATTTAGCATCACAATTTGCAAAATATATTTCTACTTTTTTTAATTTGCTACAAATAATCACCCAACAAACTTGTTGAATATTCCTGTTGACACTTTCTATTTAGTAATTTAACTATAAAAGAACATTTTTTTCCCAAAGAGTTTATTTTGTTTTGTTTACTTATCTAACTTCAAGATAATAAAGTTAGTCTTAATCAAAAATGTTTAATGATTTCAAGATGTTTATATTTCATTTTGCCAACTTAAATCATGACATACCATTAACGACAATATTTTTTGCTGACATACATGTATTGAAGTATTTCTCATTAATGTACTTTATTACGTACCTTAAATCTAAGCATGGAGATCCCTGACCAGATTCCATGACCATAAGTGTTCCATCCCTGTATGCTGCCTGTATTTCTGAACAAATTTCTGCCACTCTTTTCACAATTATTAATAATTCACTGTATATCACATCATTTAAAGCAGGACGAGTATTGGCACATAGTATCACCTAAAAGAAAAGTAATATAACTCATAAACTAGTATGACCTTAAATTAAATTCATCAAAAGTATAAAGGCTCAAACCAGAGGCTTGTCTCAGCCAGGATCACTTACCAGGTTATTCACATACAGTTTAGGTTCAATCAAGTATCTATTTGCTTGGAAATATTTTTAATTCATATTCGAATAAAAACTTTTTTAATTCATATTCGAATAAAAATTATGTCCTGCACTAGTGGAAATCTTGGATTGACGTTTGACACAAAGGTATTCACTTTGTATAGAAGAATTTGAAGATACCAAAGGGGCAATCAGAAACCGTATATCAAAGAAGAACAGACAACACAATGGTCAAAAGAAAAAGGACAAAAGGACAAACAATGATCGACAAAACATACATATAAAACTAAATATCGAGTAACACGAACCCCACTAAAAACCGGGAGTGAACTCAGGTGCTCCAGAAGGGTAAGCAGTTCCTGCTCCACTAGTGGCACCCGTCGTGTTAATCTAGTTACAAACCCGGTAATAAGTCGTGAATGAGGAAAGGATCATCCAAGGAACTGAACATACTAAATAAGTTTGCATTTAAATAGTTTCAGAGAATAATTTTAAATAATTTTCCCATTAGGTCCTATGTTAATCTGTACTGGTCGTGGTTCTTTTTGATTTACTATTGACATAAATATTAAAATTTTGAAAAAGGGACAATTACATGATTATTCATGTACTGTTTGGGTTCAATCAAATTTCTAGTTTCTGAGAAAAATCATTTGTTCATTTTTCTATATGGTCTTATGTTAAAACTTTGTACTGTGGTAGTGGCCATCTTGGAATTTCAATCAAAAATGAGCACAAACATTTTAGAGCTTCATATAAGGAACATTCCTACCATGTCAAAACTCCATCTCACATGTGATTTCTGAGAAGTTTGTTTGTGTTTTTTTTTTTATATTAACCAATCAGAAATAAAAATTGCCTTAACAGCCATGTTGAAATTCTGAAAGAAACAAAAATCACAATTAAAATACAAGACCATCCAAGAAACATTTACATCATTTCACAGAAAAGGACTGAAGTGTGAAAAGCCAAACTGCATACCGGTACCACAATTGGTGCAAAATTATGAAAATAATAGTATCACCTAAAACAAGTGTAATAAAATCCATAATGGTCAGTCAGCTATGTTTTATATTTTCCCAAATTTCAACGATATATATAATAGTACACAAATATGGCAACTTAAAAATAGACTTAGGAGAGCCAGAGATGTGTTAAACACACCATTTGTTTGGCAGTACCAGTATAACTATGAAGTGGCCATCTTGGAGAGTGTACAAGGCAAGTTCCTAATTCTGTATCATTCCATCCATTGATTCTGAAGAAGGAATTTTCAAAAGACTTCAATTATCAACAAATTAGAAGCCATGGTGGCCATCTTGGTTGTGAGGCAATACCAACGCACTAATTTGGAAGAGGACCATCTAAGCAGTGTCACAACATTTGACACCGACCAAGGGATGGCGAAACATTTTTGAGCATTTGGCTATGGTAAACTTAAAATGTACATGGCACAGTTGCTATTTGTTGTTTTGTTGGGGAAATATTGTCTTTGGAAAGGAAACTTTTAATCCAAACTTGACCAGTATGTTATCCATTAAAAACTAGATTAAAAATCCTAATTTTATGTCATAACCAGAACTTGAGAATACTTATGTCAGTATTTCAACACAACTACTGATAAAAATAGATTTCTAAAGAATAAGCAATACATGTACTATGACAGAACCCTCCTACATCTACCTACATTTGTTCCTCTCTTAATGAGTTCCCTGACAAAGGGGAAGACACCCAGTATAATGTCAGCACCACTATTATCTACAAATATCACAGCACATTTATGAGGCCTATCATTCAGTCTTTGTTGCCATTCATCATAGTTATCACACAGCCAAGGCCGTTCTGAAATATTAAAAAAATTATTTGTACCAAATTAATAAATGATTGGGACCTGTAGCTTCAGAATAGAAGAGTATTAAAAGCTTCAGCCAATCAGAAACAAATATTACTGGTAGTGGTAATGTTTTTCTGGATCAAGTAAAAATGAAGAATCTTTAAAAAGCACCTTGCATACAGCTCTTGGTGTGTTCACGGTACCAATACCTAAGGATTTAATAGGTTCCTCATCGATTGGTTGATTGAAAATATGAACCCTGACATGACAACATAAAGAATGTCTTTATGTCAGTTTATTGATGATCTATACATTTTTCACTGAGAGATATTTTAGTTTATTGATGATCTATATATTTTTTCTCACTGAGAGATATTTTTAGTATCAACGGACTAACTGTGAAACTGAAAATTATCAAACACATTATGACGTTACAGATAAAAACAATAATGTCAGTTTTGAAGGTCTTGACATAAATTATCACCAGTACCACAATGAGTCCTACTGGACTACATGTATCTCCATAGAAAAAGATTATTTAACAAGATACAACATACGTTTAATTTTAATTAGATTGCTTCTTGTTCCTCTTCTTTTTACATTTACAATGTCTGACTGGACTTACAAATCTGCCGTTATTCTATTTGAAAAACATTATTTCACAAGATACCTGTACTAAGTATAATAATACCTTGTAATTTATCTTGAGCTTCTAGAAATCCAAAGTCCTGAGTTTCCATTATATCTACAACCTCTCTAGCTCCCCAGTCAAAAACATTCCCTGCAAGCAGACCTTTGGCCAGCGACAGTTGTCGTTCCTCCCAGGATAACTTATCTAGGTCACTTAGAAGCTTAGGAAGGTACTTTAATGCTTGTTCATTTTCCGTCTGCTTCAGCTAGTTAAAAATATGCCTTCATAGTTAGTCAGAGATAAATCATTTGCTAAAATATACCAACATTTATGCAAAATTCATATATTTGATGAGAACTAAAAATTATTAGATCTAGGTGACCCTAGCTGATTTAGGCTATCCTCTTTAGGCCCTTCTGCTTTATTGCTGCCAAAGACTTTTAAATAATTTGGCTTAGCAATCTTATGACTTTGAGCTTAACTGATGAAGGTTATTCCACAAACATGTCGTGCACACTAAACTTGATATCTACGTTTCTATTAAATATTGTGTAAGCTCTTTTACTTTTTGATTTTTCTTTACATGCATTGATAACAAGATTTTTTTTTATCAAGATTTTAATATAAGTGAATGAGAGAATATTGTTGAATTATAAAGTGAGCAATCTTTCTCCCACATCGTAGTAAGTCATAATGTTGCTATAGTAACACTTTTATGTCAAGTACATTGAACTGGATTCTTATTGTGAAAAGCCACTGAAGTAATTACTACTGTTATGAATACTGGTAAAAGCTGGGGCTATTTGTGTAAAGCCACTGAAGTAATTACTACTGTTATGAATACTGGTAAAAGCTGGGGTTATTTGTGAAAAGCCACTGAAGTAATTACTACTGTTATGAATACTGGTAAAAGCTGGGGCTATTTGTGTAAAGCCACTGAAGTAATTACTACTGCTATGAATACTGGTGAAAGCTGGGGCTATTTGTGTAAAGCCACTGAAGTAATTACTACTGTTATGAATACTGGTAAAAGCTGGGGCTATTTGTGTAAAGCCACTGAAGTAATTAATACTGTTATGAATACTGGTAAAAGCTGGGGCTATTTGTGAAAAGCCACTGAAGTAATTACTACTGTTATGAATACTGGTAAAAGCTGGGGCTATTTGTGTAAAGCCACTGAAGTAATTACTACTGTTATGAATACTGGTAAAAACTGGGGCTATTTGTGTAAAGGGATCACACAAGGACCATCCTATCCTAATTTGGTTTTCTTTGGCCATGTGGCTAAATAGTAGAAGAACAAAAGGAAAATAAGGCAAAGAACAACAACACACAGCACTTGATGACAAAGCAAACCATGTCCTCTGGAACTGTTTACTTACATACATTAAACACAAGACCTTAAATAAACCTTACCTGAGAGTAAGGATCTGTAAACTGATAGTCTAACAGACAATGACTACTTGTATCTAACAACGTTCTAACTGTCAGAGATCCATAGGCACTACAGTATATAAAGTTCAAGATCAATAGAAAAAGTGCATATACATATTTACTATATAATACATTCAGTCCTTTATCATGTAGATATGGAAATAAATTTGAATACCTTTTAATTACTATTAACATTCTACACAACAAAAATAACATTTTAACAGTTTCCTGTGGTATTTCAACTTATCCAAACTTGTTTAGCTGGGGGCTAGGACAAAAGCCCCTGACAAAAAGCCCCCCCCCCCCCTCCCAATAATAGGTATAGGTTAATGTTTTTTATTTCATATATATTTTTTCTTTTCTGTGTTATTTATATTTTATAACATGATTCAAGACATTTTTTTCCTCTGTATTTTAATTCATTTATTTTTGGAACATGATGACATCATAAACAATTGAAGTATTTGTTTAAGAATTATAATAACCTTTGGGTCTTATCAAAGAAAGTAAAAACAAAAATAAAGTTGTTTTATCTTTAAAAAAAAATCATAGTATATAAAAAAAACAAACAAAGTGAGCAAATAACTCACTCATTACTTTTAAGAACTTCAAAGGTTGAAAAGGTAGTTATTGTTTATCAATGAAAAAACAATTCCTGATTAACTTTACCTGATTAATTTCAATTGAAGGAATTAATAAGCAGTGTTTTTTTTTAATTCACACTTTATAAATGAACATAACAATGAACAAAATGGGGGAAAAAATGTTTTTAAAGTATTTTTTTTATTTTTTTTATTAATTCTCTAAGATATCTTTTAATATCACCCTCAATATAAAACAAATGTAATAAGATTGTATGATTATTTCATTATTGGGGGGGCTTTTTGTCAGGAGGGCTTTTTGTCCTAGGGGGGCTTTTGTCCGGGGGGGGGTTTGTCCTGTTCCCGTTTAGCTGTATATAAAAGGAGTGTGAGATTAACAAACATGATCCACTCCTTAATGTCTCGTCCTAAGGTCGAGTTGTGTATTTTATTCTACCGCACCAACCAGCAGATAAACCTTTGGATGGGTTGTAACAAGCAGCCGTGAAACTAAGTGCTATTTCTATATTCTTGAGTTCACTCAGTGGAAAAGGTATTTTGTTTTGAGTTTATGTTTTACTGGTGATGCTTTGTGTATTCTCGTTACATTTTTATTGTACTCTTCCTTTTAGTTTGGGTTTTTAAATTATAAAATATTTATACACTGAAATTGTGAAGGAAATATTAATTAGAAATAGCATATAAATATAACCAAGAATATTACCCATACAAAGATTGTGATACTTATTGTATTATCTCCCTTCACAGTCCTCACAATGAGCACCGTTTTTTTGTATTGACAGATTTGATCATATAAAGGCTAATAAATCAAAGTTAATTAATAATGACTCAGATATACTGCAATAGTCTACTACACTACTTCCCCTGTAATTATGACATGTAAAATTTCCTGTCAGATCTCCTGTACATCTACCGTTTAAAATTCTTAGACCTGTCTGTATACATATATCGTTAAATAACCGACCTCTAGGTAAAACAGTTGAAACCTGACTTAACCGGTTTATAATATTAAAATCAGGACTGTAGTCATCAAAAAGAGGGATATTACTATCATGCTCTTCGTTTTCAATGAAATCAGAATCTTGTCCTGTTCTTGCATTTATGTCCCCCATGATCAATATTTTACCTTTTTCTGAATAATTTACAATATCATTTTCAATTATTTCAAAAATATCAGTTTCTAATGACTGAGTATAAGAAGAATTTTCTGGGGGGTTATATAAGTAACATAAATATATATCCTCTTGAATACCAAAAAAGCTTTTACAAAGCTTAATCCAAATATAATCATTATTACTGTGCTGTAAAAGTTTGATGCCTGGTTTGAGTTCTGATTTAACAAATACTGATATTCCACCAGAAATTGTGTTTGTCTTTTTGTTTTTAGGTCTGCTTAAATGAACAGCACTAAAATTTGGAAGAATAAGTGACTCTTGAAATGGACAATGGGTTTCTAAAAGGCAGATTATATCTTTATTGCGGATATGATTAATGAATCCTGGATTACTGTACTTACTATATCCCTTAACTTTATAACCGTTGATATTCCAACATGCTATATGTAATGTTTTTTTGTTAATCATAATGAGTCTGACATAAGATAATCACCCCAAGGCAAAACAATAATAATAATTTTATTATCTCAAAATTGAGTAAACTTTCTTCTTTTACAAATCAGTATATTAATTTTCTTTATGTTTCTACTTAATTGAATATACATATTATACCAAATACTGAATATCTGTTACTTCTGTTAGTTTTGTATAAAAAGAAGGACAACTCTTGTTAATCAAGGATAACTCTTGCTACTCAAGTTAAAAATGTCAACCTTCATAGAACAAATTCAATATTTACTGTATATGCACATACTTCATATTTGATATAATAAATGATTATATCATAATTGATTGTTAAAATAATTATCTGTGGTACTGTCGCCCAAAATCATGATGTGTTTGAGCATACCTATACATATTTGGCTGAAATAATTGGCTGCGACCAAATGTAAGACCTGGGGGTTGCATATTAGACATATTATTTGGGGGGATTGGGAACATAGATCATGTAGCTGACGGGTTACACTAATGCCATGAAAATGTCCTGAGAAACCTATTTATCATTTTTATAATCTGGTGGATTTACTTCCAGTATAGAGTATATAAGATTTTAACATTTACTTTATGAAAAAAAAATATTTATATATGTATTAAGAAAAACTTTGTTGGGGGAATTTTTTCAATAGTTTTCTACTTTTTACTGATTTTTTTCACTAATTTTCAAGTTTGAGAAGCGGCAACGGCCATGTTTGATGGCAGTCGAGGTCATCATTCATGGTCTGAAAGAGAATTATATATGCATTGTTCCTTTATAGTTTGGTAGCAACATTGGCTCTTTACAATATTTAAAGAATTAAAAAAAATAATAATCTATTTTTAGTAACGATAGCAGCCATTTTTCATAAGCGACCAGGGTTAGCAACCATAAGTCTGAAAGTGGATCATATATGCATCATTTCCATAAAGTTGGGTGGCAATTGGCTTTTTACCGGATTTTAAAAAAAAAATGTTTGACAATAATTTTCTATTTTTTGTAACAGTGACGGCCACGTTGGATGACAGCCGGAGATCTTCAATCAAAATTTTGAAAGAAGATCACATATGCATTCTTTCCATATGGTTTGATTGCATTTGACTCTTTACAGGATTTTAAAATAATTTTTTCACTAATTTTCTATTTATAGTAACGATGGTGGCCATAATTCTGAAAGAATATTACATATGTATCAAATTTAATTGCAATATACTCTAAAGGATTTTTCTGGATTTTTTAATTGATTTTTTTGCTGATTTTACCCCTATGTTCTATTTATAGACATGGCAGCCATGATGGTTGGTCAGCAGGGTCATCGGACATAACTTTTAAAGGGAACCCCTAAGGATGATTCAGGCCAAGTTTGGTTTAAATTGGCCCAGTGGTTTCAGAAGAGAAGATTTTTGAAAAAGTCTACAGACGACGACAGACACCAAGTGATGGCAATAGCTCACCTGTCACACAGGTGAGCTAAACATAATAATATTATTTTATTTTCTAAGATATAAACACAGAAGCCAAGCTTTTCATTTCATTCTAAAATCAACATGTGACTAAAACTTTGATGTCAACAGACAACACACATAACTAGTAAAACATATGACAGTCAAATAAATAAAAATAAATAAATAAATAAAAATAAATATAGTAAAAATAAACATTGTTAGTCAAAATAAAGAATGAACAACTTGTTTTAATATTTTATTGAATAAAAAAAGCAATATTGACTTATGTGAGCACTTCCAATTTTGCCATGGTGAACTTCCAAAATTCCACTTTCTGTCCAAAATATAAAAGAATATTCCATTATATGAAGCTCAGCTACTTTTTACCCCAATTCTATATTCGTTTATCCGATGTATTCGCTTTTCTTTAAAAACTAAAGAAATGGTATGGTGTTTTGAAATAATATTTAATTCTTCAGAATATTCTATTATTAAGTCGAGTTAAATGTAAAAACTAACATACCAAGGATTTTCGTGAAGATCTTGTAATCTTTGGAGATATTTCTGTTTAAAATGTTCTGCTCTCTCCTCAACATCTGGTCCGGACTGACTTCTAAATGCTTGATCCTTTGTCTACAAAATTATATTTATTTTTTTAATCAAAAGGGAAAAAACAGGCAATGGCTACATCTAGAAGTTCACCAGACCCTATGTTGCCCATCTGGTTATTCATGTACTGTTTGGCTTCAAGTAACTTTGGTGCTTAAATATTAATAAGTGGTTTCAGAGGAGAACATTTTTTAATGAATTTTTGTCAAAATCTGTCCAATTTGCATATTTTCAAGAAAAGAATATCTGCAAAACACATTATTTTCCAAAACAACCTATAAAATATGTCATACCTAACACTAAAATGGAACTACTGCTCAAACTGAAGCTTGTTTGGCTGTACAATGTTACTTTATTGTGTTTAACCTCCTTATGATCTATTAATAGTAACAGCAACTATGATGATTGACAGTCATCGAATACAATTTTGAAAGTAGATACCCTAAGAATGATTAAGACCTACTTTGCTTGAAATTGGCTCAGTGTTCAGAGAAGAAGATATTTGAAATAGTTTATGACGGAGGAATTGACAGAAGAAAAGACAGACACCAAGTGATAGTAATACCTTAGTTGACCCATTGGGTCAGACGAGCTAAAAAAGGCAGTTTGGTGATTTCTAGATTGAATGTATATAATCATGTGCATATCAAAGTAAGGAATTGACTATCAATAGTGATAACTGATATCACCTTTGAACTGTCTGAAAATCCTGAAAAGAGATCCTAAAAAGTAACGCTGTATGACAGGACGTCAAGTGATGACAAAAGCTAAACCTGACTTTTAGTCAGGTTAGTTAACATGTGCATGTAAAATAAATATAAACTACTCTGCCTTGTCAACACTCTTTGAGAAACAGTCTAACCAGTATTCTCTAGCTGCTGTGTCCTTAGTTAAATCTACTGTGTCTGGTAAGTAGCTGTTAGGGTCTAGTAACAGTGGGCAAGGATATAAAGCCTTTTCTAGTTTATCTAATTCTAATGTGTCAAACTGAAAAGGTAAAAATAATAAAAGCCAAACATTTTCAATAAAATATCATAAAATTATCCTACAAAACAATCACACTTAAATTCATTTAGTTTTTTTTTTATTATTATAAATGTATGTGTTTTGGTGAAAATGCATTTAAATCTTTAATTCTGAACTCATTTATTACATCGTTACATCAAACAGAATTTAAACTAAAGAAAGCATATAGCAATTCTGAAGAAAAGATTGTTAATCAACATTAATTTTATGACTTCAAATAAATTCACAGCATATTTCTCAAGGTAGGTAATTTGTAAAGTAACACTACTCTATTGCCCAATGTAACGAACGAACGAACGAACGAACGAACGAACGAACGAACGAACGAACGAACGAACGAACGAACGAACGAACGAACGAACGAACGAACGAACGAACGAACGAACGAACGAACGAACGAACGAACGAACGAACGAACGAACGAACGAACGAACGAACGAACGAACGAACGAACGAACGAACGAACGAACGAACGAACGAACGAACGAACGAACGAACGAACGAACGAACGAACGAACGAACGAACGAACGAACGAACGAACGAACGAACGAACGAACGAACGAACGAACGAACGAACGAACGAACGAACGAACGAACGAACGAACGAACGAACGAACGAACGAACGAACGAACGAACGAACGAACGAACGAACGAACGAACGAACGAACGAACGAACGAACGAACGAACGAACGAACGAACGAACGAACGAACGAACGAACGAACGAACGAACGAACGAACGAACGAACGAACGAACGAACGAACGAACGAACGAACGAACGAACGAACGAACGAACGAACGAACGAACGAACGAACGAACGAACGAACGAACGAACGAACGAACGAACGAACGAACGAACGAACGAACGAACGAACGAACGAACGAACGAACGAACGAACGAACGAACGAACGAACGAACGAACGAACGAACGAACGAACGAACGAACGAACGAACGAACGAACGAACGAACGAACGAACGAACGAACGAACGAACGAACGAACGAACGAACGAACGAACGAACGAACGAACGAACGAACGAACGAACGAACGAACGAACGAACGAACGAACGAACGAACGAACGAACGAACGAACGAACGAACGAACGAACGAACGAACGAACGAACGAACGAACGAACGAACGAACGAACGAACGAACGAACGAACGAACGAACGAACGAACGAACGAACGAACGAACGAACGAACGAACGAACGAACGAACGAACGAACGAACGAACGAACGAACGAACGAACGAACGAACGAACGAACGAACGAACGAACGAACGAACGAACGAACGAACGAACGAACGAACGAACGAACGAACGAACGAACGAACGAACGAACGAACGAACGAACGAACGAACGAACGAACGAACGAACGAACGAACGAACGAACGAACGAACGAACGAACGAACGAACGAACGAACGAACGAACGAACGAACGAACGAACGAACGAACGAACGAACGAACGAACGAACGAACGAACGAACGAACGAACGAACGAACGAACGAACGAACGAACGAACGAACGAACGAACGAACGAACGAACGAACGAACGAACGAACGAACGAACGAACGAACGAACGAACGAACGAACGAACGAACGAACGAACGAACGAACGAACGAACGAACGAACGAACGAACGAACGAACGAACGAACGAACGAACGAACGAACGAACGAACGAACGAACGAACGAACGAACGAACGAACGAACGAACGAACGAACGAACGAACGAACGAACGAACGAACGAACGAACGAACGAACGAACGAACGAACGAACGAACGAACGAACGAACGAACGAACGAACGAACGAACGAACGAACGAACGAACGAACGAACGAACGAACGAACGAACGAACGAACGAACGAACGAACGAACGAACGAACGAACGAACGAACGAACGAACGAACGAACGAACGAACGAACGAACGAACGAACGAACGAACGAACGAACGAACGAACGAACGAACGAACGAACGAACGAACGAACGAACGAACGAACGAACGAACGAACGAACGAACGAACGAACGAACGAACGAACGAACGAACGAACGAACGAACGAACGAACGAACGAACGAACGAACGAACGAACGAACGAACGAACGAACGAACGAACGAACGAACGAACGAACGAACGAACGAACGAACGAACGAACGAACGAACGAACGAACGAACGAACGAACGAACGAACGAACGAACGAACGAACGAACGAACGAACGAACGAACGAACGAACGAACGAACGAACGAACGAACGAACGAACGAACGAACGAACGAACGAACGAACGAACGAACGAACGAACGAACGAACGAACGAACGAACGAACGAACGAACGAACGAACGAACGAACGAACGAACGAACGAACGAACGAACGAACGAACGAACGAACGAACGAACGAACGAACGAACGAACGAACGAACGAACGAACGAACGAACGAACGAACGAACGAACGAACGAACGAACGAACGAACGAACGAACGAACGAACGAACGAACGAACGAACGAACGAACGAACGAACGAACGAACGAACGAACGAACGAACGAACGAACGAACGAACGAACGAACGAACGAACGAACGAACGAACGAACGAACGAACGAACGAACGAACGAACGAACGAACGAACGAACGAACGAACGAACGAACGAACGAACGAACGAACGAACGAACGAACGAACGAACGAACGAACGAACGAACGAACGAACGAACGAACGAACGAACGAACGAACGAACGAACGAACGAACGAACGAACGAACGAACGAACGAACGAACGAACGAACGAACGAACGAACGAACGAACGAACGAACGAACGAACGAACGAACGAACGAACGAACGAACGAACGAACGAACGAACGAACGAACGAACGAACGAACGAACGAACGAACGAACGAACGAACGAACGAACGAACGAACGAACGAACGAACGAACGAACGAACGAACGAACGAACGAACGAACGAACGAACGAACGAACGAACGAACGAACGAACGAACGAACGAACGAACGAACGAACGAACGAACGAACGAACGAACGAACGAACGAACGAACGAACGAACGAACGAACGAACGAACGAACGAACGAACGAACGAACGAACGAACGAACGAACGAACGAACGAACGAACGAACGAACGAACGAACGAACGAACGAACGAACGAACGAACGAACGAACGAACGAACGAACGAACGAACGAACGAACGAACGAACGAACGAACGAACGAACGAACGAACGAACGAACGAACGAACGAACGAACGAACGAACGAACGAACGAACGAACGAACGAACGAACGAACGAACGAACGAACGAACGAACGAACGAACGAACGAACGAACGAACGAACGAACGAACGAACGAACGAACGAACGAACGAACGAACGAACGAACGAACGAACGAACGAACGAACGAACGAACGAACGAACGAACGAACGAACGAACGAACGAACGAACGAACGAACGAACGAACGAACGAACGAACGAACGAACGAACGAACGAACGAACGAACGAACGAACGAACGAACGAACGAACGAACGAACGAACGAACGAACGAACGAACGAACGAACGAACGAACGAACGAACGAACGAACGAACGAACGAACGAACGAACGAACGAACGAACGAACGAACGAACGAACGAACGAACGAACGAACGAACGAACGAACGAACGAACGAACGAACGAACGAACGAACGAACGAACGAACGAACGAACGAACGAACGAACGAACGAACGAACGAACGAACGAACGAACGAACGAACGAACGAACGAACGAACGAACGAACGAACGAACGAACGAACGAACGAACGAACGAACGAACGAACGAACGAACGAACGAACGAACGAACGAACGAACGAACGAACGAACGAACGAACGAACGAACGAACGAACGAACGAACGAACGAACGAACGAACGAACGAACGAACGAACGAACGAACGAACGAACGAACGAACGAACGAACGAACGAACGAACGAACGAACGAACGAACGAACGAACGAACGAACGAACGAACGAACGAACGAACGAACGAACGAACGAACGAACGAACGAACGAACGAACGAACGAACGAACGAACGAACGAACGAACGAACGAACGAACGAACGAACGAACGAACGAACGAACGAACGAACGAACGAACGAACGAACGAACGAACGAACGAACGAACGAACGAACGAACGAACGAACGAACGAACGAACGAACGAACGAACGAACGAACGAACGAACGAACGAACGAACGAACGAACGAACGAACGAACGAACGAACGAACGAACGAACGAACGAACGAACGAACGAACGAACGAACGAACGAACGAACGAACGAACGAACGAACGAACGAACGAACGAACGAACGAACGAACGAACGAACGAACGAACGAACGAACGAACGAACGAACGAACGAACGAACGAACGAACGAACGAATGAACGAATGAATGAATTGGCGTCATTTTCATTTTTATCAATGAATAAAATGTGGCATGCACGAATCAATTTATTGTATATTTATCGTCTATCACATTCAACTGTACAACATATTCTGTCTACACTTCCAGTAATCACAGTCTTTATTTACAACAAACTTCAATGCTCATTTTGATTTATATTTGATGCTTAACTTTTTCAGAGGTAAATTCAGACAGGTTTCACTTTATCATACTTACTGTAGAACTTCGTTCTCTACTGTCTAAAGGGGGATTTGACCTCGACAGCCCTGAACAACCAGCAAAGTTCTCACCCCAAGTGTAACTATCTGTATCTGAAATATATAAATGTCTGGTTAGTCTGAACGATTGTTTTACAATGAACTGGGCAACCCTGAACAACCAGCAAAGTTCTCACCCCAAGTGTAACGATCTGTATCTGAAATATATAAATGTCTGAATAATCTGAACAATTGTTTAACAATGAACTATGTCTGTACAGCCCTGAACAACCAGCAAAGTTCACACCCCAAGTATATCTATCTGTGTCTGAAATATGTAAATGTCTGGTTAGTCTGAACGATTGTTTTACAATGAACTATGTCTGTACAGCCCTGAACAACCAGCAAAGTCCTCACTCTATAATGGTTATTTAAATGTATTGGAAACATAGAGAATATCTGTATTTCTGAATATTTTATTGAAAAATAAAATCATTGTCTACAAGATGTTTGTAGAAGATTGTTTTCATCGGTTGATTCACTACAACATCAAACATCATCATGTATCAGATCATGTCATTCCATACAGGAAGTTGTTAAGATGTTATATATATATATATATATATATATATATATATAATTAGCGAATAAACAAATATAAATTATCCAATAAACATACAATTTTCATTATATTAACTTTTTCCCCCTAAATATATTTTCATGAATCAAACATGACATGAAAAACAACACAACAGAATTTAAAACATTAGAATATACCTTCTTCTTCAGCACCTTTTAAGAAAGCTCCAATTGCACCAAGATACCCTTCATGTCTCAAAAACAATGCTTGGATTTCACCCTGTTAATCAGAAATACAGATTTAATATATTAAAATGTTGTCTACTTCATCATTTCTATTTCCATTTTAAAAATAAAAGCCAGGAAAATGTCCTGATTCACCTAGTAGAATTTCTGATTGCCATAAAAACAAATATGAGCATTTTCTAGCAGACAATATCAATTAACATTTGGCTTTTTTTTTTAACATTAATTGCCACCTATGATTCCAATTTTAAATTTGTGTTCAACAGTTGCAGCATTCCTGTGTTTTTGATTCACATCAAAAATGTAATCTTTGTAAGAAGCCATCTATTTATCATTCATGTTCACAGAGTCTGAGAAAAACCATTTCTTCATTTTCCCATCGTGTCCTATGTTAAACTTTATCCTGGGGTAGTGGTAGTTTTAAATTTTCTATTCTACTAAAAACTCATCCACTGTCAAGGTGATCATATCATATCTGAAGACAATGAGTAGTTTTTGAACAATAGTACTTTGAGAGTCAGACACTCAAAATGCAGTATTGGCTCTATCAGCTATGTTGAATTTTGGGTTGGCACTGAACTCTGAAGAGGTCAACCACAGGAAGTGATGACATGAGTCTCATGGGTCTTTAGATGAGGTGATATAATCAAAAAGTTTTTCCTACTTCAATTTTCATTGTAATATCTCTTCCTGAACAATTTTATGACTGGAATTACTTTTTACTTTTTCCAATCTAATCAAAATTGGATCTAAATTTAATTAGATTGTATTTTTTCAATCATATGATATAGTAACCTGCATGAATATACTAATAAATAAATTAATACACTAATCATAGAAAATAGTACCTTAGACCAATAATTTATAGCAAAGCTAATAGTATGCATTGTAAGGTGATGTCCTCTTATGAAATAACCACCAAAATAGATTTTCTTCAGCTTGTGAAGTCTCGCATACAGGCAAGCTAATTGTCCAATATCATTACTAATTGATAATAATAAACTTCTGGCCACATCTTCATCTCTATAATCTGCAAGCAAGAAAAAAGTTCTAATATTAAAGGTCTTTCATGAGAGCATGTAAAATGTAAATGATATTCATCTTCTACAACAATAGGAGAATATGTAAATAAATTTTCTTACAAATTCACAAATGATGCAATATTACTAGCATATGTTCTTCTATTATTTATGAAATCATACATTTTACCAACCATATGGTTAACTCAAAATAGAAGCAAATTAAATCTCTATTTTTGTGTCATTATTAGTTAAGATCAGTTTTTGTTACATCAGAAGTATTCATTCTTCCAACTTTTAGTTATAATGACATTGTTAAATATGTGACCATGTCTAGTAGTATCAATATCACACAAATTTTAAGACAGTTGATAGAAAACTTGTTTCATCTACAATGAAGAATACCATTTTTCTATATATTATATTTGAATAAAGGGAGATAAAAAGATTGATTTACTTCTGAGGGATTACAATATTTCTCTACCATTAATATTTATATTTTGGTTAATTTCTTGTTACATCTCAAACTTCAAAATGTAAACAATGGAGGAATATGTTCATAGAACACAAAAGTCCTTGCTTCCTGCTAAAGTAAACAGGGCCATAACTCCAGAATGGAAAGAGGGATAAAATCTGATGTCAAACTTGGTGTTCATTTTATGGTCCCTAACCTTGTGTGTATATTTCAAATGATTTGCTTACAAGGCACTTAAATCATTGAGCAGAAACAAAACGTGGGACGTACAGACATGGTTAAAACTGAATGCCCCTAATGTTTATTGGTGTGTGCACAAAGTGGACACCAAATGTGGCACATAGAGACATGGTTAAAATTGTAAGGCCCTCAATGTCTATAGGCAGGTGCACAAAGCAGACACCAAATGTGGCACATAGAGACATGGTTAAAATTGTAAGGCCCTCAATGTCTATAGGCAGGTGCACAAAGCAGACACCAAATGTGGCACATAGGGACATGGTTAAAATTGTAAGGCCCTCAATGTCTATAGGCAGGTGCACAAAGCAGACACCAAATGTGGCACATAGGGACATGGTTAAAATTGTAAGGCCCTCAATGTCTATAGGCAGGTGCACAAAGCAGACACCAAATGTGGCACATAGGGACATGGTTAAAATTGTAAGGCCCTCAATGTCTATAGGCAGGTGCACAAAGCAGACACCAAATGTGGCACATAGGGACATGGTTAAAATTGTAAGGCCCTCAATGTCTATAGGCAGGTGCACAAAGCAGACACCAAATGTGGCACATAGGGACATGGTTAAAATTGTAAGGCCCTCAATGTCTATAGGCAGGTGCACAAAGCAGACACCAAATGTGGCACATAGGGACATGGTTAAAATTGTAAGGCCCTCAATGTCTATAGGCAGGTGCACAAAAACTATCAATAAACAAATCTTGAGTTGAAATATTAACCATTTTCTTGATCTGATCTAGCAGCTTTCCCAAAACTACTGGCAATAATATCTCCTGGCAAACCAATAGTAGAATAAGCTCCACCATATATATCTTTAACTAACATATCTACATTCTTGTGGTCTCCTTTTTCTGCTAATTCTAACAAGTCATCAAAAGTCTGAAAGTAAAGGCACATAAACTAACATCAGTGTAAATAGTTAGGATTGTGGTGCTTAACGCCACTTTCAACAATATTTCAGCTATATCGAGGCAGTCAAATTTATTGGTGGAGTCACTGACAAACTTTATCACATAATGTTGTATTGAATACACCTCACCATGGGCAGAATTTGAATTCATAACTTTAGTGGTGATAGGCATTGATTGCATAAGTAGTTGTAAATCCAACTACCATACGATTGTGATCATGACAGCCCCTGTGTGTAATACTGTACATATTAGTTTAATCTGATGATATATGGTTTGTACATACTAAATCAATGTATTTGTTATTTCTATGAATTACAGTAAATAAGATATTTGTGGACAGTTGAATTCATGGCTTTGATATTTTTATCATTTTCTTATTTAACACTGTTTGTAATTTTTAATTGAATATGAAATGTAAGTTAGTACCCTGTCATCTATGAAATACTACTTATAAGTGTCTTCTCATAAACACTGTCACATTTATTTCTGGATATGTCTTGCTCACCTTAGCTTTTGTAAGAAGTGATCCTAGACCCCAGAAAGTACCACCTCCTGTAGATGTCCCTCCTATTCTCTCAAAATTTGTTTCTGATTCAACCTAAAATCAACAGTACAATAAAATTGTTAATTTATGATCACACTGTCAAATCTAAATGTCCAACAAATATACCAATTAATCATAATTGATAAGTTAAGTCTTTCACATACTTTAAATTAAAAAAAACATCAAAATTGATATATTTTTAATAAAAGAATGTTTATCAAATGTTTAGAAAAGATGTGTGTTTTTATATAAAAAAAAATCTCCATAGCATATTACAGTTTTTTTCTGTTTTATTGGACGTTTATTGAAAACTTTGTGCTCAAGATATTTATTTTACATCTGTCAAGAACACAAGTTGAATTTTCAAAGCTATTAATCATAGTCATAGTTCCTACTTCCGGTCTAAACAGCATTTTCATATTACTGCAAAGTCCACCTACCGTCTTTTTGTGTCTATTAAACGCACTGGTGCATAGAACGCACCCCCTTTCCTCCCCAAAAAATCTGGGGAAAATTCTAGTTCCTATCTATAGAACGCAGGGAGATTCAGTAAAACATTCACGGCAGAAATCCTCGTTCAAACGGCAAAATACTGCTTACCACAGATCACGTATTTGTTAATCCATGAATTTTTGATAAATTTTAGACAGGTAAATGTTAAATTAGTTTTGTTAAAAGAGTTTAAACCGATTATTCTACATGTTGCAAGCGAAAATTAGCTGTTTTGTGAATGCAGGAAGTTTATCGGTAATGTTTAATTTGAAAACAAGTTCAAAACGACAATGAAAATGATACTGATGGAGCAGTTGATTTTTTTGTCGTTCTTTACATGAATTATGGTTGTTTTAAATAATGAATATGTAGATATGTTTAATCTTTAATCAGTATTAATTCATCAAATAATGAACCGTTCATGTGATCAAAGATCATGAAAGGTAGGCAAGCTTGGGTCAAGCTTAAAATAGGAAGTAATTACGATCGATTCAAATAAAGAGAAAACAATACAAAAGTAATAACATTAATTAAGACCTGATCAAAGAGATTATAATTTCTTTTGAAGTGTACTCATATTGTACCAATGCTACCATATATTATATAATATTGACAGGTGTCCCAGTATGTTCAATTATCTTTTCACACCTTGTTATACAATATACGGTCCTTCACCTTGTCAACTGCTGTAAAAATCGATAATTCAAACAAAGGTTCAATACCCAAACACAGGTAATTTCACCCCAGGAAAAAATAGATTGAAAAAAAGTAAAATATCACATGTCTGATAGCAAACATTTGACAGTTATTCCTGCATTCGCATGGACAATTAGTTCCGAACAACAACACCAATGATTATTGACAAACATCGAGAATATTTACATACCTTTCAAAAAGGCAATGAACGAGCAATAAATATAATTTTTATACAATTTTATTTTAAATAACACATATATAATGAACACAATTAATGTTATTTGAACATTAATTCATCGATCATTGGGAATATTGCCGTCCGTGAACTCAAAGCTATGCTACCGGCAACTCTCTGCATGACCTGAAAAAAAGTGTCTGATACTTGCTCTTATGCATAAAATGCACCCCACCTACAAATTATCATTTTAAAGCATAAGACCGCGTTCTATACGTACCAAAAAACGGTAATTGCAAAATTTTATTTAACTATAGGCTTTGCAAATAAATGGAATCCTCTGTATTTTGTTATCAGTGCCTGGAATGTGTTAGGAAACTTAAGGATTTTTTACCTTTACAAAGCTGACACCTGACCCTACATTAACCAGTAGATGAGGAAATATATTGTGATCAATGCCTGGAATGTGTTAGGAAACTTAAGGATTTTTTACCTTTATAAAGCTGACACCAGACCCTACATTAACCAATAGATAGGGAAATATATTGTGGTCAATGCCCTGGAACTGATATGCAGGCTGTACATGTCTCTGGAAAATGAATGCCTCATCAGCAATATTTTTCAACAGAAAATTACATCCATTGATTAAACATCCCATTTCATCTTCTTTGTCTAGCCTAGAAAATAAAGATATCTAATACCATCTCTTTGGATTGTTTCATACAAAAAAATGTACACTGGGAATAATCCGATTTAGCTAATTTTTTTTTCATATAAAGCATTATTCTAGATATCTATGTATTTTTATATTTCATAAAGTTATGAAGATGTTTGTCTGTCATGAATTATTTCATTATTTACATGTTTTATTCTAACAGTAAAACATGTTTCATCAATACCAATTGATCTTCTATCAAGAGGTCATAAAGTCTTACACAGAACCTAAAACAGCACAGCAACTGATTCATTATTGAATCATATTTTATCAGGAAAATTGTTGACAGTGTTATGCAAGGGTACTTTATCCAATGTACATAAATCTTTCTGATGACTTAAATCTAGAAGTAAGAGCTAGACATTGCATTCAATTATTGAGGTCAAGAGAAATCTAGGGCTGTTTCATTTTGACTTTCAGATTGTTCTTTGATTGTCACTGAAGACCTTACTGTTATTGTAAGATGAAGAATAGCAATCAAAGCATTGTAAGCCAACAGTGTCAAAATTTGATTTTTGAGAAAAGAAATTTGTTCTACCCTCAACAGGATTTGAAATTATACTTTAGAGACACCATAAAACCAATCACCTAGCCCTATGCCGAGATATTTTTATTTCTAATTTGCTACCTCAGCAATCTTAATATATTGTATAGGATGACGAAGAATTCATCATACAGTCACAGGAAATACAGTATGCTATACAAACATCTAAGCAACTGACAACCATACAACATATCTCCCCCACTGGATTTCAAAGTTACTTGAAATACTGGCTTAATACTAGATACAGTGCTCCCTCGGTCTATCGCCGCCCCCCCCCCCCCCCCCCCCCATTTTATCGCCAACCTCGCCTAACGCCAAAATTCTCGTCTGTCCCGATTTCCCCCATTAAAAATACCCTGTTATACTGCCAAACTCAGCTACCGCCATCCGCCACAGGTTTTCAGACACAAAAGTCGTAAAACCAATTTAAATTCCCCCGTTAGTACCGCCCACAACTACCTTTTGACAGCTGTGTATTGATCTGTAATTATGGAATATCAAGACTGGTCATCGGACACAGTCATTGATCTCATAGTTGAGGGTCGGAACAGGTGAGTTGTTTTGATTAGAATAATTACCTGTATTTACTTTTCTAGTGATTACTTTTAATCCTGAGTAAAAATTGTAATTTAATTAGTTGTCATAAAAATGTCGTCCTTAGATCGTTTTCAGAAATCATGTGGCTTGATTTGGGATATGATGCAATAATGTCATATTATATCTACCGTATACTACGTTTTTATTATATGTATTCAGAGACATAATAATACAGCTACACTTTTTATACAACAACACGAGATGATTCAATCTTTGGTTCATAAAGGTGTGTCATCATTCGTTGGATAACGAGCATTTTCCATGTTTTCTTCGTAATCCATTTTGACAGTACCAGACGTCGGAAGTAAACAACGATACATTAATAACGAAAACTGATCGGACCTATTCTAATTTATTTATTTATTAAACATGTATTATTTATACTTATGTCTTTGTACAAGTGCAAAATGTATGTCAGTCGAGTTGAAACTATTTGAGAAAGTTTATCTTTTCATTTGATCACATGACTTCCGATTTTCAATGTCCCTCAGTTTATCGGCAAACTCATTATACCGCCAAACTACCGACTGCACAGAAGGTGGCGGTTTAACGAGGGAGCACTGTATATATATTTGCCTCCCCCTCTCCCCTCCTGTAGCTTTACTGACTTACTGTACACCAAGGGTGTTAATTATCTGATCTTTGTATTTACGTGCTCCCCTCCCCCTCCTTTAACTTTATCGACTTACTGTACACCAAGAGTGTTAATGATCTGATCTCTGTATTTATATGCACCCCCTCCTGTAGCTTTGATGTTCTTCTTCTCAGATATAAATTCTTTTGATTGCATAAGATGTTCATGGATAAAGTCTAAACACTGATTAATGTACTTCGTCTCAAACTTGATAAAATGTAGACGGCTGGTGTAGCCATCTTCTTCTAAGACTTGATAAATACAATTACTATCTTCTTTCTGCAAAATATATCTAATATAATTAAAAAATGTCAATGAGCAGAATTTAATTCAAAATAAATAATTGTGTTATAAGAGAACTAACTTTTTACATTGTCTTGATAGTTAAAATGGCAAACAACTGTTTAAAGCTCAGACTTACAATTTCATTTAGTTTACCTATCTCAATAAGATGAATTAAATAATTCACTGTTATGATGTAGGAATCTATATTTAAACTTACATGGTCTGTAACTAGTGATGTTCTTCTATGTATTTTAGAAAAGTAAGCAACTTTTACTAAAGATCCACCTGTTAAATAAATATAAAAATATACCTTACATATTATAAATAGCATAAATAATATGCTTTTGGAGTCATAGTGATTTCATTGGAGAAGATTAAAGTATAAAATGCTAACAATATTTGGAGAAGATTAAAGTATAAAATGCTAACAATATTTGGAGAAGGACAATAACACTACATGTACTCTTTTTGAGTGAAGGAAAATCTGCACAGTTGTCAGTTGTTTTATCTTTTGTTTATTGGAGATCCAATTCAAGAGGAGAAGGTTAGGATTCCATTAATCGGTTTTACCCTGCCACATTTTTGTGCATGTCCCAAACCAGGACCTGGATTTTCAAAATCATATGTCATGTTTTTTTTTCATCATGTTCATGTTTAATGATTTGAGGCCAAATGTGATTGTTTGTTTTGTTAATATTGGTGGAATTATTTACCATCGCTGTTTAAACTTTCTTTGATAATGATGCTAAATGGTCACCTGGATGTTCGGTAATGTGAGCTAAAAGGTATGATCATATCAAATTATTTACAGAAAAAATAGATATCCAATTAATTTTTTTGGATAAATTAGATAAAATGTTCTGAACCAACCATTAAGAATATAGAAGGTTTGCTACTGAAACTGAATTCCTTGTAGTTGCTGATATTGCTAATGTGCATTTTAAGCAGGATTAGATTTCGATCAGATAATTTAAGCAGCATTAAAAATATTTCTCCATTTTGAAGCTGTTTAGGAATCCTGCATAGAACTACTTCTCCTTATAACTATCATTTCAGCAATTCTCTCCAGTCCTAAACTAATATTGCATTTGAATTAACTTAAAAGGACATCTTTTTGTAAAGTTATTCATTTATATAAATATCCTTTCCATTCCCATTACAACGTAATGAAATTAAAGAGAGACCACTCTTTATTATATACAGTATTATTTTTCAAGCAATAATATTACAAATTTCAGTTTAGACTTTTAGAGAACAAGCTTTATTCAATCAATATATACATTGTTTATAGCTTAGAGTAAACAATAATATCACTTGTTTTGGGAGATAGAGTTCCATAAATCTACATGTACTGCGATTACCTATATCTACAGCAAAATGACATGCATTCTTTAGATTTCTAAACACATCTTCTGTTGGTAAATCTATGCTGTGGGCATACTTTTTATCTCCAGTACTCATTCTTGATAATCAACATCATACACTAACCAATTACCTAAAATTTGAATTATTGTTAAACAAAATTATGCAATCATTTATTGTGTTCACTTTCAAAACTTAACCGTTACAGAATATCTTTGTCACAAATGATCATGGATATGTAATGCTTGTCGTAATCACAATTCATGACCTGACTTATCACCAGGTTTGTGACAAGAGTGACATGACTAACCATAATTAATCAAAGCTGGAGGTAAAATGACTTGTTTAGCAATTCTAATTCATTACCAATAAACTGACATTTTGTTTATTAAACTATTCAAAATTTCTTCTGTTTCAGTACAGGCTTGAATTTACCTATATGTGTTACATGCATGTGCTGATCTGATAAACTGATCAAAAGTGTTGGCATTTCCAAATCTGTGTAATTTATTACTTGTAATTAAAAATTTTCAAATAGAAAAACACACATATTCTACTGCAGGATTAAGTGTTATTAAAACCAACAGCATATTTTGTTAGGACTTAAAGGAAAACGCCATGGTCTTAACAAGTTAGCATGAAAATTTAAATGACAGTAAATAAAAGACATTTGTGCTAATGAATGTTAAAAATAGTATACCGTAAGGTAGAATTTGGTCACTGAAGTTGCATGTAGCACCAAATAATGGGGATCGCCATTTTTCAGAACTCTTCAATGTGAGGAGACAAAAGGCAAAATCCATTCTCGGATTATACCTGCAATTAAAGCTCTTCCGAAAGAGCTGTGACGTCACGATAGCGGTATCATATATTATAGCAGCATTGATCAGTTGCAATTTTATCTTTAAAAATTATGTAAATCGTAAAATAATGTCGTATATCTATTTTTTGATATTTACAAAATCATTACGACTTCATGTCAAGCATTTTATTACACTAACGAAAAGGGAAAGCGCGAGAAGAATTTTTTTTTGTAATTACCGATCAGGACTACCCTTGTCAACACATCGACCACGAAAAACACGGGAAAGTACGACAGCATTGGCGACAAAAAAAGAAAAAAGTATGTGTACGCATAAAACGAGTTAAAACTGACAATTATCTAACCTACGGCCAATCATGTAAAACATGAAATTATACGTAGATACCACCCCTCCAAATACAAATAAACTCATTTGTTTTATGAAAATGTAACATGGGAAGGGAATATTAAGAAAAAAATTAGGACGATATACAAATTGTAAACATTGTATTGCAGTTGATCTGATATTAAAACATAACCAAAAGGGCACTATGTTGGGAAGGGTCAGATACATTATTTATTCAACTAACATGATCCGTCCCCATGACATCACATGAAGAGGTGTCATGGCCGCTTACATTACGACAGGAAATTCCAAATATTCATATTTCTAATTGGGTATATTAATGTTAATAAAGGTGTTATTTTTAATAAGAATTAGTTATTTACGAATAAAAAGTTACAATGTATTGAATTATAACAATTGTTCAACTGACTGGAGTTTTCCTTTAACTTGGGACATATCAGAAAAGGGTGGGCAATTAAAGATCTACTTCTAATAATATTATCTGAATTTTTTCTTCCAACAATATCATGTTTTTTGTTTGTTTTTTTTGCATGAGGACGCGAACCAAGGCCCCCTCTTAATAATAGAAATTTGGTAAGTAAATAAAAGAGTTGATACATGCATACAATGGGGGAACAATTCTTTATCGCAACCGGAAACTGAAAGTTTATCTGCCATTTTGATTATGCACAAATTACTTCCTTTTCCAAAAAGCAATACAAATGACTTACCTTTGGACTTAATTATTTGAAATAATCTATTTAGTACCCTTATTTAGAGAATTCTCAAATATTTTGGCCACCACGATATAACTGAAATATTGTTTAAAGTGGTGCTAAACACCATCAAACATCAAATATTTTGGATTTTCTTGCTTATCAAGTCACAAATGTACTTTGGAAGAGTATACATGTATATCATGTCATGTCTTTATTATAACGTTTATGCAGTAAAAGTCAGGACAAGTACCGTATATCTCAAACAATTAAAGTTTACGATGTATGTCAGCTTTATATCAATTTATTAATAACTCAATCAAAAGATTGCTTTCTCCTAATTAGGCTAATTTCTATGGTTGTGATAAATATATTCAATATATATTTCTGATGACTCAATGTCATTCAGATTAACAAAATTAATAAGAGGACTGATTATTGTAATATTATAAAAAGTCATATTATACATGACAATTTGATTTTTGCTTAAATGTCTACAGAAATTTGGGGGGGGACAATTTCATTTCAGTTCCATATTACAGACTGAGAGACATGAATTGATGAAAGTCTTGTCTCCTTCTTCCGTGTACAGAGTGTACTCATCGACATCATTGAGCGTTATAACTTATAACTTATACTCCAGCGTGACAGTCAAGATAAAATAAATGTGACAGCATTACTTCTTCTTCTTCTTCCTGGTATAGTGCAGGACTAATCGCTCTCTTCTGTTGTTTCTTTATTTATCTGTCCTGTTTAATTACGTATACAAAATAATATTTGAACTTTGTTTATTGCTCAACTTGCTGAGAACAGTTTGTTTACACCGGAAGTTAATCTTGTTCCTAAATCCTCGGGCTTTTCTGATAAATGAAAAACCCGGATAACAACACTTTCCCGCCATTTAACGAAATGTTGACATCGAGCAATCGTAAGGGACCGACCATTTAACTTGAAGGGGGGTTATGGTTTTTTGTTTCGTTCAGAAATTTTTTTTCGGACAACACGAGAGTTAGAATATTTATTTTTTTTTGTCGCGCAAAACGCGAATTTTTTTCCCAAAATTCAACATTAGGTTATATGACAAAAACTCTCAATCAGATTATTTTTTTTTCCTCCACCAAAATCAAAATATTTTTTTCAGCAACATTGGGAATCAGAATATTTTTTTAGAAAAAAAAACATAACCACCCTCCCCCCCGGCCCCCTTCAAGTTAGATGGTCGTCCCCTAACTACTCGGGCCATTCTCGCTACCCTGCAAATAACCTCGTACGAAGGTGGCGGATAAATAGAACTACTTTTCACATGTCAGTTACATGAAAGTTTGATAAAGTTATCTTTTAAACATTGTTCTATATTTCAATTATTTTCATGGATAAAAGTTAAAGTTTTAATTAGTTTTGCATGATTAGATTTTACTTAGTATGTCTTCCATATTGGATTTTCGTGGACTATAATCTTGTGCGGCTTAACCTCCGGCAAACAATTTAAGAATTTCTACTATCTACGTACGAGGTTATTTGCAGGTACGGTAGCGAGAATGGCCGAGTAGTTACGATTGGACATCGAGTACACCATCGTTGGTAATAGATGGCTAATCACGGTCCGTTACTCTCCCAGCATCATATTAAATATCCCCAATCCCATAAGGAACAAATTATGAATGATGTGATCTGACTAATCAATATAGAATTTAATTGTGAAGAATATTACCACACTCGTCCAACTATGTTTCTTAAAAAGAATTAATGCGGGAGACCCATAATGGTCGAGTTTATTCTTCCCGATACGGACCTGCCATTGGATGTAATGTGTCGCCTTTTTCAGCTTTCAAAATATACATAATTAGTTTGTCGTAATTTTTCCTTTTCGATATATAAATGGGTGGGGATTTTTAAGCTATGATATACATGTATCATGAGATCATACTTCTACAACACAAAGCAGCTTCTTTTGTAGGACCTGAGGCAGTACAAGTCAAGGGAATTGTAAGCGATACCAGTGTTGGGGAGACAGGAGATATATCAAAAGAGACTGGTTTGGGACAGCTATGGACAAGAACTATGGAGTAACAAAGGGGAACGAAAGGTTAATGGGAGACCAAGTGACAGCCAGATAAATTACGTCCACAGATGGGACTTATAAATAGGGAGATGGCAAGCAGAGAAGGGCAAAACCTTTTGGAACTAACTTTAAAATAACAAGTGTTTTTGATAGACTTTTGGACTCTGAATTGTGAACTGAAAAACTATACGATCACGGAAATTTATATTGTAGTGACATTATTATTATTGTTAATCAAATTAAATTATTCAAACTCAATAGTCTTATACTTTATTGCTCAGACATTATATGTTATGATTGAACAAGGTGTAAGATTGGGCTGATATATGTCAGTATTTTGTATTTTAGTCAAATGTATGAATGCGTCATTTATAACTGAATACTATTTGAATGGGTATAGTTTTTATGCTGACGGAATGTGGGGTATTTTTTCAAACTACCGCGTCACCATACGGTATCCAATAATGCCCTAAGCAACGGCCCCCTTTTCCTGGTGTGGCGACCAGTTTCTGTCCTCGTACCATTTTAATTTGCAAGGAAATTCTGTTCGTTGGAACTCAGCCCGAATGTTTTTAATTGACAAATAAACGATGCATGACAACGAAGATTTCTCTAGATCTGCCAGTTGACCCATTGGTGATCTAACGAAAAAATTGGAGAGTGATCAGTGCTACCAACCTCCATATAATGTTATGAATGCCATGCAAAGTCATCTTTGAATGATGGTATTTAAGAGGAAATTTTCATGTGAGGGGTCAATATTCTGTGGCCAAGCACCTGTATGGATGTTTAATCACAGGCATACACAAAATTTGTTCACGAATTAAAATTACAAAAGTTCGAAGATACAAAAGAATTCATCCGAAGCTGTCAATAAAGGTAATAACAAAATTACCGAACTCCGAGCAATCTTACAAAGGGAAAGTCAAAACTCATAAGTATATAAACAGACAAAATCAGTCAACAACCGGAAAACTGTGAAAACCGTAATGACCCTGACTTGGTACAGGCATTTCTAAAGAAATGGTGGGTTGAATCAGATTTTAAAGCGCCAAACCTCCCCCTTTCATTACGGCTCAAAGTTTCCGGCTGTCAATATAACAGTATTTAAAGAAAGACAGATAATGCACTGCACGGACAAAAGAAAAACAATGACTCGGAACAAAAACAAAACTATATAGTACAGAAAATAAAAGATTGAGTATATCGAGTACTAGTGTTGAACTTTATATATGGTTATTCGTGACATAAAATTTTTCACATATATAATATTCGACCATATCCTAAACACAATCCAAATAACAAGAAACAAAATTCCATGTACAACTTTCTTGTTTGTTATATAGTGTATCACACACTGGGAAACCATGGAATCGTAATATTTTCTTTCTCTCAATGTATTAAATCGTCGAGTCAAAGATGAATACAGTCTCAAAGTCACACAGGACATTCTAATGATTTTATTTGATATGATTTGATTTTTGGTGTTTTAACGCCACTTTCAACAATATTTCAGCTACATTGTATATCATGGCGACCAGTTTTAGTGGTGGAGGAAGCCGGAGTACCCGGAGAGAACCACCGACTATGGGCAAGCAACTGATAAACTTTATCACTTGCGGCTGCGAGCAGAATGCACCCTTTTTTGTAATTTACAAAGCCGGGCGCGAACCAACGCCGTATTGGTGATAGGCTTGTATGAGTTGTTAGATCCAACGACCTAACTCATTGAGCCACCCGGGCCCCCGACATTCTAATGAAGAGGTGATCTAGATACAAAAACAATAGAAGAAGTACTAATATACGGGTAAGTAAAAGACAAGAATAACAGTTCAACAACACATAAATGAAATAATACCACATGTTCTAGGGGATCAGCTTTTTCTGTAATATTAATGGTACTTAGTCGTTTATGGTCGACACGGACATCGTTTTATCCAAATATGTTTTAATATTTGAATTACCGTAATATATATTTAATTATCTCCTCGTCAACGAAGTTACGAAGGGATATAGTAACGTTACCGTCCGTCCGTCCTTCCGTAACATCATTGTGAACACTCTAGAATCAACATCCTTCAATGGTCATAAGTCAAAGGTCAAGGTCACCGGGTCAAATTTATACCGCGTAACATCCTTGTGAACACTCTAGAATCAACATCCTTCAATGGATTTGCGTTGCACGTGTGTTTTTTTTAATTTTAATTTAGTTAAACTTGATCCATTTCTTATTAGAAATATTATAGATAAAGCATATCGATGAGAAAGTGAAAATAATGTAGATTACAATTTTGTTAAAAAATAAAAGATTGTCCCACCGATAATACAAATAAAATAAACAACAAATTATTGTGAAAAATAAATAACTGTAAGAAAATAAGGAGAATAACAATATACATCAAAGAAACAGAAACTGGAGTATCGCCTGCACCTCATTGCCACACCTATCGAACTCTTGTCTAACTGTTACTGTGTTTGTCTCACTTCAGGTACCAGGTGACATTTAATTAACAGCAACCAAACATGTCAGTTGTTGCTTTGATTACATGTTATTAATTATTTATTCAATAGATCACATTCTTAACCAGGTAATAACAAAGATGAAGGAAATTCGATATAATACCTGTACCTAACTTACAGTTTTACCTGACGACTAGTGAGGAGTGTTTATACAATAGGAAGTCAGTAGAATTGGTTCAGTATGGCACCAACAAATACTGGTATTGGGCGTGGCGGTAAGTCTTACAAAGTATTATACACTTATTGACTGGGTATGACGGTAATAGCACTTTTATATTGTCCCCAAGGTACCAACTATATTCCTCGGCCAAAAAATATTTTCCAACGCAACGCCGAGGAATATAGTTGGTACAGAGGGGACACTTACAGTGCTATTACCCGAATATCAAGTCTATAAGTGTTTTATTATACTGAACAACTGTGCAATTCAAAATTCTAAATTAGGTCCTTTTCTGATGGATTTCTAGTCTACTTTATTAATGCTTTTTAAAACTAACACATTTTCATGTGTACATTTGAAGAAGAAATTAATTTAAAAAAAAAAAAAACAACATGTGATTAAAGTACACCGGTGAATAGTACTTTTCAGACAAATTGAATGAAACTATGGAAATAGTACTTTTATTACAATAAAATTTATATAGAAAAAAGTATGAGAAGTATAATAATTTATATTATTAAACACAGCTAAGGTTAATTATTAACGTAAGGGGTCAGGTATATCAGTAACAGGTTTTTCTTTAGGTTGATTTTTTGTCAAGAATCATCAGTAATAATTTCAGCAATAGACAATAGACCTATAACCAGGAAAACATTATTGTTTCAAGACAATCATATTTAAAACTGATGATGGTTAATATCAGATTAGTGTGAAAATCATATCAAACATTACAAAAAAAATTACGTTTAATTGCTTTGAATTTTTTTTTTTAAATATCTCAATATGTTCCAAAAAACTACTGAAGATAAAAAAAAACGATCCATATATTTTCATAAAACTTCATCACAGAAGCAACTAACTTAAATGATTTTTTTATGAATAAATTATCGAAAGAAAATTAAAATTGTGATGGTCAACAATTCCACCAATATTAACAAAATGTGTACCAAATAACTACCTCTCACCTCAAATCACTGAACTTAAAAAATACATGGCATATTCAGATGGAAATCCAGGTCCGGGCTGGGGACATGTACATAAATGTAGTGGGGAATTTATTTTGCATACGATATTCAGGGGTACACGATTTATCATCTGGACAGTGCAGTCTCAGAACTAGAGGAGGAAATGAAGTAAAC
This sequence comes from Bathymodiolus brooksi, assembly GCA_963680875.1. NCBI lineage: Eukaryota > Metazoa > Mollusca > Bivalvia > Mytilida > Modiolidae > Bathymodiolus > Bathymodiolus brooksi. Next base: position 136,726,046 of record OY804576.1, on the reverse strand, counting down.
TGATGTTAGACTCTCTGATCAGAGAAGAGATGGAATTGTATATTTTCAGTTTCTCTCTTTTTAGCACTGGTAGCTTACATGAATTTTGTAACATATGCTCGTAATTTTTCATCGAATCAGTCTTTACAGGTTGCTATGATTATTGCATATATCTCCATGGTAACGTTAATTTAACCATCACAACAGACTATATCTTCATCGATTTTACGTTTCCGTCTAGTTAAATGAGGCATCATTAACAGGTCATTAAGGAGGCTAATAAGTGTCCATTGTTTACTAATTTAGCCATGATTCAATAATGCCTCCCTAGATTGTCACGTAATAGAACAATCTATTACTGATCTAAGATTTTCAATTTCCACCACGTTGACATTTGTCGAAGTGCAAGACAGCGATAAAGTGTTAATATGCTTTAATATTTTCAATAATTGACAAATTAAAGTTCATTAACGTCATCCAGTTGCAAAACAAATAAGTAAGTTTCAAATAGAAGAACAATTTATTAGTGATTTCCCCCAATAAAAAATGGATTTAGAAGAATTTTGAATTTTCAAATACCTTTATTTTAAAAACATAATATCACAGACAATCGATCACAATAGGTATTCAAAAAATTCATTTAACATCAAATACAATATCGAAATGGTTACATTAGTTATAGACTAGTATTACTGTGAGCAAAGCTCACTAAGATATACCCCCCGCTCCCCACATCTGTCCAACCTATTTGCATAACCAAAACATTACGGATTGTTCCGACCAAAAATGAAAGGGACCCTCCTCTCTTCACCGGTAAGCTGCTGATAAAATTTCAAAACATTCTGAGAAACACTACTCAAGTTATCATACGACATAGGGTAAAATTCCTATTTTCCGTCATATCAAGTCCAATAACTCTGGAACGGCAAAAGTGAAAATCGTCAAAAATGAAAGGGATCCTCCTCTCTTCACCAGTAAGCTGCTGATAAAATTTCAAAACATTCTGAGAAACACTACTCAAGTTATCATACGACATAGGGTAAAAATCATATTTTCCGTCATATCAAGTCCAATAACTCTGGAACGGCAAAAGTGAAAATCGTCAAAAATGAAAGGGATCCTCCTTTCTTCACCAGTAAACAGCTGATAAAATTTTAAAAGATTCTAAGAAACACAACTCAAGTTATCGTACGACATAGGATTTCTCTACAGACGGACGGACAGACGGACAGACGGACATGGTGAAACCAGTATACCCCCCTACAAGCTTTCTTTACTAATTCAGAAATATACATTTTCTTTTTTAACTTTAACAGCCAAAATAAAACAATATAATAGATAATAACAAAAAATAAGCAAATTTAATGAAATGACTTTGTCCAAATGATCAAAGTCCTTTTGAAACTTTATGGTTTTAGAAGAAGAAAGAGACAAATAATATACCAAAGAAAACAGGCAATTATTGTTTTGCATATATATAATTTATGTGTCTCTTCAGTGATGCGGTTGGTAATTTGAAGAACACAAATTGATTTTTTTGGAATGTTTCATTCATTTTTTTTCTGAACACATGCTGTTTTTGTTAATAACATATTAATTTATTCTTTAACTCGCCTGTTAACAAAACACCATAAACGCCCAGGTAAGCAAAAAATAAATCTAAGGTTTCCTTGACACATACTGTTAATTGATTATAGTGAGTGAGTAAATGAGTGAGTGAGTGATTATTGCTTAACGCCAACTCCGCAATTTTCAGCTATATCATGGCGAGAACAAGTTATTTTTCAATGAGATGATGATGAGGTCCGCTTTATTCTAGACCAACACGCTAAGTTGGATTTTCATAGTGCTAGCTCACTGAAACAACAGTGCGCGATAGACATGTCGCTCCACTCGGACACATTATTCTGATTCCGAGCCAACCAGTCCGTACTGTTACTGCTTAATGCTGCGTGCTCAGCGGAGAAGCAACAAATACCAATTTTATAGTCTTTGGTTTGACCGGAGCTCGAACCTAAGGTCTACCGCACGCTAACCATCACACCACCGATGTGGTTTTAATTGGTTATAACCGTGAATATGTAGGTGTATCATAAATAGTAAAGATCAGAAATTATGATTTATATCTTTATTCTAAAACTGACAGTGTATAGTCCTTGTACAGAGAAAATACAATAGTGAATAAATTAATTTTAGAGTCACATGTCATTTTATACGTGTTTTGATTGGTTTAAAAAGTTGAGGTTATTTGTCAATGAACGGAATCTAAAAATAGACGTCGTTCTCAAGGCGTCGCGTGCCGTTGTCATCAGGTGATTTTCTTTATTTACCTTTGGGGTTATTTAAATTTATTTCCGATTATTTGCCTTATTTTGAAAAAATAAATATATTTTTCAATATCATAACAAAAAAAAGTTTGAATTAATTTATAAGGATTGATCGAAATTATTTGTTCGGTTCATTCGAAATAACCTCAATCAGGTTGTACACACCCTTGCGTAACTCGCTACGCGGGTTACACGGTGTGTACAACCTGATTGAGGTTATTTCGAATGAACCGAACAAAAATTGCGATCAATCCTTAAGTGAATTTGTTATTGTTGTTTAACACCAAGTGGGCAATTTTCCATCAATATATTGGCGAAACCAAGTTACATTTCAATGAGACGATGATGACATCGGATTTGTACTAGACAAACGCTTACAATTGGATTTTATAGTGCTAGCTCACTGAAACAACAGACCGTGGTGTGCTCGACTCGAACACATTGCCCTTATTCCGAGTCAAGAATGCTAGTTCCTCTTACTCCTTACTGCTGAATGCTTTGCGAAGAAAAAGCAAATACAATTTTAGAGTCTTTGGTTTGACCTGACCGGTATTCGAACACACAATCTTACACATTCGAGACGGGCACGTTAATCTATTACACCACACCAGTGTTGAAAATAAAATAACAAATAAATATACCGAACTATACACAAAGAAAAAGTTAAGCACCCCCTGATATATTAAAACATAACAAGTTACACTAAGTTTAGATTCTAATATTTATATTGATTATAGCAAGAACAATGTTCCATTAAAAAGATGTGCTCACACAGGTGTGACCATTATGTCTGATATCGACTAGACATGCACGTGAACCATGCCTCTCACGCATTACTCAAAATTCAGTATGTTGACGCTTCGAATTTGGGTATTTTAAGTCCGGTGTTTTAAAAAATGTATTAATTCTCAGTAAACATGGTACGAAGGTGAATATCAGAAGCACAAAGATGGCAAATAATCGGCATGCATACAACAGGGATGTCCTTCAAAGCTATTGGACGTCAGATGGGCTATCACTATACTGTATTCAGCCTACTTGTGAGAAAACACACACAAACCAACAATGTGAAAGACTTGCCAAGATCCGGCAGACCACGGGTAACATCTGATCGTGACGACAGGGCATTGCAGCGTTTGGTTAGATGGATGACATTCGCAACCAGTCCCGTACTCAAACAACACGGGCTGCCCAATAGACGTCTGTCAACAAGAACAGTTAGAAACCGTCTGAAATCAGCGGGACTTAAGTCAGGGAGAGTCATTAAACGTCCACTGTTGGCAGACCGACATCGACGATCACGTTTGGCATGGTGTTTAGCACGACGTGGTTGGAATTTAAGGACATGGCGCAAGATCCATTGGACAGACGAGAGCCGGTTTCTGCTTCATGTAACCGACGGCCGGATGAGGGTTTGGAGACACAAAAATACAGCCTATACCCCAAGGAACATCCAGCCAACTGTCCCTTACGGTGGAGGCTCAGTAATGGTTTGGGGGTGTATCTCTCATGACTGCAAGCTAGATTTAGTCACCATACAAGGCAACCTAATTGGTGATCAGTCATCAGAGACGTCTTGCAACCAGTTGTTGTCCCCCATGTCGACAACCACCCACTAGCTACAAGGCTTGTGTATATGGATGACAACGCCAGGCCTCATTGTTCAAGAGCAATAACCGCCTACCTCCAAAGCGAAGCCGTGACTTCTGTTCCTTGGCCAGCCATGAGCCCGGATTTGAATCCCATAGAGCATATGTGGGACATGTTAGGCCGTCGTATACATGCTCGGGAACCTCCTGTGCAAAACATTCGTCAGTTGGAAGCAGCATTACATCGGGAATGGCAGCAACTATCACAACAGGACATCCGACGTCTAACTGGAGGGACGAGACACAGGGTTGAGGCCGTCATCCAAGCACGTGGGGGTTACACCCGGTACTGAACTTTGAACAATAGATGTCGCCAAGTGATTCATAAGTGACGTTTTGAAAGTGAAATGACAATCTTATCGTGCTTTTTGAACTGTGAAGGTCAATACTTAAAATGGACATGTTTTACTGCAAAAACTGGCCTTGTGATATTGTGATGAAATATTCATTAAATTAACATTTTTCTTAAAAAAAAAATTGTGGTTTCTTACAGCCAATGTAATGTCCTAACAGGTCACCATTGCGTTCTTGAGATTATCTGGTCAGTAATCTCGTGATACTTGTCGTATCATTTGTCATTTCAAAAAAACATGGGGGTGCTTAACTTTGTTCTTTGTGTATACATGTATATACAATATGTGTAATAGATAACACAAAAAGAATTATTCTAATACAACTTTAATTAAATGTATTTATGATTGGTACAATATTCACAAATATTCAGGAAATAACATTATACTGAAAAGCTCATAGGTTTCATGTGTATATTAACTTAAATAACCACAGAACACCAGATCCGCGACAAATCGATCATTTATATGCACTTGTTGATCGTCTGGAAGTTGTGCATGTTACGTGGAAAATGAATTCTCTTCATATGCGTGTTGCATGCAACAAATAATCTAATGGAATTTGTTTTCTAATATATAATAATTGATTCATGTATAATTGTAAAGTACTGAAAGGAATGTAACTGTTGGGGTCCAGGTTTAGTAATTCTATATACAATGTACATCTGAGATGAAGTAAATTTACAGTGAATCGAAAAAAATCACTGTGATTATTCACGAAAGCCATGTAGCGCACGGCATTCGATTTAAACTAGAAATTGAAGTAGATGTTCGATTTTTGGGGAAATACACTTGTGCTATGAATTACTAATTAATTCATAGCGGTGGTCACCGCCAAATAGAGGTGTTTCAGAATCGATGCTTAGCAACTTAACAACCCCCCCCCCCCCCAAAAAAAACCCCAACAACATAAAACCCCTGGTCCTTATTTACCAGTTTGTTTGTTATACTGGGTTCATATGTAGCTGCATGTGAACAACGATATATTTGATAATTTTTAGTCATGATGAAGAATGTAACAATGATGGTGAACATATACAATTTTTAAAATGGCAAAATAACCTTGAAATTTGTTATAAATCTGTGTCAAATGTTTTCGCATGGCCCTTAACAACATATAGTCCTGCAAATAACGTCCTAAAACTTGTGTGAAATGAAATCACAAAGTTTTTACCCTTGCAAAAACTGAAATCGAACCTTTACTATTTAATATCTTTCGAATGTATCATGAAAACATTTTTCTTCATATATTTTACAGATGGGTCTCCACCTTGTGACCTCGGGGGACATCAGAATTTTCTGGAGTCGTCAAAGGCACTCATCAAAAACACCAACGCCCGAATAGAACGCTTACATACAATGTCCAATCATCTGAGATATCTAGCAAGTCAAATTAAAGATGACAGAGACGACGCCGAGGCCGTACAATTATCTCCGAATGTCAAACGAATCAGTGATATAAAAAGGGATGACAAAGACTTACTTCTAAACCGATATAGTATAAATATTGTTATGCCTGTTGATGGGAACGACCGCGAACAACATGGCGGAAAGAATGCAACGGGAACAAACATACAGACACACTTCAAGCAGAAATACAGAAATATACCTTTAGGAAAAAAGGGTAACATGGTGGGGAAAACTAAAGACCAACAAGAATCAATGGTAGAACATGACAGTAAAAAGAAAGTTGAAATTCCTGAAAGACGGACTTCACAGAACGATGCAAATATAGAAACGTGTGATACAAAATTACCAAGCTTGGAACGACCACTGAATACAGCACAACCAAAACAACACGATGACAAAAACACGAGTGATACAAAACATAAAGAAAGCGCGCCTTCTGAGGTTAAATTGATAAATGCGACTGAAGAAAATAATCGGGGTGGAGAATCTGTCTCGAATCGACACCGATCTGTTGGTTTCTTGGACAAGCTAACAGCTAGCAATGGCGGGGACAATCATGACAGAATCGAGAAAAACTTAAAACATGGTATAGATCATCGCAAAATAATGGAAAGACTTAGAGCTGGAAGACTTGCTAGCTCAACACCATCTGAAATAAAAACAAATGTTGTTGACTTAAGTTTACAAACACGTGCAATATCTCAATACTCTCCCAGGAACACTTCATCAAATACGTACAACATTAATCATAGTTATCTATACAATGCCAATCCTTTAAGTTTATCACAGAAACCCAACACCGCAAATTTCAAAACTGACAAACAGTTTGTTGAAATAAGACAACAAGGAAGCAGTCGTTTTCAATTTCGCACCGTTCTGCTTCCAAAGAAAGTAACACTACAAGCAAAGCATGTTTCAGAATTAACTGTAGGGAGATCGGTTACAACTTTAGATGATATTTCTGTTGGCTTTCGCTTTCGTTTGGGACAAAAATCGAATGTTCGTTCGAAACCTGACACTTGTGGTGTAACAATGAAACATTTTAATTTTGATTCCCATCTGATATTAAAACCTGGTGTTTCTTGAACAAGTATCATTTTATCACACCACATGTCTCGTGTTTATTTTATATTAAAATCTGACCTTCCTTGAACAATAACAATTTGCACCGTCATGGTTTTAATTTTTGCAGTAAGCTGATAATAAATGTGCTGACAGTGTAGCATTTATGGTGTGGTTTTTTTATTTTATTTTTATTCATTTTATTATAATATCACCACCCATATGAGGGGGGGGGGGGGGGGTTATGGCATTTAACGCCACTTTCAACAATATTTCAGCTATATCGTGGCGGTCGGTTTTATTGGTGGAGGAAACCGGAGGACCCGGAGAAAACAACCGACCTGCCGCAAGTCACTGACAAACTTTATTGCATAAGGTTGTATCCGAGTACACATCGCCTGAGCGGGGTTCGAACTAACAACGTTATTGGTGATATGTACTGATTGCATATGTAGTAAATCCGATTACCATACGATCATGACCATGACGGTCCCTCACCACCCAAATGAGGCACATACCAATTTAAAAGTAGCAAAACACTTTAGATGTCTTTCTTCTTATCAATATACCTGTAATATATACATATATATACAAGAAGCTTATATGTGGTTAGGGCGACACTATGGGCCAAATTATCTATTGGTATGAAATAATGTACTGGTCACTGAATGAAAACTGTAGGTATAAAAATAATAAGAAAAGTTTGAAGGTACGAAAGAAGTAATTAGAAGCTGTAAATCAATGAATAGACATACAGGATGAGACTCTAGGCAGCTTGGTGTACAAAAACAAGATGTTAGACAGGTTTTATCATAAGCTATCCGTCTAGAAATATCATATACATCGCTTTGATGAACAATTTGTACATGATCAACGATGTGACATGTAATCCTCAACAACCGCAAAGTTACAGTTCTTAAATAATATAATTATTAATAAAACTAAGGTTCTCCTCCCTCAGACATAGGTAACCGTAGCCGATTTTGGCAATATTGTTTAGGCACTGGTTTTATTGCTCCCAAAACTTTAAATTATTTGGCTTTCCAATCTTTCGATTTTGAGCGTACCTGATGAAGATTATTCCAGAAACGCGTCGTGCGGACTAAATTGGATATCTACGTTTTTATTACATATTATTCTCAAAAACCAAAATTTGACATATAATTAACAACCACATTGCGACATAAACTTCTAAACAACCACAACAAGAAATGTGATCATCAACAACTACAATATGACATATAATTCTCAACAACCACAATAAGACATATAATCCTTAACAAACCACAATATGACATATAATCCTGAACAACAACAATATGACATATAATCCTCAACAACCACAATATGACATATAATCCTGAAAAACCACAATATGACATATAATCCTTAACAACCACAATATGACATATAATCCTTAACAAACCACAATGTGACATATAATCCTCAACAACCAAATGTGACATATAATCCTTAACAAACCGAATTCAAATAAAGTTTTCTTATCTTATCTTATCTTAACAAACCACAATGTGACATATAAGTCTCAACAACTACAATGTGACATAATCCTTAGCGATCACAATGTGACATATAATCCTTAACGACCACAATGTGACATATAATCCTTAACGAACCACAAAGTGACACTATAATCCTTAACAAACCACAATGTGACATATAATCCTTAACAACCACAATATGACATATAATCCTTAACAACCACAATATGACATATTGTAATGCCGCCTTCCCCCTTTTTATTGGAGATGTCGAAGGGCATGAAAGTGTACATGAGACAATATAAAAACGGGTTGTTTGGTATTGGAAAATGTTGAGTTTATGAATATTTCATGTTTTATTGGGCACCGATGGTTTAGAATAACTTGCGACGACAGTCCTAAAAAGTTTATCGTCGCAAGACCAGTTTCTTGTTTTGGGTCAGATACCTTCAATATTCACCTTTTGGTAATAATATGCAGATGTTCAGGTCACTCCTTGGTCATAAATGCCGGGAATGAATGCATTGTGTCCATTTTTAATAATAATTTACTGCAAATAGGCTCTATTTTAAAGATCATATAACATCAAATATAGTAGAGAAACGTACATGCAATAATACAAAAGGACTTGAATTACCAGACTACAAGAAACAGCAGTACCAACATTCTTTTTTTGTGGACACCGTAATTCATTGGAACCATCTGCCAAACACTGAAACAGTGTCGTGCATGCAAATTCCTTATAAGCATTTAAGACCGCTCTAAGGAATCAGCGCCAATAAAGACCGCCATCGGCGCTCTCTCTACCCGTTGTATAAAAACCATAGTTGGGTTGTACAACGTACTAGATACAGATACAGATACAGATATTTTTGTCAAAAACATGCAGTGTTTACAATAGGACAGCCAGCGTGACAGGAGAGCTCCAAAGTCAAGTCCCAGTCACGTGACTTTCGCTTCATTTTTGATGAAAAATGACGTTCAACCCTTCGCTTAAAATACGTCAGTTTACAATAAATATTTATGCTTGAAACCAGCATTTACAAATATGGATACTTAGATTGCAATAATTTTTCCACCATGACATTCACAAACAGAATGACTATAGCATTCACATAAAAGACAGACACAAAATGACTACCATTCACATAATTTTAAGACACATACAGAACACTTGCATTCACATGAAAGGACAAACCAGAATTCCAAATTTCACTAAGTAAATTAAATGACTAAAATAGAATGAATATGTTTTCTGTTGGCAAAATAACCAAGTATTGGTTAATATTGCTTAAAATTGAAGTTAAAAAAATTATTTTATTTGTTCCAATGACTGGAAAAAGTTAATAAATGGGCACATTTTGAAAAATTCTTTTCTGTAAAAGAAAATTATAAATTTCGGCATTAATATTCATAGATAAAAGATAATTATATTTCTCATAAACAACAGGCAACATAAGTACCTTTTCATCTAAAAAAAAGCATGAATAACAAATTCAACAACATGTTGGAGTGTATACAGGTGTAAATGTCTGTAGAAACTTGTTCAACAACTTGGTTCTGGTTCAATATATCTATAAGAAATTGAAAAGTTTGAGATCTTGTTTCAGCTCCACTTTCTGACCTAGAAAATGTGTTACAACTGTTATAACAATATGTACCACAATATAATTTATCTTCTGAGCCAAATTCTTTACAGAAATTTAATTCATTCTTGAAATGTTTAAGACAAGTCCTGGTTTTCAATTGAAATTGAAATAAACCTTTTGACTTTCAGATGAAGTTTCCCAAATCACACAAATTACACAATCAAAAAGTTCTTTTCTGAATGACTTTATTATAATTTATGACACAAGGTGTCTTGAAAACTCATGGCATTTGTTTGATGATGTACTTTAAAAATAATTGGAATGCTGGTCCATTTTTGTTTACTTCATGGATATTTTAGAAGAAAAAAACATATATATATATATACATGTATATTGATTTTCAAACCTGTATGAATATATATATAAGACTTGTCATATACATGTATTCTTATTTTTATTTATTCAAATATTCAACCAATAAACATCACAGGAAACTTTTGCATTTATACTCATAGAATCTTAAACTAACAGAAAATAAACATCCATTTTATTTAATAGAATCTGTAACTTTGCCTCTTTGCCTTTGGTATCTTCAGACTCCTCTTGTTAAAAAAAAATAAACATCCCATGTCCAGTTTGTATATATATATACAGGGGTTTCAAAGTGGGCCGGTACCCGGTACTTTTACCCGCCTGAGATCGTGTATAGTACCGGCAGAAATTACTGAACCCCCCAAAATTAGCGGTGGTCAAAACCACAACTTGGCACAAGTACGATGGTCGATAGGCTTGTGGAATATTTTTTATAAAAAATTAATGATCACGTCAATTGCTGAATTCTCGCATTCAAATCGAACAACTGCGTCACGACCAAGTTGATGGGATATTCCCTGTTTTAAAAATAACTTTACCTTAGAATCGTAAATAGCAGTTTGCGCATGCGGTAAATAGATATGTTTTCGCCCCAATATCTTTTCATCCTTGTGTAAAACTCGGACCGGAACAAAGCTGACATCATTTCAAAATAAAAAAATGACAGATTACAAATTATGTTCAAACACAATTTAGTGTAATCTCCAGTAATATAAGTATGATCATTATGTATTATGAATATATGACTACACAATATTTTGTGCGATTTTTTTTATCCATTTAAAACCCAGGGTCGAATCATTCTGGGGCGTACTGTCTTGTTGCTTAACTGTCCATATTGTTTAACTTCCGGTATAAAAAAATAAAAACCTATGGCTAATTTATTTACGTATTTTGACGGGGCCCTACCGCGGTTGTTCACAGAAATGAAAATGTGCTGAAAAACATTTTTAAAAGGGGGTACGAGGAGATAAGGGATAGAAAATTACTAGAAATCTTGAAAAAGGACCGGACATGGCTCAAATACGAATTACATTGTAATGTCAAAACGCCGGCCCCCCTTTTTTTCCAAAATAATTTAACTTTTGTGATTCAAATGTTAATAAATGTCTTCCCGCGAATCGTTTTTGTTCGAACATTGTTTTTTTGCACATAAGTCGTGAAAGTAACAATATATATTGTTTTTGTTTAATTATATTTGTATTGATCTATTAAAAAATTATAAATTTTATTAAAGATTGATGATTGCAAATTAAATTTATATGTTTCATCAAGGACGTATTCTATATACGTCCTTGGTTTCATTAATTATGACACTTATATGTCTTGATCCTGCCAACGGTCTTTGATGAGTTTAATTACTGGTAATAAAGTATAAAAAAAACACACAAGCCAAGGTATTGTGAAAAAGAAAAGGACAAAGCCAACAAAAGAATTTTGAGAAGTTTAAGCTTTGATAACAATGGCTTGGTCAAGCCTAGCTGCGGAACCGTAGCTCTTTATGGTCCTTTTGGGTTTTTTTAAGATATGGCAGACTATCTATGAATAATCTTGGCTGAAGTCTGTAAACTGAAATATTCAATAAAGAAATGGGCATTTTTCTTTCAAAAACACTTAATGTTTTGCAGTCTCTGAAGTACATTTTTTTGTCCACAAAATGCTAGATTTCAGGAGCTTCCGCCCCCTGGACCCCTTACGGCCCTCAGCCTAATTTTTTTAGGTACCTCCTAAAATTTAAGAAGTACCTCCTATTATAAAAAACTTTGAAACCCCTGTATATATCTACCTACAATGATCTAAAACTAACTACAACTGGAGGTTGTCAATACCATTGGCACTGAAAAGTAGCATGTACACACATCAATAAGTATTTCAGGAAATCAGACTGAAAATGAAAAAAAAGGGTGGGTGTAAATGCTTGACATGAACTAAATATGTAGCCTTATGCTATGCCATGTTAATCTAGAGTGAATTTAACATAATCTTTCACCATTCTCTGCATGATAAGATCATACATTATAATGCAGACCTTTTTATTTCTAAAATGTATTTATTATGTCAATATTTTGACATGTCCATAAATGCCATGGAACGAGTCAACGAAAATGAAAGATTTGTTGTTAAAAATGGAATAAAATGACTCTATATATGTGTGACTATGATTGGTCAAGTGGTTCTTTCGTGTTTAAACAGAAACAGTCACATTTTCATCCTAATAGATCGATCAATCTATGAAAAAAAACATAAATATTTGGTTAGAATCTCGAAATATAGTGCTTCTTGTTTACATCCAAATATGGAATTCTAGTGACGAATGATGGGGAAATATGCAAATAATCCATACTCTAATACGTGATTCTAGCTATTTTTACCAAATTTATTAATAAACAGCCAATGGGATGCAATTGTTCCACTTAGTTAAAGAGTCTATTTTTAGCGCCATTTTTTTTACAACATTTCATCAGCAGCGGTATCCCGAGTTCCAACGTTGATTTCAAGCAAACGATATCATAAATACACGTATTCACGCGTCAGTCACGTTACAATTTTATTTAAAAAATGGATTCAATAAAAATGAATACTTCTTTCAGTTTTATTTATGAAGATATTCAGTAAAAACACATGGGGTATCGACGTAAACAATGCATGGCCGCTCACTTGAAAAAGCGTCATTAAAAAAAAAAAAGAAAAAAAAAAGAGTTACGTCCCTTGATTTCGGGATTTGACTTTGCATTGTTGGAGGTACGGAATCTGTGCGTGGCTTCCCGACTGTTTACATTTTCAGTAGCCAAAACGGGAATTCCCCTCTGAAGTGTCATGGCTTCTGATTGGTCACTAATATGTTAGCGCTTCTGTCATTGGCTGGTCGGTTGATAAAACTAAAATTCCGAAGCAAATCGGGGAGATTGTTGGAAAAGTTTGAAAAGCGCCACAATTTGATTTAAGAAATTACACCAAAATGTCGGAAGGTATTACGGAAGTAAATGAAAGTAAGTTTATAGTAATTATAAACGTATTTTGCTTCTAGGAGACAATCTCCAATTTGGAAAGTCACCAGCGCCAATGGCTAGTGTGATAGTTAGGCTCTAAAGCTGGTGTCGACAGGTGTATTTAGTCTGGGTGACAATATTAACGCTGGTGCAAATATCAAGGTGACTTTCTGGTGACTTGGTGAAATTGTAAATGTTTGGTGACAATTGTCTTGGTGCAAATGTAGTTTAATTAACTAGCTGTTGGTGACTTTATCGTTTATGGTGCTGACTTGGTGCAATTGTAAATGTTTGGTGACAATTGCCAGGGTGCAAATGTAGCTTAATCAATATAACTGTTGGTGACTTTATGGTCTTTGAAACAACAGCGCTTTATTTATTATTGTTCAGTGAAGCTGATTGTGTATTCACTGGTTGTCGGATGAGGTTATGTTCTTTTGGATTGTGTTTATATAAATTAGGCGTTCTCTTTTGAAATGCCTTGATATGACCTTATGCCAAGTTGTGGCTTATTGCCAAGATAGAAATATGAGATAGGGAGTAGAGCAACCCTACCAGGGGACCAGACAGATGACAGAGAGCCTCTACTGAAGATATTTACGCATTTCATATTATTAATAAATTATTGTATCGTTCTATTTCGTTTATCCTACTGTGATAGGGTGTATTTTACCATAGTAATAGTTTTATTTCATAATTATGTATTCAGTAATTAACAACTTCGCATATGTCTTAAATAAAATATTTCAACTTGTATATAATTACTTTTATATATTATATTAATAAATTATTAAATGAGCTATAATTATCGATCTCATTAAAACTACTCTAGTATTGTTTATTGATTAGATAACGACACACCTGGATGAACATGCTTGGTATGTCACATGCCTTGGAATCATTTCTTTCCTTGGATATTCTTATCATGCTTTCTATTGGTTCAAAGTTTCCGAAATTCTGAATTCAGTCCTTCTGATTGATTCTTCGCTTTTGAGTTAGATTTAAAAACGGGTATTGGCTTTGGAAGGTCCAAGACGCTCGACAAATTTCTGATACTGATTCTTTGGAATTCGAATATCTTTATTGAATTATATTCCAACTGATTATAATTGAAGGTATTTATGCTTTTCTTGTCATTTTCTGTATTTATTCATTTTGGGGAAATTAGAAACTTAGACCTTCGACCTGACCATTTTTTTATGAACGAATGAATGAATGAATGAGTGAGTGAAACGTAGATAACTACAAGTATATTACGTTAATTGATAATAGTTTTTAACTTGATAATCACTGTATTGAATTTCCTTAATTATTGTTTAATAACAGTGAGTAATTATTTTCTAATATATTTTTAATAGTTTCAATGTAAAAATGAACTTGGTTATGAAATGCGGCATAACATGATGTAAATGATATTCTAATGCCGGATTGAAATATTGAGTAGCAATTATACATTTTGCTGATTATGCAAGAAACTGAGAGCATCCTTAATTGTATATTTTTCAGGAGAATTGCTATCATGTAGCCTACCGACAATGTGTTTAATTTGGTGAAACCTGGTCCCACAGACAGGTAATTGAGTGTTTTGTAATTGTATTGTGTAACTTTGTAAACAAACTTTGTTTGTGTGTATACTAATTCGTAAATTGGTTAATTTGCGAATACGATTTTATTCACAAGAATTGCTATTCTTCATGTACGATATTTCACTGTCGGATACAGATATTTCATATTATCGTGATATTAAAACAGCTTGACAGATACTATATTTTGTACTACGGAATCCCTTTAAAACATATGCAATATTAACACAGTTCACACCCGTAAATCTTTATATTTTATTCATACACTTTCATACCTTATATTTAGTCGAAAACAAGATACAACTTATTGTTTACTATTGTATTGATTTATGTTATTGTGTTTACATGTTATTCTTTTGTACTTGAATGTCAATTTCATCGTGTGAATGTGTATTTCATATACTTACCTGTTAATTGTTATTTACAGGGTTAAAACCCCCATAGATGGCGAAATAAATTATATATAACTAGGATCAGCTCGTTATTTATATACCCAACTGACCAGCCCGGTTTTATTGGATCTGGTACCACTAAAATGACAATGCTTGGAACACTCAACCCAATAAAACCGGGCTGGTCAGTTGGGTATATAAATAACGAGCTGATCCTAGTTATATATAATTTATTTCGCCATCTATGGGGGTTTTAACCCTGTAAATAACAATTAACAGGTAAGTATATGAAATACACATTCACACGATGAAATTGACATTCAAGTACAAAAGAATAACATGTAAACACAATAACATAAATCAATACAATAGTAAACAATAAGTTGTATCTTGTTTTCGACTAAATATAAGGTATGAAAGTGTATGAATAAAATATAAAGATTTACGGGTGTGAACTGTGTTAATATTGCATATGTTTTAAAGGGATTCCGTAGTACAAAATATAGTATCTGTCAAGCTGTTTTAATATCACGATAATATGAAATATCTGTATCCGACAGTGAAATATCGTACATGAAGAATAGCAATTCTTGTGAATAAAATCGTATTCGCAAATTAACCAATTTACGAATTAGTATACACACAAACAAAGTTTGTTTACAAAGTTACACAATACAATTACAAAACACTCAATTACCTGTCTGTGGGACCAGGTTTCACCAAATTAAACACATTGTCGGTAGGCTACATGATAGCAATTCTCCTGAAAAATATACAATTAAGGATGCTCTCAGTTTCTTGTATAATTAGCAAAATGTATAATTGCTACTCAATATTTCAATCCGGCATTAGAATATCATTTACATCATGTTATGCCGCATTTCATAACCAAGTTCATTTTTACATTGAAACTATTAAAAATATATTAGAAAATAATTACTCACTGTTATTAAACAATAATTAAGGAAATTCAATACAGTGATTATCAAGTTAAAAACTATTATCAATTAACGTAATATACTTGTAGTTATCTACGTTTCACTCACTCATTCATTCATTCATTCGTTCATAAAAAAATGGTCAGGTCGAAGGTCTAAGTTTCTAATTTCCCCAAAATGAATAAATACAGAAAATGACAAGAAAAGCATAAATACCTTCAATTATAATCAGTTGGAATATAATTCAATAAAGATATTCGAATTCCAAAGAATCAGTATCAGAAATTTGTCGAGCGTCTTGGACCTTCCAAAGCCAATACCCGTTTTTAAATCTAACTCAAAAGCGAAGAATCAATCAGAAGGACTGAATTCAGAATTTCGGAAACTTTGAACCAATAGAAAGCATGATAAGAATATCCAAGGAAAGAAATGATTCCAAGGCATGTGACATACCAAGCATGTTCATCCAGGTGTGTCGTTATCTAATCAATAAACAATACTAGAGTAGTTTTAATGAGATCGATAATTATAGCTCATTTAATAATTTATTAATATAATATATAAAAGTAATTATATACAAGTTGAAATATTTTATTTAAGACATATGCGAAGTTGTTAATTACTGAATACATAATTATGAAATAAAACTATTACTATGGTAAAATACACCCTATCACACTACCGTGACATCTGCTCGGTCATGCAATAATGTCGGTCATTTGTTTTGATTTACAATTCTCGCGCAGCACGAGACCAATGACGTCATTCTGTATATTCATAGCGTACATAAACACAGAGGGAATACTTTTCAACGTCAAAATTACAAGATGAGATTAAAACAGAGAAGTTTGAATTGAATAAATTCTATGCAAGTAAAAAATATCGTTTTTTCTAATGTCTTTTTTTCCTGATCATTATGCTTGTTAAATATGTTTCCATCGATGGTATTCCCCAAACATTTGTATTTTTCCGGTTTGTTGACATAATCGACATCACAGTTCATGACCGTTTCTGGAATGTAGGCCAAGCAAATTGTATTTTAAAATACTTTGAAAATATGATGATTGATCATTCAGATTCCACCATTTTCTAAAAAATGCCCGATTTTACCGGGAAAATACATGCAAGTGCTCTCAATTAGTCACAAAATGGCAGATTATTTTGCATTTCCACTGCTGCTTTAATAACAAATATACCCCTTACTTCTTGGGGTAATGAAATGAAATTCACAGAGAAGATAGAAAAAGAATTAATTTAACAGCAATAATCAAAATTTATAGCATAAATTGAACAGAGAATTAATTTAAACCAGACAGAAAAATGAGATTGTCTGGGTAAAAAAAACCCTGTCATTATAACAAATAGCATCAACAAAACTATTGTTACCACTCTGTGATAATAAATGTGATTAAAATAAATTGAAATCAGTCATTAATTGTTTTACCAAAATATGTCGGTCTAATAGATTGTATTGACAAAAGCAAAAACACCAAATTCACTGGATTAAATACATTTTATGTGGGTAAGCAAGTTTAATATTTGCATCAAATAATTAATTTGTAATACTTCAATTTCAAACTATTTAAAAAAAACATCTTTTGAAATTTTTTCAGACGAATCAATTACACTGAAAAAGCTAAAATACTGTACTTTCTTAATCTGGTTTACTTTTTAAGTTTGGCTGGCCTATGACAAAATCATGTGCTTTATTGAACTTTGACCGACTTTATGTGACGTCATACGACGCCATTTGGAAAAGGGAGGGTAAACAAATGTGGGTCAGTATGTAATTATTATCGATCTTTTTTCCATGGAACTTTACACATGTGAGCAAGAATAGATGAGGAACATAATTAAAAAGAAAAAGAAAAAAATGTTTACTTTTCAAACATGAAAAAAATAATCAAACATTATCCAATGACTGACCGACTTATTGTCAGACGAGGATATATACTTTGGTCTTAAACGCTACCGATACCAGTCCTTAAAAATATATAATATTCTATATCTTGTTTTGTTTGGTGGTGACTAATAAGACGCCAAACCGGACAAGTTATAGCTCGAACATTCTCAATCCCATTTTTGATGTGACGCTGCTGGCTCTGGTGACCGACTCTAACATGAGAGGGGCAGCATAACAAGATAATCCTTAACGACCACAATGTGACATATAATCCTTAGCGACCACAATGTGACATATAATCCTTAACGACCACAATGTGACATATAATCCTTAACGACCACAATGTGACATATAATCCTTATCAAACCACAATGTGACATATAATCCTTAACAAACCACAATGTGACATATAATCCTTAACAAACCACAATGTGACATATAATCCTTAACAAACCACAATGTGACATATAATCCTTAACAAACCACAATGTGACATTTTATCCTTAACGACCACAATGTGACATATAATCCTTAACGACCACAATGTGACATATAATCCTTAGCGACCACAATGTGACATATAATCCTTAACGACCACAATGTGACATATAATCCTTAACGACCACAATGTGACATATAATCCTTATCAAACCACAATGTGACATATAATCCTTAACAAACCACAATGTGACATATAATCCTTAACAAACCACAATGTGACATATAATCCTTAACAAACCACAATGTGACATATAATCCTTAACAAACCACAATGTGACATTTTATCCTTAACGACCACAATGTGACATATAATCCTTAACGACCACAATGTGACATATAATCCTTAACAAACCACAATGTGACATATAATCCTTAACAAACCACAATGTGACATTTTATCCTTAACGACCACAATGTGACATATAATCCTTAACGACCACAATGTGACATATAATCCTTATCAAACCACAATGTGACATATAATCCTTAACAAACCACAATGTGACATATAATCCTTAACAAACCACAATGTGACATATAATCCTTAACAAACCACAATGTGACATATAATCCTTAACAAACCACAATGTGACATTTTATCCTTAACGACCACAATGTGACATATAATCCTTAACGACCACAATGTGACATATAATCCTTAACGACCACAATCCTTAACAAACCACAATGTGACATATAATCCTTAACGACCACAATGTGACATTTTATCCTTAACGACCACAATGTGACATATAATCCTTAACGACCACAATGTGACATATAAACCTTAGCGACCACAATGTGACATATAATCCTTAACGACCACAATGTGACATATAATCCTTAACGACCACAATCCTTAACAAACCACAATGTGACATTTTATCCTTAACGACCACAATGTGACATATAATCCTTAACGACCACAATGTGACATATAATCCTTAACTACCACAATCCTTAACAAACCACAATGTGACATATAATCCTTAGCGACCACAATGTGACATTTTATCCTTAACGACCACAATGTGACATATAATCCTTAACGACCACAATGTGACATATAACAGGGGCGGATCCAGGGGGGGGGCGCACCCGGCGCGCGCCCCCCCTAAAATTGGAAAAAATATGATTTTTTTGCGTAAAATCGTGATTTTTTACACGAATTACCCCAAAAATTTTCGCGCCTCTCTCCGCAATTGGAAAAAATATGATTTTTTGGCGTAAAATCGTAATTTTTCACACGAAATACCCCAAAAATTTTCGCGCCCCCCTCCGCTCGGCGCAATTTTTTTAAGTGCGCCCCCCCTAACTTGAAATCCTGGATCCGCCCCTGTATAATCCTTAACAAACCACAATGTGACATATAATCCTTAACGACCACAATGCGACATAACCCTAACGAAATGAACCGTGATCTATATATTTAAGTGCTGAAATATCACGAATCTTTCACTTGACAAAATACATGACACTTACTCAGGAAGGTGACAGAGCACCCAAATGTAAGTGCTAGGTTGAATTTTCACCCACGGAAATCCTTTGCTCAAAATGCTGTGAAATAAGAGAATTGTTTAGACATGTAATAAATACAATCAACTAAGATCTGTTGTACATGTATTCCCTTTAAATGCAAATTTCAAGTCGAGCAAGACACAGACCAAGACGTTCAAATTAAAATATTACCCTTTTGTGTTAGTGAGTGAGTGAGTGATTGTTGTTTAACGCCAATTCAGCAATTTTTCAGCTATATCACGGCGAGAACAAGTTAATTTTCAATGAGATGATGATGAGGTCCGCTTTGTACTAGACCAACACGCTGAGTTGAATTTTTAATAATGCTAGCTCACTGAAACAACAGTCCGCGGGTAGACATGTCGTCCCACTCGGACACATTATCCTGATTCCGAGCCAATCAGTCTTAGCTCTTTCTCCTGAATGCTGTGTGCTTAGCGGAGAAGCAACACGTACCAATTGTATAGTATTTGGTTTGACCCGACTGGGGGTAAACCCACGATCTACCGCACTCGAGGTGAACCCACTAACCATTACACCACCGATGCAGTTACCTTTTAAGTTTATGTTAGCCAAAACCGTTGCGTTAATAGATTTTCGAAATATTTATTATCCTTTGCATCTATAAAATCTTGAGAACGATTTTTTTTTAATTTCCTAGCGTTATTTGAATTAAATGTAGACCATCGAAGAATTAGACCACCGAAATATGGAGACAAGGACAACTCAAAAACCACATAAAAGGAATAATGACTAGCACGCCAAAACTAAATAAAACCAGAAACATAAAAGGGGCCGTCTGGTGCCACCGAAATAATAATGCGTACAATATTTTAACTGACTGTTCAGGAACGCATTTTAGTCAATCTAATTAAAATTAGATCTCCGCATTTGCTACCTATTTTCTATCGGTGTTTTGTAGTCGCCTATTGGTGATAGGCTTGTATGAGTTGTTAGGTAATCCAACTAATTAACTCATTGAGCCACCCGGGTCCTCGTTCTGAAAATATATCTGTTGAATACACAGTTAACTTCCATACAAAGTCATTCTATAATTTTTTTATTTTTTTTTTTTGCCTCATAAAACAATTTGTCGGAAGTATATCATCCCACATATCACCCCTCGACCCAAAATCAGTCCTCGACTGCATCTCGGGATGATACTCCGGGCTAATATGAAAAGATGATGTATTAATCTCTCTATTATTAATATAGACTTAGTTAATACAACTTTTGGACACTTTAAGTCATTCATAAAGGTCAAGATTTTCACCAAAAAAAATAAATTGCCGGTATTTCGTTATTAAATTGTTTTAATTAAGGCACAGGCTACGAATACGACGAATACGACGGAAACGTATTCGTAGCCTGGGTTCAACAAGTTCGACGGGCGGAAGTTGTGACTAAATGATCAACCTGTTTCCGGACATGGACACCTATTTTACGGAAATTAATCACGTATTGCTAGCATCTAGAGGCTACGAATACGACGGATTTTTGTTTTCTTAAATATATTGTTTTTTATTTCATTAAATGACAATTTATGAATTTTTTATATAATTTTCTGTTTGTAGTTTATATTTTTATTCCAATACAATCTGATGCATTGAAAAACTAGTCTTACAATACATGATTCAGCCCATATATTTCACTGGTATGAGTACTTCTCGGAGTACAACTCACACTTCCCAACACTAATTATTTTCAAAATGGACGACGATGGTAGTGCGCTCCGTGTTGGAGCAAAGTATAAATCTTTTACAGATTTAGAGTGTGCCCTAAAAAAATTCCAGCAAGATAACTACGTCCAACTTTATAAGCGTAGCTCAAGGAAGCTTGGTACGGGGTCCATATATAAAAACGTGGAAGTTACTTTGAGATATATGAAGAGCTGAAGCAGACACATTTGGAGTCTGTTATAAGGTTTTTCAATGACAACTGGCATCCTATCAGATCCGAGTGGGTAGAGGGGATGCAGTCAATTACACACAAGTATCTTACATTGTATTTACCTATTGTCTTACTTGAAATTTTAAATTGTATATGATAATTCTTAAATTATAAATATCTATGTATATTTTTTTTCTTTAAACTTTATAGTATCACAGTAATAAATGTCTAAAAACAATATATTTAAGAAAACAAAAATCCGTCGTTTTCGTAGCCTCTAGATGCTAGCAATACGTGATTAATTTCCGTAAAATAGGTGTCCATGTCCGGAAACCGGTTGATCATTTAGTCACAACTTCCGCCCGTCGTACTTGTAGAACCCAGGCTACGAATACGTTTCCGTCGTATTCGTAGCCTTTAATTAATGAAAATAATTAGTACATTTCTATTGGCCATATGTACCTTTTTAATGCCTTAAAAGACAGAAGTAGAGTCGAGTTTGAATTTTTGTAATCCACATTAGAATTTAATGTTAAAACCGACATGTTCATGAACTTTGCTGACCTCTTACGAAGCTTCATGTGGTAATTTTGACTGTACGCACGTACTTGGTTGAATGGTGAGAAATATATCTATAATGATAATTTCAACAATTATTAGTGAATGGAAGAGAAAATAATTAATTGAATATGAAAAAACCCCCATAATTATTAGAATATATCATACCTCACCATCCATAATCAGGAATATGGGCCAGTACCACACGCTTCCTTGATAAACTCGGAAATCCAACATAATCATAAAATAGGATACAGTACCATCAACAGGCGACGAAAAATGATCAGATGTTTATGTCTTTTAAACACGTTTTTTTTACAGGAAATAGCATAGAACAATTAATACATTGTACATACACGTATTATACTAAACATATAATACCAACACGTTTATAACAAGAAAATTTAAGAATTTGACGACCTTTTATGCCTTCAAATAAAACTGTTCATAACAAGAAAATTTATGTTTGAACATTTGAACAAAATGTTATCCGAATTGAAGAAATACATTACTTGCAATTCGTGAAACGTACTCGTAGTGGTCAACTGTCATACAAAACTATATGTTCGTACCCATGTTGACAAAAATATTTTTATTACTTTCATTTTGTAATATTCGAATTACCTCCCTTTGTAATCTCCTTTCGTTTTAAGAAGAGTTTAATGAATGCCACATTCAAGTTTGTGTGATGTCAAGCACGTATTAAAATGTCCTATATTATTGAAGGGATCAAAGATTTTTATAACGTCTTACCAGGCATTCTCCCAGAACGAATAGTTGAAGTTCCAGTGGAAAGGATTCTAATAAAAGAATCAACAATGATCCTTGGAGGACAGTCGAGAAATTTTGTTAGACTGGCAGGTCTTTCTGGGGCTATAGCAGTTGGTATGTCTGCATATGGAGCACACGGTGAGTATATAAGCGTTAAATTGGTACTTGTAAAATAAACCCGGATGGAACAATATTTCTAGTATATTTGTGTATCATAAACAAATACATGTAGTTACATTTTTTTTCTAGTTAGAAAGGTCATTGGGACAATGTTTTATGTTGAAATAGTCAATGTGATATTTCTTCTTGTTAAATATGATCCATAGACTTATTTTACTAGCAACTTTATTCATATCAGGACTTTTTTTCCACTTTTACAAGTACCCTGGGATAACATATTTGATTTACCAACAGGTCCTACCCACTCCCCACTTTTACTGCTGTGTGTAATTATATATATTTCCTGTGGAAATGTCATTGTTAATTGACAGTAAACAAACTTCTTCAAATCTATACTGAAAACAGTTGACATATCATTGATACTGATGACTAAAAATAATTCATTGATATTTTGTGCAATAGAATTTTTATCGGTCCAATAATATTGCATCATTCCATTTCGAACAAGGTCGGATAATTATGCCTTGCAACTGGCCACCACCGACCACTGCTAAGAAACTATTGATCTTCACAACTGTTTTTAAGTTGTCTTTTACATTCCCAATACTTTAGGCAGTGGAGTAGGAGCCAGTTTTATCCCCCTCCATCCGGTATTTTTGGCAAAAAAAGAAAAAGCTGAATGTCAAATATGGGAGCCAAACGACAAAGATAACAATAACAATTGTTATTACATAATGATTTTATTTAAACAATTTTATTGGCTATCATGCTGTCACCTGACATTTCATAAAATTTGATATTGTTTGATTAAAACTCGTATTGACCTGGTTTCACTTTCACTTTCGTTTTCGTTTAATGTAATAAAACAATTAATCTTTTGCCAGTTTTTATGGACCTTAGAAATCAATATTCACCTCAGCCTAAAGGCTTTGGTGAATATCGTTTTTAAGGTCCATAAAAACTCGTATTGACCTCAACAAAAGACTATAATTGTGTATAATGGTATAATTTGAAACCAATAACCTTTTTTTTTGCTTGACAGTTATGGAAGCTTGCCCCTCCCACTTTTCGGTATACTCCGAAAACTTGCATCCCCTGTGTGGATGAACGTTCCATATAAAAAGGCCTTGGCCAGAATTGTTTCCTATATAGGGGTTTGAAACATAACAGAGTGATAAGTTACTGGTAGTCTTTTTGAGAAGTATGAATGCTAGTGTTATAATTAGGTAGACAACCCATAGTTGATGACAGTACAAAATTATCTTTTATAGGCTTCAAGGATGATGGATCTAAGGAATTGTTAAAAAAAAAAACCGTGAGTATAGCTGCATGGTCTTTTCTGATATATGATTTACCATTACACATTTGTCTCTGTTCTCATCCTTTATGATAAAACTAATTCAAAATAAAAAATAAAATTATATACCACCTTTATTGTAGACAAAATCTATTTCCAATACTATTCAAAATGTAAAATGAAACTTAACAAATACTATATATATGGATATAAACATTAGACATGAGTTAAACAAGTCACTTACCCAAGGGAAATCTACTTTTGATTTCAAAATATCTATGCAAGTTTGACATTGTAAACCACAGAGGGTTACAAACTGCAATGTTGATATCTGGTACCTCATGTAGATACAATTTTATACCTTTACATATGGAATTCAGACTTAAAATAAATCGTAAACCCATTTGAAATTCATATATTTGATAACCACAAAGTACAACAAGGAGTAGCAACGGACATAACACTTTCCCGGCGGGAAGTACTGATCAGCATGTCACTTTTTTTTTTACTTTCCCCTGGAAACGAGAAATGGGAATTTGCATGCGCTGCAGTGAATTTCTTGTTTATGACGGCTATTTCTGTACATACCGTGCTATCCTTTAATATCCCTAGTATTACTCCATTGTACAGCTTGGCGCATAGCTCGAGTAGAGGCACGACTTACCTGCGAAGGTTTATCGGGTATATATACTGGATGCTGAAGATTTTCTGCATACTGGTACTCTGGCTTTCTATTCCACTATGATATAGAAGAAAAGCAACCATTTTATCCAGGGCTGGATTAACCCTTAGGCAAAATAGGCATGTGCTTAGCCAGTTAGGGCATCAAGGGGAAAGGAGGGGCCACAAAAATCCCACAAGCCAATTTATTTTATCAGCAAGATATTAGGCTTAAAAAGACACCAAAAATCCAATAAATGTAGGAAAAATTATATAGAACACTAATAAACGTTAGGTATTTGACAATTATGTTGAGTCTTGGCATCAAGGGGTCGTGGGAGTTTTTACATTATGCCAGTGGAAGGTACGGGGCACTAAGGTTGGTTTTAATCCGGTCCTGATTTTATCAATCAATCGGCAAATATATATTACATGCTTTAATAATGTCCCTAAACAGTTGTTTGTTTTTGCATTCTCAATTGTGTTTTACTTGCAGATATTTAATTCCGGAAATAACATGCATCTTATCCACAGCCTTGCATTGTTAGGATCTCCATTGACACGTAGACCTGTTTTGGTAAGTTATACTGGAAGTAGAAGTTTTGTGATTAAGTAAACCCACTATTTTTATTATATGTATTACCTATCAGTTATTTTAATGAAAGCAACACCCCCAAAGCAACATAACAAACAGCCAATATGAACTGGTAACACTTGCTTCATGGCAAAATAAATCATATTCATACATTTCTGTGGTACTTCCCTCATCCAATATTGCTTTGGTGTCATGTTGGGATGATTGGTCATGAGCTGTTATTTTGTCTAACATTACCGATTGACTTTTTAATGACAACATTATAAGTTAATTGACACTTTAATTTACTTAAAATGTACATGAAATTAACATACACTTAAGGTTTAATTGAGACTATGGTTTTTGCTTTTAAGGATCCTTACAATATGCAAGAGCATTATTTCTGAAAAATGAAAAATATCACACTATTAGAACAGTTCTAAAATCTGATAGCAAAAGTGTAGAAGCATAAGCAATATCGAAACTGCTTAACTGCTTAT
Organism: Bathymodiolus brooksi; assembly: GCA_963680875.1. NCBI lineage: Eukaryota > Metazoa > Mollusca > Bivalvia > Mytilida > Modiolidae > Bathymodiolus > Bathymodiolus brooksi. Next base: position 136,699,611 of record OY804576.1, on the reverse strand, counting down.
CTGTTGAATACACTGTTATATAACTTATTTGCCTCATAAAACAATTTGTTTTATGAAATAAATTCATGGGATCCAATAAGCAAAGTTTGGATTATTAATGGCAGAACATCATCTATATATCTGAATGTGAGATTAAAGTCTTTAACTTCTGTCATGCTGCTGATTTATTTATTTACTTTCCATCTTTTTGCAGGTTGGTACTTTGCTGACAATTGGAATTGTAGTATTTTCTGGAAGTTGTTATTACAATGCTTTGACCGGAAATGACAAAGTAAGGGTGGTAACTCCATATGGAGGCATGGCTTTTATATTTGCATGGTTAGCCATGATATTGTAAACATTTTGATTATAAGAGACCTGACTTCTTGTTTTAAATACTTTTTTAGCATTTTTATAGATTTGTAAATGTAAAAACGTGACACATGTACATTATCTTGACAATTAATAAAATGCTATTAATTTTGGGATCAAGGAGACTTGATTGCTATATTGTCATTTAATCTCTTCCACAGTTTTATGGATTGCTTTCTTGGTTAAGTTTTTACGGAAGTTTTATGGTCGCCACCATGACATGGTTGACAGTTATGGAATATCTGTCACAAATGATCACGGATGTGTTCCACTTCCCAGTCCTTTCCTCATTCATGACTTATCACGGGGTTTGTAACTAGATTAACACAACAGGTGCCACTAGTGGAGCAGGTACTGCTTACCCTTTCGGAGCACCTGAGTTCACCCCCGGTTTTTTGTTCCTGTTGCTCAATCTTTAGTTTTATGTGTATGTTTTGTAGATTGTTGTTTGTCCTTTTGTCCAAAATTTGGTCTTTTTCTTTTGGCCATTGTGTTGTCTGTTCTTCTTCGATATACGGATTCTGATTACCCCTTTGGTATCTTCAAACTCTTCTTTGTGTATGTTTATTTCTAAAATTTGACTTTAGAGTGAAAACCTTTTGGTGAGAATTCATTCGGAGTAACAAATATACTGTTTAACATTAATTGAGCAATATTTCAGATATGTTCATGATGAGAACAAGTTTACAAACAGTTACTCTTCAAGTTTACAAACAGTTACTCTCCAAGTTTACAAACAGTTACTCTCCAAGTTTACAAACAGTTACTCTCCAAGTTTACAAACAGTTACTTTCCAAGTTTACAAACAGTTACTCTCCAAGTTTACAAACAGTTACTCTCCAAGTTTACAAACAGTTACTTTCCAAGTTTACAAACAGTTACTCTTCAAGTTCAAGGTCTAACATAGATTTAATGGCATATTAAAGGAAGTTTTCATGGAAAAGGGTAGATGATAGATGGCGACATTATGGCATACGAGAATTCAGTAGATGGCGACATTATGGCATACGAGAATTCAGTAGATGGCGACATTATGGCATACGAGAATTCAGTTTCTCGACTACCAGACATATTAACTTGAGAATGTCTGTTTCCTTATCTTGCCCTATGGTCATAAAATATTTAAGCATGAGTTTGTACTCGTACTAAAAACAAACAATCAGAATTTGTCTTCTGAATGAACAATTTTGGGTGGGACGAATTACATTTGGGCCAAGATATAAGCTGATCATTATATCATTTGAGCCAAAACAAAAGCTATGTTTGTTACCTGAGCCCTTATTATCTATAATTACAAGTAAGTATTATGTTTTATTCTACCCTCCATATACAATATGAACTATTGTAAATAAAAAGTGTGCAATGTCTTCTGAGAAATTTTTCCTGATGGTGCAATCAAATTTTGCCGATTCCACATAGGACAAGCATAGTGGAAAAAGATACCCCGCCACATTTTTGTGTCTGCCACAAGCCAGGATCTGGATTTCCAACATCATATGTCGTGGTTTTTTGTGTGATCAATGAGTTATGCTGAGAGGTGATCGTTGGTTTATGTTGCCCATCACTATTTAACCTTTATTTTCATAAGGTCTTTGGGCTCTGAGACAATAACGTCAACACCTAAACCGACATTGGAAAATAGCTAGCTCAATTTCTTTGCTCAGTCATTCTTTCATGCCGACGAAATTAGAATGCTGTTAAAGTTCTGTTAAGTGCTGCCCCACAAGATTCTAGATGTGAATAATTTGTAGATTATATATAACATACATTGATTTATTTTGGGCTCAAAGGTAGTTTACTTTTGTTTAAAAGTATGCTTTTGCTTGTCTCAAATGTATATTTATTTTGGCCCAAACAGAAGACGCCTATTTTGATATCAAGAGTATGAAAATCGTCCTGGACAGTTTTATTACTGTAATGTCTGGTCGTCCTGGACAGTTGTATTACTGTAATGCCCGGTCGTCCTCGACAGTTTTATTACTGTAATGCCCGATCGTCCTGGACAGTTTTATTACTGTAATGCCCGGTCGTCTTGCACAGTTTTATTACTGTAATGCCCGGTCGTCCTGCACAGTTTTATTACTGTAATGCCCGGTCGTCCTGCACAGTTTTATTACTGTAATGCCCGGTCGTCCTGCACAGTTTTATTACTGTAATGCCCGGTCGTCCTGCACAGTTTTATTACTGTAATGCCCGGTCGTCCTGCAGTTTTATTACTGTAATGCCCGGTCGTCCTGGACAGTTTTATTACTGTAATGCCTGGTCGTCCTGGACAGTTTTATTACTGTAATGCCCGGTCGTCCTGCACAGTTTTATTACTGTAATGCCCGGTCGTCCTGCACAGTTTTATTACTGTAATGCCCGGTCGTCCTGCACAGTTTTATTACTGTAATGCCCGGTCGTCCTGCACAGTTTTATTACTGTAATGCCCGGTCGTCCTTTACAGTTTTTTTACTGAATGCCCGGTCGTCCTGGACAGTTTTATTACTGTAATGCCCGGTCGTCCTGGACAGTTTTATTACTGTAATGCCCGGTCGTCCTTTACAGTTTTTTTACTGTAATGCCCGGTCGTCCTGGACAGTTTTATTACTGTAATGCCCGGTCGTCCTGGACAGTTTTATTACTGTAATGCCCGGTCGTCCTGAACAGTTTTATTACTGTAATGCCCGGTCGTCCTGGACAGTTTTATTACTGTAATGCCCGGTCGTCCTGGACAGTTTTATTACTGTAATGCCCGTTCTTCCTGGACAGTTTTATTACTGTAATGCCCGGTCGTCCTGGACAGTTTTATTACTGTAATGCCCAGTCGTCCTTTACAGTTTTTTTACTGTAATGCCCGGTCGTCCTGGACAGTTTTATTACTGTAATGCGCGGTCGTCCTGGACAGTTTTATTACTGTAATGCCCGGTCGTCCTGGACAGTTTTATTACTGTAATGCCCGGTGTAGCAGGCAATTTGTTCCGACCCGCCAGATGGGCCGGCCGGAATACATAGACTAGGCTAAAAGGGCCGGTCGGAATGAATAGCCTAGGCTGAATGGTCCGAGTCTAGGCAATTTGTTCCGACCCAAGTTGAATGCAATAGCTAATGCAACAAAAGTATCATACTGACGTAAATTAAGGCACAAGAAGAAATAACTTTTATTACAAACTCTACAACATTCTTGTATGGTTTTAAGAGTCACAATAGCCACAAAACCACGTTTTTGACTTTGGTTCCTTGGTTAGGCACAGACACTTAAGGTGATACCACTCCATGCAATTATCACATCCAACGACATCTTGAACTGATGGCTTGTTGCACAATGGACAATGGTATGCGCCTTCAACGTCATTTAATTTCATTTGAACTGAAAAATACATATGTTGGAATTATGCCATTTTTATATCCATATATATTTGTAGATATGTGTTCATATATCTATTTTAAATAGAAAGCAATATTATGTGATTACATTGAGAAAAAGGTGATTCCACAAAATGAACAACTTTCAATAAACAATAGCACCAGTGTGTAATGATTGATGTTCTTCGTGGTCTCATGTTGAGGTTTTCAACCCTGTTTGTGGATAGTGTGTGTATGTGTGTTTGATTATCATGCTGCCAAACGTTTGCTAAGGATAAGATAAACTTGATTTAATATAGATAATGTATAAAATACGCATCTATATATTGCGCACAAATAAATACTTACCAGTTGCCTGTAGGGCTGCAAGCGCGTTTTCGTCCAAATATGGCCTGACCTCGTCAATTTTTAATTTTATTACTTTCCCTGGGAATTGTTTCAATGTCTTGTTCCTGAATGAGTCTTCGTGTTTTTACCAATTTGTTAACTACTTCTTCCTCTGCTATCATGAGCAAAAACTCTGGAAGATACCAAACATACATGTATATTGATATTTTTTATTGTTCGTTTTGTCCTTTGTGCGTCTTCATCTTTCTATGTTGTCCCATTCGGGCCATCTGTCTATTGGATTATCCATTTTGATTAACGCTTCGGTCTTTTCTCGCCTCGGACTTAAACCTTCTCGTTTTTTTAAATCTGAATTTGAAAGTAAATAAGAGAACAACATTGGTCTAATAATGTTCATTATTATCCAGAGAAATTATGCCTGAATAATAAGCTATAAACGAGTGATTTGTTAAACAGTTTGATATTCTTACCTGTTATTTTACTGTCTAGGCGAAGCCTTTTTGTTCTCGGCTTAGTCTGTTCATTAGCTGTGGTTTCTTGTGCGTCTGTTACTGCAGCCTTTTCGCTATCACATTCTGTTACATTCCTGGTTTCATCCTGTTGCTCAGACTCAAGGTAAGGCATAGAAGATATATTTACCAGCGGTACTATCGGAATGGCAAGCACGAAGGATCCTATGCTTTTCTGTTTCTCTAACCACTCGTCTAGTTTCTCCCTTTGCACTAACGTAGTATAAAAGGTTATCCTTTGAGACATAATGTTTTGCTTGTTTCCTTAACTTCCTTTTTTCACTTTCTGTTAAATTTTCAGTATATTCTGTATTTTCAACGTATTTCAACAGTGTCGAGTACGCACTCTCGTCCATGTTGACGTGCAGTGAAATATTGTACAAATGAATTTAATAATGTGGAACTGAGATGACAAGTGTTCACGTTCATATATATAGTATTACGCATGGGACACTCGCGGCTATTTTATCAAACCGTTGACCAACATTTTCGATTTTAGTGAGCTTGCCAACAAACAAACAAACGAATTACGAATAAAAGAATATATACACATGTACACACATAGCCGAGATGAATATTTTTATTGATAATACGTTGTAAATTACAAAATATATATAGATTTATAAATGTAAAAGCAGGTCGGCCCATATTGCCTGGCATCGGAACAAATAGCCTAGGCTCAAAGTTCCGAACCGGAACAAATTGCCTAGGCAATTTTGGCCGTCCGGAACATCTGGCGGCCGGATCATCCAGCCTGATACACCGGTCGTCCTCGACAGTTTTATTACTGTAATGCCCGGTCTTACAAATTAGGACTTTATGGCTAATTTCATGGGATGGAGACCCTAGGCATTTCGGAACATATGATCTCGTTCCCAGATTGTATGGCAGTATCATGAGCTTTTGTACATTTATTTTATTTTACCTTTGTGTTTGTACTTTTAAGGTAAGCTATTCTCATTACGCTTCGTCCGTCGTCTGCATAAACTTTTCACTTTCTAAATATGCAAATTAAACCTAATTTCATAAAAATTCATAAGAAAATCTTCTATTCCGATACCACTTTACCAAATTAAACCATGCTGGAATATGGTCCTTGGATGATCCTCTTTCAAAACTGCGTTCAGTAGTCCCTTTTCCGTCAACGATGGTTGTTATTATTACTAAAGCATTTTTTACTTCAAAATAGCAATTACTTAAAAGTTTTACAAACGTTTAACGTTACGGGAATCTGTGTCACAAATTGCCATGGATATGTTCAGGTCAGCAGTAGACCTACAGTTGTATATCACTGATATTCTCGGTACGGTTTTGTTCATATTTACTTGAAAAATGGAAGTGGTGGGTTGAAATTGAATATTAAGTCTCTTAGTCTTCGGTAAAATTTCAAGACAGTAAGCCTAAATACCTGTAAACGAAAACGTCGTGTTCCTTTTTTAAAGTTTGATTTCCGAAGGAGCGGACTATCTGTAATTATATATGCATGGACTTTTATGTAAATTATTTGTCGTAATGCTACCAATGCCTTTTTTGCATGGTTTGACAAAAACCATTAACAAACACCATACACTGGCGCGGCTGGGATGTTACTACTTAGGAAGGGAAAGGGAAAGTTGAAATCGTCACATTTGTCGTAGAGTTTTGTCTTCAAATTCCACGAATGTCAATTTCAAGGTGAAGGTCTAAATATGAAGCAGGCTTACATATAAGCAGACACAACCAATGAGAATTCTAAGAACAGAGCTATAATAATTCCATTACGCAAAAAAGGCATTTTAGATTTCCTGAAACTAATATTCTAAAATTACCGACCAAAAAAAACCTAAAAAAAAACCTTTTCATTGAATGGATGATTAGATATAAAACATTTGAATATCGTTATTTTCCGGTTTTTTATTTGTTTCCTTGTATCAGATCTAAATTATATATCATATGAAAACATAAGACGTTGTTTTGATTCCCGTAAATTTACAAACATGATCAAAGACATACCAAAAAACAACATAGCTCTAATAAATTATTCATGACACACATAAACATTCAAAATAAGATACTTTAAAAATCCTCATACAAGAATGAAAGAAAATTCTACAATTGTGTCCGTAAACAGGAAAAATTGGTTAATAGTTGAACATATCACACGAGGATACATGGATATATTTTGAAAAATAACCTTGTAGTAAAGGAATATGTGCAAGGTTTGTCTTCTCTAAATTCGGAACCGTGATCGTATGGTAGTTTGATTTACAACTACCTATGTAAACAGTACCTATCACCACTAATGTTGTGAGTTCGAATCCCACTCAGGCGATACAGTAGTGACTTGGTTTTCTCCGGGTCCTCTGGTTTTCTCCGGGTCCTCCGGTTTCCTCCGGGTACTCCGGTTTTCTCCGGGTACTCCGGTTTTCTCCGGGTACTCCGGTTTTCTCCGCCGATAAAACTGACCACCACGATATAACTGAAATTTATTGTTGAAAGTGGCGTTAAACACCATAAACCAACAAACCATGCAACCATCTTCTAAAATAAAAAAACGACGAACATGTTGCATGGAAATAACCCTTTACTACGCCACTTTAAAGAGAATAAATAGTTTCTGTGATTTCCTTTTGCGTTATTTTATTACAATACAAGGTCCATTGACAATGCATAAATCTCAGTTTTTAGCTTATTTGAAAACAAATTACGAACATCGCTTATTTAAAAATAATTTGTCCTTGGAATCATATCTACTGAAATTAACACACCCTAGGAAATATTACAAGAATTAGAATCGGGGTTCATAACCTTGAAAATGAAAAGAGTCATTATTTTAATATATTTTTAACAAGTAGACAGAAAATGTAAACTTTGTAATTCGTGTAGTATATAATTTAAGATGAGATTCGCGTTCTTTTAAACTATAGCCATAGCTGTGGTTCCCATAACTCTTATGTTGTTGGTTTTTTATGACCATACATATATGGTCACACACAAAAAAAAACCAGCTACTAGACTGTACAGCTCATACTGCTATGCTATCCTACTATATATTGTCATTGATATGATTTGTTTTCAAATCAACATAATCATATACACTTTCACCTGCTGCTGCTATGCCAGAGTGTCGGGGTTTCAAATCAACATAATCATATACACTTGCACCTGCTGCTGCTATGCCAGAGTGTCGGGGTTTCAAATCAACATAATCATATACACTTGCACCTGCTGCTGCTGTGCCAGAGTGTCGGGGTTTCAAATCAACATAATCATATACACTTGCACCTGCTGCTGCTGTGCCAGAGTGTCGGGGTTTTTTCGTGTTTTTTTTGTTTGTTTTTTTTTAGGTATTTTTATAAAAATATCAAGCAGTGGAATATATTCAAATAATATGCTTTATCAGATACCTAAACCTTTTACTAACAGTCCTTGGTGAATGTTGCATTGGAATGATCAATTTGATTGTTCTTGTGCACTATTTACGAGGAGGTTTAATTGGGTTCTGAGAAAAACGGATACTAATATGTCCAAGTGCATCTGCCCTAGGTCGTTTCTACACTTAAGTAACTTGCACAATTATTCCCTGTAACTTGCTTTACTGGAGAGGGGACAAGGTGGTCCTCTATTAGTCAACCATACACACTATTATATGGTACTTTAAAATAACATGAATACATGATAGAAATTATATTGTATATGCTTCTTTTATATAGAAATAGAAATAGAAATAGAAATAAGTTTATTAACCAAATCAGGGCCCCAGGAGGGCATATACAAATATGATTGATACATAACAACAATACATCAAACTAAATATTCGCGGTGAAATATCAATAATTGTGGTGCAGGCACACTCGGGCAGGAAAAGAGATATATGCACATATATATATAAGATAAGATAAGATAAGATTTTATTATCCAATCAAGGTCCCAGCAAGGGGCAGAGTCATTACAGTGATTTATATTACAAAAAAAACCCATTCTAATACATAAATGTAATAAACAGTATACAGTTCATCAGGCAGTGAAATATACTGTTCTTGTCGGATACCTGAACCTTTTAGTATCGGCCCCTGTTGCATTGGAATGATCAATTTAATTGTTTTTGTGCGTTATTTACAGAGAGGTTTATTGGGTTCTGAGGAAGACAGATACTAATAAGTCCAAGTGCATCTTCTTCTTCTTCTTCCGTTGAGCGTCCTCCGTCATCTGATTGACTATTCTGCCACTTTGAGTGTGCGCATGTAAAAACTACAAAAAATGGTGTGCGGAATATTTACAGTGAGGTTAAAAACGGCACTGGCAGCTTACTGACATCTGCCCTAGGTCGTTTCTCCACTAAAGTAACTTGCACAATTATTCCCTGTAACTTGCTTCACTGGAGAGGGGACAAGGTGGACCTCTATTAGTCAACTATACACACTGAATATATAATAGAAATTATCAAGCAGTACTCTAGCGTGGCTTATAAATATTAGTAGAGCTGGTATAATAATAATTATAAATATATATATATATATATATAATAATAATACCGCAATCTTGTAGTGTTATTTCATTTTGATTGAATTGTTCTATACTATGTGTTTTAATTATGAATGTATATGTTGCTGTATTGTCAGTATGTCCGGGGCCCTTAATTGGAATAAATAACTTCGAACTTTGTACAAATCACTTTCTTCCTTCGATTAAATCTTTTATTTATTTGTCTATTGCATGATTGATGTGATTATCTTGTGCGTCTTGGGCAGCGTTGATTTGTAAATAAAAATTGGTCGTTTGTTATCTTAAGATCACAACTGTCAAAAATATTTTCTAGTCTCGACAAGGCGAGAATCGAGAATCGACTACATGACCAAAACGGACCATTACCAAAACGGACTACACTAAAATGGACCATAACCAAAACGGACTACCAGAAAAAAATATGTATTGCAAGAATCTTTATATTTAGGTGGGTTTTTTTCATTGTGCGTTTATTGTTTTTTTTTTTTAAACTTGTCTTATTTGTGATAATTACTTTTTAGATTTATGAATAAATCAAATTAGTACAGGCCGTTTGGGGGGAAATTGCATTGAGGGTTTAATAATCTTTGTAAATTAAAGTTAATTACATTAAACCAAATTCTTTAAAATTAATTAACTTTTAATCAAATAAAAATCAAATTAATCATAATTGTAATTAAGTGTATAACAGTTAATTGGATGATTTGACTAAAAATGTGCTAGCAATGGTTTTTTGTTGTTGTTGTATTTGCAAATTTATGTGCAAACAAACATATGTTTATAATTAAAACACACTAAGCAAATTAATACATATAATTAAATACATATAAAATCATAGAAATAATACATAAAATATCATATTTATTAAAGAAATTTACATTTTTTATTTCAATAGTCCGTTTTTGTTTTGGTCCGTTTTGGTAATGGTCCGTTTTCGTTATGGGATGAAACATCCGGTAGCGCGAGAATCGACTGGTTTTCTGTTTGTTTTTGATGACTGTTTTGCCTTTGTAAGTACCAGTAGCAACGAGATCCAACATGGAAGCCAAAACAAGAAAATTTTCATTCCAATATCTTCAGTCAAAGAAATTTTCATCAATTGAGAGCAAAGAGAGCCAGGAACTGTTTCTTAAATGGTAAATTGGACCGAAAGATTGTTATAAATTAAATTTACTTGGAAATTATGACTATTTGAGTTATTTGTTGCGCATTAATTGCCGTTGTCACCGACGCCGTAGACTTGTTCAATATTAGTCCGAGATTCCTCTGTCGTTTAACGGCATTGATAAAGTTGCTTGTAGCCGTTCAACGACAGAGGGTGCTATATACGGAAACCATCGAATTTGCCTCACCAGCCATAGGATCGGGACATTTCCACGTTTCGTGGCTATCGGATTTTATTTTCTATCATAAACCTTATATAAATCGCTTCACCAATCATTTTTCTATTCATTCATAACCATCTTACCCTCAGAAAGTGGTGTTACACTCCATTACAGCACGATTTTGCCTTAGATCCTATTATTCCGCCATTTGACTTCCATTTTCGAATCTACACACGTGATCTCGCGATACTAACTGAATGATGACAGCAACGCATTGCATGATGGGAGCTAATTAATGCAGCGTGCCAAATTATTTGGAGCATTATTTGCATACGTAAACAACATTCAAATCACATGGAAGACGATACATTTAAGCGTATTCTGCAGGACAAACAGTCCATCTACAGATCAAAGCAGAGCAGAAGGAAATAATACAGAATGTGTTGGAAAGAAAAGATTCAATGGCAGAGTGTTACCAACGGGCTTCGGAAAGAGCATGTGTTACGTTCCCCCTTTTTGTTTTTGGACAAGGTACTACATTTTTTTTTTCTTATGGTTATCTGTAATTCACTAAATTTGCTGTTAAAATCATTACCAATCAATATAATCAACTGTATTAAATTTTATGTTAATTGTTCTGCCTTAACAGGTGCCTATGATTGGCAATAAAAATATTTGTTTGTTTGTTTATATGCAAATCATCTCCCATGATACATTGCGGTAATCGTAGTTTTCTCGTAGTCACGTGACAAATGTTTGAAAAATGGAAGACAAATGTCGAAATCATAGGATCTAAGGCAAAATCGTGCAGTAGGAGTGTAACACCACTTTATGAGGGTAAGATGTTTATGAATGAATAGAAAAATGATTGGTGAAGCGATTTATATAAGGTTTATGATAGAAAATAAAATCCGATAGCCACGAAACGTGGAAATGTGCTGACCCAGAGTTGGAGAAGCAAATCCGCTGTTTTCCGTATATAGCACGCTCTGTCGTTGAACGGCTACAAGCAACTTTATCAATGCCGTTAAACGACAGAGGAATCTCGGACTAGTTCAATATGTATGGGATTCTGGAATGTTCTAGTGTGTGTGTTTAGCACTTGTGAGAATTTTACTTTGATATTTATTTGTTATATAAATAGTACAGAACTTGTAATTGATTGATTTTTCTTTGTTTTTGTTTTCAATATATTTTTTAATAGCAATATAAGTAGAACAAGCTAACAAAATGACTTTTATTACACACGGGTTTCAGTGCCAGTGGTATCGGACGTACGAGAGAGGGTCCGAGATTTAGTATCTTCTTTGCACTTTATGTTAAGAAGATCTTCATTAGTAAAGTGTGTTACACAGAATGTGTTTACAATGTGCAGAAAAAAAATATATCCATCAGTATGTGAAGATTGAAGAAGATTAAATTTGTCAAAAAATCCTAGGTACACGTGTATGTCCGCTAAATTTTAAAGTGGTATTCATAAACGTCTCCGTAAAGGTCAAGTTAACGGGTCTGTTAGAATGCAAATGAGTCGCAAAAGTTGTATCAAGTATTATGATGGGATAATACATTTGCATCTTTTCCTAATAAAATCATTACACTTCTGCTATTATAATTGATTTTGGTTGAAGCAAAGTAGAAGAATGAAATTTAAGTAAAAGGTGGATGTGATAAATAAATTCATAACTGATAAAGCTAAAAAGAAAGAAAGTAAGACAAGCCATGGATTCCGCAGAACGCAAAAAAAAAAAATCAAGATTTTTCAGAGAAAGAGGACGCCATCCTGATAGAAAAAGTTAATGAGAATGCAGAACAGCTTTTTGCACGGGTTAGCGACCAAGTCACAAACAAAAAGAAAAAAATTGCTATGGACGGAAGCAAGAAAAAAATGGGATGACGTTAAAAGAGTAATGAAAAAAAGGGCAACTGATGTCAGGAATAACATGAACGAACTGGAGGAGGAGAGAAATTTTCTTTAATTCCTTCCGCTCATGCCAAAGCTTGTGTCTAGCTAATGAAATAAAGCAATATGACAAGTCTTAATTTACGCATTCCCATCATAAAAGGATTTTTTTTATTGCTCTTTATAAATGAAATTAAATTGATATTATGTTTAATTATCTCTAAATACCCGTTTAACGGATACAGTAACCTATCCGTTAATTTTCTCTGTCAACTAGACGTTTGACGGGTGTATTATGCAGGGGTTTCAAAGTGGGCCGGTACCCGGTACTTTTACCCGCTTGAGATCGTGTATAGTACCGGCAGAAATTACTGAACCCCCCCAAAATTAGCGGTGGTCAAAACCACAAGTACGATGGTCGATAGGCTTGTGGAATATTTTTCATAAAAAATTAATGATCACGTCAATTGCTGAATTCTCGCATTCAAATCGAACAACTGCGTCACGACCAAGTTGATGGGATATTCCCTGTTTTAAGAATAACTTTACCTTAGAATCGTAAATAGCAGTTTGCGCATGCGGTAAATAGATATGTTTTCGTCCCAATATTTTTTCATCCTTGTGTAAAATTCGGACCAGAACAAAGCTGACATCATTTCAAAATAAAAAAATGACAGATTACAAATTATGTTCAAACACAATTTAGTGTAATCTCCAGTAATATAAGTATGATCATTATGTATTATGAATATATGACTACACAATATGTTGTGCGATTTTTATTATCCATTTAAAACCCAGGGTCGAATCATTCTTGGGCGAACTGTCTTGTTGCTTAACTCTGTCCATATTGTTTAACTTCCGGTATAAAAAAATAAAAACCTATGGCTAATTTATTTACATATTTTGACGGGGCCCTACCGCGGTTGGTCACAGAAATGAAAGTGTGCTGAAAAACATTTTTAAAAGGGGGTACGAGGAGATAAGGGATAGAAAATTACTAGAAATCTTGAAAAAGGAACGGACATGGCTCAAATACGAATTACATTGTAATGTCAAAACGCCGGCCCCCACTTTTTTTCCAAAATAATTTAACTTTTGTGATTCAAATGTTAATAAATATCTTCCCGCGAATCGTTTTTGTTCGAACATTTTTTTTGCACATAAGTCGTGAAAGTAACAATATATATTGTTTTTGTTTAATTATATTTGTATTGATCTATTAAAATTATAAATTTTATTAAAGATTGATGATTGCAAATTAAATTTATATGTTTCATCAAGGACGTATTCTATATACGTCCTTGGTTTCATTAATTATGACACTTATATGGTCTTGATCCGTGCCAATGGTCTTTGATGAGTTTAATTACTGGTAATAAAGTAAAAAAACCACACAAGCCAAGGTATTGTGAAAAAGAAAAGGACAAAGCCAACAAAAGAATTTTGAGAAGTTTCAGCTTTGATAACAATGGCTTGGTCAAGCCTAGCTGCAGAACCGTAGCTCTTTATGATCTTTTTGGGTTTTTTTTAAGATATGGCAGACTATCTATGAATAATCTTGGCTGAAGTCTGTAAACTGAAATATTCAATAAAGAAATTGGGGGGAAAAATCCAGGCATTATGCGTGGTCTTCATTCTTGGTGAAATCTGAACTCTAAAGCGAATGGGATTTTTCTTTCAAAAACACTAATGTTTTGCAGTCTCTGAAGTACATTTTTTGGTCCACAAAATGCTAGATTTCAGGAGCTTCCGCCCCCTGGACCCTTTACGGCCCTGAGCCTAATTTTTTAGGTACCTCCTAAAATTTAAGAAGTACCTCCTATTATTAAAAACTTTGAAACCCCTGATTATGTTACGTAGGCCTTTTGAATACCATTTTTTTAGAGGAAATTTAACGGAGACATTAATGGACGCTTTGTGAATAAGGTTCCTGGAAAATTAAATCTGCCTCCTCCCAAGTTTTGATATCCATCTAGAAATAACATGTATTTATGTGCTAATACCATGTAAGGTAATGACTTTTTGATTATCTGCAGGTCAATGAAAGGAAGAATTTGTGCACAGATGTACAGCTTTGATCAATCATTTCAAGCATATGAGAAAGATAGCTTTGTGCTGGTAAGAAGAATTTGTGAAACTTTTTAAAAACAAAAGCAATATATTAAATTAAAATTACAAATATTTGCTAAATGTCCTCAACATTTACTTACGAGAATCTTTTGTGCTACTTCAGATATGCATCGTCAGTTGCCCACAGCTGATCACACTCGGATACTCTCTACTTATATAATATACCTTTGTTTCAACTGACCGAGATATCCAATTTGTAGTCACATGATTATTTATCTCAAATCTTATTGGATCTGTTGAATTTTGAGGACTTTTTATTTGCACTTGTATTACATTCTACTGGACCAGAAAATTATATTAAAGTTTTTATTTTTGTGACCTACCGACCAATCGAAAGTTTGAGTAATGTTATGTTGCTATAGCAATTTCTAAATACCAGATCAGTAATTGGACAACTCCAAAACGAATGCAATTGTTTCAGTTGACCCACAGGAGAATATCGGAGGCGTCATCAGCTGTATGTTACCAACGATACTGCAGATGATGTTTCAGATAAAACTGGATGGTGATTACACATACATGTGCTGGGTCATTTGAACTAAAACTTTGAAGGAATAATCTATGGATGGTCCTCAAAAACAGTTTCTCAATATTTCTTTTTCTATTAGTTTCTGATTGGCTGAAATACAAAAAAAATATGAGCCTTCAGAATGATCTATGCACACTCCCCATGCAAGATTACTCATTTCATTTTGATTAGAAATTCAATAAAAATAAAACCATAAATAACACCCATATTCATATACATTTTTTTTTTTGTATTAAGAGGCAGTAGAAAAGAAATATCTTATTTGGAATAGATTTTGGCATTTTATTTTATTTTGTTTTTATACGATGGTAAACATTTTGAGGTCATATTTTGGTATGTGTCTTGTCATTGGCATCGTCATCCATCTGTAGACAAAATTGTTTCTGTGCAATAACTTTTATTCTAGCTGACTGATCCTTCTGAAAATTTAGCACAATGATTTTTGGCATAAGATAAAGGTTGGGATTGGTTTAGGGATTGTAGCTGTACCTGTTTTCAAACAAGAGGCCCAAAGGTGCATAGCTGTGGAAACGTAGCTCTTATTGAGATCACAAAAATTAAGAAAAAAGACCATAAGAGCTGCAAAATCCTGTATTTATTTCAATTTTCTATTTCAGGATTTTTTAACAGACCCCAATGTACTTCACACACTCAAAGTCGTTTCATCGAGTGGTGAACTCTCAAGTCTTGGTAGGTTTAATCTTTTTATTATTAAATGAATTATATAATCATAACCAATAAAACATTTTGATGCGTTGAATAAATGAAATACACAATTGATTAAATATTAAGGATATGCATGTAATATAAAATAGACAAATTGTTTCTTCTTGTATAAATGACTAAGCCTCATACAAAATAGATAAGTTGTATCCTGTTAAGCCATTTGCAAGGCAAATCATTTTAGAATGCTGATTAGGAATGTTTATGAACAGTTTATTTTACTACAAATGTATAAAAATTTAGATTTTCATCCTTTTATATGTTATGTTTGTACTGGTAAAATGAAGAAAATCATAATCTTTTGTTACCAGTTCATAACTAAGCCAAACATTGTAGTTACAAACACTATAGAAAACAGAATGAAATTTATTTTTTCATATGTTTCATCTTAATTGTCTCAGTTTACAAGAATGTGAGGAGTTTAACTCTACTTAACTCAGGGTTCCAAATTAACGATTGTCCGTTAGTCCAAGACTAGTAATTTCCCCCACGGACAACACATATCTCCTAGGTACTTGTCCGCTTGGGCTAGTAAAAAAAGAGAGACCGGTATGTATCGCGACAAGTTGGAAAGCCGTTATTGTCCCTGTTCGTTTCTTTCCTTTAGGTTACACCATTTACAACTGTGTCAAACATGCGCTTGAAAATTACTTATAAAACTACGTTGTTTAAAGCGCTTGGATCACACAAACGTTTGAAATAGTTAAATTATTTTCCAAAATTCAAGTGCAAATTTGACATTGACAAATACAATTTCAGTTGTAAACATGTGGAATTTTATAAAAGGAGTTAAAAACCCCAATTTAAAACGGGATCGTCCCAAGGAAAAATGCCAACAGGATTCACTTTATGATCAGGAGAAACGGATCAGGACTTTCCAAGAAAGCTGGAAGGCCATGGCTGCAATACTCGACCGGATCAGAAGCGTCGCCGAGTACATGCAAGACCATGACTTGCAATTACTGCATAACATTCAGTAAGGTTAAGGGTTCAAGTTTGGCAACAATGGGTTTTGCTTATCATTGAAGGGCTAAACTGTGAAATCATTGTCCTGTGTTCTTTGGTAGCTATCTCATTGGGAATCGCATCAAATTTCATTATTTTCATATTTGAAGGGGGAAAAAAACACCCTCAAAACTGTCATTTTGGGAAAGACATTTTCACTCCAAAAAACCCTCAGATTGCAGGATTTTGCATCTAGATTTTCAAAATTTGGCATTAAATAATAGTCACTCACTCACTCCCCAGTTAAAAATCCAGACTGAATCCGGATTCACTGGTAGGGAGAGCTATTCCTGTTCCACTAGCGTACCCGTTGTGATACTGTTAAACAACATGAACATCATGTAACTTGATAAAGATCCATAAAATATGAATTCATCTCTTATAATGTTGAAATCATCCTTTTATACATTTTATTTGATGTTATTTGCAGGAGTTAAGGCTACTAATGTAACCGCTGAAGTAGTTCCCTGCACAACTTTATCAATGACATTTTTTGACAGACTTCAAGATGATAATGTTGTCAGAGAGTCAGGTGCAATACAGAAATGTTTTGACGAGTATTATCAAGATATGGTTGTATCAGATGAACTCAGAAAGGTATTAATTACAGGCTAAGAAGGTAGAATCTGTTGGTTAAAGACCAGTACACTTAGGACAAAAAAAATCATGACTGATGCATCTAATATTTAATATCAATTAGTTGTGAACATCTAAAGAAATTAATGGTCTTCATGGGAGACCAGAATAAATAGGTCATCAATTTGTTGGAATCAAATATTGAACATAAAATAGTAATATAATATAGAATGAAACATAAATGTACCAATTTAATTGCTAGTTGGACCTATTTACTAATTGTACCAGCAGATTGTCTATATTTTTAGTAAAGTAAACCTTGGTCTATTTTGAACAAGATTCTAATTATTTAGTCAAATTTGAACTGAACTTAAGGTTGTATGACAGTGTCATAAATTGTCTTTTTTTAAATTTGATCTGAACCAATATGAGGCCAATTTTAAATTAAATTAGTGATTGGTTTTTGTTTGTGTGGTTGATGGTGTTTAATGCCACTTTCAACAATATTTCAGTTATATCGTGGCGGTCAGTTTTATTGGTGGAGGAAACTGGAAGACAGGAGAAACCACTGATCTGTCGCAAGTCACTGACAAACTTGATCACATAATGTTGTACACCTCACCCTGATCGAGATTCTCGAAATCACAACATCAGTGGTGATATGCACTGATATGCACTGATTGCATAGGTAGTTGTAAATCCACGGCCACGACTGCCCCATAGTTAGTGATTGGAGGATTCTTTGAGTTTCTAGATTATACATGTAATTTCATATAGATCTATATTAAAATACTAGATCTTAAAATAGCTTCTGCTATGTTCATCATATACATCAATATTTGTTGGTGTATATTTTTCCTTTTACACTAGCAAAATATATTTGTACAGTAATAGTTTTATTTCATAGACATTTTGTATTATTTCAGAGTCTCTCTGTTAAAGTTTATGTGATGTTTCCTTTCCAGATGTTAATAATAGATGACTCGGACCATTATTGTCTGTACAGTGACACAGAAAGGGAAGAACTGCTTTTTAATATTTTTAAACACATTTGTCTTGGTGGGAAATTATGTCAGTATGAAGACAATATAGAACCTTACTTAGATATCACAAAACAGATCTATAAAGATTTCATCAGGTAACAGAATATGTTGAATAGGACTTTTTTTTCTCTCTCAAATTTAATGACATTTTCACAACATTGAAATATTCAGACAAATTTGATATCCTCAGACATATCGAAAATCCAAGACAACTTGTCTGACATTCGGTCAGACAATTTAGAAAAACTGTCTGACTGAAAGAAAATTTGTCTGATCGAATAAAAACCTAAAATGCCACCACATATTCCTCATCTCCATTAAAAACTCTTCATTTGTTTAACATGTTTACTTCAAGAATAAATTTTTAGGTATTCAGTTATCTCGTGACATTCTCAATATTTGTTCAAAATTAAAAAGCTCATCCTGGAAATCATAACATTCATCTTCATAATCATCATCATCAATGTCTTTGTGAAAAAAAATTATGATTTGTTGTGAAAAAAAAATCTGTCCAGACATTAAATTCACTCCCCCCTTTTCCACCTAAGATAAGAAAATGATGGTTTACCAATACAAGAACATTTCTAATATTTTTATAGAATGTTATTTTTAATGTGGTCATAAGTTAATAAGGTATTATTTGTTTTGCTTGCCGACTAACTCTCTGAAAGAGATGCCGACTCAAATGTGTTTTGGCAATGTATCTTTCATGTACCAAGAAATTAGGTTTTAAGAACATATTTAAGAACATATTTAGCTAAAGAAACTTACAAATATATATTTTCAAAATACAAATAGTTAAAATGATAATCGTTTTGGTTTATTTTAAAGACTGATCTAGGCGAATGCCAATCTAAGTTTGGGACGAATTATATTTCTTTAAGGGAAGTTACTCGATTAGGATTACGCAATGGTCAAAATAAGTTATTCACAGAAAACACTTATTTAAAGAAATAAACATGCTATTGTAAGAAAGATCGACTTTTAAAGACACTGTTTGACGGACCGACAAAGAGAAAATTGTTTCCTGACCGAAGTAGAGAGCAAATTTTTACCGGACTTTCGGACAGATATGCCGAAAACATTGTCGGACCGGCTTGATTTTTACATATCAGGTCTAGTATCTCTCGGGAAACAATCACAGTGATTGCATGCAGCAATGCTGCCGGTAACATAATACCACCGCATTTGATAATTCCCAGTAAAACCACAAAAAAATTACACGGCTTTGACACGGAAATATGCCGAGAACCGAATTCGTCGCTTTCTGGGGCCAAATTTTCAGTTAGTGATTCAGGGTGGACGAAAGATGGTATTGGCCAACTTTGGTTTCGGGAAACCTTTCTCCCGAATATAGGAAAAGAACGTCCTCAGTTGCTAATATGCGATGGTCATGCTTCGCACAATAATGTAGAGTTCCTGAAGCTTGCACGGGAACAGGACATAATTATAGGAGAACTGCCCAGTCATACAAGTCACTGGACTCAGCCATTTGATCGGGCGGTGTCACTGAAAAGCAATTGGAACACACAAGTGGACACATTTGTAAAGGAAACAGGCGTACCGTTAGGTCATTCCAGATTTCTCAGGGTTTTTAGTAGAGCATGGAAGAACTCAATGACAACTGCAAATGTCCGAAGTGGATTCAAAGCCACGGGTATCTACCCTTTCGATCCGAGCGCAATTCCAGATTTAGCTTTTAAACCGAGTGAGATAACTAGTGCAGTGGAAACTCAGTCTGCACAAGAGGGCCAGTCAAGTTCTTCACTGATTGTAGTAACCTCACCCATTCTGCCTCCGACTGACCAAGTATCTGTGTCTGCTTTGTCGTTTCCAGTTGCAGGATCCGCATCCACATCAATTACACCACATGTGTCGACTCTGTCTTCATCAGATGCTGCATCAACATCCACATCCACCACACCACATGTGTTTACTTTGTCTTCTTCATCAGATGCTGCATCCACACCTATCACACCACATGTGTCTACTTTGTCTTCTTCATCAGATGCTGCATCCACACCTATCACACCACATGTGTCTACTTTGTCTTCTTCATCAGATGCTGCATCCACACCTATCACACCACATGTGTCTACTTTGTCTTCTTCATCAGATGCTGCATCCACACCTATCACACCACATATGTCTACTTTGTATTCTTCATCAGATGCTGCATCCACACCTATCACACCACATGTGTTTACTTTGTCTTCTTCATCAGATGCCGCATCCACACCTATCACACCACATATGTCTACTTTGTCTTCTTCATCAGATGCTGCATCCACACCTATCACACCACATGTGTCTACTTTGTCTTCTTCATCAGATGCCGCATCCACACCTATCACACCACATATGTCTACTTTGTCTTCTTCATCAGATGCTGCATCCACACCTATCACACCACATATGTCTACTTTGTATTCTTCATCAGATGCTGCATCCACACCTATCACACCACATATGTCTACTTTGTCTTCTTCATCAGATGCTGCATCCACACCTATCACACCACATATGTCTACTTTGTCTTCTTCATCAGATGCCACATCCACACCTATCACACCACATGTGTCTACTTTGTCTTCTTCATCAGATGCCGCATCCACACCTATCACACCACATGTGTTTACTTTGTCTTCTTCATCAGATGCCGCATCCACACCTATCACACCACATGTGTTTACTTTGTCTTCTTCATCAGATGCCGCATCCACACCTATCACACCACATATGTCTACTTTGTCTTCTTCATCAGATGCCACATCCACACCTATCACACCACATGTGTCTACTTTGTCTTCTTCATCAGATGCCGCATCCACACCTATCACACCACATGTGTTTACTTTGTCTTCTTCATCAGATGCTGCATCCACACCTATCACACCACATATGTCTACTTTGTCTTCTTCATCAGATGCTGCATCCACACCTATCACACCACATATGTCTACTTTGTCTTCTTCATCAGATGCCACATCCACACCTATCACACCACATATGTCTACTTTGTATTCTTCATCAGATGCCACATCCACACCTATCACACCACATATGTCTACTTTGTCTTCTTCATCAGATGCTGCATCCACACCTATCACACCACATGTGTCTACTTTGTCTTCTTCATCAGATGCCGCATCCACACCTATCACACCACATGTGTTTACTTTGTCTTCTTCATCAGATGCCGCATCCACACCTATCACACCACATGTGTTTACTTTGTCTTCTTCATCAGATGCTGCATCCACACCTATCACACCACATATGTCTACTTTGTCTTCTTCATCAGATGCCACATCCACACCTATCACACCACATGTGTTTACCTTGTATTCTTCATCAGATGCCGCATCCACACCTATCACACCACATTTGTTTACTTTGTCTTCTTCATCAGATGCCGCATCCACACCTATCACACCACATGTGTTTACTTTGTCTTCTTCATCAGATGCTGCATCCACACCTATCACACCACATATGTCTACTTTGTCTTCTTCATCAGATGCCACATCCACACCTATCACACCACATATGTCTACTTTGTATTCTTCATCAGATGCCACATCCACACCTATCACACCACATATGTCTACTTTGTCTTCTTCATCAATGATCCAGTACCTGCCTCTACCAGTGTAAATACAAACGAATCTGAACAAGCTCTCAACTTGTAAAAGCTTTGATGGCAATGTAACAAACATTAGTCTGACTTTTCCTTTGCTCTCTGATGTTGTTGATCTTCCATTATCAATTGGTAATGATGACGTTTTAGTCTGCACTGCTGACAAGGAATCAGAAGATCAGGAAAGTGTTCTAGACAATGTAAGTGATGAAAAGGCACTAGAAGTTATTGAATCGGCTCTAACATCTGAAACTCTAGCAAAATACTGTGCAGCATATTTAAGTGGTAAACACATAAACGATCAGTTGTATGACACATGGAAGATGTACAAAACAAAGTGCAATAAAACAAATGCTTCAAAATCGCTGTCTGTCCATCAGTTGGTAGATGAGCATCATCCCTTACCACAAGAAATCAAGGTACAAAGTCGTAAAAGGAAACTCCCGACATCAACAGGCTTTTTTGTAATAACTGCTGATGATGTTTTGAATGAAAAAGTACAAAAAGAAGAGGAAAAGAAAAGAAAGCTTCAAGAAAAAGAGTTAAGAAAAGTAGAAAGGGAAAAGAAAAAGCTCTTGACAGAAGCAAGCAGAAAAAGGAAACAAAACAGAAAAAAGTAGCATAAGGAAAGAGAGAGGAAAACTGATTATTCTTTGAAAAATTAGATACTTTATGATAGTCTTATCTGACTTGACCATTGATTATGTTCTGACTGTTATGAATTAAAAAATATGGTTGTTCTGTATCAGTCTAGTGTGGCTCAAGTTCTATGACTAAAATTTCCAAAATATTGCATAAAGCTCAACTTAAGCGTAAGACAATTGCGAAACCTTTTAGAGCACCTCAGTTCACTTATGCTTTATTTGTTATAAATAATTTTTATTTCTGAAGAGTTTAATTGCACGTCTTCATCTCACTTCATAGTAATTAAGACATGAAACAAAGAGCAAATGTCCACAATCGACATTTATACACCTAATGACAAGTTTCAGATCGCTCTTCCTTTCATTATGCATTTTCTTTGATATTATTATAATGAACATTTCTGTGGTCATGTTGTGCTTACTATTGTTTGGGATATCGTTTGGTCATTTAGCAAATATTGTCAAACTGCAAAAGACAGATATGATGTAAATATACACGAGATAAAACCACACAAAATACCAGAAAATATTCATAAAGAAAAGAACAACTGTTTGAAACCTTAGCAGGAAAATAATTGCCACAAAACCTATGGATTTTAGCTTTTTGCAGTATTGTGGCATCTTCAGATAATTCCGTCCACAACACTTAGAGGGTGGCTAGTTTGTGTAATCTGTAACTCCAACAGTTTTCATTCTTCATCGTACAAACTTTGCTCACTGATTTCACACATATTGAAGATGTGCACCTCCTATTATAAGCAGATTTGATATTATACCTGTGTCGCCAAAGGCGAAAGCAGGTCTAAGAGCCACACCACTCCGTCCGTCCGTCTGTTTATCCGTCCATCTGCAACAGTATAGGGGATACCTTCTTTGTGTAATCTGAAACTCAGAGTTTTCATTCCTCACCATTGAAACATGGCACACTAATTGCACATTTATCGAAGATGTGCACCTCGTATTTAAAACAGATTTGAGTCAATATGTAGGCGACACAGGTCCAGACTCGACTTTGGTCTTGTTCTTCCAAGTGTAAATAAGGCTAATTTTATCAAAAGACACATACCGGTACCTGAATATAAAATTAGTGTATATCGATTTTTAAATAATATTTTCAGCTTTATAAGATAAAACAAAAAAATCAAAATTTTGTAGAAAGTAAGACAAATGAACAACAGAGTGAAGCAACTGTCCGTCTTCCTATTTAAGTGTCCGAGTTCACATCAAAACTGTCTGACTTACGGTCAAATTTGAAATGGTATTATTTTGCTCAGATAAAACTGGTATCCAGTCATGTATACACTTTAACCATGTAAAATGAGGCAGACATCAGTGGTAAGGAACCAGTTCAAATTTATGTAAGCTTCACCCATATACTCTTGCACTGGAACATTTGGAACCAGATACCTGTTCGAATCACGATCACTTTACCCTAACTATTTTTGTTTTTGATGGTGCAAAATAGTTTTATATCTTTTCCTCAAATATTATTATTATCCCCTCGCCAACGAAGTTGCGAAGGGATATAGTAACGCGCCTTCCGTCCGTCCGTCCTTCCGTAACATCCTTGTGAACACTCTAGAATCAACATCCTTCAATGGATTTTGAACAAACTTGGTACATACTTAGTCCTTAAGAGAATCTGGAACCCTATTGATTTTCAAGGTCATAGGTCAACGGTCAAGGTCACCAGGTCAAATTTTTAGGCGAGGGGATATGCCACGCTTTGCATTGCCCTTGTTATTTTTGTGTTATGAGATTTTGAGTTACCTCCCTTACTGTAGATCTAATATTAGTATGAGATGATTGTGATATGAAGTAACTTGATATAATTTTGTTTATTTGTTTGATGGTATTTAATGCCACTTTCAACAATATTTCAGTTATTGTGGCGGTCAGTTTTATTGGTGGAGGAAACCAGAGTACCCTGAGAAAACCACTGACCTGTCACAAGTCCCTGACAAACTTGATCACATAATGTTGTACACTTTGCCCTGATCTAGATTCGAACTCACAACATCAGTGGTGATAGGCACTGATTGCATAGGTAGTTGTAAATCCAACTACCATATGATCATGGCCACGACGGCCCCTGAGATGATTGTGATATGAAGTAACTTGATATAATAATCACATTCTAATACTAATATTAGATCTTTACTTGTACCCCCTTCTCTGATAAGCTGTGAATATAGGTCTAATAGCATCCCATAATGGGTCACATTCAGGTGAAAAAGTGGCCTTATAAGTGGGATGGCCTCTGCTGAGGTGTACAATTTAGTAGAATTTTACTATTTCAGTGCATCTGAAATAAGGCCTGCTAAGATGGACGGCCTTTGATGGGAGTGACCTTATAAAAAAGGGCTACCATACAGTCAAAATGTATTTGTTAAAATATATAACTTCTAATAAACATGAAAATCAGTCAACTATTTTATGTTGTAGTGAACAGTTTTGTATTTTTATCAAATTGAAAAGTTAGAAAATGAAAAATTTTAATGAGATTATTTTTGTATGCTTTTTTTCAGTGTTCAAAAAAATCCAGAGACTAAAGAGTTAAACATACTTTCTCATGTATTCAAAATAACAGCAAAGGTAATTATATTAAATTTAGGGCAATAATCATTTTTCATGAACAAGATGTTAAGAAAGATATAATTAATATAAGAACATCATTTTTTTTTTTATTAATCCTTTATTGTGTAAATGGTGTTGCACGAGATATACACAAATATTTATTGTAAAATTGTAGAATATGACAAATGTTTTGGATTTATATTTGTTTATTTTGTTTCTTTTCGCCATGTTTATAATGAGAACAAAAGTTGATATTTTGTTCATGAAATTGAAAATTAACTTGTAATAATGAAAATTAAACTATATAAATATGATTCTTAGTATATAATGGACAGATTGTAGAAATCTTTGTTTATTTATGTGAATTCAACTAATTAAATTACAGTATTATGTTTTGTTGATAATTGGAAGACTGAGAATTACAAAACTCCTTTTTTCCTAAGGATACATTATGTAGACAGAAGTTAATCTGTAACATGTGTCGTAACCCATCGTCTATAACCCACAGCTGATCATGCTCACTATAGTCACCACTCGTCACCCATAAGTCTGTAACCTGTCATCTATAACCCACAGCTGATCATGCCCACTATAGTCTCCACTCATCACCCATAGGTCTATAACCCATCGTCTATAACCCACGGCTGATCATGTCCATTATAGTCTTCACTCATCACCCATGGGTCTGTAACCCATCGTCTATGACCCACGGCTGATCATGCCCACTATAGTCTCCACTCATCACCCATAGGTCTGTAACCCATCGTCTGTAACCCACGGCTGATCATGTCCACTCTAGTCTCCACTCATCACCCATGGGTCTGTAACCCATCGTCTATGACCCACGGCTGATCAAGTCCATTATAGTCTTCACTCATCACCCATGGGTCTGTAACCCATCGTCTATGACCCACGGCTGATCATGTCCACTATAGTCTCCACTCATCACCCATGGGTCTGTAACCCATCGTCTATGACCCACGGCTGATCATGTCCATTATAGTCTTCACTCATCACCCATGGGTCTGTAACCCATCGTCTATGACCCACGGCTGATCATGCCCACTATAGTCTCCACTCATCACCCATGGGTCTGTAACCCATCGTCTATGACCCATGGCTGATCATGTCCATTATAGTCTTCACTCATCACCCATAGGTCTGTAACCCATCGTCTATGACCCATGGCTGATCATTCCCACTATAGTCTCCACTCATCACCCATGGGTCTGTAACCCATGGCTGATCATGCTCACTATAGTCTCCACTCATCACCCATGGGTCTGTAACTCATCGTCTATAACCCACGGCTGATCATGCCCACTATAGTCTCCACTCATTACCCATCGGTCTGTAACCCATCGTCTATGACCCACGGCTGATCATGCCCACTATAGTCTCCACTCATCACCCATGGGTCTGTAACCCATCGTCTATAACCCACAGCTGATCATGCCCACTATAGTCTCCACTCGTCACCCATAAGTCTGTAACCTGACTTAACCCATGGCTGATCATGCCCACTATAGTCTCCACTCATCACCCATGGGTCTGTAACCCATCGTCTATAACCCACGGCTGATCATGTCCACTATAGTCTTCACTCATCACCCATGGGTCTGTAACCCATCGTCTATAACCCACGGCTGATCATGTCCATTATAGTCTTCACTCATCACCCATGGGTCTGTAACCCATCGTCTATGACCCACGGCTGATCATGCCCACTATAGTCTCCACTCATCACCCATAGGTCTGTAACCCATCGTCTGTAACCCACGGCTGATCATGTCCACTCTAGTCTCCACTCATCACCCATGGGTCTGTAACCCATCGTCTATGACCCACGGCTGATCATGTCCATTATAGTCTTCACTCATCACCCATGGGTCTGTAACCCATCGTCTATGACCCACGGCTGATCATGTCCACTATAGTCTCCACTCATCACCCATGGGTCTGTAACCCATCGTCTATGACCCACGGCTGATCATGTCCATTATAGTCTTCACTCATCACCCATGGGTCTGTAACCCATCGTCTATGACCCACGGCTGATCATGCCCACTATAGTCTCCACTCATCACCCATGGGTCTGTAACCCATCGTCTATGACCCATGGCTGATCATGTCCATTATAGTCTTCACTCATCACCCATAGGTCTGTAACCCATCGTCTATGACCCATGGCTGATCATTCCCACTATAGTCTCCACTCATCACCCATGGGTCTGTAACCCATGGCTGATCATGCTCACTATAGTCTCCACTCATCACCCATGGGTCTGTAACTCATCGTCTATAACCCACGGCTGATCATGCCCACTATAGTCTCCACTCATCACCCATCGGTCTGTAACCCATCGTCTATGACCCACGGCTGATCATGCCCACTATAGTCTCCACTCATCACCCATGGGTCTGTAACCCATCGTCTATAACCCACAGCTGATCATGCCCACTATAGTCTCCACTCGTCACCCATAAGTCTGTAACCTGACTTAACCCATGGCTGATCATGCCCACTATAGTCTCCACTCATCACCCATGGGTCTGTAACCCATCGTCTATAACCCACGGCTGATCATGTCCACTATAGTCTTCACTCATCACCCATGGGTCTGTAACCCATCGTCTATAACCCACGGCTGATCATGTCCACTATAGTCTCCACTCATCACCCATAGGTCTGTAACCCATCGTCTATGACCCACAGCTGATCATGCCCACTATAGTCTCCACTCATCACCCATAGGTCTATAACCCATCGTCTATGACCCACGGCTGATCATGTCCATTATAGTCTTCACTCATCACCCATGGGTCTGTAACCCATCGTCTATAGCCCACGGCTGATCATGCCCACTATAGTCTCCACTCATCACCCATAGGTCTGTAACCCACGGCTGATCATGCCCACTATAGCCTCCACTCATCACCCATAGGTCTGTAACCCATCGTCTATAGCCCACGGCTGATCATGCCCACTATAGTCTCCACTCATCACCCATAGGTCTGTAACCCATCGTCTATAACCCACGGCTGATCATGCCCACTATATTCTCCACTCATCACCCATAGGTCTGTAACCCATCGTCTGTAACCCACGGCTGATCATGTCCACTATTGTCTCCACTCATCACCCATAGGTCTATAACCCATCGTCTATGACCCACGGCTGATCATGTCCATTATAGTCTTCACTCATCACCCATGGGTCTGTAACCCATCGTCTGTAACCCACAGCTGATCATGCCCACTATAGTCTCCACTCATCACCCATGGGTCTGTAACCCACAGCTGATCATGCCCACTATATTCTCCACTCATCACCCATGGGTCTGTAACCCACAGCTGATCATGCCCACTATATTCTCCACTCATCACCCATGGGTCTGTAACCCACGGCTGATCATGCCCACTATAGTCTCCACTCATCACACATGGGTCTGTAACCCATCGTCTATAACCCACGGCTGATCATGTCCACTATAGTCTCCACTCATCACCCATAGGTCTATAACCCATCGTCTATAACCCACGGCCGATCATGCCCACTATAGTCTCCACTCATCACCCATGGTTCTGTAACCCATCGTCTATAACCCACGGCTGATCATGTCCATTATAGTCTTCACTCATCACCCATGGGTCTGTAACCCATTGTCTATGACCCACGGCTGATCATGCCCACTATAGTCTCCACTCATCACCCATGGGTCTGTAACCCATCGTCTATAACCCACGGCTGATCATGTCCACTATAGTCTCCACTCATCACCCATGGGTCTGTAACCCATCGTCTATAGCCCACGGCTGATCATGTCCATTATAGTCTTCACTCATCACCCATGGGTCTGTAACCCATCGTCTATAGCCCACGGCTGATCATGCCCACTATAGTCTCCACTCATCACCCATAGGTCTGTAACCCATCGTCTGTAACCCACGGCTGATCATGCCCACTATAGTCTCCACTCATCACCCATGGGTCTGTAACCCATCGTCTATGACCCACGGCTGATCATGTCCACTATAGTCTCCACTCATCACCCATAGGTCTGTAACCCACGGCTGATCATGTCCACTATAGTCTCCACTCATCACCCATAGGTCTATAACCCATCGTCTATGACCCACGGCTGATCATGTCCATTATAGTCTTCACTCATCACCCATGGGTCTGTAACCCATCGTATATGACCCACGGCTGATCATGCCCACTATAGTCTCCACTCATCACCCATAAGTCTGTAACCCATCGTCTATGACTCATGGCTGATCATGTCCACTATAGTCTCCACTCATCACCCATAGGTCTATAACCCATCGTCTATGACCCACGGCTGATCATGTCCATTATAGTCTTCACTCATCACCCATGGGTCTGTAACCCATCGTATATGACCCACGGCTGATCATGCCCACTATAGTCTCCACTCATCACCCATAGGTCTGTAACCCATCGTCTATGACCCATGGCTGATCATGTCCACTATAGCCTCCACTCATCACCCATAGGTCTGTAACCCATCGTCTATGACCCACAGCTGATCATGTCCACTATAGTCTCCACTCATCACCCATAGGTCTATAACACATCGTCTATGACTCATGGCTGATCATGTCCATTATAGTCTTCACTCATCACCCATGGGTCTGTAACCCATCGTCTATAGCCCACGGCTGATCATGCCCACTATAGTCTCCACTCATCACCCATAGGTCTGTAACCCATCGTCTATAACCCACGGCTGATCATGCCCACTATAGTCTCCACTCATCACCCATAGGTCTGTAACCCATCGTCTGTAACCCACGGCTGATCATGTCCACTATAGTCTCCACTCATCACCCATAGGTCTGTAACCCATCGTCTATGACCCACGGCTGATCATGTCCATTATAGTCTTCACTCATCACCCATGGGTCTGTAACCCATCGTCTATAACCCATGGCTGATCATGCCCACTATAGTCTCCACTCATCACCCATAGGTCTGTAACCCATCGTCTGTAACCCACAGCTGATCATGCCCACTATAGTCTCCACTCATCACCCATGGGTCTGTAACCCACAGCTGATC
Source organism: Bathymodiolus brooksi (assembly GCA_963680875.1). Taxonomy (NCBI): domain Eukaryota; kingdom Metazoa; phylum Mollusca; class Bivalvia; order Mytilida; family Modiolidae; genus Bathymodiolus; species Bathymodiolus brooksi. The sequence goes on along the minus strand of OY804576.1, from coordinate 136,669,392 downwards.
ATGCCCACTATATTCTCCACTCATCACCCATGGGTCTGTAACCCACGGCTGATGATGCCCACTATAGTCTCCACTCATCACCCATGGGTCTGTAACCCATCGTCTATAGCCCACGGCTGATCATGTCCATTATAGTCTTCACTCATCACCCATGGGTCTGTAACCCATCGTCTATAGCCCACGGCTGATCATGCCCACTATAGTCTCCACTCATCACCCATGGGTCTGTAACCCATCGTCTATAACCCACGGCTGATCATGCCCACTATAGTCTCCACTCATCACCCATGGGTCTGTAACCCATCGTCTATAACCCACGGCTGATCATGTCCACTATAGTCTCCACTCATCACCCATGGGTCTGTAACCCATCGTCTATAGCCCACGGCTGATCATGTCCATTATAGTCTTCACTCATCACCCATGGGTCTGTAACCCATCGTCTATAGCCCACGGCTGATCATGCCCACTATAGCCTCCACTCATCACACATGGGTCTGTAACCCATGGCTGATCATGCCCACTATAGTCTTTACTCATCACCCATAGGTCTGTAACCCATCGTCTATAACCCACGGCTGATCATGTCCACTATAGTCTTCACTCATCACCCATGGGTCTGTAACCCATCGCCTATAACCCACGGCTGATCATGTCCTTTATAGTCTTCACTCATCACCCATGGGTCTGTAACCCATCGTCTATAACCCATGGCTGATCATGTCCACTATAGTCTTCACTCATCACCCATAGGTCTGTAACCCATCGTCTATAACCCACGGCTGATCATGTCCATTATAGTCTTCACTCATCACCCATGGGTCTGTAACCCATCGTTTATAGTCCACGGCTGATCATGTCCATTATAGTCTTCACTCATCACCCATGGGTCTGTAACCCATCGTCTATAGCCCACGGCTGATCATGCCCACTATAGCCTCCACTCATCACACATGGGTCTGTAACCCATCGTCGATAACCCATGGCTGATCATGCCCACTATAGTCTCCACTCATCACCCATGGGTCTGTAACCCATCGTCTATAACCCATGGCTGATCATGCCCACTATAGTCTCCACTCAACACCTATGGGTCTGTAACCCATCGTCTATAACCCACGGCTGATCATGCCCACTATAGTCTCCACTCATCACCCATGGGTCTGTATCCCACGGCTGATCATGCTCACTATAGTCTCCACTCGTCACCCATGGGTCTGTAACCCGTCATCTATAACCCACGGCTGATCATGCCCACTATAGTCTCCACTCATCACCGATGGGTCTGTAACCCGTCATCTATAACCCACGGCTGATCATGCCCACTATAGTCTCCACTCATCACCGATGGGTCTGTAACCTGTCATCTATAACCCACGGCTGATCATGCCCACTATAGTCTCCACTCATCACCGATGGGTCTGTAACCCGTCATCTATAACCCACGGCTGATCATGCCCACTATAGTCTCCACTCATCACCGATGGGTCTGTAACCCGTCATCTATAACCCACGGCTGATCATGCCCACTATAGTCTCCACTCATCACCGATGGGTCTGTAACCCATCGTCTATAACCCACGGCTGATCATGCCCACTATAGTCTCCACTCATCACCCATAGGTCTGTAACCCAAGGCTGATCATGCCCACTATAGTCTCCACTCATCACCCATGGGTCTGTAACCCATCGTCTATAACCCACGGCTGATCATGCCCACTATAGTCTCCACTCATCACCCATGGGTCTGTAACCCATGGCTGATCATATCCACTATAGTCTCCACTCATCACCCATGGTCTATAACCCACGGCTGATCATGCCCACTATAGTCTCCACTCATCACCGATGGGTCTGTAACCCATCGTCTATAACCCACGGCTGATCATGCCCACTATAGTCTCCACTCATCACCCATAGGTCTGTAACCCATCGTCTGTAACCCATGGCTTATCATGTCCACTATAGTCTCCACTCGTCACCCAGGGGTCTGTAACCCAAGGCTGATCATGCCCACTAGAGTCTCCACTCATCACCCAGGGGTCTATAACCCACAGCTGATCATGCCCACTTTATAGTCTCCACTCATCACCCATGGATCTGTAACCCACGGCTGATCATGCCCACTATAGTCTCCACTCATCACCCATAGGTCTATAACACATCGTCTATGACTCATGGCTGATCATGTCCATTATAGTCTTCACTCATCACCCATGGGTCTGTAACCCATCGTCTATAGCCCACGGCTGATCATGCCCACTATAGTCTCCACTCATCACCCATAGGTCTGTAACCCATCGTCTATAACCCACGGCTGATCATGCCCACTATAGTCTCCACTCATCACCCATAGGTCTGTAACCCATCGTCTGTAACCCACGGCTGATCATGTCCACTATAGTCTCCACTCATCACCCATAGGTCTGTAACCCATCGTCTATGACCCACGGCTGATCATGTCCATTATAGTCTTCACTCATCACCCATGGGTCTGTAACCCATCGTCTATAACCCATGGCTGATCATGCCCACTATAGTCTCCACTCATCACCCATAGGTCTGTAACCCATCGTCTGTAACCCACAGCTGATCATGCCCACTATAGTCTCCACTCATCACCCATGGGTCTGTAACCCACAGCTGATCATGCCCACTATATTCTCCACTCATCACCCATGGGTCTGTAACCCACGGCTGATGATGCCCACTATAGTCTCCACTCATCACCCATGGGTCTGTAACCCATCGTCTATAGCCCACGGCTGATCATGTCCATTATAGTCTTCACTCATCACCCATGGGTCTGTAACCCATCGTCTATAGCCCACGGCTGATCATGCCCACTATAGTCTCCACTCATCACCCATGGGTCTGTAACCCATCGTCTATAACCCACGGCTGATCATGCCCACTATAGTCTCCACTCATCACCCATGGGTCTGTAACCCATCGTCTATAACCCACGGCTGATCATGTCCACTATAGTCTCCACTCATCACCCATGGGTCTGTAACCCATCGTCTATAGCCCACGGCTGATCATGTCCATTATAGTCTTCACTCATCACCCATGGGTCTGTAACCCATCGTCTATAGCCCACGGCTGATCATGCCCACTATAGCCTCCACTCATCACACATGGGTCTGTAACCCATGGCTGATCATGCCCACTATAGTCTTTACTCATCACCCATAGGTCTGTAACCCATCGTCTATAACCCACGGCTGATCATGTCCACTATAGTCTTCACTCATCACCCATGGGTCTGTAACCCATCGCCTATAACCCACGGCTGATCATGTCCTTTATAGTCTTCACTCATCACCCATGGGTCTGTAACCCATCGTCTATAACCCATGGCTGATCATGTCCACTATAGTCTTCACTCATCACCCATAGGTCTGTAACCCATCGTCTATAACCCACGGCTGATCATGTCCATTATAGTCTTCACTCATCACCCATGGGTCTGTAACCCATCGTTTATAGTCCACGGCTGATCATGTCCATTATAGTCTTCACTCATCACCCATGGGTCTGTAACCCATCGTCTATAGCCCACGGCTGATCATGCCCACTATAGCCTCCACTCATCACACATGGGTCTGTAACCCATCGTCGATAACCCATGGCTGATCATGCCCACTATAGTCTCCACTCATCACCCATGGGTCTGTAACCCATCGTCTATAACCCATGGCTGATCATGCCCACTATAGTCTCCACTCAACACCTATGGGTCTGTAACCCATCGTCTATAACCCACGGCTGATCATGCCCACTATAGTCTCCACTCATCACCCATGGGTCTGTATCCCACGGCTGATCATGCTCACTATAGTCTCCACTCGTCACCCATGGGTCTGTAACCCGTCATCTATAACCCACGGCTGATCATGCCCACTATAGTCTCCACTCATCACCGATGGGTCTGTAACCCGTCATCTATAACCCACGGCTGATCATGCCCACTATAGTCTCCACTCATCACCGATGGGTCTGTAACCCGTCATCTATAACCCACGGCTGATCATGCCCACTATAGTCTCCACTCATCACCGATGGGTCTGTAACCCGTCATCTATAACCCACGGCTGATCATGCCCACTATAGTCTCCACTCATCACCGATGGGTCTGTAACCCGTCATCTATAACCCACGGCTGATCATGCCCACTATAGTCTCCACTCATCACCGATGGGTCTGTAACCCATCGTCTATAACCCACGGCTGATCATGCCCACTATAGTCTCCACTTATCACCCATAGGTCTGTAACCCAAGGCTGATCATGCCCACTATAGTCTCCACTCATCACCCATGGGTCTGTAACCCATCGTCTATAACCCACGGCTGATCATGCCCACTATAGTCTCCACTCATCACCCATGGGTCTGTAACCCATGGCTGATCATATCCACTATAGTCTCCACTCATCACCCATGGTCTATAACCCACGGCTGATCATGCCCACTATAGTCTCCACTCATCACCGATGGGTCTGTAACCCATCGTCTATAACCCACGGCTGATCATGCCCACTATAGTCTCCACTCATCACCCATAGGTCTGTAACCCATCGTCTGTAACCCATGGCTTATCATGTCCACTATAGTCTCCACTCGTCACCCAGGGGTCTGTAACCCAAGGCTGATCATGCCCACTAGAGTCTCCACTCATCACCCAGGGGTCTATAACCCACAGCTGATCATGCCCACTTTATAGTCTCCACTCATCACCCATGGATCTGTAACCCACGGCTGATCATGCCCACTATAGTCTCCACTCATCACCCATGGGTCTATAACCCACAGCTGATCATGCCCACTAGTCTCCACTCATCACCCATGGGTTTATAACCCACAGCTGATCATGCCCAGTATAGTCTCCACTCATCACCCATGGGTCAACAGGGACAAATCTTTGGAGTGGTGAATTATTCGTGAGTCATTTTAACACGTTCCGACAGTGAGTGATATACCGGTAGGCTCTTGTAAGGCTATAGTTTCTATGTTGTAATGAGAACTTTACCATTTTCTATTGACTATAACTATGACTAAAGTATTTGCCACAACATAAGCCCCAGCATTAATTTTTGTGCGTGTTGTATTTCAGAGTGATGATTTCCTGATATACCCAGCTGATACAGAACATGAACAAAACTTTGCTTATTTAATTGTTGATCCTTTAAAGAGACATGTGATAGTGTTTTCTCATAGTTATGGAACAGGAGTGTTTGAATAATAAATAATCTCATTGTACATTGTGTGAACAAAAATGCAGTCAGACATACTTTATTTGTTCATTCTAATGTAATACTGCATCATTAAATATCATCATCTGTAGAAAATTTATGTTTGCCCTTTAACTTCAGATTTCTTTATCTGATTAGCATAATTATTATACGACCACAAAAATTTTGTTGTATTATGTTATGGGTTTGTCATTGTTGTTGTTCGTCTGTACACACATTGGTTTCAGTGCTTTAACTTTGTTCTAGTTCAGTGATCCTTCTGAATATAAACCACATCGATGGTGTAATGGTTAGAGTCCTCACCTCAAGTGTGGTAGATCGTGGGCTCTATCGATGGTGTAATGGTTAGAGTGCTCACCTCAAGTGTGGTAGATCGTGGGCTCTATCGATGGTGTAATGGTTAGAGTGCTCCCCTCAAGTGTGGTAGATCGTGGGCTCTATCGATGGTGTAATGGTTAGAGTGTTCACCTCAAGTGTGGTAGATCGTGGGCTCTATCGATGGTGTAATGGTTAGTGTTCACCTCAAGTGTGGTAGATCGTGGGCTCTAGCGATGGTGTAATGGTTAGAGTGTTCACCTCAAATGTGGTAGATCGTGGGCTCTAGCGATGGTGTAATGGTTAGAGTGTTCACCTCAAGTGTGGTAGATCGTGGGCTCTAGCGATGGTGTAATGGTTAGTGTTCACCTCAAGTGTGGTAGATTGTGGGCTCTAGCGATGGTGTAATGGTTAGAGTGTTCACCTCAAATGTGGTAGATCGTGGGCTCTAGCGATGGTGTAATGGTTAGAGTGTTCACCTCAAGTGTGGTAGATCGTGGGCTCTAGCGATGGTGTAATGGTTAGTGTTCACCTCAAGTGTGGTAGATTGTGGGCTCTAGCGATGGTGTAATGGTTAGAGTCCTCACCTCAAGTGTGGTAGATCGTGGGCTCTAGCGATGGTGTAATGGTTAGTGTTCACCTCAAGTGTGGTAGATCGTGGGCTCTAGCGATGGTGTAATGGTTAGAGTCCTCACCTCAAGTGTGGTAGATCGTGGGCTCTATCGATGGTGTAATGGTTAGAGTGCTCACCTCAAGTGTGGTAGATCGTGGGCTCTATCGATGGTGTAATGGTTAGAGTGCTCACCTCAAGTGTGGTAGATCGTGGGCTCTATCGATGGTGTAATGGTTAGAGTGCTCACCTTAAGTGTGGTAGATTGTGGGCTCTATCGATGGTGTAATGGTTAGAGTGCTCACCTCAAGTGTGGTAGATCGTGGGCTCTATCGATGGTGTAATGGTTAGAGTGCTCACCTTAAGTGTGGTAGATTGTGGGCTCTATCGATGGTGTAATGGTTAGAGTGCTCACCTCAAGTGTGGTAGATCGTGGGCTCTATCGATGGTGTAATGGTTAGAGTGCTCACCTTAAGTGTGGTAGATTGTGGGCTCTAGCGATGGTGTAATGGTTAGAGTGCTCACCTCAAGTGTGGTAGATTGTGGGCTCTATCGATGGTGTAATGGTTAGAGTGCTCACCTCAAGTGTGGTAGATCGTGGGCTCTATCGATGGTGTAATGGTTAGAGTGCTCACCTCAAGTGTGGTAGATCGTGAGCTCTAGCTTCAATCTGGTCAAATCATAGACTATAAAATGGGTATTTGCTGCTTCTCCGCTAAGCATGCAGCATTAATGTGAAAGAATAAAGACTGGTTAGCTTGGAATGATAATGTGTCAGAGTGGGGTGACATGTCTACCTGTAAACTATTGTTTCAGTGAGCTAGTAATATAAAAGTCCAACTTGTTGGTTTAGTACAAAACGGCCCTCAACACCGTCATGTTCTCGCCACAATATAGCTGAAAAATTGCTCTTTTGGTGTTAAGCAACAATCACTCACTCTTTCTGAATTTTTATACAAAAATCCTTGGCATAGAATAAAAGTTGGGATATATTTTGGGAGTGGGGGAGGGGGGTATTGTATCCTTCCCATTTTCAAATAAAAGGACCAAGCAGCCCAAGTGTTTTTGATTTTGACGAGTTTTTTCAATGAAATCCTTAGGAAAATCTAGTCTATTGCAGCACATGAAGATGGTTTTTTTAAGTCACTTGCCCAAGGGAAAGTGAAATAAAAAATTTACTTTCCCCATCAAAATTTTACATTCCTATTGCCCCACTTCTCCCAAGAAAATGTTGAAATATTAATGCAAAATCCTACGTTTAGTTTTGATGAAAAAATATGTGCAAGTTCGACAATGCAAACCGCAACGTCAATATCTGGTACCTCATGTAAATACAGTTTTATACCTTTACATATGGAATTCAGACTTAAAATAAACCGTAAAGCAGTTGGAAACTGATATATCTGATAACAGTATAGTAAAACAACGAGCAGCAACAGACTAATAACACTTTCCCGATCAGCATGTACTTTCCCATGTTTTTTTTTACTTTCCACGGAAACAGGACATTTTTTGACACAAAAGGGTGAATCTTAAATTTGAAGTTTTTTTTATCCGATTTTAATGCAATTTTTTGCAAAATGATCATCTTTATGAGTTATTGATGGGCCAAGAGTTGTGATAGATAACTGTAACATTTTTAACTACTCCAGTTTGCAATGTAGAAATGTTGTGAGTTGCTGACCAAGTGTTTTAGTTTTCGGTCCAAACAGAAATCATATACTTCCACCAACTCCTCTGATTGGCCGAGACATTTAAGACTTTTTTCTCCAATTCAGCTCTTTAGAATTGGATGTAACATGGTAAAAATATGTGACATGCTGACCAAGTGTTGTTACTTTTAGAACTGAAATGAAATTAAACATGGCTGCCACAGCCTCGTATTAGATGAGACATTTTTACCACAGGTTGGCTGTAGGGACGTTTGTGGTGAAGTGCTGATCAAGTGTTGTTGCTTTTTGGACAGATCGTAGATATAGTATGGCCACCAGAGCCTCTGATTGATGGAGACATTTTGAATTTCTCCAGTTTTATGTCTAGAATTTAACGAAACATAGTAAAATATCTATTGTAAGGTTCTGATTAAGTGTTGTTACTTTTAGTCTGATGGGATATCCAATATGGCCACCAGGGTGACTTGGTGAGATATTTCAAATTAATTCAATTCAGCTTTAATTTTCTCAGATGAGATGTGTGGCACACATGCCTCATGTTAATACAGGGTGGACAACAAACGTCATACATCCGGGTATTTTTTTATCACAAACTTTATAATGGCGAAAATTTTTCAACCATCTGACAAAATAAAACTCATTTCTATACTACTTTAACAACGAACCTGTATGATAAAAGTCAGACCAAAGTACCATATGGACTTGTATGGTACTATTTACATCAATAATATTCAAAAAGCTGTTGTCATTTGTCTAATCATTCCGACAATATTTCCATTTGATGCTGGATCCAGCATAAAACAATACCCGGATGTACGACGTACATTGTCCACCCTGAATCCAGAATCAAAAGGAAATGTTGTCGGAATGATTAGACAAATGACAGCAGCTTTTTGAATATTATCGATGTAAATAGTACCATACAAGTATGTAGGGTACTTTGGTCTGGCTTTTATCATACAGGTTCGTTGTTAAAATAGTATAACCAGAGGCTCCCAGGAGCCTGTAATCGCTCACCTGGATCAAAGCTGCTTTCAATAACAACGCAACTGCACTGTGGCGGCCATCTTGGCGGGAGAGCGCAACTGCCAGACACAATTTTGGAAGAGGACCATCCAATGACTATTCCATCAAAGTTTGGTTTTAATTGAGCTACTGGTTCCAGACAAGATGGTTTTTATGTGAATTTCCCATAGAGTCCTATGTTAAACTAAGTACAGCTGTGCAGCCATCTTGGTCAGAGGGCGGGACCACCAGACACAAATTTGGTTCAGCGGTTTCAGAGGAGAAGATTTAAATGTGATCTTTTATCAAAATATGCCTAATTTGCATAATCGGTATAAATCGGCTGAAAGAAAAATAAAAAAAATAAAACCCCGAACATATGCTAAACTACTCCTTGCCATGTAGCTGCAGTTCAAATATGAGCTCATTTTGACTTATACTAAAGCAGCAATGGACAATTGAAGAAATTTCTATTTTTAGTAACAGCAGCCATCTTGAATGGAGGGCAGGGCTGTCGGACACAATTTTGAAAGGGAACCACCCAGGGACCATCCCTGCCAGGTTTGGTTTAATTTGGTTCAGCGGTTTCAGAGGAGAAGATTTAAATGCGATCTTTTATCAAAATATGCCTAATTTGCATAATCGGTATATATCAGCTGAAAGAAAAATTTCACAGAAAAACCCCGAATATATGCTAAACTACTTCTTGCCATGTAGCTGCAGTTAAAATTTGAGCTCATTTTGACTTACACTAAAGCAGCAATGGACAATTAAAATTTCATCCCCCCTTTTTTCTATTTTGAGCTTGGTGGCCATCTTGGTTGGAAGTCGGGATCACCGGACACAATTTTGGAAGGGGGCCATCCAAGAATCATTTCAGCAAAGTTTGGTTGAGATTGGCTCAGTAGTTTCAGAGGAGAAGATTATTTTAAAATTTCATCCCCCCTTTTTTCTAATTTGCATAATCGGTCAAAATTGGCAAAAGTTCAAAGTTCATAAAAAATCCTGTAATACATGTTAACCAGAGGCTCTCAAGAGCCTGTATCGTTCACCTGGTAATAAAAAAAACCAATTGGTCCTATGTAAAAACTATGTCCTGCGTCATCTTGGAATTACGATCAACATAAAAAACACAAAGTTTGTAAAGGACCTTCCAATGATTGATGCACAGTTTAGGTTCAATCAGTGCAATAGTTTCAGAGAAGAATATATTTCTGTATTTTCCCCATATGGTTCTGTGTTAATACTATGACCTGTGGTGGCAGCCATCTTGGATTTCCGATCGGCATAAAAAAACAGGACCTTCCAATGATCATTCCTGGGCAGTTTGGTTTCAACTGTCCAAGTGGTTTCAGAGAAGAAGCATTTTGAAACATTTTTCCCATAGGGTCCAATGTTAAACTAAGTCCTGCCGTAGCCGCCATTTTGAATTTCATATCAGAATAAAAAACGTATATGTTGTAGAGGACCATTCAATGAACATTCATGTACAGTTTGGCTTTAATCATATTTGTAGTTTCTGAGAAGAAGGCATTTGAACATTTTCCCATAGGGTCCAATGTTAATCTATGTCCTGCGGTGGTGGCCATCTTGGATTTCCGATCGGCATAAAAAACACACACCTTGTAGAGGACCTTCCAATGATCATTCCTGGGCAGTTTGGTTTCAATTATCCAAGTGGTTTCAGAGAAGAAGCGTTTTGAAACATTTTTCCCATAGGGTCCAATGTTAAACTAAGTCCTGCCGTAGCCGCCATTTTGAATTTTATATCGGAACAAAAAACGCAAAGTTTGTAGAGGACCATCCAATGAACATTCATGTACAGTTTGGCTTTAATCATATTTGTAGTTTCTGAGAAGAAGGCATTTGAACATTTTCCCATAGGGTCCAATGTTAATCTATGTCCTGCGGTGGTGGCCATCTTGGATTTCCGACCGGCATAAAAAACAGAAACTTTGTAGAGGACCTTCCAATGATCATTCCTGGGCAGTTTGGTTTCAACTGTCCAAGTGGTTTCAGAGAAGAAGCATTTTGAAACATTTTTCCCATAGGGTCCAATGTTAAACTAAGTCCTGCCGTAGCCGCCATTTTGAATTTCATATCGGAACAAAAAACGTAAAGTTTGTAGAGGACCATCCAATGAACATTCTTGTACAGTTTGGCTTTAATCATATTTGTAGTTTCTGAGAAGAAGGCATTTGAACATTTTCCCATAGGGTCCAATGTTAATCTATGTCCTGCGGTGGTGGCCATCTTGGATTTCCGATCGGCATAAAAAACACACACCTTGTAGAGGACCTTCCAATGATCATTCCTGGGCAGTTTGGTTTCAATTATCCAAGTGGTTTCAGAGAAGAAGCGTTTTGAAACATTTTTCCCATAGGGTCCAATGTTAAACTAAGTCCTGCCGTAGCCGCCATTTTGAATTTTATATCGGAACAAAAAACGCAAAGTTTGTAGAGGACCATCCAATGAACATTCATGTACAGTTTGGCTTTAATCATATTTGTAGTTTCTGAGAAGAAGGCATTTGAACATTTTCCCATAGGGTCCAATGTTAATCTATGTCCTGCGGTGGTGGCCATCTTGGATTTCCAACCGGCATAAAAAACAGAAACTTTGTAGAGGACCTTCCAATGATCATTCCTGGGCAGTTTGGTTTCAACTGTCCAAGTGGTTTCAGAGAAGAAGCATTTTGAAACATTTTTCCCATAGGGTCCAATGTTAAACTAAGTCCTGCCGTAGCCGCCATTTTGAATTTCATATCGGAACAAAAAACGTATTGTTTGTAGAGAATCATCCAATGAACATTCATGTACAGTTTGGCTTTAATCATATTTGTAGTTTCTGAGAAGAAGGCATTTGAACATTTTCCCATAGGGTCCAATGTTAATCTATGTCCTGCGGTGGCGGCCATCTTGAATTTCCGATCGGCATAAAAAAACAGAAACTTTGTAGAGGACCTTCCAATGATCATTCCTGGGCAGTTTGGTTTCAATTATCCAAGTGGTTTCAGAGAAGAAGCGTTTTGAAACATTTTTCCCATAGGGTCCAATGTTAAACTAAGTCCTGCCGTAGCCGCCATTTTGAATTTCATACCAGAACAAAAAACGTAAAGTTTGTAGAGGACCATCTAATGAACATTCATGTACAGTTTGGCTTTAATCATATTTGTAGTTTCTGAGTAGAAGGCATTTGAATATTTTCCCATAGGGTCCAATGTTAATCTATGTCCTGCGGTGGCGGCCATCTTGGATTTCCGACCGGCATAAAAAACGGAAAATTTGTAGAGGACCTTCCAATGATCATTCCTGGGCAGTTTAGTTTCAACTGTCCAAGTGGTTTCAGAGAAGAAGCATTTTGAAACATTTTTCCCATAGGGTCCAATGTTAAACTAAGTCCTGCCATAGCCGCCATTTTGAATTTCATACCAGAACAAAAAACGTAAAGTTTGTAGAGGACCATCTAATGAACATTCATGTACAGTTTGGCTTTAATCATATTTGTAGTTTCTGAGTAGAAGGCATTTGAACATTTTCCCATAGGGTCCAATGTTAATCTATGTATTGCGGTGGTGGCCATCTTGGATTTCCGATCGGCATAAAAAACATAAAATTTGTAGAGGACCTTCCAATGATCATTCCTAGGCAGTTTGGTTTCAATTATCCAAGTGGTTTCAGAGAAGAAGCGTTTTGAAACATTTTTCCCATAGGGTCCAATGTTAAACTAAGTCCTGCCGTAGCCGCCATTTTGAATTTCATACCAGAACAAAAAACGTAAAGTTTGTAGAGGACCATCTAATGAACATTCATGTACAGTTTGGCTTTAATCATATTTGTAGTTTCTGAGTAGAAGGCATTTGAATATTTTCCCATAGGGTCCAATGTTAATCTATGTCCTGCGGTGGCGGCCATCTTGGATTTCCGACCGGCATAAAAAACGGATAATTTGTAGAGGACCTTCCAATGATCATTCCTGGGCAGTTTGGTTTCAACTGTCCAAGTGGTTTCAGAGAAGAAGCATTTTGAAACATTTTTCCCATAGGGTCCAATGTTAAACTAAGTCCTGCCGTAGCCGCCATTTTGAATTTCATATCGGAACAAAAAACGTAAAGTTTGTAGAGGACCATCCAATGAACATTCTTGTACAGTTTGGCTTTAATCATATTTGTAGTTTCTGAGAAGAAGGCATTTGAACATTTTCCCATAGGGTCCAATGTTAATCTATGTCCTGCGGTGGTGGCCATCTTGGATTTCCGATCGGCATAAAAAACACACACCTTGTAGAGGACCTTCCAATGATCATTCCTGGGCAGTTTGGTTTCAATTATCCAAGTGGTTTCAGAGAAGAAGCGTTTTGAAACATTTTTCCCATAGGGTCCAATGTTAAACTAAGTCCTGCCGTAGCCGCCATTTTGAATTTTATATCGGAACAAAAAACGCAAAGTTTGTAGAGGACCATCCAATGAACATTCATGTACAGTTTGGCTTTAATCATATTTGTAGTTTCTGAGAAGAAGGCATTTGAACATTTTCCCATAGGGTCCAATGTTAATCTATGTCCTGCGGTGGTGGCCATCTTGGATTTCCAACCGGCATAAAAAACAGAAACTTTGTAGAGGACCTTCCAATGATCATTCCTGGGCAGTTTGGTTTCAACTGTCCAAGTGGTTTCAGAGAAGAAGCATTTTGAAACATTTTTCCCATAGGGTCCAATGTTAAACTAAGTCCTGCCGTAGCCGCCATTTTGAATTTCATATCGGAACAAAAAACGTATTGTTTGTAGAGAATCATCCAATGAACATTCATGTACAGTTTGGCTTTAATCATATTTGTAGTTTCTGAGAAGAAGGCATTTGAACATTTTCCCATAGGGTCCAATGTTAATCTATGTCCTGCGGTGGCGGCCATCTTGAATTTCCGATCGGCATAAAAAAACAGAAACTTTGTAGAGGACCTTCCAATGATCATTCCTGGGCAGTTTGGTTTCAATTATCCAAGTGGTTTCAGAGAAGAAGCGTTTTGAAACATTTTTCCCATAGGGTCCAATGTTAAACTAAGTCCTGCCGTAGCCGCCATTTTGAATTTCATACCAGAACAAAAAACGTAAAGTTTGTAGAGGACCATCTAATGAACATTCATGTACAGTTTGGCTTTAATCATATTTGTAGTTTCTGAGTAGAAGGCATTTGAATATTTTCCCATAGGGTCCAATGTTAATCTATGTCCTGCGGTGGCGGCCATCTTGGATTTCCGACCGGCATAAAAAACGGAAAATTTGTAGAGGACCTTCCAATGATCATTCCTGGGCAGTTTAGTTTCAACTGTCCAAGTGGTTTCAGAGAAGAAGCATTTTGAAACATTTTTCCCATAGGGTCCAATGTTAAACTAAGTCCTGCCATAGCCGCCATTTTGAATTTCATACCAGAACAAAAAACGTAAAGTTTGTAGAGGACCATCTAATGAACATTCATGTACAGTTTGGCTTTAATCATATTTGTAGTTTCTGAGTAGAAGGCATTTGAACATTTTCCCATAGGGTCCAATGTTAATCTATGTATTGCGGTGGTGGCCATCTTGGATTTCCGATCGGCATAAAAAACATAAAATTTGTAGAGGACCTTCCAATGATCATTCCTAGGCAGTTTGGTTTCAATTATCCAAGTGGTTTCAGAGAAGAAGCGTTTTGAAACATTTTTCCCATAGGGTCCAATGTTAAACTAAGTCCTGCCGTAGCCGCCATTTTGAATTTCATACCAGAACAAAAAACGTAAAGTTTGTAGAGGACCATCTAATGAACATTCATGTACAGTTTGGCTTTAATCATATTTGTAGTTTCTGAGTAGAAGGCATTTGAATATTTTCCCATAGGGTCCAATGTTAATCTATGTCCTGCGGTGGCGGCCATCTTGGATTTCCGACCGGCATAAAAAACGGATAATTTGTAGAGGACCTTCCAATGATCATTCCTGGGCAGTTTGGTTTCAACTGTCCAAGTGGTTTCAGAGAAGAAGCATTTTGAAACATTTTTCCCATAGGGTCCAATGTTAAACTAAGTCCTGCCGTAGCCGCCATTTTGAATTTCATACCAGAACAAAAAACGTAAAGTTTGTAGAGGACCATCTAATGAACATTCATGTACAGTTTGGCTTTAATCATATTTGTAGTTTCTGAGTAGAAGGCATTTGAATATTTTCCCATAGGGTCCAATGTTAATCTATGTCCTGCGGTGGCGGCCATCTTGGATTTCTGACCGGCATAAAAAACGGAAAATTTGTAGAGGACCTTCCAATGATCATTCCTGGGCAGTTTGGTTTCAACTGTCCAAGTGGTTTCAGAGAAGAAGCATTTTGAAACATTTTTCCCATAGGGTCCAATGTTAAACTAAGTTCTGCCGTAGCCGCCATTTTGAATTTCATATCAGAACAAAAAACCTTAAGATTGTAGAGGACCATCCAATGAACATTCATGTACAGTTTGGCTTTAATCATATTTGTAGTTTCTGAGAAGAAGGCATTTGAACATTTTCCCATAGGGTCCAATGTTAATCTATGTATTGTGGTGGCGGCCATCTTGGATTTCCGATCGGCATAAAAAACATAAAATTTCTAGAGGACCTTCCAATGATCATTCCTAGGCAGTTTGGTTTCAATTATCCAAGTGGTTTCAGAGAAGAAGCGTTTTGAAACATTTTTCCCATAGGGTTCAATGTTAAACTAAGTCCTGCCGTAGCCGCCATTTTGAATTTCATACCGGAACAAAAAACGTAAAGTTTGTAGAGGACCATCTAATGAACATTCATGTACAGTTTGGCTTTAATCATATTTGTAGTTTCTGAGTAGAAGGCATTTGAATATTTTCCCATAGGGTCCAATGTTAATCTATGTCCTGCGGTGGCGGCCATCTTGGATTTCCGACCGGCATAAAAAACAGAAAATTTGTAGAGGACCTTCCAATGATCATTCCTAGGCAGTTTGGTTTCAACTGTCCAAGTGGTTTCAGAGAAGAAGCATTTTGAAACATTTTTCCCATAGGGTCCAATGTTAAACTAAGTCCTGCCGTAGCCGCCATTTTGAATTTCATATCGGAACAAAAAACCTTAAGATTGTAGAGGACCATCCAATGAACATTCATGTACAGTTTGGCTTTAATAATATTTGTAGTTTCTGAGAAGAAGGCATTTGAACATTTTCCCATAGGGTCCAATGTTAATCTATGTCCTGCGGTGGCGGCCATCTTGGATTTCCGACCGGCATAAAAAACACACACCTTGTAGAGGACCTTCCAATGATCATTCCTGGGCAGTTTGGTTTCAACTGTCCAAGTGGTTTCAGAGAAGAAGCATTTTGAAACATTTTTCCCATAGGGTCCAATGTTAAACTAAGTCCTGCCGTAGCCGCCATTTTGAATTTCATATCGGAACAAAAAACCTTAAGATTGTAGAGGACCATCCAATGAACATTCATGTACAGTTTGGCTTTAATAATATTTGTAGTTTCTGAGAAGAAGGCATTTGAACATTTTCCCATAGGGTCCAATGTTAATCTATGTCCTGCGGTGGCGGCCATCTTGGATTTCCGACCGGCATAAAAAAAAGAAAATTTGTAGAGGACCTTCCAATGATCATTCCTGGGCAGTTTGGTTTCAACTGTCCAAGTGGTTTCAGAGAAGAAGCATTTTGAAACATTTTTCCCATAGGGTCCAATGTTAAACTAAGTCCTGCCGTAGCCGCCATTTTGAATTTCATATCGGAACAAAAAACCTTAAGATTGTAGAGGACCATCCAATGAACATTCATGTACAGTTTGGCTTTAATCATATTTGTAGTTTCTGAGAAGAAGGCATTTGAACATTTTCCCATAGGGTCCAATGTTAATCTATGTCCTGCGATGGCGGCCATCTTGGATTTTCGATCGGCATAAAAAACAGTAACTTGGTAAAGGACATTCCAATGATCATTCCTTTACAGTTTGGGTTCAGTCAGTTCATTAGTTTCGGAGAAGAAGATCTTTGAAATTTCAGCCAATCAGAGCATATTATTGGCCCTGGCAGCCATATTGAATATCCGACTGGAACGAAAAACAGTAACTTTGTAGAGGACCATCCAAGGAACATTCCTGCTAAGTTCGGTTCCAATCGGCCAAGTGGTTTCGGAGAAGAAGCTTGAAATGTGAAAAGTTTACAGACGACAGACGACAGACGACAGACGACAGACTACAGACGACAGACGACAGACGACGGACGCCAAGTGATGGCAATAGTTCACCTGGACCTTTGGTCCAGGTGAACTAAAAAGCTCATCATTATGCTTATACAGTTCAAATTTGGGCACATTCTGGCTTAAAATAGAGCAGTTTTGGCCATTTGAAGAAATTTCTATTTTTAGTAACAGCAGCCATCTTGAATATTGGGCGGGGCTGTCGGACACAATTTTGAAAGGGACCCACCTAGGGACCATCCCTGCCAGGTTTGGTTTAATTTGGTTCAGCGGTTTCAGAGGAGAAGATTTAAATGTGATCTTTTATCAAAATATGCCTAATTTGCATAATCGGTATATATCGACTGAAAGAAAAATTTCACAGAAAAACCCAGAATATATGTTAAACTACTCCTTGCCATGTAGCTGCAGTTAAAATTTGAGCTCATTTTGACTTACACTAAAGCAGCAATGGACAATTAAAATTTCATCCCCCCTTTTTTCTATTTTTAGCTCGGCGGCCATCTTGGTTTGAAGTCGGGATCACCGGACACAATTTTGGAAGGGGGCCATCCAAGGACCATTCCACCAAAGTTTGGTTGCAATTGGTCCAGTGGTTTCTGAGGAGAAGATTAAAATGTGAAATGTTGACGGACGGACAACGGACGAAAAGTGATGACAATAGCTCACATGGCCTAAAAGGCCAGGTGAGCTAAAAATGAGTTTTATTTTGTCAGATGGTTGAAAAATTTCTGCCATTATAAAGTTTTCGATTAAAAATACCCGGATGTATGACATACGTTGTCCACCCTGTAATAGATGTCTGTAGTATGTTTATGTGTGTGTAATAGAAAAACAATAATTCATCAATTTTATGGTCTCCACTAGATACTTAAGTTAACATTTTCCAGATACTAATTTTGGAGGTTTTTCTTCTGACCAAGTGATTTTGGTGATCCTAACTTTCTTTGTTGAGAGTTTGTGTTGTTAATGCATACTTTTGTTTCACAGAGTTAAACTTGTTTGTGTCTTAACACTGCTAATTAGAGAATAGGGTTTGTGTCAAATTCTCCAAGAGGTGGTATATCTTTCAATGGATCATGTACATCCCCCTTTAAAATAAATGAAGAAGACTATAAAGATTGTATAAAGGTGCAAACTTGTTACGATTTATAATCTGTTAACTAGCTGGTGTTTCCAATCTAATAAAATTATAACTTGTTACGATTTATAATCTGTTAACTAGCTGGTGTTTCCAATCTAATAAAATTATAACTTGTTACTATTTATAATCTGTTAACTAGCTGGTGTTTCCAATCTAATAAAATTATAACTTGTTACGATTTATAATCTGTTAACTAGCTGGTGTTTCCAATCTAATAAAATTATAACTTGTTACTATTTATAATCTGTTAACTAGCTGGTGTTTCCAATCTAATAAAATTATAACTTGTTACGATTTATAATCTGTTAACTAGCTGGTGTTTCCAATCTAATAAAATTATAACTTGTTACTATTTATAATCTGTTAACTAGCTGGTGTTTCCAATCTAATAAAATTATAACTTGTTACGATTTATAATCTGTTAACTAGCTGGTGTTTCCAATCTAATAAAATTATAACTTGTTACTATTTATAATCTGTTAACTAGCTGGTGTTTCCAATCTAATAAAATTATAAACTTGTTACCATTTATAATCTGTTAACTAGCTGGTGTTTCCAATCTAATAAAATTATAACTTGTTACGATTTATAATCTGTTAACTAGCTGGTGTTTCCAATCTAATAAAATTAGATGTTTGTTGTATCTATTTTTGGTCTTTGGCAATTAGTGTATCGCCAAAGAATAAAAATAAACAAACAATACAATTAACATCCAATTTTATTTAGATTGCTGGCGTTTCCATCTAATTTTTTCAACCACTCAATTACCGACTCCTAGATGTATGCTAACTGCCCTTTGATCCCCACTCACCCTCCCTTTTCTGTCATTTAGTGAAGCCATCTTTCACCAATGATATCATCACTTTGATTGAAGAAGTGATTTCACTTTTTGACTTGTACTTAATTGAAAAGTTTGGTGTGTGCAACTCCTCCTACATTTTAAGTAAGATTTCCTCGAAGTTTCCATGCTTGGCTTTTTTATTACCATATAATTACATTACTTCCGTTTTTCATTGAAATGTTACAATATGATTGGCTATGAAGTGGTCATATGATTATAAAAGAGATGTTTTACATCCCAATAAAACTCAACCCCGAACTTGCACGTGCCTCCATGACGACGTCGGATGTAAACAATCAATGCCAGGCGTAGTAATTTCCAACAGCAAATAATCTAACACAAATTAAATTCACAACGAAAAATTCAACTATATTAAATTTTGGTGTGATTTAAATGTAACAAGGGCAATGCAAAGCGTGGCATATCCTCTCGCCTAAAAATTTGACCTTGACCTTTGACCTTGAAAATCAATAGGGTTCCAGATTCTCTTAAGGACTAAGTATGTACCAAGTTTGGTCAAAAATCCATTGAAGGATGTGGATTCTAAGAGTTCACAAGGATGTTACAGGGTAAAAATTAGACTCTGTGACCTATGACCTTGAAAATCAATAGGGTTCCAGATTCTCTTAAGGATTAACTATGTACCAAGTTTGGTCAAAATCCATTGAAGGATGTTGATTCTAGAGTGTTCACAAGGATGTTACAGAAGGACGGACGGTAGCGTTACTATATTCCTACGCAACTTTGTTGGCGAGGGGATAATTATAAGAATTGAATGCATTTTTTTGTAGTTTTATAAGCGTGTAAAAGCGTGGACCGAGGCACATTTTTTGTATGCTAGCGCCCTTCATACAAAATGTGCTTCGGTCCACGCTTTTACACACCAATAAAACTACAAAAAAATGCATTCAATTCTTAAATGAAGATTTGCATATTGTCTAAAGTAAAATGAAATAACTACATTGTTAGAACCATCCAATGTCCATTCATGTACATTTTGGGTTTAATCAGGCTTACAGTTTCTAAGAACAAGCTTTTATTCATTTTCCCATAGGGCTCTATGTTAAAAACTTAAGTCCTACAGAGGTGGCCATCTTGGATTTCTGATCCACATTAAAATAATACAAACTTGGTAATGTACTAAAATACCATTCTTGTTCAGTATAGGTTCAATCATGTTGGTAGTTTCTAAGATTAGATGCTCATCTGAAGTGCCCACATAGTTAGAGACAGGCTATTCAACTTTTAAAGGGGAACAATGTTCCAATATTCATGCTCAATTTTGAGCTTTCTAAAAACATGAGGGTCATATTATAAGCTAAAACGTGAAGAAAAATACAGACAAGAAATTAAGAAATTTAATTTTGGTAAACTTTTTTTTATTTCTCAATCAAAATCTAATCTCAAAAAAGTTATAAATTGACAACAATACAAAACAATTTGGTCAAATCTCAAAACAAACAACTAATCTCTGTACAAAATCCTAATTAATGATACTGCAAAAAACACATGTAAAAAAACCAGAGGCTCTCAAGAGCCTGTATCATTCACCTGGTTATAAAAAAAAAACAATTGGTCCTATGTAAAAACTATGTCCTGCAGTGGTAGTCATCTTGGAATTACGATCAACATAAAAAACACAAAGTTTGTAAAGGACCTTCCAATGATTGATGCACAGTTTAGGTTCAATCGGTGCAATAGCTTCAGAGAAGAATATATTTCTGTATTTTCCCCATATGGTCCTGTGTTAATACTATGACCTGTGGTGGCAGCCATCTTGGATTTCCGATCGGCATAACAAACAAAAATTTTGTAGAGGACCTTCCAATGATCATTCCTGGGCAGTTTGGTTTCAACTGTCCAAGTGGTTTCAGAGAAGAAGCGTTTTGAAACATTTTTCCCATAGGGTTCAATGTTAAACTAAGTCCTGCCGTAGCCGCCATTTTGAATTTCATACCGGAACAAAAAACGTAAAGTTTGTAGAGGACCATCTAATGAACATTCATGTACAGTTTGGCTTTAATCATATTTGTAGTTTCTGAGTAGAAGGCATTTGAATATTTTCCCATAGGGTCCAATGTTAATCTATGTCCTGCGGTGGCGGCCATCTTGGATTTCCGACCGGCATAAAAAACAGAAAATTTGTAGAGGACCTTCCAATGATCATTCCTAGGCAGTTTGGTTTCAACTGTCCAAGTGGTTTCAGAGAAGAAGCATTTTGAAACATTTTTCCCATAGGGTCCAATGTTAAACTAAGTCCTGCCGTAGCCGCCATTTTGAATTTCATATCGGAACAAAAAACCTTAAGATTGTAGAGGACCATCCAATGAACATTCATGTACAGTTTGGCTTTAATAATATTTGTAGTTTCTGAGAAGAAGGCATTTGAACATTTTCCCATAGGGTCCAATGTTAATCTATGTCCTGCGGTGGCGGCCATCTTGGATTTCCGACCGGCATAAAAAACACACACCTTGTAGAGGACCTTCCAATGATCATTCCTGGGCAGTTTGGTTTCAACTGTCCAAGTGGTTTCAGAGAAGAAGCATTTTGAAACATTTTTCCCATAGGGTCCAATGTTAAACTAAGTCCTGCCGTAGCCGCCATTTTGAATTTCATATCGGAACAAAAAACCTTAAGATTGTAGAGGACCATCCAATGAACATTCATGTACAGTTTGGCTTTAATAATATTTGTAGTTTCTGAGAAGAAGGCATTTGAACATTTTCCCATAGGGTCCAATGTTAATCTATGTCCTGCGGTGGCGGCCATCTTGGATTTCCGACCGGCATAAAAAAAAGAAAATTTGTAGAGGACCTTCCAATGATCATTCCTGGGCAGTTTGGTTTCAACTGTCCAAGTGGTTTCAGAGAAGAAGCATTTTGAAACATTTTTCCCATAGGGTCCAATGTTAAACTAAGTCCTGCCGTAGCCGCCATTTTGAATTTCATATCGGAACAAAAAACCTTAAGATTGTAGAGGACCATCCAATGAACATTCATGTACAGTTTGGCTTTAATCATATTTGTAGTTTCTGAGAAGAAGGCATTTGAACATTTTCCCATAGGGTCCAATGTTAATCTATGTCCTGCGATGGCGGCCATCTTGGATTTTCGATCGGCATAAAAAACAGTAACTTGGTAAAGGACATTCCAATGATCATTCCTTTACAGTTTGGGTTCAGTCAGTTCATTAGTTTCGGAGAAGAAGATCTTTGAAATTTCAGCCAATCAGAGCATATTATTGGCCCTGGCAGCCATATTGAATATCCGACTGGAACGAAAAACAGTAACTTTGTAGAGGACCATCCAAGGAACATTCCTGCTAAGTTCGGTTCCAATCGGCCAAGTGGTTTCGGAGAAGAAGCTTGAAATGTGAAAAGTTTACAGACGACAGACGACAGACGACAGACGACAGACTACAGACGACAGACGACAGACGACGGACGCCAAGTGATGGCAATAGTTCACCTGGACCTTTGGTCCAGGTGAACTAAAAAGCTCATCATTATGCTTATACAGTTCAAATTTGGGCACATTCTGGCTTAAAATAGAGCAGTTTTGGCCATTTGAAGAAATTTCTATTTTTAGTAACAGCAGCCATCTTGAATATTGGGCGGGGCTGTCGGACACAATTTTGAAAGGGACCCACCTAGGGACCATCCCTGCCAGGTTTGGTTTAATTTGGTTCAGCGGTTTCAGAGGAGAAGATTTAAATGTGATCTTTTATCAAAATATGCCTAATTTGCATAATCGGTATATATCGACTGAAAGAAAAATTTCACAGAAAAACCCAGAATATATGTTAAACTACTCCTTGCCATGTAGCTGCAGTTAAAATTTGAGCTCATTTTGACTTACACTAAAGCAGCAATGGACAATTAAAATTTCATCCCCCCTTTTTTCTATTTTTAGCTCGGCGGCCATCTTGGTTTGAAGTCGGGATCACCGGACACAATTTTGGAAGGGGGCCATCCAAGGACCATTCCACCAAAGTTTGGTTGCAATTGGTCCAGTGGTTTCTGAGGAGAAGATTAAAATGTGAAATGTTGACGGACGGACAACGGACGAAAAGTGATGACAATAGCTCACATGGCCTAAAAGGCCAGGTGAGCTAAAAATGAGTTTTATTTTGTCAGATGGTTGAAAAATTTCTGCCATTATAAAGTTTTCGATTAAAAATACCCGGATGTATGACATACGTTGTCCACCCTGTAATAGATGTCTGTAGTATGTTTATGTGTGTGTAATAGAAAAACAATAATTCATCAATTTTATGGTCTCCACTAGATACTTAAGTTAACATTTTCCAGATACTAATTTTGGAGGTTTTTCTTCTGACCAAGTGATTTTGGTGATCCTAACTTTCTTTGTTGAGAGTTTGTGTTGTTAATGCATACTTTTGTTTCACAGAGTTAAACTTGTTTGTGTCTTAACACTGCTAATTAGAGAATAGGGTTTGTGTCAAATTCTCCAAGAGGTGGTATATCTTTCAATGGATCATGTACATCCCCCTTTAAAATAAATGAAGAAGACTATAAAGATTGTATAAAGGTGCAAACTTGTTACGATTTATAATCTGTTAACTAGCTGGTGTTTCCAATCTAATAAAATTATAACTTGTTACGATTTATAATCTGTTAACTAGCTGGTGTTTCCAATCTAATAAAATTATAACTTGTTACTATTTATAATCTGTTAACTAGCTGGTGTTTCCAATCTAATAAAATTATAACTTGTTACGATTTATAATCTGTTAACTAGCTGGTGTTTCCAATCTAATAAAATTATAACTTGTTACTATTTATAATCTGTTAACTAGCTGGTGTTTCCAATCTAATAAAATTATAACTTGTTACGATTTATAATCTGTTAACTAGCTGGTGTTTCCAATCTAATAAAATTATAACTTGTTACTATTTATAATCTGTTAACTAGCTGGTGTTTCCAATCTAATAAAATTATAACTTGTTACGATTTATAATCTGTTAACTAGCTGGTGTTTCCAATCTAATAAAATTATAACTTGTTACTATTTATAATCTGTTAACTAGCTGGTGTTTCCAATCTAATAAAATTATAAACTTGTTACCATTTATAATCTGTTAACTAGCTGGTGTTTCCAATCTAATAAAATTATAACTTGTTACGATTTATAATCTGTTAACTAGCTGGTGTTTCCAATCTAATAAAATTAGATGTTTGTTGTATCTATTTTTGGTCTTTGGCAATTAGTGTATCGCCAAAGAATAAAAATAAACAAACAATACAATTAACATCCAATTTTATTTAGATTGCTGGCGTTTCCATCTAATTTTTTCAACCACTCAATTACCGACTCCTAGATGTATGCTAACTGCCCTTTGATCCCCACTCACCCTCCCTTTTCTGTCATTTAGTGAAGCCATCTTTCACCAATGATATCATCACTTTGATTGAAGAAGTGATTTCACTTTTTGACTTGTACTTAATTGAAAAGTTTGGTGTGTGCAACTCCTCCTACATTTTAAGTAAGATTTCCTCGAAGTTT
The DNA here is from genome assembly GCA_963680875.1 of Bathymodiolus brooksi. Lineage (NCBI taxonomy): Eukaryota > Metazoa > Mollusca > Bivalvia > Mytilida > Modiolidae > Bathymodiolus > Bathymodiolus brooksi. The sequence continues at coordinate 136,644,802 of OY804576.1, read as the reverse complement.
CCATGCTTGGCTTTTTTATTACCATATAATTACATTACTTCCGTTTTTCATTGAAATGTTACAATATGATTGGCTATGAAGTGGTCATATGATTATAAAAGAGATGTTTTACATCCCAATAAAACTCAACCCCGAACTTGCACGTGCCTCCATGACGACGTCGGATGTAAACAATCAATGCCAGGCGTAGTAATTTCCAACAGCAAATAATCTAACACAAATTAAATTCACAACGAAAAATTCAACTATATTAAATTTTGGTGTGATTTAAATGTAACAAGGGCAATGCAAAGCGTGGCATATCCTCTCGCCTAAAAATTTGACCTTGACCTTTGACCTTGAAAATCAATAGGGTTCCAGATTCTCTTAAGGACTAAGTATGTACCAAGTTTGGTCAAAAATCCATTGAAGGATGTGGATTCTAAGAGTTCACAAGGATGTTACAGGGTAAAAATTAGACTCTGTGACCTATGACCTTGAAAATCAATAGGGTTCCAGATTCTCTTAAGGATTAACTATGTACCAAGTTTGGTCAAAATCCATTGAAGGATGTTGATTCTAGAGTGTTCACAAGGATGTTACAGAAGGACGGACGGTAGCGTTACTATATTCCTACGCAACTTTGTTGGCGAGGGGATAATTATAAGAATTGAATGCATTTTTTTGTAGTTTTATAAGCGTGTAAAAGCGTGGACCGAGGCACATTTTTTGTATGCTAGCGCCCTTCATACAAAATGTGCTTCGGTCCACGCTTTTACACACCAATAAAACTACAAAAAAATGCATTCAATTCTTAAATGAAGATTTGCATATTGTCTAAAGTAAAATGAAATAACTACATTGTTAGAACCATCCAATGTCCATTCATGTACATTTTGGGTTTAATCAGGCTTACAGTTTCTAAGAACAAGCTTTTATTCATTTTCCCATAGGGCTCTATGTTAAAAACTTAAGTCCTACAGAGGTGGCCATCTTGGATTTCTGATCCACATTAAAATAATACAAACTTGGTAATGTACTAAAATACCATTCTTGTTCAGTATAGGTTCAATCATGTTGGTAGTTTCTAAGATTAGATGCTCATCTGAAGTGCCCACATAGTTAGAGACAGGCTATTCAACTTTTAAAGGGGAACAATGTTCCAATATTCATGCTCAATTTTGAGCTTTCTAAAAACATGAGGGTCATATTATAAGCTAAAACGTGAAGAAAAATACAGACAAGAAATTAAGAAATTTAATTTTGGTAAACTTTTTTTTATTTCTCAATCAAAATCTAATCTCAAAAAAGTTATAAATTGACAACAATACAAAACAATTTGGTCAAATCTCAAAACAAACAACTAATCTCTGTACAAAATCCTAATTAATGATACTGCAAAAAACACATGTAAAAAAACCAGAGGCTCTCAAGAGCCTGTATCATTCACCTGGTTATAAAAAAAAAACAATTGGTCCTATGTAAAAACTATGTCCTGCAGTGGTAGTCATCTTGGAATTACGATCAACATAAAAAACACAAAGTTTGTAAAGGACCTTCCAATGATTGATGCACAGTTTAGGTTCAATCGGTGCAATAGCTTCAGAGAAGAATATATTTCTGTATTTTCCCCATATGGTCCTGTGTTAATACTATGACCTGTGGTGGCAGCCATCTTGGATTTCCGATCGGCATAACAAACAAAAATTTTGTAGAGGACCTTCCAATGATCATTCCTGGGCAGTTTGGTTTCAACTGTCCAAGTGGTTTCAGAGAAGAAGCGTTTTGAAACATTTTCCCCATAGGGTCCAATGTTAAACTAAGTCCTGCCGTAGCTGCCATTTTGAATTTCATATCAGAACAAAAAACGTAAAGTTTGTAGAGGACCATCCAATGAACATTCATGTACAGTTTGGCTTTAATCATATTTGTAGTTTCTGAGAAGAAGGCATTTGAACATTTTCTCATAGGGTCCAATGTTAATCTATGTCCTGCGGTGGTGGCCATCTTGAATTTTGGATCGGCATAAAAAAATAGAAACTTTGTAGAGGACCTTCCAATGATCATTCCTGGGCAGTTTGCTTTCAATTGTCCAAGTAGTTTCAGAGAAGAAGCGTTTTGAAACATTTTTCCCATAGGGTCCAATGTTAAACTAAGTCCTGCCGTAGCCGCCATTTTGAATTTCATATCGGAATAAAAAACGTAAAGTTTGTAGAGGACCATTCAATGAACATTCATGTACAGTTTTACTTTAATCATATTTGTAGTTTCTGAGAAGAAGGCATTTGAACATTTTCTCATAGGGTCCAATGTTAATCTATGTCCTGAGGTGGTGGCCATCTTGAATTTTCGATCGGCATAAAAAAATAGAAACTTTGTAGAGGACCTTCCAATGATCATTCCTGGGCAGTTTGCTTTCAATTGTCCAAGTGGTTTCAGAGAAGAAGCGTTTTGAAACATTTTTCCCATAGGGTCCAATGTTAAACTAAGTCCTGCCGTAGCCGCCATTTTGAATTTCATATCGGAACAAAAAACGTAAAGTTTGTAGAGGACCATCCAATGAACATTCCTGTACAGTTTGGCTTTAATAATATTTGTAGTTTCTGAGAAGAAGGCATTTGAATATTTTCCCATAGGGTCCAATGTTAATCTATGTATTGCGGTGGCAGCCATCTTGGATTTCCGATCGGCATAAAAAACATAAAATTTGTAGAGGACCTTCCAATGATCATTCCTGGGCAGTTTGGTGTCAACTGTCCAAGTGGTTTCAGAGAAGAAGCGTTTTGAAACATTTTCCCCATAGGGTCCAATGTTAAACTAGGTCCTGCCGTAGCCGCCTTTTTGAATTTCATATCGGAACAAAAAACGTAAAGTTTGTAGAGGACCATCCAATGAACATTCATGTACAGTTTGGCTTTAATCATATTTGTAGTTTCTGAGAAGAAGCATTTTGAAACATTTTTCCCATAGGGTCCAATGTTAAACTAAGTCCTGCCGTAGCCGCCATTTTGAATTTCATATCGGAACAAAAAACCTTAAGATTGTAGAGGACCATCCAATGAACATTCATGTACAGTTTGGCTTTAATCATATTTGTAGTTTCTGAGAAGAAGGCATTTGAATATTTTCTCATAGGGTCCAATGTTAATTTATGTCCTACGGTGGCGGCCATCTTGGATTTCCGATCGGCATAAAAAACAGACACTTTGTAGAGGACCTTCCAATGATCATTCCTGGGCAGTTTGGTTTTAACTGTCCAAGTGGTTTCAGAGAAGAAGCATTTTGAAACATTTTTCCCATAGGGTCCAATGTTAAACTAAGTCCTGCCGTAGCCGCCATTTTGAATTTCATACCGGAACAAAAAACGTAAAGTTTGTAGAGGGCCATCTAATGAACATTCATGTACAGTTTGGCTTTAATCATATTTGTAGTTTCTGAGAAGAAGGCATTTGAATATTTTCCCATAGGGTGCAATGTTAATCTATGTCCTGCGGTGGCGGCCATCTTGGATTTCCGATCGGCATAAAAAACAGAAAATTTGTAGAGGACCTTCCAATGATCATTCCTGGGCAGTTTGGTTTCAACTGTCCAAGTGGTTTCAGAGAAGAAGCATTTTGAAACATTTTTCCCATAGGGTCCAATGTTAAACTAAGTCCTGCCGTAGCCGCCATTTTGAATTTCATATTGGAACAAAAAACCTTAAGATTGTAGAGGACCATCCAATGAACATTCATGTACAGTTTGGCTTTAATCATATTTGTAGTTTCTAAGAAGAAGGCATTTGAATATTTTCCCATAGGGTCCAATGTTAATCTATGTATTGCGGTGGTGGCCATCTTGGATTTCCGATCGGCATAAAAAACAGTAACTTGGTAAAGGACATTCCAATGATCATTCATGTACAGTTTGGGTTCAGTCAGTTCATCAGTTTCAGAGAAGAAGATCTTTGAAATTTCAGCCAATCAGAGCATATTATTGGCCTTGGCAGCCATATTGAATATCCGACTGGAACGAAAAACAGTAACTTTGTAGAGGACCATCCAAGGAACATTCCTGCTAAGTTTGGTTCCAATCGGCCCAGTGGTTTCGGAGAAGAAGCTTGAAATGTGAAAAGTTTACAGACGACAGACAACAGACGACGGATGCCAAGTGATGGCAATAGTTCACATGGACCTTTGGTCCAGGTGAACTAATAAAAACAAGATGGCAAGAACAGTTCTATGCAAGCAGCTTGGAGTAAATTTAGCTTGAGATCCATAGTCTAGCACACAAGTTGAGTAGTTAATTAGTCTAGCACACTAGTTGAGTAGTTAATTAGTAACTAAAAATAGAACATAACAAACAGTGAAACAGAAATTGAAAACAACATAATATTTGACAACACAAAATCCCATAAAAAAAATGAGGAAACGACCATGCTTTGATTTAGGTTAGATAATTAAATTTTCATTAATGCAAGTTTCGTAATAGTTTTGAGGCAGGAAATACAACAAAACTTGCATAACAAGTGTAAACATCTATGTCTCACCTGCTCCCTGCAAATAGGTTGTGTGAAATATTTCTAGAAAACAAATTAAATTGAGTTACTGTAGAACTAAAATCAAGCTATGGTGATATGTGCATGAATATGTATGGGCCAAATAAGGTGAGCCCAGGAAAGGTTGTTTGGTAATAGTGAAACTTGGCTAATCACAAAAACTTGATGTAAATTTAACAGTCTGTAGAACGTAAAAATAAGGTTACGGTCAAGTGACGCATGCCTGACTGATATGAAGCCTCCATGATCAATGTGTGGACCAAATAAGGTGAGCCTAGATTGTATGCCAATAGAGAAGCTAATCTAATCATGAAATATTTAACAAAATAAAATATGGTGAGCGTAGGTTGTGTGTTATTTATAGAAACTAGCCTAATCACAAAAACTTCAGATTGTCAATGCCGCCGTCATTATACACAGGTCTCGCCTTCAGCGACGTTCTTCGCAGGCAAGACAAAAACAATTTACAATATGATTGCCATCAACATGTATAAATAGATGTACTACAGTGAAACTACTACCAGTAGGTGGTGAAACATATAGAAAATCAAGTGTAATATTTTAACTAATTCCTTGTTTTCTCTATTTCACCGGTCATCAGTTTTTTTTACTGATGACCGGGGGAACAGTGATCTAGATCGCCAAAGCGCTTACTATATCGGTAAAATGACCATGATCTAAAACGTGTATGTGACGTAAGTATGTATAAAATGGCCACCGCCGGTGTGCCCAGTGGAACCATTCTGGCTGTTCATTTACAGAAATGTTCGCATTTATCAAACGTAATAAGAGTGATGCAAAATTTTTATTATTGTAAATAGAGTTTCGGTATATAATAAAACAATTAATGCCTGCACTTAAGATGAACATCACAATTATGATGTTCACCTTAAGTGCAGGTATTAATTGTATAATGAAAATGCTTAATTTGTAGGGTTATTTGTCTTGCACATTTAATTATTATTTTTACAGAGGAAGTAATTTCTTCCACTGAGAAAAATAATAATGTGATGTTTCTCAGATTATCATCTTTAGTTATATTTGCATAGCAGCCAAACAGGAACCTAGGATCAGTTGACAATTTTTTTTACTGATCCTTGAAAACCAATCTAATTAAAATTTGATCCTTAATTGCTTCTGGTTTTGTCGTGCATAAAAACCGGGAGCAATTAAAGATCAAATTTTAATTAGATTGCTTGTATACATATAACTGTTTCTATAACAGGATGTAGTGATGAGGCTGTGGTGTAAAATTGTGTAGGGATACAAACAAGGAAAAAACATACAATTTTGACAATCTGAAAATTATATAGCAATCTCAAGTCATCATGAAATGAACCTAATCTCATAAATGGATAGCCATATCCTCCTCTGACAATAAGTCGGTCAGTCATTGAATAATGTTTGATTATTTTTTTCATGTTTGAAAAGTAAACATTTTTTTCTTTTTAATTATGTTCCTCATCTATTCTTGCTCACATGTGTAAAGTTCCATGGAAAAAAGATCGATAATAATAACACACTAACCTGTATTTGTTTACCATCCCTTTTCCAAATGGCGTCGTATGACGTCACATAAAGTCGGTCAAAGTTCAATAAAGCACATGATTTTGTCATAGGCCAACCAAACTTAAAAAGTAAACCAGATTAAGAAAGTACAGTATTTTAGCTTTTTCAGTGTAATTGATTTGTCTGAAAATTTTCAAAAGATGGTTTTTTTTTAAATAGTTTGAAATTGAAGTATTAAAAATTAATTATTTGATGCAAATATTAAACTTGCTTACCCACATAAAAAGTATTTAATCCAGTGAATTTGGTGTTTTTGCTATTGTCAATACAATCTATTCGACCGACATATTTTGGTAAAACAATTAATGACTGATTTCAATTTATTTTAATCACATTTATTATTACAGAGTGGTAACAATACAGTTTTGTTGATGCAATTTGTAATAAAGACAGTTTTATTTTTACCCAGACAATCTCATTTTTCTGTCTGGTTTAATTTAATTCTCTGTTCAATTTATGCTATAAATTTTGATTATTGCTGTTAAATTAATTCTTTTTCTATCTTCTCTGTGAATTTCATTTCATTACCCCAAGAAATAAGGTGTATATTTGTTATTAAAGCAGCAGTGGAAATGCAAAATAATCTGCCATTTTGTGACTAATGGAGAGCACTTGCATGTATTTTCCCGGTAAAATCGGCCATTTTCTAGAAAATGGTGGAATCTGAATGATCAATCATCATATTTTCAAAGTATTTTAAAATACAATTTGCTTGGCCTACATTCCAGAAACGGTCATGAACTGTGATGTCGATTATGTCAACAAACCAGAAAAATACAAATGCTTGGGGAATACCATCGATGGAAACATATTTAACAAGCATAATGATCAGGAAAAAAAGACATTAGTAAAAAGGATCTTTTTTACTTGCATGGAATTTATTCAATTCAAACTTCTCTGTTTTAATCTCATCTTGTAATTTTGACGTTGAAAAGTATTCCCTCTGTGTTTATGTACGCTATGAATATACAGAATGACGTCATTGGTCTCGTGCTGTGCGAGAATTGTAAATCAAAACAAATGACCGGCATTATTGCATGACCGAGCAGATGTCACGGTAGGATACCATTTATTGGTAACAGCTTTATTTACACCAATCTTTGTAATATATCATGATTTGTTTCTATTCCAATCCAATTGAAACTAAGATGGTTTGTAAAATCAAGTTATTGATTAGAGGTACTTATAAAGATAAAAAGCAACAGAAACCAATCTTCTAAAAAGATCACTTCTTCATGACAGAGATTTTGCCTTTTTAGAGAGTGACTACATCATCACATATTCTTACAATTATATAAGATATTATACAATTATAGTCTTTTGTTGAGGTCAATACAAGTTTTTATAGATCTTAAAATCGATATTCACCAAAGCCTTTAGGTTGAGGTGAATATTGATTTCTAAGGTCCATAAAAACTCGTATTGACCGATACAAAAGACTGTAATTGTTTTATTACATTAAAATGAAAAGTGAAAGTGAAACCAAGTCAATATGAAATTAATCACTTCATTATGACGTCATACATAATGCAATGGAAAGTGAAAGTGAAAGCGAGTCAATACGAGTTTTAATCAAACAATATCAAATTTTACGGAATGTCAGGTGACAGCATGATAGCCAATAAAATTGTTTAAATAAAATCATTATGTAATAAGATTTATAATCGGCATAAAAACAAACTTTATACTGGGTCATGATTTGTAAGGAACATCCCTATAATGTAACATTTCCGTCACATATGTGGTTTTTGAAATGAAATTTGAAATTTTATCCAACCAGACAGCATAATTGACCCTAGCAATCATGTTGAATTAATTTTCACATGGAACAAAAATTATATAAAATGTTAAGGACAATCCATGTAGCACTTCTGTAAAGTTTGACTCCATTTGATCCAGTGGTGTGTGATGCACGAGAAAAAGTTTGAAAGATGGAAAGTTTACTAATAACAGATGACCGACAATGATGGCTTCAGAGTGATGAAAATACCTCTCATGGACCTTTGGTAATGGTAAGCTAAATTAACATAACTCGGGTACCCCAGAAGGGACAAGTTGTTTAATTACATTTAGGGATTAGAATTCAGAGTATGGGTCTTTAACGCCACTTTCAACAATGTTTCAGTTAAATTTGTAGAAGTCAGTTTTAGTCATGGAGGGAATCAAAGGACTCAGAGAAATTGATAGATATTAACGAAGTCACTAAAATACTTGTTACAGAGCACAAAGTTTTACAGAGATGGGCACAGTTAGGTGTAAATCCAACTAACAAACAATTTTTATGAAAACTGTTGGCTAACTATTGATATTTGCTTACAAAAACATGGATGTCTGATAATAAATTTGGTTCAATGATTAACTACAGATGTACTAACAGACAGACTGTGCACATTATGAAAATACCTAAACTAGATATACCCATACATGGATATATAAACATATGTCAAAAACTGAATAAGCCAGGTTAGATTCTAAAACATCTTCTACAATGTAAGGTGTACATCAACTACAGTGAAGCCTGTCTAAACTGAACCCTGAATAAAATATATTACTGTATACACTGAACTCTTAGTAAGCTGGAATCCTGTTTAAACTGAACTTTAAATACAGTCCCAATGTAGGAAATCTATGTTAATTTAACCTGTATAAACTGAACACCTGTCTATACCGAACACACAAATTGGTGCCAAGGAAGTTCAGTTTAGACAGACTTCACTGTATTTATAAGTATTTTGTGTAAAGTTTCAATGATCTGGGTTGAAAAATGTGGAGGAAGTTGACTACATAAAATAGACAAAGTATCTTTGTCCATAATGTCACTGAAAATTGACAAAGTTTCAAAATATGGAAAAATCAGTTGCTTTTTTAAACACTTGTACAATGTGAGATGCACAACTTCAATATATATACACAAACAGTGTAAGGAGTTGATTACACAAAATAGGTATTCCTTTTCCCTCTCAGTCCTATTCCTGCTGTTCCCAATGACCTGGATTTGCACTTTGTATTAACCTGATAAAAAAATACTCAAAACACAGGTAAGTATACTAAACAATATTTAACACAAAAAAAGAAATTGTACAAAATAAACAAATTAACAAGAGCCTGTATTGCTCACCTGGTTTATATAGGTTATCAACAAAACAAGAACTAGATGAAATGATGAAATCTTATAGAGAACCTTCCATAAATATTTTCTATAAAATTTCGCTTTATTTCGCCAAACGTTTTAAGAGAAGATTTTTAGAAATCAACCAACCAGAAACAAGAATTGCATATGCCGTAAATGTTTGTTAATGGATCGGGACAAAATGGTCAATCTTTATAGAGGACCTTCTATAGATACTTCCTACCAAGTTTCGGTTCATTTGGCCGAGTGGTTTCAGAGAAGAAGATTCAAATGTGAAAAGTTAACAGACAGACGACGGATGCCAAGTGATGACAAAAGTTCACCTGGTCTTTGGCCAGGTGAACAAAAAACTAATGTTTGAGATAAAACAACAAAATTCAAAATAAAATAAAAAAGGTTAACAATTATATCAATATGCATTCGATGCAAAAAAATACAGCTTTGAGCACTCTTACAAAACATAATATTATTCTTACAACACAAAATATACATGATGATTTGCTTTGCAATTCTTAGTCAGTTGACATAAGTATTTGTAACTTCCCATCTTCCCCTTTATACTTCAAATAAAACAATAATTAAAATATATATATACAGAGGTCACGTCTTGACCAATTTTACTGAAATATTCACTCACAAACATTCTATTAGTTTTCTTAATCATTTCATATATAATTTGTGATTTAAGATTTTCAAAATTTCACGAGTTAAACATTAATCTGAATTTCAACCTCACAAACTACGATATTAAATAATTATAGTTCTTTTGAAGAATTGAAGATTGTGATGAAATTTTCAAAATTTGAAAATTATGAATCAAAACATTATTTGAAAATTTGCATGACAAAGTAGATAACTATTCTCTTGTGATTGAAAATTTTATTAGAATTGAACAAAAAATGACTTATGGTGAATTTTTTGACAAAAATATGGTTTTATATGAAATATATAGAGAAAAAATTTGAAGCGGCAAAAAATTACAATGACTTTTAAATATGTACACTGACTGTACAGTCTTGTGTGAAATATACAACTACAATAGAAATATATTCCAGAAATGTTTTTTTTGTAGATCAGTTTCAAAATACAAAAATGTAAATGGTTGTGTAAATTCTGATTGTTTTTTTTTATATATTTTTGGAGATTTCTTTCGTGAAGTTAAGTAGCTTACCATTCAGTAATTACCGTGGCCATGTTGGGTCATTTTAAAAATGAAAAAAAAATCAAAAATCAGAACACATGTATACAGTAATACAATAATTTATTGTGGTCAACAAATTTAAAAAAAAAATGGCTGTGGAAGACATAAATGTTAAAGTATTAAAATTAAAGGCTTATTTAGTCATTATAACCAAACTATTTAACATTTCAATGAAAATCTGGTATGATTAAGTGACATTTATTTGGCGAGATTCTTCAAAATTTTCATTTTTTAATTGGATGTGGATGTGGATGTGATAATACTGACAATTTGTAATTAGATCTTGTTCAGAGTTAATTATATTAAACACTTGGCAAAACATTGCCTTAATAGGGTAGCACTTTGTTATTACCCATAACTAGAAAATCCTGAAAGTACCGGTATACTAAAAATGCCTAGATACCATAGATATTAGGAATATTTATTAATAAGCAATTTTTGCAATGCCACGTCTACATCAAATAAAACAGTCAATCTATCACCACATGTGTTTCTGATTGGCTTTTACTTTCTGGTTTGATTGGTTTGATTTAAATTCACTCATAGCATTAACTAAGAAATCAATTTCATGTCCTTCCATCATAGTAAACTCAAGCTGACAGTCAAATTCCTGCTGAAATGACTCCAGGAATGGTACAACAGCATCGTGAATGTGTATAGTGTAACCCTTTTCTTTGGTCAGTGAAGTTACTTCTTTTCCTTCAATTCCACATGGTACGATGTCTTTGTACCAATCTAAATCAGTGTTACAATTCAGTGACACCCCATGTGTAGTGACAAATCTTGTCCCATGAACACCTACAACAACAAGGAAACATGTTTAATGTTTTCATAATTTACAAATACATATGTTTTATTTGTCAATTAGTATGCCTATAAAGGCAGTAAAATGATAATATGTATATTACCTTGATTGACAAATGATTGGACATTGAAGAATACTATACAAACAAGTACCCCATGTTACACACAGATAAATACAGTCAAACCTCCCCAAGCAGTCACCTCAGCAGTCACTTGTATTTAAGGGATTGTCTTTTTCCTGTCTTGTCATAGAAAATTTATGAATTTTGACCTCTTTTAAGAAGTCACCTGTCTCAAAAGAACACTTTTTTTTGTCTCAAAGGTGACCTCTTAATACAGGTTTGACCGTATTACATACATGTAGATTGACAAATGATAACAAACATTCAAGAATACTATACAAACATCTTCTTGTCATGTAAAGTTTGAATTAAATACAGTGCTTCTTCTAACAAGGTATTATCAAGGTCAACTTGTTTAATCCAATATTTAATCATTACATTAAAGAACAATGGGAATCAACCAACTTCAGCCATCTCAGCAGCATTAGTACAGCATTTCCCTAAACCAAAGATGGCTAGTATTACTGTGAGCACAGCTCACTAAGATATACCCCCCGCTCCCCACATCTGTCCAACCTATTTCCATAACCAAAACATTACTGATTGTTCCGACCAAAAATGAAGGGGGCCCTCCTCTCTTCACCAGTAAGCTGCTGATAAAATTTCAAAACATTCTGAGAAACACTACTCAAGTTATCATACGACATAGGGTAAAAATCCTATTTTCCGTCATATCAAGTCCAATAACTCTGGAATGGCAAAAGTGAAAATCGTCAAAAATGAAAGGGATCCTCCTCTCTTCACCGGTAAGCTGCTGATAAAATTTCAAAAGATTCTGAGAAACACTACTCAAGTTATCATACGACATAGGGTAAAAATCCTATTTTCCGTCATATCAAGTCCAATAACTCTGGAACGACAAAAGTGAAAATCGTCAAAAATGAAAGGGATCCTCCTCTCTTTACCAATAAGCTGCTGATAAAATTTCAAAACATTCTGAGAAACACTACTCAAGTTATCATACGACATAGGGTAAAAATCCTATTTTCCGTCATATCAAGTCCAATAACTCTGGAACGACAAAAGTGAAAATCGTCAAAAATGAAAGGGATCCTCCTCTCTTTACCAATAAGCTGCTGATAAAATTTCAAAACATTCTGAGAAACACAACTCAAGTTATCATACGTCATAGGGTAAAAATCCTATTTTCCATCATATCAAGTCCAATAATTCTGGAACGGCAAAAGTGAAAATCGTCAAAAAAGAAAGGGATCTCTTCTCTTCACCAATAAACAGCTGATAAAATTTTAAAAGATTCTAAGAAACACAACTCAAATTATCGTACGACATAGGATTTGTCTACAGACGGACGGACATGGTGAAACCAGTATACCCCCCTACAACTTCGTTGCGGGGGGTATAAATATACATCCTTTAATAATAAGATCAAATAAGTGATGATAGTACTCTCTGAACTAAGTAATAGAATTAATCATGTATGTCTAATGTATTTTTGTAAATTGTAAAACTGTTTTGTTATTGGAGAGGATTTGAATAGGCCTAGCCTGTTGAGTTTTTCAATAAACTATTTGAAATTGAAATGATCATTATAATACAGGGAAAATAGCAAAACATATACAAAATGTATATGGTGTATAAGAAGTCTTTCATATGCAGGATCACATTACCTCTAGCTTATTTTTCTGCTTTAAATTACTAGGCTCCATAAATTATTTCAAAAGAATACAAACTTTAAAGGGTCTATATCAAAGAAGTCGTAACCATTCGAGGGCTTTAATATATTATCTAGGATGTGTTGTAAATATAACATGTTGTCAACCATTTACCATTATGTTCAAAGTTCAATATATTTCCTAATGTAGCCTAAAAATAGACTGGTTATATGAAGATGTCCATAAATATTTATATTTGGTGGGAGGGGTACATGATACAACATTCCTTATTTTCCATATACAGTGAAACCTGTCTATGGCCAAAAAAAAATATATGTGTGTTTACTGTCACATGTCAAAAAAATCTAGGGTCATTCGGTCGGGATTAATTTTTTTTTTTTTTTTTTTATTATCGACAAAACCGGAAATAGTCGTTCCCGGTTCCGGAATCCAATTTTCAAAAATTCCGGTAAAATGACGAATTATGCAGTTTTTCTACCTTCTTTGCTCTCAATTTCGACAAAAAGCTAGCAGTTGAATAAATAAAACATTGCTGCTGGTTAAACAGCAAAAATGGTTATCCGAATTCTGTGTAAAAATGCATAGGATCGCTAGCAAAAATTAGGGTAGGTCGGGTGACCGTAAACACACATATTTTTTTTTTGGCCTAAACCGAACACTGAGTAAACCGAAAACCTGCCTAAACCAGACAGACTTTACAATCCCATCTACTAAATGGAGTTAGGTTTAGACAGGTTTTACTGTACATGTATAATAAAGTTGTTTAACTAAAATTCAGTGTAATTCTAAGATTACTAAAATTCAGTGTAATTTTAAGTTGACTAAATTCAGTGTAATTCAACGCTAACTAAAATTCAGTGTAATTCAAAGTTGACTAAAATTCAGTGTAATTCTAAGATTACTAAAATTCAGTGTAATTCTAAGTTGACTAACATTCGATGTAATTCTAAGTTGACTAAAATTCAGTGTTATTCAAAGTTGACTAAAATTCAGTGTAATTCTAAGATTACTAAAATTCAGTGTAATTCTAAGTTCACTAACATTCAGTGTAATTCTAAGTTCACTAAAATTCAGTGTAATTCTAAGATTACTAAAATTCAGTGTAATTCTAAGTTCACTAACATTCAGTGTAATTCTAAGTTGACTAAAATTCAGTGTAATTCCAAGTTGACTAAAATTCAGTGTAATTCTAAGTTGACTAAAATTCAGTGTAATTCTAAGTTGACTAAAATTTAGTGTAATTCTTAGTTGACTAAAATTCAGTGTAATTCTTAGATGACTAAAATTCAAAGTAACTTTTAAGTTGACTAAAATTCAGTGCAATTCTTAGTTGACTAAAATTCAGTGTAATTCTAAGTTGACTAAAATTCATTGCAATTCTTAGTTGACTAAAATTCAGTGTAATTCTAAGTTGATTAAAATTCAGTGTAATTCTAAGTTGACTAAAATTCAGTGTAATTCTTAGTTGACTAACATTCGGTGTAATTCTAAGTTGACTAAAATTCAGTGTTATTCAAAGTTGACTAATATTCAGTGTAATTCTAAGATGACTAAAATTCAGTGTAATTCTAAGTTGACTAAAATTCAATGTAATTCTAAGTAGACTAAAATTCAGTGTAATTTTAAGTTGACTAAAATGCAGTGTAATTCTTAGTTGACTAAAATTCAGTGTAATTCTAAGTTGACTAAAATTCAGTGTAATTCTAAGTTGACTAAAATTCAGTGTAATTTTTAGTTGACTAACATTCAGTGTAATTCTAAGTTGACTAACATTCAGTGTAATTCTAAGTTGACTAAAATTCAGTGTAATTTTAAGTTGACTAAAATTCAGTGTAATTCTAAGTTGACTAAAATTCAGTGTAATTCTTAGTTGACTAACATTCGGTGTATTTCTTAGTTGAAGTTCACTGAAAGTATTATACATGTAACTCATTTTGTTTATACCATCATTATAACAGTCTTTACATTAACACATATAAATTCAGTACATCTTTCTGTTGAGTATCAAATAATAGCTGGACATTGTAATGACATTTAAATTATCTAATTCATAGCTGTGGCCCCATAGCTTTTAACACTCTTTTTTCTTTTTATGATAAAAAAATGGTTTTAATAGTTACGGTTCCACTGCTATTCTTATACACTAACAAAATGCCTGTTATTGTGTACATAATGGTTCACATGCTTACCTAGACTCTATGTAAGCAAGAGTGTGATAAAATTAAATATAGAACATGGGCTCTAGTAAATGTTGTAACTTACCAATCGCTCCAATCTTACTATCTTCAATCCACACCCCAGTTTCTTCTGTTGCATGTGCTTTAAGACCAAAATGTCGGCAGGTTTCAATCATGGTTTTCTCTAAGGAACTGATATAGCTTCTCATGCTTGGTGTAAAATTATGTAAATTAAGTACAGGGTATGCCACTAATTGTCCATGTCCATGAAATGTGATTAAACCACCTCGGTTTGTTCTATAAAATTCAGCACCAAGATTCTTCAGTTTTCGTTCATCTTCTTCAGAATAATCTTTAGATCTAATACCTGTGGTATACACTGGATTGTGTTCAACAAGTAAAAGTACGTTTTCACCATTTACTCCCGCCACACCCTTGATATAGTCTAAATGTTGACGAGCAAATCTTGTCTGTATACAGTTAGCATTCATAAATCCCATACGTCCAAGATTCACGACGTTCACTAATCTATTCCTCGACATTGAGTTTTTCACTTATTTAGTCCAATTCTCTTGATTTTGAAAGGAAATACAAGTTTTGCCGTGAAAACTCACTACCTTGACCTTTAATAGACAGACTGAAAAAATGAAATAAAACTGTTATGGTCAACAATATGAAAATCTGCAACAATATGAAACACTACTCTTGGTAAACTACAAATAAAATATTAATAAATTCTCCAGTGTACATGTGATATTTCAACCCTTGACTAGATGATTTATATTTTATAGGGTGTATATAATATTGCATTTGAATTTTTAAAATGTCATGCATCTCAACACATACACAATAATGTAATTCCCGCCTTAATATCTTAAATATGTATAATGCACATTATAATATTTATACATGTATAGTCTAATTATTACTAAACAAATGGAATGGTCCTGGCATGCATATCTTAATATATTTAACCTAAAGATTAAATATGCCTATGGCCTCCAAGGTAATCTTTAATAAGTCTGTTGATTCCTGACAAACAATTCTCATTACCGGGTGCAATGTACTTTTATAAATAGATCTGAACCACATGACTGTTTTAAGCTGTTGACACTTCTCAATATGTGTGGATTTTGTCCAAAAACATATTTCCTTCTTAATCAAGAGAAAATATAAACCAGAGGCTCTCAAGAGCCTGTATCGTTCACCTGGTAATAAAAAAAACCAATTGGTCCTATGTAAAAACTATGTCCTGCGTCATCTTGGAATTACGATCAACATAAAAAACACAAAGTTTGTAAAGGACCTTCCAATGATTGATGCACAGTTTAGGTTCAATCAGTGCAATAGTTTCAGAGAAGAATATATTTCTGTATTTTCCCCATATGGTTCTGTGTTAATACTATGACCTGTGGTGGCAGCCATCTTGGATTTCCGATCGGCATAAAAAAACAGGACCTTCCAATGATCATTCCTGGGCAGTTTGGTTTCAACTGTCCAAGTGGTTTCAGAGAAGAAGCATTTTGAAACATTTTTCCCATAGGGTCCAATGTTAAACTAAGTCCTGCCGTAGCCGCCATTTTGAATTTCATATCAGAATAAAAAACGTATATGTTGTAGAGGACCATTCAATGAACATTCATGTACAGTTTGGCTTTAATCATATTTGTAGTTTCTGAGAAGAAGGCATTTGAACATTTTCCCATAGGGTCCAATGTTAATCTATGTCCTGCGGTGGTGGCCATCTTGGATTTCCGATCGGCATAAAAAAACACACACCTTGTAGAGGACCTTCCAATGATCATTCCTGGGCAGTTTGGTTTCAATTATCCAAGTGGTTTCAGAGAAGAAGCGTTTTGAAACATTTTTCCCATAGGGTCCAATGTTAAACTAAGTCCTGCCGTAGCCGCCATTTTGAATTTCATATCGGAACAAAAAACGTAAAGTTTGTAGAGGACCATCCAATGTACACACATATGGACAGTTTGGCTTTAATCATATTTGTAGTTTGTGAGAAGAAGGCATTTGAACATTTTCCCATAGGGTCCAATGTTAATCTATGTCCTGCGGTGGTGGCCATCTTGGATTTCCGATCGGCATAAAAAACACACACCTTGTAGAGGACCTTCCAATGATTATTCCTGGGCAGTTTGGTTTCAATTATCCAAGTGGTTTCAGAGAAGAAGCGTTTTGAAACATTTTTCCCATAGGGTCCAATGTTAAACTATGTCCTGCCGTAGCCGCCATTTTGAATTTTATATCGGAACAAAAAACGCAAAGTTTGTAGAGGACCATCCAATGAACATTCATGTACAGTTTGGCTTTAATCATATTTGTAGTTTCTGAGAAGAAGGCATTTGAACATTTTCCCATAGGGTCCAATGTTAATCTATGTCCTGCGGTGGTGGCCATCTTGGATTTCCGACCGGCATAAAAAACAAAAAATTTGTAGAGGACCTTCCAATGATCATTCCTGGGCAGTTTGGTTTCAACTGTCCAAGTGGTTTCAGAGAAGAAGCATTTTGAAACATTTTTCCCATAGGGTCCAATGTTAAACTAAGTCCTGCCGTAGCCGCCATTTTGAATTTCATATCGGAACAAAAAACGTAAAGTTTGTAGAGGACCATCCAATGAACATTCTTGTACAGTTTGGCTTTAATCATATTTGTAGTTTCTGAGAAGAAGGCATTTGAACATTTTCCCATAGGGTCCAATGTTAATCTATGTCCTGCGGTGGTGGCCATCTTGGATTTCCGATCGGCATAAAAAACACACACCTTGTAGAGGACCTTCCAATGATCATTCCTGGGCAGTTTGGTTTCAATTATCCAAGTGGTTTCAGAGAAGAAGCGTTTTGAAACATTTTTCCAATAGGGTCCAATGTTAAACTAAGTCCTGCCGTAGCCGCCATTTTGAATTTTATATCGGAACAAAAAACGCAAAGTTTGTAGAGGACCATCCAATGAACATTCATGTACAGTTTGGCTTTAATCATATTTGTAGTTTCTGAGAAGAAGGCATTTGAACATTTTCCCATAGGGTGCAATGTTAATCTATGTCCTGCGGTGGTGGCCATCTTGGATTTCCAACCGGCATAAAAAACAAAAAATTTGTAGAGGACCTTCCAATGATCATTCCTGGGCAGTTTGGTTTCAACTGTCCAAGTGGTTTCAGAGAAGAAGCATTTTGAAACATTTTTCCCATAGGGTCCAATGTTAAACTAAGTCCTGCCGTAGCCGCCATTTTGAATTTCATATCGGAACAAAAAACGTAAAGTTTGTAGAGGACCATCCAATGAACATTCTTGTACAGTTTGGCTTTAATCATATTTGTAGTTTCTGAGAAGAAGGCATTTGAACATTTTCCCATAGGGTCCAATGTTAATCTATGTCCTGCGGTGGTGGCCATCTTGGATTTCCGATCGGCATAAAAAACACACACCTTGTAGAGGACCTTCCAATGATCATTCCTGGGCAGTTTGGTTTCAATTATCCAAGTGGTTTCAGAGAAGAAGCGTTTTGAAACATTTTTCCCATAGGGTCCAATGTTAAACTAAGTCCTGCCGTAGCCGCCATTTTGAATTTTATATCGGAACAAAAAACGCAAAGTTTGTAGAGGACCATCCAATGAACATTCATGTACAGTTTGGCTTTAATCATATTTGTAGTTTCTGAGAAGAAGGCATTTGAACATTTTCCCATAGGGTCCAATGTTAATCTATGTCCTGCGGTGGTGGCCATCTTGGATTTCCAACCGGCATAAAAAACAGAAACTTTGTAGAGGACCTTCCAATGATCATTCCTGGGCAGTTTAGTTTCAACTGTCCAAGTGGTTTCAGAGAAGAAGCATTTTGAAACATTTTTCCCATAGGGTCCAATGTTAAACTAAGTCCTGCCATAGCCGCCATTTTGAATTTCATACCAGAACAAAAAACGTAAAGTTTGTAGAGGACCATCTAATGAACATTCATGTACAGTTTGGCTTTAATCATATTTGTAGTTTCTGAGTAGAAGGCATTTGAACATTTTCCCATAGGGTCCAATGTTAATCTATGTATTGCGGTGGTGGCCATCTTGGATTTCCGATCGGCATAAAAAACATAAAATTTGTAGAGGACCTTCCAATGATCATTCCTAGGCAGTTTGGTTTCAATTATCCAAGTGGTTTCAGAGAAGAAGCGTTTTGAAACATTTTTCCCATAAGGTCCAATGTTAAACTAAGTCCTGCCGTAGCCGCCATTTTGAATTTCATACCAGAACAAAAAACGTAAAGTTTGTAGAGGACCATCTAATGAACATTCATGTACAGTTTGGCTTTAATCATATTTGTAGTTTCTGAGTAGAAGGCATTTGAATATTTTCCCATAGGGTCCAATGTTAATCTATGTCCTGCGGTGGCGGCCATCTTGGATTTCCGACCGGCATAAAAAACGGAAAATTTGTAGAGGACCTTCCAATGATCATTCCTGGGCAGTTTGGTTTCAACTGTCCAAGTGGTTTCAGAGAAGAAGCATTTTGAAACATTTTTCCCATAGGGTCCAATGTTAAACTAAGTTCTGCCGTAGCCGCCATTTTGAATTTCATATCAGAACAAAAAACCTTAAGATTGTAGAGGACCATCCAATGAACATTCATGTACAGTTTGGCTTTAATCATATTTGTAGTTTCTGAGAAGAAGGCATTTGAACATTTTCCCATAGGGTCCAATGTTAATCTATGTATTGTGGTGGCGGCCATCTTGGATTTCCGATCGGCATAAAAAACATAAAATTTCTAGAGGACCTTCCAATGATCATTCCTAGGCAGTTTGGTTTCAATTATCCAAGTGGTTTCAGAGAAGAAGCGTTTTGAAACATTTTTCCCATAGGGTTCAATGTTAAACTAAGTCCTGCCGTAGCCGCCATTTTGAATTTCATACCGGAACAAAAAACGTAAAGTTTGTAGAGGACCATCTAATGAACATTCATGTACAGTTTGGCTTTAATCATATTTGTAGTTTCTGAGAAGAAGGCATTTGAACATTTTCCCATAGGGTCCAATGTTAATCTATGTCCTGCGGTGGCGGCCATCTTGGATTTCCGACCGGCATAAAAAACAGAAAATTTGTAGAGGACCTTCCAATGATCATTCCTGGGCAGTTTGGTTTCAACTGTCCAAGTGGTTTCAGAGAAGAAGCATTTTGAAACATTTTTCCCATAGGGTCCAATGTTAAACTAAGTCCTGCCGTAGCCGCCATTTTGAATTTCATATCGGAACAAAAAACCTTAAGATTGTAGAGGACCATCCAATGAACATTCATGTACAGTTTGGCTTTAATCATATTTGTGTTTCTGAGAAGAAGGCATTTGAACATTTTCCCATAGGGTCCAATGTTAATCTATGTCCTGCGATGGCGGCCATCTTGGATTTTCGATCGGCATAAAAAACAGTAACTTGGTAAAGGACATTCCAATGATCATTCCTTTACAGTTTGGGTTCAGTCAGTTCATTAGTTTCGGAGAAGAAGATCTTTGAAATTTCAGCCAATCAGAGCATATTATTGGCCCTGGCAGCCATATTGAATATCCGACTGGAACGAAAAACAGTAACTTTGTAGAGGACCATCCAAGGAACATTCCTGCTAAGTTCGGTTCCAATCGGCCAAGTGGTTTCGGAGAAGAAGCTTGAAATGTGAAAAGTTTACAGACGACAGACGACAGACGACAGACGACGGACGCCAAGTGATG
The DNA here is from genome assembly GCA_963680875.1 of Bathymodiolus brooksi. Taxonomy (NCBI): domain Eukaryota; kingdom Metazoa; phylum Mollusca; class Bivalvia; order Mytilida; family Modiolidae; genus Bathymodiolus; species Bathymodiolus brooksi. Next base: position 136,623,924 of record OY804576.1, on the reverse strand, counting down.
GCAATAGTTCACATGGACCTTTGGTCCAGGTGAACTAATAAAACCTAAGAAAAAAAATTAATTCTAAAACCATATAAAAATAGATCATAATCCTGTTCCTGAAACCAACATTAACCTCTATTTAACATGTACATGAGTATCTTCTGGATCTTACAATAGTAACAATAAACTTATATTTGAAACTGTGTTGTCATTTAGGCAACCTTTATTTAATATACCTGTATGGGTCAAGCAAACAAAAAATTCAAGAAATACAAACAGGATAAGAATTCATGTGGAAACTATTGACAGTTTGGACCTTATTTCTATTTCTAAATTCTAATGAATGTTTTATAATGTCGCAGACACTATGTTAAAATTAAGAATTCTTCAACAAAACTTGGATAAACTTTTTTAAAAGAGTTATTTTAATTTGAAACGTTTTACTACAATCTATAAAAAAATGTTGTTCGTCATCAATTTTTGAACATTATATACATAATCTTTGATCATCTGAAATATTTTTGTATCGGCCAGTTTCAATTTCTAATGTGTGATTGCTTAAGGTAGCACTAGAGGCAAAATGGCATTTTTAATCGAATTTTCTTTTCTTGCATTTTTCAATAGATATATATGTACACTAACATATTACATCAAAGAAATGTCGGTATATTATCCAATTAATGTGTAACTAGCTAATTTATATATGTAAACAAAAGCAGTGGTCAAATCTGTTCTTATCTAAATAACAAGGAGGAGCTTATCTATCAATCAATGGTGTAATATAATAGCTTCCTTATCAGTCTACTGTTGACCTCTATTGACCACTATTTATATTGTGATTAATTTATGTAATGATGGATGAAGAAGCAATAAGTAAAAAAAGGAAAAAGTCTAGAAGGGGGAGAAGAACCACAAAAAGTCTAGAAGGGGGAGAAGAACCACAAAAAGTCTAGAAGGGGGAGAAGAACCACAAAAAGAAAGAAGGAAATGCACCCAGAGATAAAAGAATCTTTGAAATTATCAGACAAAGGATCTTATTTGTTGGGAGAAAGTTTGAAGTGATCTATTTGTTGGGAGAAAGTTTGGAATGATCTATTTGTTGGGAGAAAGTTTGAAATGATCTGTTTGTTGGGGGAAAGTTTGAAATGATCTATTTGTTGGGAGAAAGTTTTTTGCACATTATATTACATAATTTTTGATTAAATTGATTTTGAAATATGAAATTTAGTTTACAATAAAGAGCAATCTTTCAGAAACAAATAGATACCAAGATATTTAATTTCCATTTAGTAGTTTTTGAGAAATAAATCTTTTAAAGATTGGTAGTCAAGGCAAACAAAATTTCCCTCTAGTGCTACCTTAAACTGCAACATTTTAAAAGTTGTCTCAGTTTAAATCTATTTTCACTTTTCAATTAATCTTCTGTTTTAAATCTGTTTTCAATCTATGGTACTGTTACTATATTTTAAAATTTCTATACAAACATGATAAATATAACTTTGGTTTATCAGTCAGTTTAGTAAGTTTTTGTACTATAGGTTTCTGTGACAATATTTTTAAATTTTTTTTTCAAAAATTGTTTTACTTTATGAAAAGGTTTACCCAAATTTTCATATTCTCTAAACTCTATGTTGAATTCCCAGAATATTTTTTGTTGCAAAAGTATACCAAGAGTAAACTTCTTTATTATGAAGATTCTTATTGATGCTATATTACTAAGATTATTTTATCAATGGATTAATATCATTTAAATTTATTCAAGCATAATATAACATCACTTGAATTTTTATATAAATACATGTAAACCTATAGAAAATCTCCCCCTATTTTGATTTTGCTGCAATATACAGGTTGTTTACATTCAAAGACTGATTACAAAATTTATTACTGATTTTTTTCATACTGAATTTTTTCTTCCAATGACTATAAGTGTCAAAACAAATTCCATTTGTTTGATCTATTAAATGCTCAAAAAATTGATGATCATCTATAAACCAAATACTATTATAAAGAATGACAAGTCTTATCAAAATATTGAAACATTAGTCTATGAATAGATGGTCATTTTTCGGTCAATGCAGTTTTTAAAATTTTCTCATAGGTCACAGAAAAAATAATATGAGTCAGATAAAAAACATATTGTTTAATATGTTAACAGGTTATTTCTATCCAATTTGACTATTGGTATAAACTACTACAGATCAGCTGTCAAACTAAAAGGTTATTCAGCCAGTTTTTCAAGCAGCCCACCTTGTGATGAGATAGAATTTCCACAACAGCATTTGTTTTCATGGGGGGGGGGGGGGGGGGGGGGGGTCGTGGTCATGATCGTATGGTGATTGGATTTACAACTACATTTGTACCTGTACAATCAGTTGCTATCACCACTAAAGTTGTGAGTTTGAACCCCGCTCAAGCGAGATCTACTAGATACAACATTATGTGATAAAGTTTGTCAGTGAATTGCGGCAGGTCTGTGATTTTCTCCGGGTACTCTGGTTTCCTCCATCAATAAAACTGACCACCGCAGTATAACTGAAATATTGTTGAAAGTGACATTAAACACCATAAACCAAACCAAACCTAAATGTTGAATCTCTATACATGTAAACAATCATTGTAAAACCATTTCTATTATGAAGAAAGTTTATAACTACAATTTGTTTCCACAACAACATAGCAAAAATCTATAACTTTTTCAAATTATGTAATGAATTCCAATAAAATGTATCAGTCAATTAACATAGGCCTGTAGACATGGTTTTTCAAGGGGTTTCAAAATATTTGTGATGCGGCATGGTACTGAGGCAGAGGATCGCAAGTACTCCAGAACAACTCTGCCTACGAATTGTGTAATTCTTCAAGTAATCTTATTATTTTAGCTAGAACGTATACTTCATTAAGCAAGGATATTAGTTATTTTTACAATTCCTACTTACCCCCTTATATGATGCAATATAATAGTTATATGCCGTTAGTTAAAAGTTTCTGTGACTGCCTACACAAATTACTTCCCCTTCATTAAACAAACTATTGCTATTTAATACAATATGTTACAAGAAACAAGGATTAATAAGAAGTTATTAACGATTTAATATAAAAAATAGAGTATTTCCTTCTATTTTACACAATTTATAAAGATTTTAAGCTTTAGTTAGTTTGTATCATTTTCCTTCAGAATAGTATAAAGTAATACCTTTTTCACAAGGTTGAATTATGTAAGTCCATTCTAAACTTAAGTCATGTTTACATAACAAGGTAATATTTTCCTTATTAAACTTGGTTTAGGTCGCCACCCACAGTTGTCATTGATGTTCTATCTGTCTTTAATTGTGTCATGTGACTTGTTACAAATGAGAATTCACTTAACAATGACAACGACCATCAATTTATACTTATATTTATAGTTAATTTTCTATTTTTTATATGTTATTTATGTGATCTAAATCACATCCAGGTCAAACAGTCATTAACAGCCTAACAGGTCTATAGAGTTGTGTTCAAGTTTAAATTAATTTTCTCTCTTTTTTATGTTATTTATAATGTGATCTACATCAAATCCAGGTTAAACAGTAACTAACAGGCCTATATAGAGTTGTGTTCAAGTTTAAATTAATTTTCTCTCTTTTTTATGTTATTTATAATGTGATCTAAATCAGATCCAGGTTAAACAGTCACTAACAGGTCTATATAGAATTGTATTAAAGTTTAAAATTCCTCAAGGTAAATACAAAAATATGCATGTCTGAAACTCCTGAAAACGATGTACAACAATTACCAATATAGAAGATGATGTTCCTATAAATGTATGAAATGCATATCAGACATAATTTTTAGTCAGCAATTATATGGTTCAAAAGAATTTTGGAAACATTTAGTTTCCCAGGAGCCTGTAATCGCTCACCTGGTTTTCAATTTGTCTTCTAAACTTTATAGAAAAATATCAGCCGATTCTTTTTTTCTTTTTCTTTGCCATTTGATGAAATCTCTATTAAATTAGTAATTTTGGCCATCTTGGATGGAGCATGGATGGTGGGGGTGAGGATATCACAGATAATTCTAAAAGTGGGCGAAGCAATGGCCATTTCAGCTCAAATTTCTGAGCAGATTTTAATATGATATTTTTCTCTTAAAATAAAATATGCATAATTGGTATTAATCGGCTGAAAGAAAAGAAAAAAATCACAGGAAAATACACCATGTACGATGTAGCAGCAGTTAAAATTTGATCTCATAAAGCAGCAATATTTGAAAAGACAATTAAAGAAATTTCTATTTTTAATAACAGCAGCCATCTTGAATGAAGGGTGGGACTGTCAGACATAATTTTGAATGGGGACCACACAAGGACCATCCATACCAGCCAAGCTTGGTTTAACTTGGTTCAATGATTTCAGAAGAGAAGATTAAAATATGAGTGTTTATAAGTACATTTTAATGGCAAAAGCTCATCTTTGGCTTGCGAACTGAAAACTAGAGGCTCCCAGGAGCCTGTAATCGCTCACCTGGTTTTCAATTTGACATCTAAATTTGATAGAAAATGGGGATGTTACACATAATTTTGAAAGTGGGCCACCCAAAGATCATTTCAACTCAAATTTCTGAGCAAAAGATTTTGATGTGATTTTTATCTCATAATATTCCTAAACGGAATAAACTGGCTAAAAAAAATCTCACAGAAAAACCCAGAATAAATGTTAAACTACTCATTGCCATATAGCTGCAGTTAAAATTTGAGTTCATTTTGATTTCTAATAAAGTGGAAATTGACAACTAAAGAAATTTCTATTTTTAGTAACAGCAGCCATTTTGAATGGAGGGCGGGGCTGTCAGACACAATATTGAAAGGGGACCACCCAAGGACCATCCCAGCCAAATTTGCTTTAATTTGGTTCAGCGGTTTCAGAGCAGAAGATTTAAATGTGATCTTTTATCAAAATATGTCTAATTTGCATAATCGGTATAAATCGGCTGAAAGAAAAATTTCACAGAAAAACTCGGAATATATGTTAAACTACTCATTGCCATGTAGCTGCAGTTAAAATTTGAGCTCATTTTGACTTATACTAAAGCAGCAATGGAAAATTGAAGAAATTTCTATTTTTAGTAACAGCAGCCATCTTGAATGGAGGGCGGGGCTGTCAGACACAATTTTGAAAGGGACCCACCCAGGGACCATCCCTGCCAGCTTTGGTTTAATTTGGTTCAGCGGTTTCAGAGGAGAAGATTTAAATGTGATCTTTTATAAAAATATGCCTAATTTGCATAATCGGTATATATCGGCTGAAAGAAAAATTTCACAGAAAAACCCGGAATATATGTTAAACTACTCCTTGCCATGTAGCTGCAGTTTTGACTTATACTAAAGCAGCAATGAACAATCAAAAATTTCATCCCCCCTTTTTCTATTTTTAGCTTGGTGGCCATCTTGGTTGGAAGTCGGGATCACCGGACACAATTTTGGAAGGGGGCCATCCAAGGACCATTCCACCAAAGTTTGGTTCAAATTGGCCCAGTGGCTTCAGAGGAGTTGATTAAAATGTGAAAAGTTAACGGACGGACGGACGACAGACGACGGACGCTCAGTGGTGACAATAGCTCACCTGACCCTTTGGGTTGGGTCAGGTGAGCTAAAAAAAGAATTGTAAGAATATCTACCCTGAATTTTACCTTTTTTCATTTAATAGCTCAATGTTAAGATTTCAAAATAATTAGTCAAAAGAAACACTTGAAAACATTTTCTATATATTCATAGAAAAAAGCTGAAAGACAATTGTAATATAATACAAATGCAGTCTTTGCAGTCAGTTAAAAATATGTGAGACCTACCTTCAGTTGATCACCTGTATACTTATAAAATATTCTTCTTTTAAATACAATATTCTATCTATTAATTTTTTAATTTTATCTAAAGTACAAAGGTATATGTAGGATGTTAATCATCTATTACCATCATGCAACAAGATGAACTGTGAGCTAATGCTCACTTATGATACCCCCGCTCATCGGCAAACAGGAAGTAGGAATCTGACGGGTCAAAAAACGCTTCCCACGATATGGGGTACCTATATGAAGCTTGTGACCAAATATCAGATTTCTGTCATCAATAGTTGCTGAGAAAAATGCGACAAAAAATGAGCATATATGTTCAATGTGTATAAAAATCAACAAAGTCGGCAAACAGGAAGTAGGAATCTGATAGATCCAAAAATGCTTCCCACGATATGGGGTACCTATATGAAGCTTGTGACCAAATATCAGATCTCTGCTATCAATAGTTGCTGAGAAAAATGTGACGAAAAATGTGCATATATGTTCAATGTGTATAAAAACCAACTAAGTCGGCAAACAGGAAGCAGGAATCCAAAATCACTTCCCACAATATGGCATACCTATATGAAGCTTGTGACCAAATATCAAGATTTCTGTCATCAATAGTTGCTTAGAAAAATGTGCATATACAAATGTATGTTAAATATGTATAAAAATCAACAAAATCGACAAACAGGAAGTAGGAATCTGATGGGTCCAAAAACGCTTCCCACAATATGGGGTACCTATATGAAGCTTGTGACAAAATATCAGATATCTGGCATCAATAGTTGCTGAGAAAAATGCTACGAAAAATGAGCATATATGTTCAATGTGTATAAAAACCAAGTAAGTCGGCAAACAGGAAGTAGGAATCTGACGGGTCCAAAAACGCTACCCACAATATGAAGCTTGTGACCAAAAATCAGATTTCTGCCATCAACAGTTACTGAGAAAAATGCGACGAAAAATATCTTGGACGGACGGAAAGACGGACAGAGGTAAAACAGTATACCCCCCTCCCCCTTCGGGGAGTTGGGGTATAAATATAAATATTCTGTGTGTTCATGTTTCTAACACTTTTTATTTCTTGGAATAGAGGTAAAGAAAAATTTGCTCCACATACAGAAAACACCCTTATAGGCACCTTGGCACCTCTTGTTTTGGAAGTTGATGGATATAAATGTCCTAGCTTGGGACAGGTACAAAAAATTGGAAAGGGTTACAACTAGTTAATGGAATCCCTACCTCCATATAGTTGTAAAAAAAACTAGTATTACTGTGAGCACAGCTCACAAAGATATACCCCCCGCTCCCCACATCTGTTCAACCTATTTCCATAACTAAAACATTACTGATTGTTCTGACCAAAAATGAAAGGGACCCTCCTCTCTTCACCGGTAAGCTGCTGATAAAATTTCAAAACATTCTGAGAAACACTACTCAAGTTATCATACGACATAGGATAAAAATTCTATTATCCGTCATATCAAGTTCAATAACTCTGGAACGGCAAAAGTGAAAATCGTCAAAAATGAAAGGGATCCTCCTCTCTTCACCAGTAAGTTGCTGATAAAATTTCAAAACATTCTGAGAAACACTACTCAAGTTATCATATGACATACATGTAGGGTAAAAACACTATTTTCCGTCATATCAAGTCCAATAACTCTGGAAACGGCAAAAGTGAAAATCGTCAAAAATGAAAGGGATCCTCCTCTCTTCACCAGTAAGCTGATGATAAAATTTCAAAACATTCTGAGAAACACTACTCAAGTTATCATACGACATAGGGTAAAAATCCTATTTTCCGCCATATCAAGTCCAATAACTCTGGAACGGCAAAAGTGAAAATCGTCAAAAAAGAAAGGGATCCTCCCCTCTTCACCAGTAAACAGCTGATAAAAATTTAAAAGATTCTAAGAAACACAACTCAAGTTATCGTACGACATAGGATTTGTCTACAGACGGACGGACGGACATGGTGAAACCAATATACCCCCCTACAACTTCGTTGTGGGGGATATAACAACTATTCAGTAAAACGGCTGAGGCTAGTCACATAGTACTCATCTGTACCATGTTCAATACAATTTCAAACATTTTTATTACTAAATAAAACATTCTTAATAATAAATAAACCATTACACAGATGTTCAATAAACAAATACCATAATAATTAAATATCATTAAAACAATGACACTATTATAATGCTTAGAAATGTCATCACGTTTCTCTCAAAAGCATCAGACAATAGAATGGCATGGTGTTTATACAGTAATTAAAATTGTTTATATTATCAAGCGCCGATTTATATACTATAGGGGTGAATTCATAAATCAATGGAGCGAAGAAAAACCTTACAATGGGGTAGATATTTAATGTATAAAATGGGTAGAATTTTAGGGCTTCAAAGACATTCAATTAATAAAATATGTTTGTATTTATTAAGAAAAACATAGGTATCACATTGCAAACACTTTCTTCAACATAAAATTATCCTTTTCTAAACATTAAAAATGTACATTTGTATCTTCTAAACATTAAAAATGTACATTTGTATCTTGACTATCTAAATGAGTGAGTTAGTGGTTGTTGTTTAATGCCAATTCAGCAATTTTTCAGCTATATCATGGCGAGAACAAGTTAATTTTCAATGAGATGATGATGAGGTCCACTTTGTACTAGACCAACACGCTGAGTTGGATTTTTATAGTGACTAACTCACCGAAACAACAGTCCACGGGTAGACATGTCGCACCACTCGGACACATTATTCCGATTCCGAGCCAACCTGTTTTTGCTCTTTCTACTTAATGCTGCGTGCTTAGCGGAGAAGCAACAAATACCAATTTCATAGTCTTTGGTTTGACCCACGATCTACCACACTCGAGGCGAGCACACTAACCATTACACCACAGATGCAGTTCTGTATCTAAATGATAGTTATACCTAAGATTAGCACTGAAACACAATGAAATAAAAAAAAAGTTGAAATATCACTTCACAAGTTTGGGGTATTTTTGTTGCACCTTTCTCTGTATAAAGCTTGACAGATGCTGTTTATATCATTTGGTCTCAAGATTTCTTCATCCATGGCAAACAATTATTTTTGAAGGTCTAGTTTGCATTTTCAGTATTAGTGCTTTTTAATTAAATATGATAATAAATATTTAAATATGTATACTTTCATTTACACTGGATCCACTGTAAGACTAATTACAGGTAAATTTCATTAATCCATTTTTAGACATTATTCACATTTCTCCCACAATTTTCTTCTTGTTAGAAATGTCAAAAAGGGTCACCCTCAACTTCAAATCAAGAGCAGTTTTCAGTCAACTATTTCTTCCATTTCTTATGATTTTACTGCCCACATTTGAGTATTGTACTCACTTATAAAGTCAATCCTTCTGCAGTAAAAAAAATTGGCTTGATAATCAATCTAATTAAAATTTGATCTTTAATTACTCCCGGTTTTGTTATGTCGCGCATAAAGTATGTGCGACACAACTGGGAGCAATCAAAGATTATTTCAAACTTTCCCCAAACAAATAGATCATTTCAAACTTTCTCCCAACAAATAGATCATTTCAAATTTTCTCCCAACATAGATCATTTCAAACTTTCCCCCAACAAACAGATCACTTCAAACTTTCTCCCAACAAACAGATCATTTCAAACTTTCTCCCAACAAACAGATCATTTCAAACTTTCTCCCAACAAATAGATCATTTCAAACTTTCTCCCAACAAACAGATCATTTCAAACTTTCTCCCAACAAATAGATCATTTCAAACTTTCTCCCAACAAATAGATCATTTCAAACTTTCTCCCAACAAACAGATCATTTCAAACTTTCTCCCAACAAATAGATCATTTCAAACTTTCTCCCAACAAATAGATCATTTCAAACTTTCCCCCAACAAATAGATCATTTCAAACTTTCTCCCAACAAATAGATCACTTCGAACTTTCTCCCAACAAACAGATCTATCATTTCAAACTTTCTCCCAACAAATAAATCATTTCAAACTTTCTCCCAACAAATAGATCATTTCAAACTTTCCCCCAACAAATAGATCATTTCAAACTTTCTCCCAACAAACAGATCATTTCAAACTTTCTCCCAACAAATAGATCATTTCAAACTTTCTCCCAACAAACAGATCATTTCAAACTTTCTCCCAACAAATAGATCACTTCAAACTTTCTCCCAACAAATAGATCATTTCAAACTTTCTCCCAACAAACAGATCACTTCAAACTTTCTCCCAACAAATAGATCATTTCAAACTTTCTCCCAACAAACAGATCATTTCAAACTTTCCCCCAACAAATAGATCATTTCAAACTTTCTCCCAACAAACAGATCATTTCAAACTTTCTCCCAACAAATAAATCATTTCAAACTTTCTCCCAACAAACAGATCATTTCAAACTTTCTCCCAACAAATAGATCACTTCAAACTTTCTCCCAACAAATAGATCATTTCAAACTTTCTCCCAACAAACAGATCATTTCAAACTTTCTCCCAACAAATAGATCATTTCAAACTTTCTCCCAACAAATAGATCACTTCAAACTTTCTCCCAACAAATATATCATTTCAAACTTTCCCCCAACAAATAGATCATTTCAAACTTTCCCCCAACAAATAGATCATTTCAAACTTTCCCCCAACAAATAGATCATTTCAAACTTTCTCCCAACAAATAGATCATTTCAAACTTTCTCCCAACAAATAAATCATTTCAAACTTTCTCCCAACAAACAGATCATTTCAAACTTTCTCCCAACAAATAGATCATTTCAAACTTTCTCCCAACAAACAGATCATTTCAAACTTTCTCCCAACAAATAGATCACTTCAAACTTTCTCCCAACAAACAGATCATTTCAAACTTTCTCCCAACAAATAGATCATTTCAAACTTTCTCCCAACAAATAGATCACTTCAAACTTTCTCCCAACAAATAGATCATTTCAAACTTTCTCCCAACAAACAGATCATTTCAAACTTTCTCCCAAAAAATAGATCATTTCAAACTTTCTCCCAACAAATAGATCATTTCAAACTTTCTCCCAACAAATATATCATTTCAAACTTTCCCCCAACAAATAGATCATTTCAAACTTTCCCCCAACAAATAGATCATTTCAAACTTTCCCCCAACAAACAGATCATTTCAAACTTTCTCCCAACAAATAGATCATTTCAAACTTTCTCCCAACAAATAAATCATTTCAAACTTTCTCCCAACAAACAGATCATTTCAAACTTTCTCCCAACAAATAGATCATTTCAAACTTTCTCCCAACAAACAGATCATTTCAAACTTTCTCCCAACAAATAGATCACTTCAAACTTTCTCCCAACAAATAGATCATTTCAAACTTTCTCCCAACAAATAGATCATTTCAAACTTTCCCCCAACAAATAGATCATTTCAAACTTTCCCCCAACAAATAGATCATTTCAAACTTTCTCCCAACAAATAGATCATTTCAAACTTTCTCCCAACAAATAGATCATTTCGAACTTTCTCCCAACAAACAGATCTATCATTTCAAACTTTCTCCCAACAAATAAATCATTTCAAACTTTCTCCCAACAAACAGATCATTTCAAACTTTCTCCCACAAATAGATCATTTCAAACTTTCCCCCAACAAATAGATCATTTCAAACTTTCTCCCAACAAACAGATCATTTCAAACTTTCTCCCAACAAATAGATCATTTCAAACTTTCTCCCAACAAACAGATCATTTCAAACTTTCTCCCAACAAATAGATCACTTCAAACTTTCTCCCAACAAATAGATCATTTCAAACTTTCTCCCAACAAACAGATCACTTCAAACTTTCTCCCAACAAATAGATCATTTCAAACTTTCTCCCAACAAACAGATCATTTCAAACTTTCCCCCAACAAATAGATCATTTCAAACTTTCTCCCAACAAACAGATCATTTCAAACTTTCTCCCAACAAATAAATCATTTCAAACTTTCTCCCAACAAACAGATCATTTCAAACTTTCTCCCAACAAATAGATCACTTCAAACTTTCTCCCAACAAATAGATCATTTCAAACTTTCTCCCAACAAACAGATCATTTCAAACTTTCTCCCAACAAATAGATCATTTCAAACTTTCTCCCAACAAATAGATCACTTCAAACTTTCTCCCAACAAATATATCATTTCAAACTTTCCCCCAACAAATAGATCATTTCAAACTTTCCCCCAACAAATAGATCATTTCAAACTTTCCCCCAACAAATAGATCATTTCAAACTTTCTCCCAACAAATAGATCATTTCAAACTTTCTCCCAACAAATAAATCATTTCAAACTTTCTCCCAACAAACAGATCATTTCAAACTTTCTCCCAACAAATAGATCATTTCAAACTTTCTCCCAACAAACAGATCATTTCAAACTTTCTCCCAACAAATAGATCACTTCAAACTTTCTCCCAACAAACAGATCATTTCAAACTTTCTCCCAACAAATAGATCATTTCAAACTTTCTCCCAACAAATAGATCACTTCAAACTTTCTCCCAACAAATAGATCATTTCAAACTTTCTCCCAACAAACAGATCATTTCAAACTTTCTCCCAAAAAATAGATCATTTCAAACTTTCTCCCAACAAATAGATCATTTCAAACTTTCTCCCAACAAATATATCATTTCAAACTTTCCCCCAACAAATAGATCATTTCAAACTTTCCCCCAACAAATAGATCATTTCAAACTTTCCCCCAACAAATAGATCATTTCAAACTTTCTCCCAACAAATAGATCATTTCAAACTTTCTCCCAACAAATAAATCATTTCAAACTTTCTCCCAACAAACAGATCATTTCAAACTTTCTCCCAACAAATAGATCATTTCAAACTTTCTCCCAACAAACAGATCATTTCAAACTTTCTCCCAACAAATAGATCACTTCAAACTTTCTCCCAACAAATAGATCATTTCAAACTTTCTCCCAACAAATAGATCATTTCAAACTTTCCCCCAACAAATAGATCATTTCAAACTTTCCCCCAACAAATAGATCATTTCAAACTTTCTCCCAACAAATAGATCATTTCAAACTTTCTCCCAACAAATAGATCATTTCGAACTTTCTCCCAACAAACAGATCTATCATTTCAAACTTTCTCCCAACAAATAAATCATTTCAAACTTTCTCCCAACAAACAGATCATTTCAAACTTTCTCCCACAAATAGATCATTTCAAACTTTCTCCCAACAAACAGATCATTTCAAACTTTCTCCCAACAAATAAATCATTTCAAACTTTCTCCCAACAAACAGATCATTTCAAACTTTCTCCCAACAAACAGATCTATCATTTCAAACTTTCTCCCAACAATTAAATCATTTCAAACTTTCTCCCAACAAATAGATCATTTCAAACTTTCTCCCAACAAACAGATCATTTCAAACTTTCTCCCAACAAATAGATCATTTCAAACTTTCCCCCAACAAATAGACCATTCCAAACTTTCCCCCAACAAACAGATCATTTCAAACTTTCTCCCAACAAATAGATCATTTCAAACTTTCCCCCAACAAATAGATCATTTCAAACTTTCCCCCAACAAATAGATCATTTCAAACTTTCTCCCAACAAATAGATCATTTCAAACTTTCTCCCAACAAATAAATCATTTCAAACTTTCTCCCAACAAACAGATCATTTCAAACTTTCTCCCAACAAATAGATCATTTCAAACTTTCTCCCAACAAACAGATCATTTCAAACTTTCTCCCAACAAATAGATCACTTCAAACTTTCTCCCAACAAACAGATCATTTCAAACTTTCTCCCAACAAATAGATCATTTCAAACTTTCTCCCAACAAATAGATCATTTCAAACTTTCTCCCAACAAATAGATCACTTCAAACTTTCTCCCAACAAATATATCATTTCAAACTTTCCCCCAACAAATAGATCATTTCAAACTTTCCCCCAACAAATAGATCATTTCAAACTTTCCCCCAACAAATAGATCATTTCAAACTTTCTCCCAACAAATAGATCATTTCAAACTTTCTCCCAACAAATAAATCATTTCAAACTTTCTCCCAACAAACAGATCATTTCAAACTTTCTCCCAACAAATAGATCATTTCAAACTTTCTCCCAACAAACAGATCATTTCAAACTTTCTCCCAACAAATAGATCACTTCAAACTTTCTCCCAACAAACAGATCATTTCAAACTTTCTCCCAACAAATAGATCATTTCAAACTTTCTCCCAACAAATAGATCACTTCAAACTTTCTCCCAACAAATAGATCATTTCAAACTTTCTCCCAACAAACAGATCATTTCAAACTTTCTCCCAACAAATAGATCATTTCAAACTTTCTCCCAACAAATAGATCATTTCAAACTTTCTCCCAACAAATATATCATTTCAAACTTTCCCCCAACAAATAGATCATTTCAAACTTTCCCCCAACAAATAGATCATTTCAAACTTTCCCCCAACAAATAGATCATTTCAAACTTTCTCCCAACAAATAGATCATTTCAAACTTTCTCCCAACAAATAAATCATTTCAAACTTTCTCCCAACAAACAGATCATTTCAAACTTTCTCCCAACAAATAGATCATTTCAAACTTTCTCCCAACAAACAGATCATTTCAAACTTTCTCCCAACAAATAGATCACTTCAAACTTTCTCCCAACAAATAGATCATTTCAAACTTTCTCCCAACAAATAGATCATTTCAAACTTTCCCCCAACAAATAGATCATTTCAAACTTTCCCCCAACAAATAGATCATTTCAAACTTTCTCCCAACAAATAGATCATTTCAAACTTTCTCCCAACAAATAGATCATTTCGAACTTTCTCCCAACAAACAGATCTATCATTTCAAACTTTCTCCCAACAAATAAATCATTTCAAACTTTCTCCCAACAAACAGATCATTTCAAACTTTCTCCCACAAATAGATCATTTCAAACTTTCTCCCAACAAACAGATCATTTCAAACTTTCTCCCAACAAATAAATCATTTCAAACTTTCTCCCAACAAACAGATCATTTCAAACTTTCTCCCAACAAACAGATCTATCATTTCAAACTTTCTCCCAACAATTAAATCATTTCAAACTTTCTCCCAACAAATAGATCATTTCAAACTTTCTCCCAACAAACAGATCATTTCAAACTTTCTCCCAACAAATAGATCATTTCAAACTTTCCCCCAACAAATAGACCATTCCAAACTTTCCCCCAACAAACAGATCATTTCAAACTTTCTCCCAACAAATAGATCATTTCAAACTTTCCCCCAACAAATAGATCATTTCAAACTTTCCCCCAACAAATAGATCATTTCAAACTTTCTCCCAACAAATAGATCATTTCAAACTTTCTCCCAACAAATAAATCATTTCAAACTTTCTCCCAACAAACAGATCATTTCAAACTTTCTCCCAACAAATAGATCATTTCAAACTTTCTCCCAACAAACAGATCATTTCAAACTTTCTCCCAACAAATAGATCACTTCAAACTTTCTCCCAACAAACAGATCATTTCAAACTTTCTCCCAACAAATAGATCATTTCAAACTTTCTCCCAACAAATAGATCACTTCAAACTTTCTCCCAACAAATAGATCATTTCAAACTTTCTCCCAACAAACAGATCATTTCAAACTTTCTCCCAACAAATAGATCATTTCAAACTTTCTCCCAACAAATAGATCATTTCAAACTTTCTCCCAACAAATATATCATTTCAAACTTTCCCCCAACAAATAGATCATTTCAAACTTTCTCCCAACAAATAGATCATTTCAAACTTTCCCCCAACAAATAGATCATTTCAAACTTTCTCCCAACAAATAGATCATTTCAAACTTTCTCCCAACAAATAAATCATTTCAAACTTTCTCCCAACAAACAGATCTATCATTTCAAACTTTCTCCCAACAAATAAATCATTTCAAACTTTCTCCCAACAAACAGATCATTTCAAACTTTCTCCCAACAAATAAATCATTTCAAACTTTCTCCCAACAAATAGATCATTTCAAACTTTCTCCTATTTCAGAGAAATGAATTATAACACAGTACAATATAATTTCATACTTACATCTTATTCAGTGACACAGGATTCAGAATTACATGAAATCTCCCTGTAATTATCACATCCAACTACTAATCTACAATTCCACTAATTCCAGTATCAAATATAGGGCTATGGATAATGTAGTAATCCCTGTGTAAATATTTCCAGCACCCTACAATTAGATTTAGATTACTCAACATGTAATCAGTTGTTAATTTAAATAATAATGACATATTACAGGCATCAATAATCTATGATACAGATACAGAAAGACTAATAATTACTATTAAATCATGTTTTATTAGGCCAATGTTAAATAATATTTGTTTTCTTTCAGGTTAATTCTCATGAGAATAATTACTATTTGGTGATCATTAGATTTATTGTGAGACAAATCCAATACACAACTCTCTATGAGGACAGGACATCAATGAAAGCTTTGTGTTTGGGAGAATGCTACATGGCTGTTGAACTTAAAAGACAACATCAGAACATCAATGAAAGCCTTGTGTTTGGGAGAATACTATATGGCTGTTGAACTTAAAAGACAACATCAGGACATCAATGAAAGCCTTGTGTTTGGGAGAATGCTATATGGCTGTTGAACTTAAAAGACAACATCAGGACATCAATGAAAGCCTTGTGTTTGGGAGAATGCTATATGGCTGTTGAACTTAAAAGACAACATCAGGACATCAATGAAAGCCTTGTGTTTGGGAGAATGCTATGGCTGTTGAACTTAAAAGACAACATCAGGACATCAATGAAAGCCTTGTGTTTGGGAGAATGCTATGGCTGTTGAACTTAAAGACACCATCAGGACATCAATGAAAGCCTTGTGTTTGGGAGAATGCTATATGGCTGTTGAACTTAAAAGACAACATCAGAACATCAATGAAAGCCTTGTGTTTGGGAGAATGCTACATGGCTGTTGAACTTAAAAGACAACATCAGGACATCAATGAAAGCCTTGTGTTTGGGAGAATGCTATGGCTGTTGAACTTAAAAGACAACATCAGAACATCAATGAAAGCCTTGTGTTTGGGAGAATGCTACATGGCTGTTGAACTTAAAAGACAACATCAGAACATCAATGAAAGCCTTGTGTTTGGGAGAATGCTATGGCTGTTGAACTTAAAAGACAACATCAGGACATCAATGAAAGCCTTGTGTTTGGGAGAATGCTACATGGCTGTTGAACTTAAAAGACAACATCAGAACATCAATGAAAGCCTTGTGTTTGGGAGAATGCTATGGCTGTTGAACTTAAAAGACAACATCAGGACATCAATGAAAGCCTTGTGTTTGGGAGAATGCTACATGGTTGTTGAACTTAAAAGACAACATCAGGACATCAATGAAAGCCTTGTGTTTGGGAGAATGCTATGGCTGTTGAACTTAAAAGACAACATCAGAACATCAATGAAAGCCTTGTGCTTGGGAGAATGCTATGGCTGTTGAACTTAAAAGACAACATCAGGACATCAATGAAAGCCTTGTGTTTGGGAGAATGCTACATGGCTGTTGAACTTAAAAGACAACATCAGGACATCAATCAAAGCCTTGTGTTTGGGAGAATGCTATGGCTGTTGAACTTAAAAGACAACATCAGGACATCAATGAAAGCCTTGTGTTTGGGAGAATGCTATGGCTGTTGAACTTAAAAGACAACATCAGGACATCAATGAAAGCCTTGTGTTTGGGAGAATGCTACATGGCTGTTGAACTTAAAAGACAACATCAGGACATCAATGAAAGCCTTGTGTTTGGGAGAATGCTATGGCTGTTGAACTTAAAAGACAACATCAGGACATCAATGAAAGCCTTGTGTTTGGGAGAATGCTACATGGCTGTTGAACTTAAAAGACAACATCAGGACATCAATGAAAGCCTTGTGTTTGGGAGAATGCTATGGCTGTTGAACTTAAAAGACAACATCAGGACATCAATGAAAGCCTTGTGTTTGGGAGAATGCTATGGCTGTTGAACTTAAAAGACAACATCAGGACATCAATGAAAGCCTTGTGTTTGGGAGAATGCTATATGGCTGTTGAACTTAAAAGACAACATCAGGACATCAATGAAAGCCTTGTGTTTGGGAGAATGCTACATGGCTGTTGAACTTAAAAGACAACATCAGAACATCAATGAAAGCCTTGTGTTTGGGAGAATGCTATGGCTGTTGAACTTAAAAGACAACATCAGGACATCAATGAAA
The DNA here is from genome assembly GCA_963680875.1 of Bathymodiolus brooksi. Taxonomy (NCBI): domain Eukaryota; kingdom Metazoa; phylum Mollusca; class Bivalvia; order Mytilida; family Modiolidae; genus Bathymodiolus; species Bathymodiolus brooksi. The sequence continues at coordinate 136,605,790 of OY804576.1, read as the reverse complement.
GCCTTGTGTTTGGGAGAATGCTACATGGCTGTTGAACTTAAAAGACAACATCAGAACATCAATGAAAGCCTTGTGTTTGGGAGAATGCTATGGCTGTTGAACTTAAAAGACAACATCAGGACATCAATGAAAGCCTTGTGTTTGGGAGAATGCTACATGGCTGTTGAACTTAAAAGACAACATCAGAACATCAATGAAAGCCTTGTGTTTGGGAGAATGCTATGGCTGTTGAACTTAAAAGACAACATCAGGACATCAATGAAAGCCTTGTGTTTGGGAGAATGCTACATGGCTGTTGAACTTAAAAGACAACATCAGAACATCAATGAAAGCCTTGTGTTTGGGAGAATGCTACATGGCTGTTGAACTTAAAAGACAACATCAGGACATCAATGAAAGCCTTGTGTTTGGGAGAATGTTACATGGCTGTTGAACTTAAAAGACAACATCAGGACATCAATGAAAGCCTTGTGTTTGGGAGAATGCTACATGGCTGTTGAACTTAAAAGACAACATCAGGACATCAATGAAAGCCTTGTGTTTGGGAGAATGCTATGGCTGTTGAAATTAAAAGACAACATCAGGACATCAATGAAAGCCTTGTGTTTGGGAGAATGCTACATGGCTGTTGAACTTAAAAGACAACATCAGGACATCAATGAAAGCCTTGTGTTTGGGAGAATGCTATGGCTGTTGAACTTAAAAGACAACATCAGAACATCAATGAAAGCCTTGTGTTTGGGAGAATGCTATGGCTGTTGAACTTAAAAGACAACATCAGGACATCAATGAAAGCCTTGTGTTTGGGAGAATGCTACATGGCTGTTGAACTTAAAAGACAACATCAGAACATCAATGAAAGCCTTGTGTTTGGGAGAATGCTATGGCTGTTGAACTTAAAAGACAACATCAGAACATCAATGAAAGCCTTGTGTTTGGGAGAATGCTATGGCTGTTGAACTTAAAAGACAACATCAGGACATCAATGAAAGCCTTGTGTTTGGGAGAATGCTATGGCTGTTGAACTTAAAAGACAACATCAGGACATCAATGAAAGCCTTGTGTTTGGGAGAATGCTACATGGCTGTTGAACTTAAAAGACAACATCAGGACATCAATGAAAGCCTTGTGTTTGGGAGAATGCTACATGGCTGTTGAACTTAAAAGACAACATCAGAACATCAATGAAAGCCTTGTGTTTGGGAGAATGCTATGGCTGTTGAACTTAAAAGACAACATCAGGACATCAATGAAAGCCTTGTTTGGGAGAATGCTACATGGCTGTTGAACTTAAAAGACAACATCAGGACATCAATGAAAGCCTTGTGTTTGGGAGAATGCTATGGCTGTTGAAATTAAAAGACAACATCAGGACATCAATGAAAGCCTTGTGCTTGGGAGAATGCTATGGCTGTTGAACTTAAAAGACAACATCAGAACATCAATGAAAGCCTTGTGTTTGGGAGAATGCTACATGGCTGTTGAACTTAAAAGACAACATCAGAACATCAATGAAAGCCTTGTGTTTGGGAGAATGCTATGGCTGTTGAAATTAAAAGACAACATCAGGACATCAATGAAAGCCTTGTGTTTGGGAGAATGCTATATGGCTGTTGAACTTAAAAGACAACATCAGGACATCAATGAAAGCCTTGTGTTTGGGAGAATGCTACATGGCTGTTGAACTTAAAAGACAACATCAGGACATCAATGAAAGCCTTGTGTTTGGGAGAATGCTATGGCTGTTGAAATTAAAAGACAACATCAGGACATCAATGAAAGCCTTGTGTTTGGGAGAATGCTACATGGCTGTTGAACTTAAAAGACAACATCAGGACATCAATGAAAGCCTTGTGTTTGGGAGAATGCTATGGCTGTTGAACTTAAAAGACAACATCAGGACATCAATGAAAGCTTTGTTTGGGAGAATGCTACATGGCTGTTGAACTTAAAAGACAACATCAGGACATCAATGAAAGCCTTGTGTTTGGGAGAATGCTATGGCTGTTGAACTTAAAAGACAACATCAGGACATCAATGAAAGCCTTGTGTTTGGAAGAATGCTATGTGTTGAACTTAAAAGACAACATCAGAACACCAATGAATGCCTTGTGCTTGGGAGAATGTTATGGCTGTTGAAATTAAAAGACAATATGGTGAATGCACCTAACTAGCAACTATTTGTCAGAAGTGGTCTTTGGTGGCCAGTTATAGGCAAAATATTTTGTCCCCTCTACATGTATTTACTGTCTCTTCTTTCACTTGTGACAAATCAAAACATCATACATCTGGAGTCCCTTCTCACATTTTGACCTAATGGAATAACTAACATAAATACTAAATAGATGGACCAGTGAAAAACCTATGGTTAAAGTTTTTCTATTAATGGATAATAAAAGACCAACAATTTTATTCTAAGTAATGGATCAATAATGACAGCCTTTAACATGCTATAGGGTTCACTATTTGATTTGATCAATTCCAGGTTCATGAATTTAATGTTAGTACTTGAACAAATGACTGCTGAATGGCAAATGAGCAATTTTATAGCTAAATTAATATTATCATAACAAGTTACATTTTGAATTGCTGTGGATACTTGTGTATAGTACTATGTACAATAAGAAACATCTTATAAGCATAATAAATCACTGTGATAGATGTAACACTCCTATTGGTGATACTGATATTTTTTGCTCTGTTCAATCTGGCATTTTCTTACTTTTTTCTGCATTATTAGACAAATAAAAATCCTATAAAAAAAACTATGCACTTACATTGACTGTACTGGTAAAAATTAGTTAAGATTAAGAACCACATTCAAAAAATTGGCTAAGCCAAAAAAATATTTCTGTGTTTCCGCTAACCTTACATATATCTAAATTTTATCATTCAGCTACACATTAAAAAATAAAGGGCTACAGCAGGAGCAACATGATACGATGACAGTAAGTCTACAAGAGTTTCCTCCTGTACCAATTTTACTACTGCAATCAACTAGAAAACCATAACTAATAGAGCAAATCCACTAGGATACTAACTAATGCCCTTGTCACAATCAATTCAAAGAAAACTGAGAAAAATGCAACAAAAAATATCTTGGACGGACGGACAGAGGTAAAACAGTATACCCCCTCCCCCTTCGGGGAGCGGGGGTATAATAACGGGCTACGCAGAGTGCTGCATGATACGACAGCAGCATGTTGACAAAGTAAAGTTGGAAAAAGTACGTACTAAAAGCAAGTCTGCAGTAATTTGCTTGAGCTGCTGTACTTTAGGCATCAATAACCCATATAGATGATCATATTGAGAAAAAACTGCATTGAAATAGGATGAAAAACAAAAACTTTCACATTTAGGAATTTGGCACTTTTCAGCCCCTGGCTTTCGGTCAGTTTGATCTCAGAAACTGTAAAAGATAGAGGATATTTGTCAATATACTACCAAAAGCTATTAACAAAATCAATTCAAAGTAAAAATCTTCTTCTTCCAGGTAAGGAACCGGATTCATTAAACGAATGTATTTGGTTCCGCTTGAAAAACTCTGCACAGTGTCGGGCAACACAGCAAGTTTTCTATCAACTATTTACATTTAAAATAATCCCCAATTTACAATTAAAATTGGATGAAAAATAAATATTCTATATACATTTAAAATAAAATTTTCCCCATTTCAATTTTGGGCCCCATAAACACAGGGGGCTTAGTAAGTATAAATCTAAATCTACATATCATAATGATGCTGCACAGCAAAAATTGTAACATTTTATTATTGATGGTCCTCAGTCAATAAGATTTTTTTTTTAAAGATTTACTTATGTTCCCTCCTAATAGTCCCTCAGGAAGAATCAACATCAAATCTGAATCTGCTTACCCAAAAGACAATCCCCGTAAAGTTTAGTTTAATTTGGTTGAGCAGTTGTGCAAAAAAAGATTAAAATGTGAAAAGTATATGGTCAACTGTACAGCCTTGCAATCGTTAAACAGATACTATTAGACACTTATAAAGAATGCTACCACATAAGACAAGAATCTGAACTTCTTCAACTACACACAGAAGAAGCAGAACTGTTATCTCTTTTTTAAGGACCAATCAGAGGTGAGGATCTGGAAGAGGGAGGACGACGACAGAACTTGTAGTAAAGGGTTTAGGTGAGTCTTTATCTTATCAATCTTTACTACATTATTTCCATACATAACATGTACTCTTTTTACAGTATCTACTCAAGGATCTGATTGGTTACCAAAACATAGGATAACTGCACTGCATAACATAAACACCAACAAAAAACCGTAGAAATGTTACTGTTATACCTGATCATACTCATCAACACTACATCATGGGTATACACTGATAGTACACCTACCAGTAATGATACTCACAACTATGTACTGGTAAATGCACACCTTAACACAACCAGTGATATAATTACCTTAAACTCATATCAATGCACACCTTAACACAACCAGTGATATAATTACCTTAAACTCATATCAACTAGAGAAAGACAGAGGCTTACATAAATCATCAGTCATAAGAAGGAAATCATTACTAGCCTACAAATGTACCTTGTAATTATCCTTATACAAACATCAAATGACATCAACCCTAATCCAGGACCTGATGCTACCATCTATCCATGCGGCACATGTGATCAGCCAGTTACATGGGATGACAGAGGCAAAGTGTGCGATACATGCAATCAGTGGTACCATATTTCGTGCCAATCCACGGGCACTAGATCCTACAATGAATTTGCAAATGACAGCGCAATTGTGTGGGACTGTATTATGTGTGGATGTCCAAACTATTCGACACTGTGCTATTCACTCATCTTTAGCACATCAAATCACTACAGTGTCCTGTCAGATACCTCTCTAGCTAGTCCAACACCATCAAACAACATCAGACCAATACATGCATCTACACCAGATAGGAAAAAGAATAAACAAACAAAGGAAAATGCACCACTCAGAATATTAAATGTAAACTTTCAATCCATTAAAGGAAAACAAGGCCAGGTATGGAACCTTATTGACAGCACAAACCCAGACATAATCTTTGGTACAGAAACATCAAACATCAAAGACAGCCAGATATTTCCTTCCGGCTATAACATTTTTCGTAAAGATAGAAACTGCGGAGGAGGTGGAGTTCTGATTGCAGTAAAAGACATATTTATCGCAACATCCGTCCCCGAACTTCAAACACATTGCTAAATAGTTTGGTGCAAGCTAGAACTTGTGGGCCATAAAACTGTTTATCTAAGCTGTTTCTACAATCCAAAAACATCAAATGAAAATGGGTACTTAGAATTTGAGAGAAGCATAAACAGAGCTGATAACATTATCAATGCATTCATCATCACAGCTGGCGACTTCAACCTTCCCGGCTGGGACTGGAAGACAAAATCATTAAAACCAAATACCCAGCATGTCAACATACACCACAAATTCACAGACATCCTAGATGACCATGGATTGGTACAAATGGTAGAAGAGCCAACCAGAGAATCAAATTCGGATCTAGACTTGACTAGCGGATACATCTTTACAGTGAGTAGAAATCAAATCAAATCAACAAATGGATTTACCTGTCGAACTGGTTCAACTTCTACAACACGCAGGGATAGAAGGACAGAAATTAACTTGGGACTTACAAGTTAATTCCACCGCTGTATCTGTCAAGCTGGTATGGATCAAGGCTGGAAAACCCGTTGACAAAACAGGGATAGCTACCAGCCAGGCCCAGAATAAGAAACACCTCTCTCCTTCCACCAGGAAAAGAAACGCTCTACGCATCAGCCAGTGGAAGGCGAAAAGGTACGAAGCCGTTGTAGACACTAAAACTTGTGTTGAAACACAAACAGATGACAAAATTCCAATAACCGACGAAAGCACACAAACTGAGACACACAGCGACGAACAAGCCCTCCACAACCCAACAACTCAAGTAAGGGAGCGATCGACCCAGACAATTAGTAATTTCACTGGCAGGCAACTAACGCCTACAAAATACATTGCCGATGAGGAAGAAAACCAGACGCCATGGAAAACATATACAACCGTACGAAGCCCGTACAACAGAGACAAACTCGCATACAAAACACTATTTAGAGACGGATCGGTGTCCTTTTCAGCGTCATTCGACCCGGACGACCCAACGTTACTAGATCGCTACCCTGATTATACATCTGAAACAGACCCTGGTGAAAGACCACCAACACCCACACAACAACGGGGAAAAAACAGCATGCGAAAGGCAAGCAAGAAAAAGAAAATTATGTCTGCAATACCTTCATACCAAATATCATTGACCTATCTCGAAAGACAAAAATGTCATGGCCCGGACAAGAAAATACTATTTAAAAAACAATTATTTGACTTTGAGGTCAAAGGTCAAGGTCCCACGAAGGTCATTATGGTATGCGACACACCGCCTTATGGTTATGCACCCACATACCAAATAAATACTATTTAAAAAACAATTATTTGACCTTGAGGTCAAAGGTCAAGGTCCCACGAAGGTCATTACGGTACGCGATACACCGTCTTATGGTCATGCACCCACATACCAAATATAATTGACCTATCTCGAAAGACAAAAATGTTATGGCCTAGACAAGAACATACTATTTAAAAAACAATTATTTGACCTTGAGGTCAAAGGTCAAGGTCCCACAAAGGTCATTATGGTATGTGACACACCGCCTTATGGTCATGCACCCACATACCAAATAAATACTATTTAAAAACAATTATTTGACCTTGAGGTCAAAGTCCCACGAAGGTCATTACGGTACGTTACACACCGCCTTATGGTCATGCACACACATACCAAATATCATTGACCTATCTCGAAAGACAAAAATGTTATGGCCCGGACAAGAAAATACTATCTAAAAAACAATGATTTGACCTTGAGGTCAAAGATCAAGGTCCCAGGAAGGTCATTACAGTATGCGACACACTGCCTTATGGCCATGCACCCACATACCAAATATAATTGACCTATCTGGAAAGACAAAAAAGCTAAAACTTTTGATTTGATTTGATTTAGTTTAGTTGCTCATGCTACATGCACTTATTCTTTTTGCCTAGTGCTTTTTATGTTCTTATGCTAGTTTTAGTACTTCATAAACATGTTTTAAGCTATTTATGTAATGCTTTGCTTTGTATGTTTGTCTGTAATCTGCAAATGTTTGTATGCCATCTGTCATAATATATTTTGTCTTTTGTTATATATGTCGGTAAAAAGCTCTACAGAGCTTATGTTATATGTTTGTAAAAACTCTGACTTTAAATAAAACTTTTATACTTTATACTCCAGGATGTTTTTATCTTCACTGTATATATATATGTAAAGCACTTCAAAATTCAAACTCAATGTATATAAAGTTTTTTTTTGCATGCACATCCAAAAAGTGGCAGAATAATCAACGAATTGATGGTGGCCGCATTCTGGTAGAAGTAGAAGTAAAAAGACGATAAAGAAGCACAGGCGCTTGTGTAGAGTCAAAAATATGCTCGCTATGTACCTAAAATACCACTACACAAGCGCCTGTGAAAGAAGTGATGGCAAAAGCTCACGTCATTTGGCTACAAGATACAAGATACAAATTTTATTTAAAGTCGGAGTATAAAAACATACAACATAAGCTCTGAAGAGCTTTTAAAACCGACCAGGAGTGTGTCAACCAAATATATTTTGATGTATTTTCTAAATGCATGATACCTATGTCATAGAAATAAAAAATTATATCGAGATTATTGCAATTCCTATAAATTTAAATTATTTATGCGTCTATTTATTGAGAATGAGCGAATACAGAATCTTGTTGCAACTTGCAAGACCCTAAATTGTAATGGTTTTAGTAATAAAGAATGCATGCCATGATCAATATTAAAAACGTTCACTGATGAAGCTGGCATTCATATCATGATGTAAAATGAATTGTTTATGAAATGTAAACAATGCCTGGAATCAGTGGAATGTTATTATTTTCACTTTTCATCCACGAAAATTCGTCTGCTTCTTCTATGTTAGAACATGACATGTCCTATGCATATATGCAATCAATAAAATATTTATAACTTATCATTTTGCAATAAATATGCAACATATCTTCTGTTACATACCTTCTCGTTCGTGCAAAGTAATGCAGCATACGTGATGAATATCTGGTCAAAATTTCAGTCCTTGACATTGACCGCAAGCATGCAACTTCCTAAACTTCCTGTTTTTGTTTGGCATTCTGGGAAATTCCAAATTTTCGATTAGCCAATCAAAATCACGGTTTGTTTTAAACAGCGGCACATTCAAAGTGGGCAGAAGAATCATGTCGGAGAACACAAAGCAAACTGATGTTCCCGTCAATGATGGCAAGTTGTTCAAAATACATCGTCAAATTTTAATACATATATAACTCAAAACGAGATATAAAATTTACATTGCACGACATTCTCGCACGCGATCGCATTTCATTTGCACCGATTTACACACCCCATTTGGGACCCCTCCTTTTTATATAAATTAAATAACTACACTGTACAGTATTCAGCATAGATCAAAGCATTAATCATTATTCCGTTTAGGCAAAACACTCCATTATTTTTCTCATAATATGACCCATGTTACTATAACAGTAACAGTGACAGTGTTTTAACAATGTTAGTTCATGAATCATGTTTGACATTCATTGCCATTGCCTGGTGATTGATTGTTACCAGTGGCCGTGGCAGTGCAGAAGAAGAGTTCCCACTGTAGTCTGTATGATTTCTACATATTTCTGGTGATAGATAAAACCTCTGATTCTCTTTCAAAATAATCCAAGTAAAAATGTTGATATTCAACAATACAATACAAATCTGTTATTGTCAATCATGATGCCCAATATATTGAGCAGAATAATTAAGTGAATTACATACATTTGATTTCAACATGAAAGCTATGCGTGTAAGTAGGGCCGTCTTAACACTAACAGCATTATAGGCTCCCACCCCCAGGCAAAGCAGTGTACTGGGGCCCATTTCTACTCAACCACTCGCAGGAATAAAACTAAATGTCGATAAAACGAAACATATTTATTGTAATACAATTTGTATTGGTACTTCCAACAAAATCAGTGTTTAACCATTAAAAACATGCTTTACACAATATACATAGATTAGCATGGGGCCCCAGGGGAACTGTCCATCGTGCCCAGGCTTTAAGACGGCACTGAGTGTAAGGCTGTATCAAATTATAGAAATAGAAAACCTTCAATATTCATTAACCGCATCATTTGTGTAATACCAGTTAGCATGCTCGTCTTGAGTACAGTAGATTCTAGATTCAAGTCACGATTTGGTCAAACAAAAGACCATGTATTTGCTACTTCTCTGCTAGACTCCACGCTACTGATTAAGGAGTCAGAGCAAAGACTTGGTTGGCTCTGAATCATAATAATGTGTTGGAGTAAAGTGACATGTCTAACCACGAGGCACGACTGTTTTTTCAGTGATTTAGCACTATAAAGATCCAATAATGTATGTTGGTCTAGTACAAAGTGGACATCGTCATTTCATTAAATGTAACTTGTTATTAAGTCTCCCAAACAATGTTTGGAGACTTATTGTTTTTGCTCCGTTTCTTATTACAGTTTTGTATTATTATTCTTCTCCTTTCTTTCTTTCGACATGAACGTGTCCACGGCCAGATCTCAGGAACTACTGGACAGAATTAAATAAAACTTAATGGAGTTATAGATATATGTTTCTAGTTGGATATAAATTTTCAGTTTTGTGGTAAAGGGGGTTTAAGTCATATTTTGGGGGGTTCAAAGGGGGTGTGGTTTACTATAGAATCCTATGGGAAAGTTAAAATTTCATACATTAATGTTGATAATAGAGACATAAATTTTGTCACAATGATAGGTCATCATATGAGGAGCAATTTTGCGTTTTCAAGATGTCTGCCATTTTCAAAATGGCTGCCAAAACACGGCATAAAAAAATCAGTGGTAAAAATTCAACATTTTCCGATATCATCAAAATTTGATATGTGGGTAGATAATGATGTCCCGACATTGAAAAATTTCTACTGGTCGCCATTTTCAAAATGGCCACCACAATACCGCAAAAATTCAACATTGTCCGATATCATCACAATTTGATATATGGGTAGATAATGATGTCCCGAATTGATTCCTGACATTGAAAAAATTCTACCAGTCGCCATTTTCAAAATGGCCGCCACAATACCGCACGAAATCAACATTGTTCGATTTCAACGACATTTCATATGTAGGTAGATTATGATGTCCCGAATTGATTCCCGACATCGAAAAATTTCTACTGGTCTCCATTTTCAAAATGGTCGCCACAATACCGCACAAATTCAACATTGTTCGATTTCAAAGGTAACTTTTGATTTATTTATGGACATTTTGTCTGCTGTTGGTTTGCTGTCTACATATAATAGAAAACACATAAAAAAAATTGTTGCTTTTTGCTATATACCACAGTACTCATCTTCATATAACATTCATTCATATTGTTGATGGCACCAAACTGAACTTGATGTTGCTGTAAACAGTTAATTTGAGATAGCAAAGGCAAATAGTAAAATAATTAGTATATTTGATTAGAAGTGTAGCTTCAAGTTCAGTTACAGAGTGATACCTGACACTAAATTTGAAATTGTTAATTTTTATTATTGAAATGTACTTATAATAAATAATCATATGATTATTTCAAAAGACAATTTCATCATGTCAGGTATCACTAGCATGACCAGGGCTACAAGTCTGTAGTTCCTCCACGTGGTGGCACCGGAAACAGTCATTGGCTGGTTTGGGAGACTTCATAATCGTTAGATTATAATCATATCTTGTTTTAATTTCCCTTGGCCGAATATTTTGAGATTTTTTGCACAATGATTTTTACCTCAATATGCAGGTGAAGATGAAAATTGATTAATATTCTTGTTATGGTCCGAGAGTAATGTCCCTGTTTACTTTAGCTGAAAGCTAGGGCATCCATGTAGTCTATGCCAAAAATCACTAGCCCTATGCCCCTGTCTAGTAAAATTTGCTTAATCAGATTAATAGAAAAAATTCTTCTAAAATGCTGTTCAGACTAGTTTGTGAGAATGTTTTTGGCACAGAGTGTCCATGTCATAGGAATTAAATGGCTCCTGTTTTGAAAACTACATAGAAAAAAGTTACAATGTTTTACTTCCAGTATTTTTATTCAGTTTGAAGTTTTAGATCAGACTCTACCAAATTAGATACATTGCTTGATATGTACTAAACTCACTTTCAAAACTGAGGAGTAAATGCCCCTTGCACTTGAAAATGATCTGGAGCTCTAAAGGACTGTAAATAAAATATGTACATAATGTATTGTATCAAGGTTCCATAATTTTTATTTAAATAGTAATCATTTTATGGTGTTGTTAAAAGTTTACACAAAGTTACCATGGTTACTGAATCATGTCTTACATCACATGGTACCATGTTCTAAAGTCATTTCGGGTAATGTAACAATTATTTTGAAGAAAATGAAACAATAAAAATATGATCTCTAGTCTCTACTATTTCTAAAGGTCTATAATAGTTTGTGCCAAAACATTTTTACAAACTAGCCCAAAGCACATTTTAAACGAATTTTTAATGTTTGATTTTATGCAATTTTCCACTAGCCCATACATGTACCAAATTGTACTTGACTGTGTCTTAGGTCTAGTGGTTTATAGTGCAGACTGTTATCTAAATAGATGTTACATTATTCTATAGGTTTGCTTTAGTCTTTCACATTCACAGTTCCTAATGTAATTTATGTGTGTTGTTTTTTTCAGGCATCAACAACAGTTGTAGGGTTGTACTGGTAGGCAAAGATACTCAGAGTAATACAGAACTTAAGGAAGCACTTGAGGTAAATTAACACATTTGAACGCAAAGGTATTCATATATTGCCTGAGGCTGGATCTTTTAGTTTTATATCCTGAAGGTCCCCGTCATTGTTAGAAAGATCCTAAACACCTTGTACCTTTTCAATTGTTCAGGTTTACATTGTTGTGAGAAGCTATGAACCAGAGTTGTATCAGATACATAATACATTCTTAAGGAATAGTCTGTGAACCATTTTTTATCAGAACAAATATTTTTGCAGTGTGGTTTCGTTGATTTTGATTACTGCAGATTTTGCTCACAAAATGAGCAGATCTATGATTTAATGTACATTTTGTACTATGTTGAATCAGTTCAATAAATTTACTAAAAAATAATGGCACTTCAAATGAAAATCAGAGGGTCTATGGGTGCAGCCAATACCCAATGAATGTAAAAGGCAGAAGTCAATTGAATAACGTAAAGTCACAGTCCTTGGACCTTCATAATCTTGAACCCCTGTGACAAAACCTCTGATTACAACATTGTTTCTAGTTTTTCTTCAACTTGTCTAGTATATATTTAATTTCAACTTTCACATTCACCTGCACTCATGGCTTCTGATCTTTTAGTCTTTTACTATAAGTACAAATAACTGATTTTCTCTTATTTTCTCTCGTTTAATCAGTCCAATTACATCAATTTTATCTAATATATTTTTAGATGTCATTATTGTCTTAATGGAGGTTATTTTCAATCATGTTAGTCAGTAACATTGATTTTATCTTTGTGTCTGAATGATTGTTGCTTAATGCTTATGAGCAATTTTTCAGCTATTTCATGGTGAGAACAATTTACAGCCAATGAAATATGATGATGATGTCTGCTTTGTTCTGAACCAATATGTTGGATTTTTATAGTGCTAGCTCACTGAAACAACAGTCCACGGGTATAGATGTGGCTACACTTTTTCAGCTGTATCATGTGAAAACAAGTTAATTTTCAATGAGATAATGATGAGGTCCGCTTTGTACTAGACCAATGCGCTTACATTTGTAGTTCGATTTTTATAGTGCTAGCTAACTGAAACAACAGTCCGCGGATAGACATACTCAGGCACATTATCATGATTCCGAGCCAACCAGTCTTTGCCCTTTCTCCTTAATGCTGCGTGCCTAGCGGAGAAGCAATAAATACCAATTTTATAGTCTTTAGTTTGACCCAACCAGGGCTCGAACCCACGATCTACCGTTCTTGAGGTGAGCACACTAACCATTACACTACTGATACAGATATTTTTTTCTGATGACACATAAAATATAAACATATTCTTGAATGGAAAACACTATTTTTCTTTGTAGAAATTAAAGATAGAATATTTAGAATCTGAAGATGGATTAAACTATGTACAGGATGCATCTGAATTGGAAACAGTCTTTATATTGGAGAACTTTGAAGGGGCAGTTTTTCATAAATTACACAAAGGAGAAGCTTGGATTGTTGGTCCACCAGTCATTTTACAGTGTGCTAAAGATGTTAAAGTAAGAAGTATAGAATCTCTATCTCCAGTGGATTTTGAATTCCAATTGTACAGCATATACATAAGGCCAACATTAAAAATATCTTTGTTTCCCCTTTCCGACTCAGGTTTTCAGGGTATGGGTAGGTAGGTAGGCAAATTATAATTATTATTTTTTTACATCCCTTGATGATGTTTTTTCTTGTGTGATATTGTACAGAATTCAAACTACAAAGACATTTTAGTGAAAGTTCACAACTGATATAAACAATTCTATTCTTACACAGCAGTCAAAAAAGACCAAAAATCAAGATGATTACTATTAAAAATCTCATAGATATTGATCCAATATCCACCCAATTCTGGTGTGAATCATATCTCTGGCCTTACATTGATAACGTGCTATGTGTACAATGTTTCAGGTTATTTCTGAAGTATAATTTATTCCACCCTTTATTTCGTTTTAGTAATAATATTTATATAGATATATATTTTTCTTCAGTTATCTCCCCTTGTTTTCCATTGAAGAGACAAGTTCTGTTTATATATTTAGTTTCATTGTTTTGTTTAGTTTAATTTTTGTTTTTTTGGATATTATTTTATTATTTCTTTTTTGGTGTTTTGTTTTTTGCTTTTTGTTTTATTTTATTTGTTTTTATTAAATAATATTTTTAGTTGGTATACCTAAGTCGATTGTTTAATCAACTGCACCATTTATTTAATATGTCAATTAGTTTCGTTATTAATATATTTGTCTATTCTTGTGGTTTTGATGATGCACATCAATTAGTTCTGCGTGATTATATCTTCAGCAGAAACTAAAAGATTTATCTTGTGGCTCGTTTCACTAATTTGCCAATGTTTCTGTTTCTTTTGAATTCAATAGTTAGATTTTTCTTGAACTTTGTATCTATTGTAGGGTCATTTTTAATAAGATGCCAGTACTTTCTGATTATTCTTTGAAGTATTTCAGCTTTAGGGTGATAATTGGACAAATCGTGTGGCATGCCATTTTTCCGTAACTAACTGGATGTACCATAATACATGAAACATCTATTCCGAGATGTTCCGAAATTATGATTCTGAATTTTGATTCAATACAAAAATGCCGTGATTTAAAGCATTTCTGCACACCGGCATCGCAATGGTCTCACCAAAAACCAAAAAGAAATTCGGAACAGCAACGGCCAAACAAAATTTTGTGTCACAGTGGGAGGGGAAACAAACAATATTTTATTTTTGGCCTAAATTTTAATTTCTGTTCATACATTATTTTTTATAGCATTTATAATGTCTAAAAACGAGATTACTAAGAAACATTTGACCACAATTTCAATTTTGATAAAAAAAAAATCTGAATGTAATTTTAGTCAATAGTGTTATATTCATGGGGAATTCGTGACAACGTGCAAGGTGTCTCAAAGATCACAACCTGGCCTGTCAGTGTTATCACCACATTGCAGAAACATATATTTAATAACTTTTTATTAAATTCATATCTATGTAATATACATGTTGTCATTGGTCACAGGAAAACAAAAGGTAAAACGTTTGATACTATAATGGCATCTAGACTATAGATATTGATCAAAGTCTCAAGTTGTTTAAAGACATAGTTATAAATGCTTTGTGATATCAGTATTTTCGTGACTCCAGCATTTTCAGTGCTATATTCATTATTCCAGGCTATTCCACAACACACAAGGCCACTGTACTGTACAGCCATGCAAGGTGTAATTGTTTGTTTTACTGGATTCAACAAGAAAGAAGAAGTGGTTTGTATTTACATGTAGTGTAATTTTGATACTGTTCATTACAAAATGCTATTATATTTCATTTTCAGTCATATGCCTATCTATAGGAAATAAAATATATGCACCAAGCTTCACATCCTAGAAGATATTTATGAAAAAAAGCCAATTGGTGGTTTGTAAGAGATCAAATTACATACATTAAGTGGTTAAAACTTGAATGAACTTCTAGCCTTGTCTGGCTATAGACAAGCATAATCATCTCTGTTAGATAGTTATTATAATGGTAAATTAACTAAAGACTAAGTACATGTAGTTCATTGGAAACTGACAAGTTGATATAGATTTCAGTACTGGGTTTTTTTCAGAGTCCCCTTGCAGCCTTGGTCCATCATATGGGAGGGAGTGTTAGAAAAGATATATCACCAAAAGTCACACATCTAGTAGCTCATTGTATTGATGGCTTCAAATACAGGGTAAGAAACATAAAAATGTTTTGTTTTTGTCATTATCTTAGGATGCAATACATAAATTTATGAAGAACAGCAATCAAAGTACTGTTCTCTTAATTTGAATTATGTCAGTGACTTGCGACAGGTCGGTGGTTTTTTCCAGGTCCTCCGGTTTTCTCCACCAATAAAACTGACTGCCACGATATAACTGAAATATTTTTGAAAGTGGCGTTAAACACCATCAAACAAACAAACAAAGCATCTTATTTTGAAATACAGTCAAACCTGTCTATAGCGACCATTGAAGGGAATTCTGAAAAAGGTCGCATAAGACAGGGAGTCTTTATATAGAGGTTATGATATTTGCTCCCAAATTCTCGAGAGGGAAAAAACCTAGTTCGGGTATATAATCCGTATCAAATTTTAACACGTTCGTGTGGAGGACAAATGCATGAATAGAGCTTAAATTCTGGCAAGAAAAATGTATAATGAAATAAAAAAAAATGTGTTCAATTATCGTTAATTTTTCCATCCTTTGGCTTTGTGGGTGAAATTTAGAGAGAGAGAAAATAATAATTATATTAAACGATCGACTTTATACTTTCTTTCAACAGCTATTGTTATCGTAATTACAATTAAAAATTATGATCAGAAGAATGAAATTTACTGACAAAACGTTTTCAACTTCAATCACTCTCCGATAGCTATAAATAGCCTAATCACCAGGCCTTTACATTAACATATTTTTCAACTTGTCCCTTCGGACGACTAACTAAAAAAAGTACTTGTCCGACTCAATCTTTTAGTTGTCCGAAAAAATTAATAAAAATTACAAAAACTAGATAATAATTATCCAGGGCTCCCACTACTTTCAAATTAGAGGGAGAAGCGACTTCTCTTTCAGAGAGTTAACAGGGAGAAGTGGGAGACAACAGAGAGAAGTGGGGATTACCCTGCACAAATTTAGTAAATAGTTAAAGCTGTCTGAACTGATATGTTCTGGGGTTTTTTTTAGTCATAACTACCTTAAGGACATATATTCAATGTCACATTTTTATTTCCGTCTACCTTGATTGGAGTCTTGCATTAGGTATACCACATGAATTTTATCCATTTATATTTCCCCCTTTCTATGAACAGAATCAGAAAGAGTGTTTTCTGCTGAAAATTTTGATGTTTCATTTGTCAAACAATTCCTAAAAATAAGTGAGTTATGACCGAAATAAGTTGGAAATTTATTACATTTTCTCTAACCGAATGGTGGCCATTTTGTTTTTAATTTCCAAAAATTATAAGTATAGTTGTTTACATGATATTTATTAGCATTAACTGTAAACATCTTAAAAAAAAAGATTTATAAAGGATTAAAATTGACTAGGAAAGTGGCCGAAAAACAGTTTTTCATCATGTCCATAGGAAAAAATACTAAGTCGAACTAATTAATATGTGCATATCTCATCATTTCCATATTATTTGGTGTAGAGACCAGAAAATTTGTATCTAGGGGTATTTTGGTGTGATCTTTCAGAAAATGGACTTAGTTTTGTTCTTAACCTAGGCTGTATCATAGTTTGTAAGACAGCCAAAATTATCACTTCAAAAAAATTTGTCCATAATGGCCCCCCTTTCGGAGCATTTTCGAATTCCCCCTTCCCGCATAGTAGGGTGAAAAAAATATCCCTGAAAACTTTTTAAAAAATTTGGCCATAGTGGCCCCCCTTCCGGAGCATTTTCAAATTCCCCCTTCCCGCATACCAGGACCACAAAGTTTGGGCAAGAAAGAAATCTGCAGAGAAGGTTGGGATTTAGGTTTCATTTATCCTAATGAGACCTCGCCTTCCCTGGGAGAGAAAGCTTCATTTCAATAATATGATTCTGGACAATTAATTACAAATAGGTTTAAACTTAATCATAAATAACAATAGGGACTTTTTACATGTTTAAATCTGTAAGCATAAAAATAACATTGACCAAATGATTTGACTGACTTTCTAATGATATTGATTATTGTTCCGTATTTTCTGCTCAATTATCGTACATTTTGTTGTTCCAGAATCATACCTTTTTTATATTTTATAATTTAATCATCAATACATTACCATTGTTCCATTGTCCATTTAATATTTTGTGTGGGACATCGTTTTCCCATCCTGAGAAATGAAAAAGATGATCAACGTCTAGCGTCCCGAATAACGGAAGCAACGTTGCGCTCCTGAAAAAATTTTTGTGAACCCCACATCAAGGGGATTTTCGCTAATGTTCCTAATATAGACCCTGTTTTATTTTTAAACCAAATGAAAGATGAAGGTTCAACGATGATAATGATACCCTGGAAGTCGGTCTTAGAGTATTTAAACTGTTTAAAATTCACGAAAGACGGGAAAAAACTTAATTTTGACGACTTTGTAGAGAAAAATACCGGAATTCACACCTATATTTATAAAATTCGAAACTTTCTCTTCAAAATGGATCCCACGTTCGACTGTCATCAAATTCAAAACATTCGCGGATTTTGCTTAGAAAGTAGAACGCCGTTCATACGTTTATTAATTTTCTGACGCCATTCACAATGAAATATGCATGGTAACGTCAGGGGCGTTAAATAACCAACTTGGAAAACAATACCAGTGGAGTTAGGCTGGTTTTTGTTTTACTGATAATAAAAACCAATCCGATTTTCAAGCAAACTGACACAATCAACAAAAATTCAAAAGGAATTTCTTAAAAAATGATTTTAAAATCGTAGTCCACATCTCTGAAGTTGTGAATCAGAAAACAAAATGGCGGCTTCTGGCATACCTACTTGCATACCAGTGATTTTTATATGTAACCCCCCTTTTTTTTCCTTTTGAAATATTACTGTGTTGTGATCCAATACCACACAAGTTGTAATAACTCATATTTGTGTTATATAAATCCTTGTTTCTGGTAAAAAAATATACCTAGATACTATATATACTAGTATCTAGGTATTTTTTTTACCAGAAACAAGTGCCTGTGATATAAATAAAGCAAAGTATTTTATTTAAATTCACAGAGAAATAAAAATTTTAGTGGATCTTTTCAACCAGATCAGGAAAAAGCTTGTAATATTTGTCCATTTCAAAGGTTTCAATATTTCCCAAAAGCCTAAATCAAGTCCACTATCGTATTTTGCACAAAAGATAAGTTTAAATTTGGCACCAAATTGATATCCGATAATTTTTACGTGTCCGTTCCGGAGTGATTCTTGTTCTTATATTTCAAATATTAATATTTCAGTTCATTAAAGTGTTTCTGAGATTGCGATTTTAATTTTGTCAATGTCCTTGAACTTCATCAAAGCATGGAGGAACGATAAATACAATAAAATAGTTTTGATCTGGCATTTCACTTTAGTTTTAATCAAAATAAATTATGGACAAATTGGAGATCAAACAGGGCTCTTTCATACAACAAACCCAATATTTTATACCAGTGGAAATAGATTTGTCCGTCGCACCGGCACGTTTGGGAATCTCTGATTTTTTCACTTGTCCCATCGGACAACCGTAATACAAGATCTACTTGTCCGACATCAGTTTTCACTGGTATCGGACAAACGTTAATGTCGAGGCCTGATCACACAATCAGCCTGTATTTACCTTGATCTGTTACCGCACTTTAAACGAATGTTAACAGAAATATTTCCCTGGATCCAGTACTTCATAATTCAATAATTTTCAAAAACACGATTATTTATTTATTAAAGTGAATTATTAAAATGGTATTTTTCTATAGTAAGCAATTTTAAATATTTGATATAAATAAGAAATAAACCCCAAAAAACCAAAACAACAATAATAAATCATCACGTGTACAACTTACCTGTGAAAAAAATGGCGGTTTTACATAATAATGCTAATCGTGACTTCATTTAATATGAAAAATGTATTATTATGAACTAGTAACAGGTAGGGACTTTGTAAACATGTACTTTTGGGAGTGTGGGTTTAGGAAACATAGATGTTGTCAGTAGATCATGCAAATATCGGCTAGAGGGATAAATGGAAATAAAATCTTATTTATTTTATTAATATAAATATAAATTGTTCCAAAGTCGGGACTGTATGTTTATTTATTAGCTGACTTCCGGTTTTATAATAATCTTCTAAAAGTCGTTATATGTAGGATTTTCACCCAAAGAACACGGTCGTTAGACAGTGGGTCGTTAAATAAAGGTCAAATGCACGGGAAAACCCTGGTGGGGGGGGGGGGGGAATAAATAAGGTCGGATAACAAAGGAAGTCTTTATACAGAGGGGTCACTAAGACAAGTTTGACTGTATAACTCAAATGGAGAAAAAAAAACAGGACTTTTTAAAAGAACTGCAATGAAAGTCATGTTGTCTTACTTTGATATGATGCTGTAAAAACTAGTAGTGTATTACCATATCAGTTTATAAGAATGCTGTTTATTATGTTATTATAATTCTAGAGAGAATTAATTTTTACTTTAATTACTATCCTTTTTAGACTCAAGTTAAACAAATTTCATAAATTTTATTTGACACTTTTCCTGTTTATATTAAGACTAGGGAATAATTTTTCCAATTCTACCTATAATATTTATCAACATGCAGTCCAAAAATATTTAATATAGTATACCCTACTGGAATATTAATTAAAGAATTTAATACTTTTTTTTTATGTATAGCATTAGTTATTGTATGGATGACGTCAAATGGCCCTAAATGTCCGCTAAACAACGGTGTGTCCATGGTTCAAAAACTTGTCAAACTCTCAAACACTTCGACAATGTTATTTCCAGCTGTTGCAAAAACATTGTCAAAGTGTTTGAGAGTTTGACAAGTTTTTGAACAATGGACACCATCGTTGTTTAGCAGAAATTTAGGGGCATTTGACGCACTATCACATTTAATGTTATCCTTACAATAAATAATGCTATAAGTAAAAACTTGCCTTCAAGTGGCCCAAAATGGCTTCCAATTATAACGTACATTCACCCCCCTGTATTTACCATATATTTCCTTACAGTTTGCTGTTGGTTATGGTACACCAATTATGGATGCTAAGTGGATATATAGAGTTTGGGAAGAGAGAAATGTATTAGGTGTTAAAGCAACTGATGAAAAAATGGTATGATGTTTACTTTTTTTTATCATGTTTATGGAAATAGAATGGCCAGTTCCAAAAACAAATATGGCTGACAAAGAATGAATTTCTGAAGTGTATCAAGTTGTTTCACTAATACAGTGAATATTTGTTCAAAGTTTTCATTTCAGATATATATCTATAATTCCACCAAATATTTTTATTTTCTTTGTTCTTGTTGAAATAAAATGAAGTTTGTACACATCTCCATCAATTATTTAAATATCAGTATATTTGGCAAATACTACTCACAAACAAGAACAATCTGCTTTATATCAATATTTTTTTCTCAATACTGTATGTGCTCTGACAAATAAATGATACTGAAGTTAGAATAAATATGGGAAATGTGGATACACAACACAAGAACTGATGATAATTAAAACAATTATCTACACAAAAACTGACTGAAACAGTATTGTGTGGCACTTTTTTTTTAGATAGGACCAAACATCCATAAATAATTCAAGCCCTGATCTTGTGCCTACTTTAGTGTGTTAAAAGACATTAAAATATAAGAATCCCTCAGATGTGTCAGTCATATACAATACATGTACAGAAATAGTGTGAAAAAATATTTTAAAAAATTGTGTGAGATTTAGCCAGCTTTTCTGACCTGTTTTGCAATATGTGCAATCAAAGCTGAAGGTTTCTCTGATTAGATTACAGTCAAACCTGCCAATGCGGTTACTTCTGTTATGCAGTCCCCTGTATTAAAAGGTCACCTTTTTCTTATCCAGTCATAGAAAATTTCATATGAATTGAACCTCTGTTAAGAGGTCACCTCTTTGTCCCAAATGTGTGACCTCCTAATACAGGTTTGACTGTATATTGTGGTTATTGACTTTAATATCTATTTATAGATGCAGCATAGAATGCCACCATTTTATAAATGCTCTTTAAGTTTCTATGGATTCTCTGATGAAGAAAGAAAACACATGGAGGAGCTGACTATAGAGAACGGTAAGTATTCTGAACGATTGCTGTTTCATTCTTGCTACATGTTCATGGTGTATGAATATAATTCATGAACATTATTTTTTTTAAAATGGAGCTTTTTAACCTACAAGATTTTCAAGAATGCAAACTATTAATTTACTGTCAGATACAAAAAATATATTCATGAATTTCAAAACCAACATTTATATTGTATTTTGTAAAAATGTATGTGGGGGAGGAGAAAAAAAACAGAAAATAGGCAACAGTATAGAAAAATCAATAAATATATCAGAATATTGTGGTTGATTTTTGGAGTTAATGGGGAAAAGTGTTATAATTTGATACAATAAGATGACAAAGATTACATTTTAGGTGGGACATCGGCTCCTGTTGGTGATGAAGAATGTTCACATTTAATATATGATGACCAACATGTGAAGGAGATTCCTGTCGATATGTTAAACAATCCTAATTACTACATAGTCAGAGGAGAGGTAAGCATCATCAACCAAACAATCCTATAGTAGATTTGTAATTAACTCAGTTAAACAGTACTAGTAAACAGTTATAATAGTTAAACAGTACTAGTCAACAATTTAATAGTTAAGCTCTACAAGTCAACAATTAAAATAGTTAAAAAAAAGTACTAGTCAGCAATTAAAATAGTTAAAAAAAAGTACTAGTCAGCAATTAAAATAGTTAAACAATACTAGGCAACAATTGAGTAGTTAAATAGTGCTAGTCAGCAATTAAAATAGCTAAATGATACTAGGCAACAATTGAGTAGTTAAATAGTGCTAGTCAGCAATTAAAATAGTTAAACAATACTAGGCAACAATTGAGTAGTTAAATAGTGCTAGTCAGCAATTAAAATAGTTAAACAATACTAGGCAACAATTGAGTAGTTAAATAGTGCTAGTCAGCAATTAAAATAGTTAAACAATACTAGGCAACAATTGAGTAGTTAAATAGTGCTAGTCAGCAATTAAAATAGCTAAATGATACTAGGCAACAATTGAGTAGTTAAATAGTGCTAGTCAGCAATTAAAATAGTTAAACAATACTAGGCAACAATTGAGTAGTTAAATAGTGCTAGTCAGCAATTAAAATAGTTAAACAATACTAGGCAACAATTGAGTAGTTAAATAGTGCTAGTCAGCAATTAAAATAGTTAAACAATACTAGGCAACAATTGAGTAGTTAAATAGTGCTAGTCAGCAATTAAAATAGTTAAACAATACTAGGCAACAATTGAGTAGTTAAATAGTGCTAGTCAGCAATCACAATGATAACTTAATCTTGCACCAATGATCAAGATGATCAATAAAGATATACCAAAGCAACCGTCAATGAGATTTCTGTTGTAATATAGCTAAAATATTGTTGTAATTGTTTAATCACAATATAACTGAAATATTGTTGTAATTGTTTAATCACAATATAACTGAAATATTGTTGTAATTGTTTAATCACAATATAGCTAAAATATTGTTGTAATTGTTTAATCACAATATAACTGAAATATTGTTGTAATTGTTTAATCACAATATAACTGAAATATTGTTGTAATTGTTTAATCACAATATAGCTAAAATATTGTTGTAATTGTTTAATCACAATATAGCTAAAATATTGTTGTAATTGTTTAATCACAATATAACTGAAATATTGTTGTAATTGTTTAATCACAATATAACTGAAATATTGTTGTAATTGTTTAATCACAATATAGCTAAAATATTGTTGTAATTGTTTAATCACAATATAGCTAAAATATTGTTGTAATTGTTTAAAGCAGTAAAAGCACTAATAATCATATAATCAATGTAATTCTTGGCATTGATCTGATTTGGCTATGATTAAAATGGTGGTACGGTTAATGAACAGATTAATTGTATGTCACACAAAACAGTTTAAAAACGCAATTATGAAAAGAAGTTTAAACAGTGATGGTCAACAATTCCAGCAATATCAACAAAACGAACTATCACCTCTCACCTCAATTCATGGAACATAAAAAAGACCACAAGATATCAAGTTGGAAATTAATATCCTGGCTTTGTGACAGGCACAATAATGTGGCAGAGTTGAGCAAGCATGTATTTCCAGTTACCATATCAACTATTATCTTTTTGTGCCAGTCTGTATATTTTTTTTATTGTTCTTTTATTTTATTTTTTAATAATTATATATCAACTTTATCAAAAAGTGAAAACAAACTTTTGAAATTGAATCAAAATACTGAGAAGATAAATTCAATCTACTGACCCTACTTCAGACTAATGGAAGCAAAATAAAAAAAAAATCCTGTAAAGATGGCTATTTATTTCTGATTGAAAATTCCTTTTTTCAGGATATGTAAAATATATTTTCTGTTTTGATTTACTGTCTTTCTCAAAAACACATTAAGGCATTAACGAATACAAGCCTGCCCACACGGTCGCCCCCATTAAGCAGTCACCTGTATTTAATGCTCACCTTTTCTTGTTCTGTCATAGTAAAATTTCATATGAATTTACCCTCTTCTAAGAGATCACCTGTCTTATAAGGCCACTTTTTCTTTGTCTCAGATGTAACCTCTTAATACAGGTTTGACTGTACTCTGTATTAAACTATTGATCCTATTACAGTGGTTTTGGGGTAGTATACAGATGGAAGCTTGTGCTGAAGAAACTCTGTATGAATACACAAAAGTTGATGTAAATGGTGGCAATGGTAATTTCTTCACTCCAGGAAGATGTATGTCTGGTTCTAAGTCACGCAAAAGGAAGAGATTGAAGGAAAATATTGCTCAGTTAGCAGCTGATGGAGAATATGACTCGCCCTTATACAAAAGACGATCCAACGACAGAATTTCAATGAGTCCTAACTCATTCTTAGATGCTTCAAATACTCCAGATAAATCTGACGTGTTCTCAGGTAATGTGTAATTTATACTTAAATTTCAGTTTTAGTTGTATCATTCACATTAAGAGAAAAGGAAGGATGAACATTGATGATCAACACTCGGACTGATTGTCAAAAATACAGATTCTGCAAACTCTGACCTCAAAAAACAGAAACTAAGACAACAACAAAAGGTGATGAAAATATGGATCATGGCAAAAAGTAATAATGTCTTATTAATTAGATTTACAACAGCAATTCAGTGATACACAAAAAATAAAAACTTGCACAGAATGACTTCAAAATAGCACATGCTGTCGTAGTAATTTCTATGTCCTGACTAGAATGTTAAAAGACACATTTTACACACCATGATTGTGGACAATGTTAGAAAGAAAATTTTTCCACACCCTTAATGTACTAACTGGTAGAAAGGGTATTTTCCATTCCCTGACTACAGAATGTTAGAAGGCTCTTATTCCACACTCTGAAGTACAATAAAACTTGCCCAAAAGGTTAACTGGTTTAAACCAGATTTACATAATATTTTAACTCAAATTAGCGGTCACCTCACTGACATGGTCAACAGTCACTTTTCATTCTAAACTCTAAAAAATCATCAGCTATTAACTTTCGAGTTATTCTCAATACATGATTGTAACGATTAAGCGATCAAATCATTGAATAATTAACTTGTTAACTGTAAATCATTACAAAAACACCAGAACATTACAAATCAACAGCCAATAAATGTCTTCCTGTAACAGTAATATACAAATCATAACGGACTGGAACTGAAAGTTTGGATCGACCAATCTTGTATATAGTAAGAAATCACTTGTCTTATCCTGTCATTTTTCCTTTTTCCAAAGAGTGATCATTGAATACAAGTTAATGACTACAATATAATTAGAGGAAATCAAATTGTCTGTTGATCAATCTTAGACAGGTTTCTGCTAGTTTCAACAACTAAACATCTCCTATTTTCATTTTATATGTATCTTGATGTCATGTTTTTTTTATAGAATCTATAGAAAGCTTTAAAGATAAGACTTCTAAAGTGTCACCAAGGTTACAGGTTGTCACAGAACTGTTACAAACAGAGAAGAATTATGTAGGAATTTTACAAACGGTCATAAATGTAAGTCTTCTTAATTAGAAATTAGGGTTGGATTGTTATCTACCACACCTAAAAAGTTAAATGTACACATTGTGTGAACTAACTTGGAAAATATACCTTTGTTTCTCTTAACAACTTGCATAAAATTTGTTGATTCATCCTAACACGACATCCTTCTTTCACTTTGTAAACAAACGAGTGATTTATCGATTGGGTATAATCTCATTAGCACATGCACCTGTGCATGTGACTGACTTTCCCGTCGTAAATGTACATGTTGATGAATTGTCGTCTGCTCGAAATTGGCAGCATAAATTGTGTGCAACATTGTCCGCAAACGTAAATATAAATTACCGTCTTCCAGTCAAAGTATACTACCGTATTCGTACTCTTAGACATATCAGAATCGAAAAAATCATGGAAGCCCAGACTTTTTGAGAAAAAAATTCAATATACAGGACATAGGTCCTGTACCCAATAATTTTCTTCAGGACCTGAATTTTCCCCTGAAGAAAAAGTTTTGAAGAAGTGAAGAAAAAAAACGAAGGGACAATCAACTCAACATTCACGGACATTATACAAGCCTGGGAACCAGTACATAAATTTATTGAAACATGTATTTCGTTAAAATTATCTATCTATTTCAAGTTCGATTTCATTGTTTAATCGTAAAGCATGTATATTTCTAAATTTGTTGATGACCTGTTTTTGGATGCCTTCATTGAGTTTGATTAAAGTTCTATGTCCTTCAGTTTGGTCAGGATCCTTGGCAAGTTTCATTTGGTATGCCTCAATGTGACCTTTACTTTTTTCATGGTCTGTTACAGCAGAAAGTCTAAAGTTGTTACATCCACTTATAAATAAATGTTTTCGTTTCAAATTACTACTAGTAGACTGTCTGCTGTAGCTGTATTCAGTACAGACTGTGCACGTCATGACATTAGAATCTTTATCATATTTCAACCAAGAACATCCCTGGGTCCAGCTTTGATTAAATGTACGATCTGGTCGACATTCTTTTTCGTACTTTCAACACTTCTCACTCTGACTCACACTTTCGTTTGTTGTAGCAGCATCTGGCTTTCTTTTCCCAGGCTGTGGGCCTTCAAAATGTTTAAGAACGACCACATTTTTCATTATTTTGAGGTTATTTTTTTTAGAACCGAAATTTACAAAATTCTAAAATTTAAATGGAATCGGTGATGGGAACAATAAAAACCTGCCCCGCCATGTTTTCAAATATAAACACACGAAATGGTCGCGTTGATGCATCACAGCCAGTTTAAACTATAAAAATACAATGATTAATAGAATTACCATGGAAACAGTTGCATGTTTAAGAAGTAAATGTCATTTGAAGCAGAATCTAATTCCGAGTTGACCGTGATCATTCCGGCATACCAGTTGCATTTCCGATTTCCGGTGCAAAACAAAATACAGAAACAAAAAATGTTTTCGGACACCCGGACCGGCATACTTGGCAGTATTGCCGGTCCTTGTGATTTTCGGTCCGACGAATTTCAAAAACACTGGAAGCCAGAACGTGTTTTGAGTTTCAACATGGGTTGGCGGATATCAGTATTTTATCCCAAGCCTCTTATACTAATATCTGCCAACCCATGTTAAAACTCAAAACCCATTCTGGCTTCCATGATTTATTTCTGAAATCAAACTTGAAATTCACAAAATTAATTTATTATTTAAAGTACAGTCAAACCTGTCTATATCGACCATTGAAGGGAATTCTGAAAAAGGTTGCATAAGACAGGGAGTCTTTATATAGAGGTTATGATAGTTGCAAACAAAATTATGTCCATCAGCATACACACACTTATAGTGTATTTAGTTGACAGTTTGTATAAGTGTATATGGAATGATGTCTTTTTCATATTTTACTTAACAAATGAAATATGCTTTTCCATTTTTCCAAATCTGTATCTACATGTAATAATTAGTTCAACTGGGTTTCGGATTATCCTTCAGTATCAACTTCTGATTTTCACCAATTTTTATTTTCAATGTCAACTTCCGTAAGTTCACTTCGTGAATTTCCGGAATACTGTGTGTACAGATACGGCGGATTCAACTGTTTTATAAAATATTTGCACAGAAAATGATTAACTACCAATTTCTCTCTTATGATATTGAAAGTGCTTAGAAATGTGCATTTATTGGATTTGTATATTAAAACAATAATTTTCTTGTTCTATAACTATATACATGTATTTAATTCTAGCAAAAATAACTAAACATTTTGGTACAAATCAGTTATTTCCTCTGTTGAAGTATATGATAAACATATCATAACATGTCATTTTTCATATCATACCCTTATCAGCCCTCGTTCATATATCATCCCTTGAGCCTATCTGCCTATCATGACCTCGGGCTGATAAAGGGTATGATATGAAAAATGCCATGTAATAATCTATATTTATCGTTTCATCTTGCATATTTATTTCAATTGTAGACTTTTAAAATAGAAATTGAAAAACCTAACCAATACAATGGTCCAATTTTAGCAGCACAGGAAATCAAATTAATCTTTGGTAATATTCCACCTATATATGAAGTTCACTGTAAGATCAGAGACAGATTGATACAGATCGTAGAGAATTGGAAAGAAGATGTTTCTCTAGGAGATATATTTATAGAACATGTAAGTATACAATCTTCTATATGTGTATATGCTAAAACTCATCTCTTCCAGCTTCTCAGCCTTGTCAAATAAATTCTATATTCACCATCAATAGACCAATAGTGTATGTAGTCGAGTGGTCTAGGGCGCTGGACGTAAGGCTAAGTGAATGGTGCTGCAGTGTAACAATGGTGTGGGTTCAAATCCCGTCGAGGGAAGAACAAAAATTTGACCGCTCTAAAATCTAATTCTAACACTGTTTGGTTTAATTTTCAGACGTATATATATATATATATATAGGCATTTCCTACCCTTAACCAGAGTAAAGATTCACACCAAGCTCATGGTGAGTTGGGCTTGACTTGTACATTAAGATTATTTATATATATTGTGATTACCAGACTTGGTGGAGGAAAGCCTGGCAAGGTATGATAAACTGACCACTGATAACCCAAGTCTAGGATAGGTGCCTGGATACCTTAATACTTGAGAACATATGTCAGTGACGTTAGTCCCGTGGTTAGAAGTCAATGACCCATGCTCTTTCAAACATATGCAAATGGAAACCATTCATTAATTAAGACATTAAGAGATATTTTCAAATTATGAACAAGCCATGTTAAATGAACTCTGATATCTTAAAAGAGCATATTTGTCAGCCACCATCTGGGTCTTTTCATAAATATACTAAACAAATTTCAAAATTTCCATAGAACATTTTACTGAATAGAAAATTTCTAGAAAAGTTGTTGCAGAATTGATGTAAAACATATCTAATTATTGTTTATACACTTTTGACGTGTTGTTTGCAGGCAGAAGAATTAATGAAGGCCTATCCACCGTTCGTCAACTTCTTTGAACAAACCAAAGAAACAATAACAAAATGTGATAAAACAAATCCAAGATTCCATGCTTTTTTGAAAGTAAGTAGAATTATGTTATGATAAGCAGGAATACTTGTAGCAGTTTAATTTGATGAGTCCAGAAGACATTTCTTGTGGTGATTTCCCATTATTGTGGCGAGTTGTGAGGATCTCTGGATAAGAATATATTTTGGTGATCTGACCTAATTTTAATGATTTCACCACCATAATTTCCATGACATGTTGCCTGTAGATAATCAGTGATAATCAGGACAGGTAAGAAGTCCAAGTGACCTGTATATTTAATAATCAATCTCAATAATTGGACAGTGGTATGTATAATTTTTGTTCCATTTTTTTTTGATTTTTTTTTTTGTCATCATTAACAGAATGACTATTAACATGTACAAAAACATATTTTAAAAAATAATTTTATCAGCAATTGAATGAAACAAGTATTTTGCTTGTTTTCTTTTAAAAATGACAGATTTGAGAATTATACTTTAGTTGTGTAGTGTGTTAAAACATTTTATCCTCAGCTTTTAATCATGTTTACTGAAGGAGTTCATAAAGGCATGAGCCTACTTCAGTTATATCATGAAGAAAATTTGACTTGTTTATACTAACATCTTACTTGTGGCCATGTCTCAAGTTGGATTTAGTCCTAATAAGTTATCTATAAGTATTTTATAACATTTTATTTGTATTGTAGGTATGTTTATCAAAGCCTGAATGTGGAAGACAAAGTTTAACAGAATTGTTAATTAGACCTGTACAAAGATTACCAAGTATTTCTCTCTTGTTAAATGGTAAGATAAACATACATATGCTAAAAAAATATTCTTCTACAAATAAGAGTTTTTCTATTTTAAGACAATCTCTGTGCTACAGGGTCATTTGGGTCTGTCTGATGTTAATTGTTTAAAGCAATGTCAGGTAATAGAAAGACTTAGTTAACAACAAGGACAAATAACAGAAAGGATTTCAAGTGTAGATTATGTCCCCCCTTCGAACGAAGGGAGACATATTGTTTTAGTCTGATTAGGTCAATTATATTTGGTATGTGGGTGCATGACCATAAGGTGGTGTGTCACGTACTGTAATGACCTTTATGGGACCTTGACCTTTGACCTCAAGGTCAAATAAATCCAACAAAACTGTTTATTGGAAGATACTATAATAGTAATTACTTTGGTCCACTGCTTGCAAATATTTGCTTTCATGACATATTTTTTCCACAACATTCAACTCATAATGTGTAACTTATTGTTGTACAAATGGCCGCATTAAGGGGAGACATAAGTTTTAGGTATCTAAGACAGTTCTTCCTAGTTTATATGCTATATCCTCAAACTTTGTATGTTTGCTTATTACCTTATGAAGGTGTGGATATCATTACAGCAGTTTGATTGGGCCATTTTGAAGGAATTATTGCCCTTTTTGACATATTATTTTTTATCCAGAACTTTGTACATACACTCTCCATTTTTAATGAGAATTCCTCAATATTTTGGATACTTGCTTATTACCATATGGAGAATTACATATTGGATTATTTTTGAAGGAGTTTTTACCTTTTTTCACTGAGAATATTTCATCAAAAAGTTGTATGCACACATCCTACATGTTGGATTGGAATTAAGGTATCTTTCTAAAAAGATGAAAGATTGTGAGCAGAAGATGTTTTTTGTGTGTGTGTGAAAAAAATTTACTATTAATCATAATTGTTGTTAATTACAGATATTCTTAAGCGAACATCAAAAGATAATTCAGATTATGTTAAACTGGAAAAGGCCTTGACTGTTACAAAAGAAGTTATGACGTATGTATTTTATTGTATGTTAGTTTGAAGTGTAGAAAAAAATATCAAGGATATTGTTTCTATAAGTCCAAGAATGAAGAGTACATTCAATAGGTTAAGTTTTCATCCTAGACTTTAAAAAATCATCTGTAATTAACTTTTGAGTCAAATTACTGAATTATTAAGTAAAGGAAATTATTACAAAAACACTGGAGCATTGCAAAGGGACCATTCCTTTTCCATTAAGTTACTTTCCAGTAACAGTATTGCACAACAGGAACTTACTATCCAGTTCAACCAATCATTTTTCATTTGTCCCAAAAGTGACCATTGAATACATGTTTGACTGACTACATTATTTATCAATATTATGAACATATTCTTTTTCCCCAGACATATTAATGAAGATAAAAGAAAAACAGATAACCAGGTTGTGATGTTTGATATCATGAAAGATATAGATAATTGTCCTGTAAGTATTTCTGTTTATAGGCCATTCAATGAATTCACATGATTACATTTTTAGGCTGCAAGTAATTTTTATTGTAATACAGGGAGTTTTCTGTACTCGATAGAGTTGAATGTTTAACTTCACTTTTAACAACATTTCAGTTATACCATGGTAGTCTATTTTATTGATGGAGAAAACCATCAACCTGCCACAAGTCACTGACAAACTATCACATAAAGTTGTATCTAGACTCAGAGTACATAGATGCCAACCATTACGATTTTTCCGTAATTTTTACGAATTTCAGGCCAAAGTTACGGTGTTACGGTCAACAGTACTTGTTACGGATTTCCGATTATTGCCAGCCCGGAACCGTTCTCCATTTAAATATCATTGTGATCATTTAGATGCTTCATTGTCTGTTAAAATCGCATAAAGATAAGCGCTCGAGGGATTCCGATTATTAAATACTTTTGGGTTTCTCGGGACTATCTATAGTAGAAAACGATCTATCTATTTCTTGTTCGATCCCGAGTAGTTAATGAACACAGCACGTTTTTTTTTTCAATTTCACGATGTCTGAGGGAACAAGTGAAGCTTCTGCAGCGAAGAAAAGGAAACTGGGACAACGAATATTGTATTGAGTTCCCTTGCCTTGTGAAATCGACACGGGAACATTATGGCCTATTGCAAATATTGCAAACAAGACTTTTCCATTCTGCACGGTGGTTGGGATGATTGTCGGCGCCACAATGTAGTACGATTATGGTAAAATTTTATGAAAAATTATGATTACTGAAAAAAAATCACAAATTACTGACATCTCAATTTTTTCTTACTGATTGCACCAAAAAGGGTTTGGCATCTATGAGAGTATAGTGAATTCCCCAGTAGCACAAACTTATTCCTGATTCCCAAGATATACCTGAAAAAATATTTAAAATATCATAAGTAAACAATTATTGGTATTTTGGACATTTTTCCATTGATCTCACCAAGTGATATTATCAGTATCAATGAACTGACTGTTATACTGAAAATTATCAGTCAGTGTGACATCAAACACATGATGATGTTACCGATAAAGAACTATTGACGTCAGTATTTAATGTGTTGACCTTTAAAACTGCCATTATTCTATATCTATAAGGAACAACAAAGAAATTATTAGTGTATGTGTTTATATTATCTTGACAGGCCACATTATTATCCTCTCACAGAAGATTTGTGTCAAAGATAGATGTTGTTGAACTTTCTGAAGAGTTATGTGGTAAAGGAATTCCACTGTCATTGTTTCTGTTTACAGACAGCGTTGAGGTTTGTTTGATTTTAATTTACTTAGAGATGAGCATAGAGTAACCAAGTGAGAAGAAATATGACTGCCATAACAAATATATAACAAAACAATGTATAAAAAGCTTAGACAGCATGAAATAGGAGTGGAAAAGGCCTGTATATCAATGAAAATACCAGATTATATTTCAGTCAAAACTGAAAAAAGTTACCTGTTTTCACCGGTTTTTAATTTATTTATTTGTTAAAAAAAAATCCAGGCAAAAACACTATTTTTCAAAAACTGGAGAATTACATCTCAAGATTTAATTATTTTATGAATATTTAATGTGATTATATATTGTTGCTATTATATTTGTATTTTGGGTTGCAAAGCCTTTAATGCTAAAAATCGAAAGAATTTGAGAATTTCATTTGATAGCTTACATATACAATTAGTATAGAATTTATGTATATAATGAAACATACTAAAGACCCAATAAAAATTCAGTGTTCGCCAAAAACTTTTTTAACCACTAGACATCTGGGCCAGTGACTTGCTAAAGTTACTAGACCGAATCAGTGCACACTAGACCAAAGATATTTTTACCAGAAAACATCATTTGTTCATGTTCGTCGTAGCGTAGCCAAGGGTGATCAGTGGTCCAGTGGAGCTTAAAAGACTGATCTTTTCTGTTCATATTGTTTTTTAGCCTGTGACACCTCCTCTGGTGTTCTAGAGGGCTTTTTCAACTTCTTCCCCGGAATAGCACCGTCTTGCCACTTCAAGTCCATGTACTCTGTATTCTGTTGATTTATCGAAACCATAAACAACTAAAAACCAACACAAGTCATAATGACAGAGCACTATCCGTAACGATTCATACTGGGGAAAGTGGTAAAAAATATTGATTTTCTTTATTTTTACTCATAAAAAGTAAAAATTATATCTTGTTAAAGATTATTTTCAAGTTTGAACATTTAACGATCAACAAATACCTTTGCAACACGACGACTCGTTGTACTTTATTGCCTGTCGAAATATGATGGGATTTAGATGCATCTTACGACTGGTTGCCGAAATGAAAATGCCTAAGTACCCACGAATCGCTATATTTGAAGGTACCCGTTATTAGGTTACGGTAATTTTTATGAGTAAACAAGTCGGCGACTATTTTTGGATGAAAATAAAAGAAAATTATCACATTAACGATTCATAATTTTCGTCGAGTCATTCAGAAAAGGTATTTAGCTACACTTGGCTTCTTTCAAATTCACTAGACACTGGCTTCGGGCTACCGCTTAACGTCGAACACTGAAAATTATTTGAGTAATTGAATAAATTTATCTAGATTTTGTAAGGTCTTTTTGTCTCAATATATATGTAAGACTCGGATCGACGTCTAATTCTCAAATATATGGCCGTTTTTCACTTTCTCAAATCGACGTCACTGACGTATACTTCAAATGACATCACACCCGTTGAGGAATGTCTTTGAAGCAATGATGGAGAAGGGACAAGACCAGATTCCAGATGAGGGGTTCTTGATGACAAAAGACAAAAATGCCTATGTATTTTATAGTTACTGTAGATAAAATCCTATTCTGTTTAGGAGTACTTCTACTTTAGCGGACCCTAATCCTAACCTTAACCTTAATCCTAACCCTAACCTTAACCTTAACCCTAACCCTAATTATAATCCTAACCTTAACCTTAATCATAACCTTAACCTTAATCCTAACCCTAACCTTAACCTAAACCCTAACATTTACCCTAAGCCTAACCCTTTTGTTGTCATATCCGCATGGTAACAAAATGAAAGGTTATGGGTCATGCACTTTGTTTATTACAATATCTGACTTCCGTGGTCCGCCAAAGTAGATTCTACCCCTATTGATAATATTAAAGAATGGGAAAATGCTTAAAAAACACAACAACAAAAAACAGATTAAAAAAACAAAACTGTCTTTACAATTATTTTTGATTGCAAACTTATATCGTGTAAACAGGCCTATAGATATGAGAGTTTGGAAAGGACGCTGATTTGAGAATGTCCTAAAATTGGACCGTGATTTGAGATAATGACATCAGTGGACGCCGATTTGAGGAGTGGACGTCGATTAGAAACTGGACGTCGATCTGAGTCTATCGTATATATAATGTAATATTATGAATTATATCCAGATTCAATCAATCAATTTTAATGAATGTCTGTATTTACAGTCAAATATTCATTCAAAGACAACAACATGCCTTTATTTCACCTATTCTTTACACAAACAACCAATTAGAAACAATATTTTGTGATTGAAAATTGGGGAGAATTGTTTTATTTTAGATGTGTAAACGCAGATCAAAGTACTCGAACAGCATGAAGAGTCCAGCGTCACTGAAGACTCCACAGAAAGCCTACAAACACTTGGTTATGATTCCATTACCTACGATCAAACGAGTGGTAGATTGTATCGAAACTGATGGTAAATAATATTGCATTGTTACACAACATACATATTAGACCTTGGTCCTTTGTCTTGTAGACATTCATACAGCTGGTTTTTATATGAAGACTTAATAATATATTGAAATAAACATGTAATTTAGTGTGTACAACAAGTTTCTACAATAACCATCATCAGGTATGCTCAGATTCATCAGATTAGAAAGCCAAATAATTAAAACTTCTTTGGGAGCAGCAAAACCAAAAGGCCTGAACAGGATAGCTAAAATCAGTTAAGGTCACCTATGCCCGAAGTTTTTCTCTAATTTGGTATTTTAGATTTTGCCATACTATCAAAAAGATCTTTACCTTGTTAGTTATTGTAGTTTCAGAAAGGGCTTCTATATCATACATTTCTTTAATACATCTTATGTACACCCAGACAGATTTTCTCATTTATAATCCATGCCTGGGCTAATTTCGTTTTTTAAATAAATTTGAGAATAGTTAACTTTTTCATCTAATTTACTCAGTCAAACTTGCCCCTTGTGATCACATTGAATTAGAGGTCACCTGATGAAATCAGCCAGTTTAAAAACCCTCTCGATCAGATTTATATGTTATTTTAAATCAAGTAGGCGGTTACATCACTAACGTGGTCAACAGTCTCTTAAAAGTAATTCCATTGTATCAGTTGACCAGTATTTAACGGTCACTTTTCAATCTAGACATAATAAGAATAATTGGTAGTTAACTTTCGAGGTGTTCTTAATACATGATTGAACTAATTAAGCTGGCAAATTATTGAACAATTTTCGAATTATCTGTTCATCGTGACAAAAACACTGCTGCATTACAAAGTGAGTCATGTTTTCCTGTAAATTGTCTTCTGGTAACAATAATACCCAGATCATTGCAGACCATAACTGAAAATCTGGATTGACCTTTCTTAAATAAGCTGTCAATTGTCTTATGCAATTATTTTCCCTTTGTCTCAAGGGTGACTGTTGAATACAAGTTTGACTGGACTAGAAATTTCAATATAATATCTTTTTTTACAGATTGTCGGAATGCCTTTGGATTTATTTGTAAGAATAACTTAATAGACACTAGAGGAATGAGCAGTAAATTATATAGTTTTATGGTTGACAGTGATGAGACAACAAAAAAAGATTTTATAACTAGTCTTGGAAAGAGCATAGTTAACATGAGCTGTGTATCAGATTATGTATGTAGTAAGATATTTATCAAGTTTTTAGATACATGTATTTACTTTAAAAATCTGTTGGTTAATATTGAAGGAATGAATTTTCCAAAAGCCACAAGAAGAACTGTACTAATTGTTTTAGTGACACTAGAATAAAGTAAAAAAAAAAAATCAATATGAAAAAAACATGACATGCAGACTCATATTATCTAGAAAACAAATATTTACTATTTATTATACCCCCTGCAAACAAAGTTTTGGAGGGTATATAGGAATCACCCTGTTCGTCCGTTCGTCCATGTACCTTGTAAGTGCAACTCCTCCTAAGCCGCTTATTGGATTTTTATGAAACTTTACACATTTGTAGTACACTACCTGCAGATGTGCATGAAGGAATATGGTTGCTGTCCAAAATTTAAAAGGGGAGATCATTCAACTTATACTTTCACAAAAAAGGGGGGGGGGGGGCATGTACCATGTAAGCGCAACTCCTACTAAGCTGCTTATTGAATTTTTATGAAACTTTACACAGTTGTAGTACACAACCTGCAGATGTGCATGACGGAATACCGTTGCTGTCTAAAATTTAGAAGGGGAGATAATTCAACTTATACTTTCACGAAAAGGGGGGTCGTGTACTTTGTAAGTGCAACTCCTCCTAAACGACTTATTGGATTTTTATGAAACTTTACACATTTGTAGTACATTACCTGCAGATGTGCATGAAGGAATATGGTTGCTGTCCAAAATTTAAAAGGGGAGATAATTCAGCTGATACTTTCACGAAAAGGGGGGGCATGTACCTTGTAAGCGCAACTCCTACTAAACTGATTATTGAATTTTTATGAAACTTTACACAGTTGTAGTACACAACCTGCAGATGTCCATGAAGGAATACCGTTGCTGTCTAAAATTTAGAAGGGGGGATAATTCAACTTGTACTTTCACGAAAAGGGGGGTCGTGTACCTTGTAAGCACAAATCCTCCTAAACGGCTTATTGGAGTTTTGTGAAACTTTGCACAGTTGTAGTACACTACCTGCAGATGTGCATGAAGGAATATGGTTGCTGTCCAAAATTTAAAAGGGGAGATAATTCAACTTGTACTTTCACGAAAAGGAGGGGGGGGGATGTACTTTGTAAGCGCAACTCCTACTAAGCTGCTTATTGAATTTTTATGAAACTTTACACAACCTGCAGATGTGCATGAAGGAATACCGTTGCTGTATAAAATTTAAATGGGGAGATAATTCAACTTATACTTTCACGAAAAGGGGGGTCGTGTACTTGTGGCAACCCCTTGATGTATATTCTTGGTTAGTTTATTTTGGAGATGGGATGTTGTCTCCTTGACATCATAGTATTGCAAGCGGGGGGGTATCACTCAGTGAGGTCACTCACAGTTCTAGTTTTTCTAGTAATTGGGTTACACATGGTAAAAAACAGTATTGATCCTTAGAACATTTAGATGAAATACATCATTAGGATGATCAATATTTTGTTTGTCTACAAATCATAGAGCAACCAACCAATCATATGTCACTAAACTTGCTCCTGATTTACATATGGGTCCATATTATTTCTCAGTAGTGGAGGGATAAAAGAAACAACTTCAAATGTCCACACTTGTGATAATCCAGTTTTAATTATTTTTTTGAGAATATGGGAATGCCAATTTACATACATGACATGTATATATTGTATGACTTTTTAACAATATAGCTGTTTAGATATAAAATTTAAGGATTTCCAAGACAGTGGTTCATGGAACGTATCCATGACAATCAAATATTAACAAAAATATATGAATACTTCCTCTCAAAATTTTGAAATGTAAATAGAGAATCAGATGGTATTTTTTAGGCATACTGTATGATTCTGAACAAATTTGTATTTGATATGAAGGTAAATAATAACAATTTTGTATTTGATAACCTATGTACATGTATGAAGGTAAATAACAATAAAATATCTTATGTTGATTATTTATTTAATTACAGGATAGTCTGGTTCTGTCAGTAGAAGGTAAAGATTTAGCCATTAGTACAAGTGAGACTGAGAAGAGAAATCACACACTTAGCAGAGCAGCTAGGTATATATACATGCATTTTAAAACTTGTTTAATATTAAAGAACCACCTGTTGATGTGTTTTAAAAATGTCTTCCTCATGCATGACAAAACAAAAATTGTAGACATTCATTCTGAATTCAGATATCCTGTTTTTGATTTCCAAAATATACACATCAAATATTGATTGCCAACATGAGAATGATCTCCCAATTAATTAGATTAATATGATGTTACTAAAATGAATAACCAATGCAAATTAAGTAATTCATTGAAAAAAAGGAATTAAACAAAGATACAATTAAACATAGAATTTTTTTTTTTTTTTTTTTTCAAAAGCAAAATTTGAATTTTATTGTTAACCTTGGGTAAATAATTACAGAGTTAAATATTGTTTTCAAGTTTGTGTAATTAATTACAGAGTTAAATATTGTTTTCAAGTTTGGGTGATTAATTACAGAGTTAAATATTGTTTTCAAGATGTATTTTCAAGTAAACCAAGGCACTTAGGTGCAGCATAAGTAAAAATTACATTACACAGTATAATGTAACATAAAATAGGGGGGATAGAAATTAAACATTAAATAAATCATCCATAAATATCTTATTTTATAAATGGCAATGTTTTTAAGCAGTTCAACATGACCAAAAGCTAACATTACTGACACAGAAAACTGTTGCCATGAATATATTATATGTTAATCAAATTACTGTTATAAGTGTAATAATTTCTAATAAATTCATTTCTCAAAAGTTGTATATCTTTATTTTTACATGTGAACAGATAATGATATTCATCACCAATTTCTCCAGTAAGATATTGTTAGAACAATTATTGCAGAAATACTGCTGAAGTTTATGTTAAACACCAATCAATCAATCAAACATTGTTAGTAATAGCATATATCCATAGCAACAATTTTTTGTAATAATAAAATCTTTATTAAACAATTATCACATTATCCTTTAGCATACAACAACAAATCAAACACGACAACTTTAGCATATAAAAGCTTACATTAAGAGGAAATCACATATTTTGAGGATAAACATTATTCAATCACTCGACTCACAGCCGCAAGTGATCAAGTTTACCAGTTGCTTGCCCATGGTCGGTGGTTCTCTCTGGGTACTCCGGCTTCCTCCACCACTAAAACTGGTTGCCATGATATAGCTGAAATATTGCTGAAAGTGGCATTAAACACAATAAATCAATCAAATCAATCACATATTTTGAGGATAAACATTATTCAAAAGTTATCTTTGGAAACAGTTTTCTTCCTCCATTAATATCAAATGATATTGTAATTTACCTTAAAAGCTGGACTGGACAAAAAGCCATTTTTTTTTAATATAATCTAATTTTCTATTTATAGATTAGGAAAGAGAGTAAGCAGAGCTTTCTCATTCAACAAAACTCCAAAGTTAAAGAGAGCTGTATCTAGTATATCACATGTGTTTAGCCCTGGTGGTGTTGCTCCCTCCCCTGCTGGAGGTCTTCGAGGGAAGAAGTTGGCCAGTTGTGTTGACCTCACAGTAAGTTGTCACACTCATGTATTTTGCAGTGGGGACTATTTTCAGTTTGATCACTAATTTTAGTTGTTTTGACATTCGTAAAAAGAAATTGAAACATTGCTGAACTTTATTTATGGAGTGAACCACATTTTATAACCTTTGATAAAATCTGTTATGTATGAAAAATCTTCAGGAAAATCAGATTTTTATCAACTTATGGGTGTAGGCCTGGGTAACCCAAAATTGTTCCCATAGTTCAATTTTTTTTAAATTTGCATCATTCAATAGTTATGTCTAAATATATTATCTGCCAAAGTTTCAAGAAGTTTCACTGTGGTGTTTTCTCTATAACACATCCTAAATATAGCAATTTTGGGAGTATTCTTGATGCCAGCTGGTAATGCTAGTTTCGGAATCTCCCAATAGATATGTGCATTTATTTCTGGTTGAAAGGGAATATTTTGGCTTTAATACAATTGAGAGTGTTATTGTTGAATAAATATGAAATATCTAGCATATATGAATATCCTGTTTGGAGATAATCATGTGCAAAGCAGTTGAAATTGGATCAGATACAAAATATATTACATAAAAAAATTTCCCCAAGCATAGCTTTCCATTTTTTTACTGCCATAGAATTAATTTGCACCTTGATATATCAATCTTTGAACAGTTATTTTTTCTCTGTTTTCTAAAATATGAATCTTTCTCAAACTGTTAGCAATCATATTATAGGAATATAGATTATTTTGAGGGAATTTATACATGTTAGAATTTGACATTTCACCTGCAAACTGAAAAAGATGTACAATTTTGAGTAAAATGGTGTGTTTACACAATGCATAAATTCCTTGAAAATAGCCATTATTATTTATAGATGTATAAAAAAAATTCAGCTGGTATGATGTTGACCAATGCAATTAAGACTTATATGCAATAGTAGAATTATATTAAAATTGGACAAGCCAAAACAAAAAAATTAAGATTTATTTTCATGTTCTGTAGTGACACGAGTGTAACTAAAATGAAAATGTTTTTCATGAAACATACATCATATAGTTTCAATATCACTTCTGAAAACACTATATTTATTCCAACATGACTTTCTTTTCAATATATTGCTATTTTTCATATCAATATATTTATTTTAGTACAAAATTGTATTAAATTTTTCAATGTGACCATTTTAATTTTTATAAATCATCACCAGGGGTAAGTGATTTCCTGACAAATAAAGCAATACTATAGTTTCATTATATCTGAGATTCTGGTGTATATATTTAATATTTTTTATTTGACGAACCCTTGAAATTCATTGGAAAAAATTTTGTCACACAAAATGTGTTACGATACACTCTTGGCATTTTTAACAACATATTTCGATGGCGATTTTTTCTGGAAAGAGATATTTCAATGATATTTTGTGGGCACAAGCATATAATAATAACACACTTTTAGTTTTTTTATCGGAATTAAGATATAAAAGGACAAGATGCACAGCTATAGAAAGGTAAAAGGAAAAGGAGTCATTTTTCAAAAACTGCCCATATCCAATGTAAACAATCTGTGTTGCCAAGAAGCTTGGAATTGAGGGGGGATTTTCAAATGCAGATGGCCATATATTTGAGAAGACAATGAAAATAGAGTTGTCTCCCATACCCCAGGCCTACACCCTTAATTGATACTATTTTGTTTTTTATTTTTCAGGAAATTTCACCTTCATTATCAAGCTATCCCAGTACAATGACCCTCTATGAAGATCCAGACTCTGTCAGCTTAGATTGTTATTCCCTCAAAGATTCACATGATTGACACATGACAAATACATTTCCTGTCAGAAGCCATTTTACCATGTGATATTTTTAAACGGTTATTTAAGCCTCTTGTATACCTCTGCTGATATTATAGGGCAAATAGCCGTCATATCTTTTATCTACAAACTATTATATGTATTGAAACATATAAATATATACTGTCGTTGATGTGTTTTGCGTGAATGTATTTCTCAGAGCAATCTCGCATAAATGTAAGATGTAAGATGTGATGGGACGTCCATATGGAGCATTATAGCGTCACATTAAAAAACGGCGATATTATGTTCATATCACGATAGTTGCTTGATAACAGATATTTTCATATTTTCAAAGGGAAACTACAAATCATCGATAAAATATTTTTTTTTTTTTTTTTTTAAGTCCACCTGTTTAAATCCAATATCTGTCCTCATTTAAAATATATTCTATCTTTTTTTTAACCTTTATATGTCAGACAAAGATCTATTAAACAGTTTTAATAAAATGTCATAATAGAAATTTTGTAATTCTTGCCAAGCAAAAAGTAATGTTACTTTTTATATTATTTAATTTCTTTTTATTTGATTACTCAGTTGAAGAATGAACTTCACATATAATGATTGATTGGTCTTTAACGGCAACTGAAATACTGCTAAAATTGGCATTAAGCACCAATTAATCGTATATCATTATTGATTTAAGACTGTTGAAAGATAAGGTTATTAAGGGGATCCATTGAATATAATAACTTACCGTTCCATTCAAAACAGAAACCATGAAAATTGTGATTTTCACTTTCTACAAATTATGGTTAAAACTACTTGTCAGAGACATTTAATGGAGTGTATAGAGACACATTGTGAAAGTCCCAATCACAAAATCTTAATATTATTAGTCAAACCAGTATTAAACAATGATTTGTTGTTTTTGTTTTACTTCTTGTGTGTATTGTAGTATTAATATTTTGATTTAGATGTCATTGTGTTACTGTGTGTCACACTTATTCTTGTCATATTTCTGTCAAAATATCAATAAACACTAATCTTGTGTGAGATTCATGGGTGCACAGTAGTTTGGTCATTATGTTGTAAGGAAACTTTTTATAACTCGTTTATGCAGGGATGATATATTTTTTTTCCCTTTTTATACGCCTGTCTCGAGACGGGGCCGTATTATGTGATTGGGTATGGCACACAATAACTTTAGTTCTGTATATCGGATCTTTACCAAGCTTGGCCACATGATTCCCTGGCGGAAGGGGAAGAACCCTATTTATTTTGGGGTCATTAGGTCAAAGGTCAAGGTTATAATAAATATAATTTTTGACAACAGGGTTGTTTCCGCATGATAACTTTAGTTCTGTATATTGGATCTTTAACAAACTTGACCACATGATTCCCCTTTGGAAGGGGAAGAACCCTATTTATTTTGGGGTCATTATGTCAAAGATCAAGGTCACCATTACTATAAATAGAATTTTTGACAACAGGTTCGTTTCCACATGATAACTTTAGTTCTGTATATTGGATCTTTACCAAACTTGACCACATGATTGCCCTGTGGAAGGGGAAGAATCCTATGTATTGGGGTTATTAGGTCAAAGGTCAAGGTCACTTACTATAAATAGAATTTTTTTACAACAGGGTCGTTTCCGCATGAACTTTAGTTCTGTATATTGGATCTTTACCAAACTTGACCACATGATTCTCCTGTGAAAGGGGAAGAACCCTATTAATTTTGGGGTCAAAGGTCAAGGTCACTTACTATAAATATAATTTTTGACAACAGGGTCGTTTCCACACGATAACTTTAGTTCTGTATATTGGATCTTTAACAAGCTTGGCCACATGATTCCCCTGTGGAAGGGGAAGAACCTATTTATTTTGGGGTCAAAGGTCAAGGTCATCATTACTATAAATATAATTTTTGACAACAGGATCATTTCCGCACGATAACTTTAGTTCTGTATATTGGATCTTTACCAAACTTGACCACATGATTCCCCTGTGGAAGGAGAAGAACCCTATTTATTTTGGGGTCATTACCATTATACCGTTTGATAATTTAAATAGACGGGCGTATTTTGTGATGCATACATTTCTTGTTTTAACTGGTTTCAGGTATTAAACCCTGAATATTTTTTTCTTTTGAAAGTTGCAAGACACGGTCATAGAATGTCAGAAATTGACTTTTTTAAAAGAGGAGTAGATGATTTCAGCAGTTTTTGATTCATTTTCAGAATTAGAATCATCAGAATCATCTTTGTTTTGACATAATGTTCAGTGTTAAATTTTAGTTATATATTAGAATCACTACCCTCTCCATATTTTCAATTGCAAAATTAACACACATTAGATTTACCAAGTGCTGGCACCACTTTTACATTCCTTCAGATTTATATTATCTGACTTGTATTGTGAAGTGATATTATATTGAGGTTACAGATCAGCTGATTTCTATCCTGTATTTCTACCTTTCCTGATATTTCTGTCATCTTTCATTCCTTTCTAGTACTAAGGATATGATTTTAAAGTGCTGATTTGACTTCGTCTTGTTTTATGTTTGTACATGTCACAGATACTAACATTATAACAAAAACTAACCATATAAAACTGTGCCATACAATTTTATATAAACAATAACATAGAATATAATCATTTGAGAGTAAGATGAGGTGCGAAGGAATATTTATGTCATGGGTTGTGGTCCATCACTGTTTTTGCCATAATGGTTAAATAATAACCAAAATCAGATAGGAACTATGTATGCTGGTATATAAGTATGTCTACTCTTTCTTACCCCAATGATAATCCATATATTAAAGAGTTAGAATCCCACTCTGGCAAGGTGTACTTGATATCACATTATGCGATATAAAGTTTGTCAGTGACTTGCGGCAGGTCGGTAGTTTTCTATGAGTACTCCGGTTTCCTCCTACAATAAAACTGACCGTCACGATATAACTGAACACCATAACTTTAACCCTAACCCATATATTAAAGCAAGCTAAAATAGAAAATAAAAATCATCAATACAATTTCTA
The DNA here is from genome assembly GCA_963680875.1 of Bathymodiolus brooksi. NCBI lineage: Eukaryota > Metazoa > Mollusca > Bivalvia > Mytilida > Modiolidae > Bathymodiolus > Bathymodiolus brooksi. The sequence continues at coordinate 136,561,033 of OY804576.1, read as the reverse complement.
TAATGACTGTCATATTTTCTAATACCACAAACATAAACAGTTTTGTTAACAAAAGGAGGAAAGCTTACTAATGTCAATAATTGATATCTATTTTAATACAACAATGATGTTGGTATAGGACTGACATCTGATACAAGTGTTAAATGTACAGCAACAAATTATATTGACAAGTTGAACTTTATTTAATCTACATTATGGTATGTTATAAAACAAAATTTGTTCTCCATTTTTCTGTGCAATTATGCCATGTATGGGAAGATTGTTTGTCCTGGTATGAAAACCATTAATGTTGAAAACAGGATTAGAGCTTCTATAACAACATATGTTTGTTACCTGCCCTTGTTGAAAACATAGAGGATTAGAGCTTCTATAACAGCATATGTTTGTTACCTGCCCTTGTTGAAACATAGAGGATTAGAGCTTCTATAACAACATATGTTTCTTACCTGTCCTTGTTGAAAACATAGAGGATTAGAGCTTCTATAACAACATATGTTTCTTACCTGCCCTTGTTGAAACATAGAGGATTAGAGCTTTTATAACAACATATGTTTCTTACCTGCCCTTGTTGAAACATAGAGGATTAGAGCTTCTATAACAACATATGTTTCTTACCTGCCCTTGTTGAAAACATAGAGGATTAGAGCTTCTATAACAACATATGTTTCTTACCTGCCCTTGTTGAAACATAGAGGATTAGAGCTACTATAACAACATATGTTTGTTACCTGTCCTTGTTGAAACATAGAGGATTAGAGCTTCTATAACAACATATGTTTCTTACCTGTCCTTGTTGAAACATAGAGGATTAGAGCTTCTATAACAACATATGTTTCTTACCTGTCCTTGTTGAAAACATAGAGGATTAGAGCTTCTATAACAACATATGTTTCTTACCTGCCCTTGTTGAAACATAGAGGATTAGAGCTTCTATAACAACATATGTTTCTTACCTGCCCTTGTTGAAACATAGAGGATTAGAGCTTCTATAACAACATATGTTTGTTACCTGCCCTTGTTGAAAACATAGAGGATTAGAGCTTCTATAACAACATATGTTTCTTACCAAATACTTGTTATTTTCAGTTGGTTGTTTTTTTTATAATGGAGCTTTCGTTTGTGAAATTTTAAGCAAATCTATGCATTAAAAAATATAAATTAAATGTCACTCTACTCTAAGGTTGATATATATAAATGTTGACATTTTTGTTGGTGCTACATGTATTACAGACAAATGTTGAAAGGTTGTCATATCAAGGTATACATTTCAATGAGATATTGTAAATGAACATTATATGTAAGTAGGATCTGATGTTTATACTGTGATAGAAATGTATGTCGGTGTTCATAGACCTATTGACATTCTTTGTTGTACACTTTGATTTTATTGGCCATAATAGATAATAAACAGTGAAGCATATAAACGATATTTATACATATCAATTTTTATTTTCTTTGTAAAAAGGTGTACATATTTTGATTGCTCTACAAAATTATTTTTAAAGCTAGCAAGGGTCCGAATTAATGTAAAATTTACTGTTTAAATATGCCTTGGGGTTTCCACTTGAAGTATCATGGAGTGTTGTTCTATTTTTAGACTTCTCAAAATACTTTCATATTGAAAAAAATATTCTTCCATAATATTTAAGTAGAATGGCCTTTATTAATGCATATATAGTAGAAAATTCACAGATTTATTTCATCAGATTCAGTTAAAAAATGATGTCGTGTAGAACTAGCACTGGATTGGATCAAATTAATGGTTCTGATTAACTATGTTTGGAAGAACTTTCAGTGTAATTATTTTAGGTAACAGTAGGAGGCCATATTTGGTGACATTCTTCCTTTACTAAGTCAAGGTATTCCTAACATTGCCTTTAGCTTAGCTTGGTAAAGATTAATAAACCTGTAGTGCCTCCAATGAAATTGAAACATAATACAAAAATGTAAATCAAAAACTATGGTTTTTACTTTTAAAAGATTGTTTTAATTATTATTACAGTCTGACTACACTTTTCGTCTACCCAAGGGGACCACCTGATTGTTTGGAACAGTAAATCTTTTTTTTATTTACAAATTGTTTGAATTTCAAGAATTTTGTTTATTTGGCCATTTCCTGTCATGGGGAAATTTTATTGTAATAATCCATTATATAAGTTTTATAATCATGTATGTAATATGATGTCTGGTTGTGAACAGATAATATTAGTGCTTAGAAAGTAAAGAAAAATATAAAGTACATGTTGTTATTATTTTGTGGCCTTCTTGTAGCATGAAGATATATATAGGTATGGCTTTTAGGGCAATGGCTTATCAGTGATTGTGATCATGTCTTAATCAGCTTACTCAGAGAGTACATTTTTCAACAAATCATCTGCATTCTCATAGAAACAAACCGTCCCCTCGCCTTCCCTACCTTTTCCCTTACTTTTATGAAGCAAAATTTATACAAAAAAATATCAAAAGACTTAAAAATAAAGAAGCTAAAGCCTTCATTCAGGTGTATTGATGTTCTGTCAATTAACAACTGAACAAACAACATGTTTGAGTGAGACCAGACTCTGACTATTGATATAGGTCTTAACATTGAGTTAGAACAAGTGATACCTAGACTGTAAAGGTATATAGACACAAACGATAAGAACGAGTGATACCTAGACTGTAAAGGTATATAGACACAAACGATAAGTTGCCAACCATTAGAGCATGTGAGCTTTGACGATTTAAATAAAATGATATTTATTTCCATGTTTATCGGTTATTTTTTAAAATATTTTCACTATATGCAAAATGCTATTTTCCCTGTTATATAGTTCCTAAATCATGTAATTAATATTAAGGTATGACCTTAGGCTATACTGTTTAGGGCCATTAGTTTTCTTGCTCCCAAAGACTTCTAAATTATTTGACTTTCATCAAACATTTTGGGGTTGAGCGTACCAGAAACGTGCTGTGCACACTAAATTTGACATCTGCATTTTTATACACCCGTCTTTAAGATGGGACGTATTATGGTATACCGACTGTCCGTCCGTCCGTTTCACATGTCACGCTCTAACTTAAGAACCCTTTGGCCAATTCACTTCAAATTTCACAAAGCTATTGGAATTGATTGTCTTTATACTTTATGGTGAAATTACGAATTTTCATTCCAGAGTTATGGGACTTTATTCATCAAATTGTAGGCGATTTTTCGTATGTCGCACTGTAAATTTAGAACCCCTTGGCCAATTCACTTCAAACTTCGAATAGTTATTGGAATTGATAGTCTTACAGTCTGTATACTTTTTGGTGAAATTTCAATTTTTCATTCCAGAGTTATGGGACTTTATTCATCAAATTGTAGGCGATTTTTCGTATGTCGTGCTGTAAATTGAGAACCCCTTGGCCAATTCACTTCAAACTTCGCATAGTTATTGGAATTGATAGTCTTACAGTCTATACTTTTTGGTGAAATTTCAATTTTTCATTCCAGAGTTATGGGACTTTATTCATCAAATTGTAGGCGATTTTTCGTATGTCGTGCTGTAAATTGAGAACCCCTTGGCCAATTCACTTCAAACTTCGTACTAATATTGGAATTGATAGTCTTTACTGATTTCTCAAAAAAATGTTGTTTTCGATTGTATAAATATTGTATAAATGTTCCAATTCATGTTTATGGTGCAGCTGTTGGTGAAATTTAATTTTTTCATTCAAGAGTTATGGGAAAGAAAGTCTACAAATATTGTATGAATGTTGACGACGTGCGTATCATGGCTCTTGGCGCAGCTGTTTATTATCATAGGTATACATGGAAGTTTGGTGGCAATAAACACATGTTTTTTTTTATTTCCCCCAACATGAACACAACAAAGATATTTATATTCAACAACACCACAAGATCTAGCTTTATTAAAGTTTTCATTCATGGATGTATATAAATATATACCATAGACAGTAAGACACATCTATTATGAGTATAAGTTGTGAGGGTTTTTTGTTCTAAGGGTACGGCCTTTAACTAACAGATTCTACCTTTTCAGTTGACTACAAGCATTTATTTATTCTTGTTTATTTGTGATAGTATGTGGTCTTTTTGAGTAGAAGCGAATCTGGAGAGTTGTTATTGTTTATTTATATATTGTCGATGACGATCCAATTATTTAAAGGGTATTGTGGAATCCAATTAGTCGGTGTACACTCGCCACATGTTTGTGCCTTTGAAAAGCGAGGACAAGAATATCCTTCGACGTATATCATGGTCTTTTTAAGGTAAGAGGTTTTGTTGATATTAGGTGAATTGTTGACCATCTCTGTTAAACTTACCTTCATAATCTGTCGAATCAGTTGTGCATGCATTATCACACCACAGCAGACGAGACATCGTGTAAATAATTGTACAAATACTTCTATCCATATGATACGTTTTATAAAAAAAAATGTGGGGGGGAGGGTAGAAATCGTGATATAATCTAAAGTTTGGAAGCAAAACATACTTTTGTAACTTAATTTCGTTACTGTAGACCTGGATTCCGTTTTGTGTTGAAAAGATAGCTGGGACAAAATACATTTGGAATAGCATATATTTGTGATACTACGTACGTTTATATTTTATGGTATTAACTCTGTATTTAAAAAATATAACATAGTTATAGGTTTTACATATTTGAAGGGATATAACTGAAATATTGTTGAAAGTGTCGTTAAGCACTATAAACCTAAACCTGAAGGGTTCCTATAGTTACCATTTAGAGATGTGGTATTTTCCATCATCCAGTTCACATTACGATATCCGTTCAGTGCATGGTTCCATGTCATTAATGAGTCCAGGAGAGAATACCAGATCCTGATAAAACGAATTAGATCCTCATAATTGAAACCACCATTTGTTTCTGTACTTTTGGCTATTGTGTCATTCATAGTTTATATATATAAAATATTTGACGCTAGCAAACACATATTTTGTGTGGTTATTGCAGTGAATGTAGGTGAACACCCACTATGGAAACTTAGGAGGTGTTATGGTGTTTAACGCCACTTTCAACAACATTTCAGTTATATCATGGTCAGTTTTATTGGTGGAGGGAATCGGAGAAAACCTCCGACCTGCTGCAAGTCACTGACAAACTTTATCACATAATGTTGTATCGAGTACACCTCACCATGAGCGGGATTCAAACTCACAACGTTAGTGGTGATATGCACTGATTGCATAGGTAGTTGTAAATCCAACCACAATACGATAACAACAACGACGACCCCTGGAAACTTTGGACATTTTCGAACATTGGAATCTTGTATATCAAGATTCTCGTCTGCAATCAAATAAAGTAATGACCACACAAGATTTAAACTTTATTCCGACTGAATCTAATATATTTGTTGACAATTCATCATTTATTTCCAGCATAGTTGTTTGTAATTTTGTTTAAAACTATAACTGTATTAAGTGGTGATCTTATTGTAGTAATAGTAACACACTGACGGAAAACTATGAAGAACTGTCAATACTGACTTTGTAAAGTGTATTTGTAGAACTGGTATGTCATTATTTCACTACTTTTTTGGTTTTTTGTCTACAATGTAAAATTTATAAAGAGAATGAAATTTGCCATTTGGATCGTCAGATGTACTGCCACATACTACAATGGCTTCACCAGATTGTGGAGTCGTTATCTTTCCTTCCCATGTCCCGTTTTCGTCACATTCTAGAGGTATGTTTTCCACCATTATTTGGCGAAGATATTGAGAAGAAAGACGAAGTTTTACTTTCGACTTAGCCGGAAGCTCACGCGAATTTGGTTCGTGAAGGGTTACATGATATGTCTGCGCATGAGTAAAAACGTACGGAAGCGACTTGACGTAATTATTTACATCAGTGCATTTCAAAAGATATTTAACTAAAAGCTGAGCAGACATTTCGCCATCCCTTTTCCCATATATTCGCAAAACATAAGTTCCTGGAGATGGTGGTCTAGCCTGAACACTGTATGTTAAAGTATCAAATTGATATACTAAAGTATAATCGTCCATTTTCATATGATCAATGGTCTCCATTGTGCATGTTATATTCCTAACCAAGATACTGGCTGTAATTGTGATGTGAATCTCTTTTCTGAATATAAGGAGAGGTTCTTTGTGTGAGAAATCTAAACCCCATTCTTTTGCAGATTCCTCCAGTTTTACTAGTTTGTTGTATTCTGAAAGAGTAATAGGTTGTCGCAGGAGTTGCCAGTTGTTGTTTATTTTTCTATCGGAACTTGTCCATGGATAATGGTCGTTGATGAATTTATCAGGATCTGTCAAGAACCAGAATTCCTCGTATTTCTTTACCCAATATCCACTTTCGTCCTCGTATCCTGCTCCCCAGCAGCAATCTACAAACCTCCAATCATCATCAACAAAAATGGCGTTCCACGCATGATCAGGCGAGTCATGTGGTGTGTATGGTATTTCAGCATCGTGATCTGTACGTTTGGCAAATCCGGAAAGATTTACCACTGGAACGCCAGCACTTCTACAATGATAATTTAACACGTTAAAGACAATATAATAATAACATGTCATTTTCTAAAAGCTAGATTAATAGTCTGCCATGATTGTTCAAGTATTTAAACAACATTATTAAGAAAAAATTGGTAGAACGTGTTAAAGTGGGTCACGGGTCACTGTAATCGGGAGGCTGTATCGAGAAACAGATACGATGTTGAAAAAATTGTTGATACTCATAAAATATTGATAAATGCAATACAATTTTATGTTTGTCTTCAAGAAATATGATAGACAAAACCATATGTGAAGTTTTATGACGAAATATCTCCGATTTCTATGTAAATTTATGAGTTGAAGTGGGGAAACACCCACAGGTAATTTTAGCGATGTATTTTTATCTTGGACAAGAATAATTTAAAACACACTGACTCCGCATAGCAAAAAGATGCATGTAAAAGAAATGTATGTTATATTTATTCATTTGTTTGATGCCGGAATATTGTTGATCATTGATTTAACAAGAAAAAAGGGAAAACGGGGGGTGGGTGGGGGGGAGGGGGGGGGGAATTTTATTTGTGAATTTTACAGTTAAATAAATGTTATGTTTCGACAGTTTAAAGAGACAAATAATAATTTGTTGCGACTAAAGCTTGAATCAGAGTTAAAAATTGAACAACTAACAGTGGCTTTGTGAATGAGATTTTAAATAGAAAATCTGAATTTATTATTTATTAATTTATTATTAATGATACAATTTTATATCCCTTGGGAGGGGGAGGGGGTCTATGATGAAAATTTGAAATAAAAACACAGGACCGGACATTAAGCCAAAAAATAATCCAGGATTAGTTTTTTATTAAAAAAATCCAGGACCCCTGTGTCCATGATTTTTTTCTATAAAGTTAATAATATGAAATATTGACATCCACACTTGCCTTTTGGACAGCACATTTCTGTGTCCACACTTGTTTAATAATAAAATAATAATTATTTATATATGGAACATCAGAACATACTCAGCTTAAATCTATAATACAACATTATCCATGAATGTAAATGTACTACTAAAAACAACTCACAAAACTAGTTTAACCCCTCCACTTTTTTTTGAAGTGCCTGCACTAAGACAGGAAAGCGATAGGTCATGTATTTGTGTGTTAGGGGTATCAATTTCGCTTCTTTCTACGCTTTGATACTTGATTTTGGAATTTTTCCGACAGAGTAGTTTTTTTGTCTTCATTTTCTACTCTTATTTTGATTAGGAAATGGAAGTTAGCAAGTATATTTTGGGGAGGGGGGCAATCCAGCAGTAAGCCCTCTCATACTTAAGGGTGTGACGTAAATAAATGCTTCTTCTCTCGTGTGTCCACGCTTCTAACAAACAAACAAAAACAGCAGCTCCTAATGGAGTTATAAGTTGTTATTCGTGGCCCGATGTGAGATAGTATTTTCCGACCCTTTCCATTATCATCTTGTGGTCCAATGTGAGATAGTATTTTCCGACCCTTTCCATTATCATCTTGTGGTCCAATGTAAGATAGTATTTTCCGACCCTTTCCATTATCATCTTGTGGCCAATTCCAATGATTTCTTCAGTGCAAGGTTAAAACTTTATGTAAAACAATTAGAATGTAAACAGCTTTCATTGCGATGATTTCATGCATAAAATAAACTTACTTGCACATTGTTGCAAACAGGTTACAGTATCCGACAGCATCCCCTGCCCTTCTTCTGAAGACAGTATTAGGGTCAGTGAGCGATTCTCCACCACCTTTACTGTTTGAAATCTCGTATCTGTATTAAGAAAAGTCAGAATTCATATATTATTGTTTGTTATGACATTTCGTATTTACGTTACGTAATTTGTCAGTATACATTTTACCATAACGGTGAATACATACATCTAATTTGGCAGATTAATCAACAAATGTTACAAAATGAACCATATACTAGCTATAATAATGCTATAGGCATGGTTCTATGAAATGGGACTATATGGGAAAGAATATACACATGTAATCCATCGAGAAAACCTGGTACCCTTCCTTTTGTGGGAGGTATCATTTTCTCAGATTTCCTTTATTTACCTTTGGGTTTGTACTGTTGTTGTATTTTTTATATCAGAAAAGTTCATTAATATAATCACCCGTTCTGACGCCAGTAGTCGTCTTGCAATAAGCAGTGCATTAGTTAGTTCTTCTTTTCATTTATTTATACTAGTGTCCCATACGTTTTCTATATCACACAGTGTACGTGTGGCTTAACAATAAACACGACGTATTTCATTTCGTAGAGCAGGAACTACTTATACCTTCGGAACACCTCAGTGTTTAATGGGGTTCGTGTTGTTCAATCTTTTGTTTTGTGTGTAGTGTTTTTTTTGTTTTTTTGTTTTTTGTCTTTTTACACCTTTTCTTTTGTCCATTGTATTCACAGGCACTTGTTTCATTCAAAAAATATATGCCCCCTCCTCTTCCTTACTTCAAGGTAAACATCTGCCCTTTACCCCTTCCCCACTTCGCCTCAATATTTTTCGCTTATTTGTGATCCTTTCGCTGACCCAATCATATCGTTACACTCCCGAGATATTTCTCTTTTCGACTGCCACATTTAAATATAAATGCCGGGCCCCCCTCAGACGAATTGGACAAGAATATTCAGCGAAAGTCGCATTTTCTATTTTTCAGTCACTGAAACGGATACAACCACTTCCGGTTTGCGCTGGATTTTTCATATGCATTCGGAATTCTCTAGACCGGCCATGTGTAACAATGCCATCATGGTCATCTCCTCTCAAATGTAAAGTAAGCCTTTAAAATACAGATAATTGTTTCAATGCAGATTATAAAAACATGTTCAACTCCAAATGACTGACATTTGATTTTTAAAACACCTTTTTTTTTAGTTTCTAAATCAATTTAGAACGGACCGGAAGTGACTGTATCCGTTTCAGTGACTGCAAAATAGAAAATGCGACTTTTGCTGAATATTCTTGTCCAATTCGTCCGAGGGGGGCCCGGCATTTATATTTAAATGTGGCAGTCGAAAAGAGAAATATCTCGGGAGTGTAACGATATAATTGGGTCAGCGAAAGGATCACAAATAAGCGAAAAATATTGAGGCGAAGTGGGGAAGGGGTAAAGGGCAGATGTTTACCTTGAAGTAAGGAAGAGGAGGGGGCATATATTTTTTGAATGAAACAAGTGCCTGTGATTGTATTGTCGGTCCTTCTACGTTTTACGGCTTTTGATAACTTTTTTGGTATCTTCAAATTTTTCTCACTGCTCCGGACAACGACGACATATGTAAACTGATGCTGACAATGCTGAAATGCTGAATGCTATTTGTAATTATATTTTATCTTATTAGAACTATTTTATATTATGTGAGTAGAGACCTAAGACATTCCGAATCGGATTTGTTTTTGGTTTATTGTGACTGCGAGTCAACATGACGAGATGTGCACTCTGGTGTGTTACTGCTTTTCAAAATCTTGTATAGTATAATGTTTAGTACATACCACTGATTTTAATGTAAAATTCCTCACCTGGAATAAAACAACACTCATTAATCTGGAACGTGGAGATTTTCCATCTGTATTCGGGTTTTAGTTTTCAAGATAGCAACAATGGAGAGAAAATTAAAAGTACAAAATAGTAGAAGAACATTTCACTTACGATATGCTGGCTGTTATCCACACAAAGAATGATCTGACCTTCTCCTTATCTGTATCAGAAATCGCTACTAGATACTTTGTCAAACTTTTAATGGACTTTACAGCTGATCCAGGAACCTGGGGGGGAAATCTTGTAAAAGTGACTGCTTTATAACTTACGAAGATCAGCTAGGATTATCGTCAAACTCTTCTTATATCCGATACTGTATTAATATACCTTCGGAAGATCTCCATACATGATAAGTAAATATTGTCTTCATTCAAAAATTTCGGCCTTCATCTGTATCAGTGAGTGAGTGACTTACTATTGTTTAACGCAAACTCAGCAATTTTTCAGCTATATCATGGCGAGAACAAGTTAATTTTCAAACAGATGATGATGAGGTCCGCTTTGTAATAGACCAATACGCTTCGTTGGATTGTTATAGTGACTAGCTCACCGAAACAACAGTCCGCGGGTAGACATGTCGCACCACTTGGACACATTATCCTGATTCCGTGCCAACCAGTCTTTGCTCTTTCTCATTAATGCTGCATGCTTAGCGGAGAAGCAACAAATACCAATATTATAGTCTTTGGTTTGACCCGATCAGGCTCGAACCCACGATCTACCGCACTCGAGGCGAGTACGCTAACCATTACACCACCGATGGCCTTCATTTGTATCAGTAATGAAGGCCTAGTGACGGAAACGTTTGAATAAAGACGAGGATATTTAAAAATAATGTTAATGGGGGAATTGGTAAAAAATAATGGAAAAAAAAGAAAGTCGTTAAATAAAGCTACAGAGCCGATTGCAATATGCAGGTTTTTCTTTTGTTGTCATTTACGGTAATTACTCAGATGATCATTACTGTAGTATTACAAAAAAACACAAAAGAGCGTTTTTTGTTAAATTAATGCTTGTAAACATTTGTCTGTTTGTCGTATATGCTTATCTGTGTTAATCACTCTCAGTAACCATAAAACACACATACTTAATGCATTGTATCTATAATCACACTATGATGGCTTGTATAATCATTTAGCAGTAATCACACTATGATGGCTTGTATAATCATTTAGCAGGCTGTGTTTATCATTTTAGATATTATGAATAAATATACAAACTCATAATGCATTTGTATTACTACGATGTTAATTACTGTGTAATGTTTCAAAACTTAATATCAACCATGATTATATAAGAATACTGAACGAACCAACACATTTCGTCAAAACTTTGCATCCACCAAAAATAAACTGCTATACCATATTCAATGAATAAATACAACTCACATTTAAGGCATGATCGTCAATTTCTTTAAACTTTTCAATGTCTGAGTACTTAATAATGTCTTTCTTCTTCCCTGTAGGAGCTCGTAAAATGTAAGGAACAGGAGCATTCTTAATTCTTCCCATACACCCGTCAGAGCATCCACCACAGAAGCAACCAACAACATCACCATCTTGAATATCGTCGGCCTCTACATGTACATCAAAGGATTGTGTACATCCCATTCTGTTCCTACTAAAATGATATATAATTAGATTTATATAATCTTATTCAAAAGTATTAATTTATCCGATAATCGTAGTTACCCATCTGGAATAATAATCACAATTTTCAGACGCTGATTTTGATGGAATTGTATTTTTTTTTATAATCAGTGGGTTTTTCGTAGAAAGATATTATCGTTTGTCTTTCTCTCCAACTAATAGATAAAAAGAATAACAGTGACACACAAAACATTACACAAAAAAATGAATATTGGGAAACACGAATTCCATTAAGACCGGGATAATGCGGAACGGTATTCAGTTCTTATTCTACAAGTAACACTCGTCGTGTTAATTATGTTAAGAAGAGAAGATAAATCATTAACGAATAACAAAGTAAGGGATTGTGACTACGTCAAACATACGTGTGTTCATCGGTGACCCATACATTCAGCGCAGAATTGCCAATCTCCCTCAGGAATATCTAACTGTAGCCGACTTTAGCTATTATGTTTCGTGTTCTTGCTCCCAATAGACTTTAATACTATGATCCTTTCCAATATTTTGACTATGAACGCCGATTAATGTTATCCCAGGAACGCGCCGTGCGCACTAAATTAGATATCTACGTTTTGTTCATTACCATCACTTACCAATATCACTTAATAAATAAATCACAAAAACAAATACATGAATTTGATGTAGATTATTTTTATATGTTGAAACATTAAATAATTTAATCAGTAATACTTACTGTCAACAGACAAGTCTTTAATGTGTATTCATGACGACCATCTATATTAAAGGTAGTTTGATACGTGTTTATTTTAAATGGTTGAAACAATGCAATCGAACACAAAGAAATTACCTTAAGTAAAAATGTAATTTTCACGCCTCTTTAATTGACAAAGAAAGAAATTAATTCGGTATACAGACTGCTTTAAGGATTTAAATAACTATTTTAGGTGAAATATTATTTTCATTTAGTGTCAATCTTAATTGGATATTGTCAGCTTTTAAATAAGAATAAAATTGGGAACCATTAATTTCTATATTGGATTTGGTGTGCCTATTCAGTTGACCAGGATTTCATATTATCCAATCACATGACCTCTACATGTTCATCAAAGGTCGTTGACTTCATATTGACCTACCAGGGATGGATTTGTAGACCGTCGTGTTTGGCTTCAAAACAATACAGACAAGAATATGTTTATAAATCATATGCATATTTCTCGTACTCTTAACGTGTTCAACATGCTGGTTAAATTTCCGTAAATATGTTTAATCACCACGCTGGTTAAATTTCTGCACGAGAATGTACACTATATTTCTTTTCGACCGACATTAATGTCCGAAATTTGCAACTTAAAAATATTTTTTGACGTTTTGGTCATAAGCGAAACAGATTTTCCTTCTGCTACCAATGCATTATAATATTTCTCTACTCTGGATATTTAAATTTTCTAATTTTAAAGCTCTCGCAATAGTTCGAGCTTCTAAATCTAAAAAATTAACTACCTAGAGTGAAGCAATAACGTACGTCTCTACTGGCAGAAGAAGGAGAATATTATACAAATATTCCATGTGACTGTGGTCAATATACAAGAATATTTTCCCGAGGTACCTTGAATTGCATGGATGTGTTATATTGCCCGACGCCAACAGCTGAGGGTAATATAACACATCCATGCAATTCAAGGTAACGAGAGAAAATGTTCTTGTATATTGACCAGTCACATCGAATATTTGTTATATTATATTTTAATAGTAAAATAATTAATCAAAACTAAAAAAAAATATTAATAAGTGTAAGTTGACGGCCGATATCGATTTGCGCCAAAAATGCATTCAATTGCGCCACAACTTATTTGCGCCAATACTACTTCTGCCCCACTTATTTGTTCAAACCATGGGTTTCATTTGCGCCATTGTTATAAATTTATTGTTTTACTTTAAATACATTTATTTTAAAGAAACTAATTTAATGACTTCCCTCCTCTTTTATCCGGGCTTGGAACTGGCAGTTTTAACACTGGTAGAGTTAGTCATTTATTATAAAATATGATAGATTAAAACGTTGAACGACAGTCTATTTATTTACAGTTAAAATCCAGTTAAACTAAAGTATCTGTACAGTTAAACTAGTGGCTGGTATTTATAACTCAAAATGCAAACATACTGCTTTCTGCTAATTTCACCTCGTAATAGTTTTTGGTATTTTTCCATTGCAAAGTTTTCTTTTCAGAATCATGTCTACTTCTGACAGCTTCTGAGCTGGTACTTCTGATCTTTTATGTATGTCATTGCCTGAATCTTTGCAAGAGTGTCTAGAAACACAAACATAGATGGATGTGAGGAGTAGAATTGTTCGTTATAGTGGGAATGAAATGCTTCAGATCCATTATGTGTTCGTCTAGAGTTGGACGGAATTTTCAGCCCACACTGATGGTGGAAACATTGCGTTATCATCTAAGTATTTTGACAACACATAATCGGCAAAGTCCTGAACTTTGTTGTCACTTGGCATATCAGGAATCAAATCCTCAGCAAAACTGTCACCTACATCTTCCGGATTAAGAAAAGCTAATCCAAAAAATGGTGTAACCATTTACTAATGTCAGTCACATTTTTCTTATATTCTTTTGCCAGACCTAGAGCCTGTATTTTCCTCCACCATGCCTGACCGAGATGGAATCTACAAGATTTAATAACAACATCTGGGAATAAATTTGTAACTGTTACATGCATCCGATCTTCAAAATCTAGATGAATTGTTTTAATACACAAATCAAGGTTGAATCTCTTGCAGCTGTCATCGAGTAATGAAAAAAATTCCTGTAACAGGCTTTTGATTTCGATGGTAACAAACAGAAGACCAGTGGAATGTAATGACCATTCTTAAAGCCATGTATCGTATATAGTTGCTTGAAATACGTAGGACAACATTTATATGTTCCATCAGCAAAAATTTCCTCTGAAACTGTACATAGAAATTTCAAATTAGCCTCACATCCAAATAAAATTATCCCACTTTCAGAATCATTACACAGCACAAAGTGATCATCCTTGTTTGTTACAACACCAATAGCATCAAGAATACTGTGGAATTCGGCTTGATTTTTGGGTTGTGCCGGGTGAAGTTTCCTTCTTTCCCTGTACATAGATTGACGTACGTATTTTAAGTCTTTCTTTTCCAAATTTTCTTCATCCATTTTGAAGAGTTCAGAGTTGATGATCTTTGAAGGGCGTTCTGACATCATATCCACTGCTTTCCTTTTACAAGCTGTTCTCAAAATCTGTCGTTCTAGTTTTTGCGCATTTGTCTCATGTATATGGTCCAATTCACCACTTAGAATTATACTAATTGACTCATCTGTAAATACCCTAGCAGAACAGGATTTTACGGTGCATCTCCATCTAATTTCTCCATTCTTCTTAATGAAGGCCTGGCGGAATTTTTGGTCTTCTACTACAATGACAGGTTTCCCCTATCAGATTCAATTTTCTTGAATGGAAATTCAGACATCTTTACTTGTTGAAAACTTTCTTATTACTGAACAATTTATTCGCTTGTGAGTATCCTTACGTTTGAAAAGTGTTCACTGGGACAGTTAAATTTTATACCGAAAGGTTAATTGTAATACATGTATATTATAATATAGGTAAATTATGTTCAGGTAATTTACAGATAAATATGGCGCAGTTGAATTTCATTTATTGGCGCAATTAAAACCATAAAAAATATAGACAGTGGCGCAATTGAATCATTTTGAATATGCTAGTTGGCGCAAATTGATTCCGGCCAAGTTGACATACTAAATGAGACAAACAGCAAGTAATTTCAAGTAGTCTTAACAGTTCTGATAATAAACATTAACAGTACATGTGCTGTTATTAAAATTAAATATAGGATGCGAACGTTTTTACTTTTGTCGTCTGTTTACAATAGATTGGTTTAAACCGGAAATCGTCACCGGGCAATATAACTCACGCTCGGGAATTTCAAACGTTATATTTCCTGGTGGGCGTGGCAAGTGAAGCTAGAATAGAAAAAATAGCGAGAAATATTGAATTTCTGATATAAAAAGAAATCTAGTTCTAAATTATAATATATATATATATATATATATATATATATATATAATCATTGGAATTATCAATATTCATTCTAAATTTCTCATAGCATAGCTACAGAAAATAAATATTATAATCGTCTTAAGCAGATGACAACGTCATACAATGTATTTATCACATATTTTGTATCGAAATATTGTTTTTTTTTGCATGTCCAATAATACAAGTTCGATAATACCCAGGCTCACTGAGGGATGAACTTCATTGGAAGAAGAAGAAGAATAACCGGAAGTCAGTGTCTGGTATTTGCCCACAAAAATTCCTATTGAGCCACCGAAATTCAACTTCAGGTGAACTGTCAAATAGGTAAACAAAGATAGCATCCGGCGACACAGCAGACGATGCCAGATTTCTACAAATTTCCAATGACGATACGAATTAATTTATTGATGAAATGAAAAACAATAACAGCAAAAAAGAAAACAAAAGTGATCTGAAAAATATTATCGGAGTGGTTACAGGGGGACAATGAGCTGAATGCGGTCGAGGACATACCAGCAGCGAACCTCATCAGTACCTGGTCAGCTTTTTTTTTTTACCTGTAAGATCACCAAAAAAATGAGGAATATGAGCCCGACAGCTTAAAGTCAAATCAATCGTCAGTCAGCTGATATTTAATGGAGAAAAATGGTACGAATATTCTTCAAGATTGTTTGATATTTGTCAAAATTGTGATGAATATGACATACAGTAATTATTTTGTGATATAAATATGTTGAAATTTAAAATGTAATGTTTATTATGAAAATGTTCCTATTAAAGTTATGTTTGACATATATTCTCATTTCTTCAGCTTCAAAATATGTGATAAACAGATCATTACATGGCATTTTCCATATTGGCCCTGGTATCAGCCCTCGACCCATATCAGGGCTGATATGGAAAATGCCATGTACTAATCTATAATTACACCACTGGATCTCGAAAGGATACTGGGTTGTCTTCGATATTTTATATATACTCCTGAAAATTCAATCTAACATAGAGTTAGATTTTTTAGCAGACATCGTGTTGTATATTTAACATTTTGTTTATTCGGTTCGTCTTTACTCCCATTTGTTTTGTAGGGGGATGTTTTATTTATGGAGATTGTATTTATTAACGTATACTGATGTCCGACACGATTTCCACATCAGATGATGTTCGTGTCCCTTAACAGTAAAACGACGGGTGTCACTAGTGGAGCAGGAACTGTTTGCCCTCCCAGAGCACCTGAGTTTATCCAGGTTTTGTTGTGGGGTCGTGTTGCTCAAATTTTATTTTTTACTTTGTCTGTCCTTCGATTTATGGCATTTGTTTACACCTTTGGTATCTTAAAACTTTTCTTAAGGCGGGTTGTGCATATGATTCGTCCCTTTCGGGGGTGGGGGGGGGGGGGTTGTACACCGTCACGGAGAGATTAGGCCCTATTTAAACATCCATGGATTCTCTCGAAATTTCGGAATATACGTGTCACAAATGACCACTGATATGTTCACACATTTATACAGGACGTTTGGTACTCTCATATCTCTGAAACGGCAAACAAATCTGTTGCCATAGTCCAGAGAGGAATTTGGCAAAGAAAAAAGAAACCTACACACAAATCAGACATAAAGTATAGAAAAAGATTATCATTTTTAATGTTAGTCCCTTTCACCTCTTTTTATCTGAGAAACCATAAGACAGGTAAACTTTTGTTGACAAACACTGGCAGGAAATTTCATAAGGAAAATACTTGATCAAAATTATGGGTGTTGGTCCTATTTTGACCCCCTTATATCTTGAAAATGGTAAGAACTAAACAACTTCTGTTGTCTTACGGGAATTCTTCTTAAAAGAATTCAATGTTGTTGTTTTTTTATATAAATCAGACTTAAAATATTAAAGATATCACTTTATCATAATAAAATCTGACTTAAAATAAGTATTCAAACGGTACAACGACCTTTGACTGCTACCGGAAAAGCATCGAGAGTTGGGTATGGACGAAATATTTATTCTTTTGTAGCGGTTAATCCTTTTAGACATCTAGAGGTCTCTGCCGTGCATGGGTTGTGACCCTTCGAACACGTTAACCTCCTTAGGCCACGGTCAGACTTTCCGTATTATAATCTGACAAGCCCCTATTGAGAGGATATCCCTCATCAGTCACCCATGGACGCATTACGTATAGTTCTGTGGGTTTGAGTACTGGGAACATTCACCAGTACCCAGTCTTGTCAGAGACATTGATTCTTTAACCTTCATGTTTAGACTGTTGGTTTTTGGTACGATGTCGTCTCTCCTCGGATATTCATGCAGACTTAGTAGTACTCTGAATTCCTCTTGAATAATTAATATGTTTCCAGATAAAGGGACAAGGCGATTTAAGAAATGACACATGATATTCAGCAATCCATATTTGATTGGGGCCTTCGGTTTCAGAAAAAAATGAAATGTCAAAATAAACAACTTTGTGACAACCAGCAAATCAACAAATATACTGTACAAAAAGCCATTGGTTCCAACGTATCATGTGGGTTGTTGATACCTAAAATTAAAAGTATATCAAGTTAGTGTAAGAATACATATAATTAAGGGGTTAAAACTATTTTCATTGCATACAAATTGCACAACTGATTCCCAGTATTCCATGTAATTTAATGAACAAGTGTGACTGAGTTAAAGTTTACAGCGGCAGTTATTTATTTTAAAATCAAAACAAATCGGGTTTTAGGTGATATTACAATTCAATTAAAGCATCACATTTGCCAGATAATTAACAAAATGAAGCCATAGCATTCATTTATGCCATCATTGTTTATCAAACTGTCAATGTCAAATAACAATATTGAATGGATTGCATCAATCATGAAATTTGGCCAGCATTTAATACAATGTACTTTATTAAGATAAGAATAAACACGAAAATGAATTTAGCATTGACATTTTATGAACGAGTAAAGTCCTCATAGAAAGAACGCACGCATGTCGACAAAAAAATAATGTGCATTCCTTACAGTATATCGGAATGTTGTATACAACAATTTGCTCTAGTAATGTTCTTGCTATGAATACAGCTGTAAAATTGTTTATTTGACATTAAGCAACCAATCAACGTAAATAAACGTTAGAGAAAACCGAAGAGAAAATTCAGAATGAGCAATTAAGAGACACTGGTAACATTGAGCATAAGGCACAGAACGAAAACAAACAAGATTGACACAAAACACGAAAACTAAAACAAATGTGAACCCATGTGCTAGGAATGGTAAGCCGTTCCTGTTTCTCACAAGATACCCACCGTGTTACTCATATATTATAGTCCGGTAAAAGTCTGGTCGGTGATAGAGGACAGAAAATATCTACATAAAAGACAAAAGAGCCATTGCCATTTGAGAAATGAATATTTCGTAACGATCGTCGGATTTTTGTTGCGATAACTTCAACCTAGGATCATTTAAGCTTTGTTTGAGTAGCTCTTACGTCAGCAGCTGAGTCTTGACCAAATCACATTTGACCAAGGCAAATACTAAAACTTAATTACGCATGCTAAAAATTAGTTATTGATGCTGAAGATTCTTAATAAGAGCATTAACAAGGAGAGTTTATCACGTGTATGATTATAAATGATGTCGATAATCCAACATCCACATACCATTTACTAGCAGGCTCACGACACTAGATGTACCATTAAGAAATCTAGAGGAATTTGCATAGCATTTGTATTGTCCTTGGTCTTCAATCGTCACATCGAAGATGGTCATGCGAGCGTTCGCGATGAGATCTTCATTTGTTATGTGTATTTTGATATCGTCATCAACCAGAATCTCACTGTCTTTGACCCAGTAAACCATTGGAGGAGGAAACCCAGATACTGGACAAACAACAGACCAGTTGTCACCTTGTGCTATATTTTTTACTGTGACAAAATCACGCTTTATCATAGGAGGGGCTGAAAATAAAGAAAATGAAGAAGAATGAGGTACCAGTCAGAAACGAATAATAAATCGGCAAAATGAAAGTACTACAACAGTTATATTAATATGTTCATTTAAAGACTTAAAAAAACCAACATATTAGGCAATAAAAGTGATTACATAAAATTAAGACATTAATTTATATTATAATTATATATATTACGTGTCATAAACGTTTATCTTGTTTGATTAAATAAGCACGTAGACATCAACGATGCACTTCTGGAATAACCTTCATCAGTTTCTGTGTAACAAAAGACCACGGATATGCTTAGTTTGTCGTAACCACAATCCGGTCCTGTCCACATTGATGACATATTATCAGGTTTGTAACTAGAGTGTCACTAGTGGAGCAGGAACTGCTTACCATTCAGGAGCACCTGAGTTCACCCCTGGTTTATTTTAGTGGTATTCGTGTTACTCAATCTGTAGTTTTCTGTGTAGTGTTTTGTCCTTTTTGCCATTGTATTGTCTGTCCTTCGATTTACGGATTCTGATTAACCCTTTAGTATCTTCTATTTTTCATATTTATGTAAATAGTCAAACATCTATTTGACTGAAGTAAGGTCCACAGTGCCGATTTCTCTCACCTATTAACATAACTGTATGATTAATTCTGTCATTGGTGTCAGCAAAAACTAAAGTACACTGATATTCCCCTGCATCATCTCTAACTGAAACACATATTTGATTGATTGTTATGTAACGTGTAATCTATAATCATGATGAGGACAATATTACAACAATATATCATGTCGTCTATTTCCAGAAGACACTTAGAATAAGACAATTTATTCTGCAAATGGATTATTTTTTGTCATAATAACACTTTTCACATTAGCCTAATAAAGCTATTAAACCACGCTCCTCACCGGAACTACTTTTTGTGTTTCTGTTGTCAATGTACACAATATACGTGAATGTCGTATTTTTTTTTATTTCCGTATCCGTATACACATATCGGTTACTTTTAATGAACTTTAATAAATTAATTGATATTTTTTTGTCGACCAAGATCGTCTGCTCATCCAGCACCGACAATGACGGACTCGCTTAATGTGGATTAGTCGCCTAAGGAAGAGCTAATGCAAGCTACATATTTGACTGCAACACGTGATCAGATTGATTCCTTGACATCATATCAATCCACAGATGGGGTAATTTCTGTTGTTGAAGGTACATGTGCGGTTACACAGACAAATGATGGTCGACTTTACATATTTGAACGAAAAATCTCAAAAACTGGTTCACAATATTGTGCAAAATAATGCAGTTAACGCTTCAGTTCTATTCACATGTAATAAATATTGTTTATTCTGTAAATACTTCGTTGATTAATAATGACATATTTCATGTGGTGATTGTGCATTGTTAAATAATGACCGTACCACACATGTATGTATTACTACGCATGCCGATCAGGTATCCATTGGGTTTCCGTTATCTTTTTATTTTATTTTAATTAAATAAGATTATTATTTTCTTTGCAAATTTTATTGCAGGATAAATACAATATTGGTGTATTGACTGTAAATATAGAATTTATGTGGCTCAGCACGAAACGGATGGAAAGACTCGCTGAAGCTCGCCTCATGTTGCTAAGCCTCGCCACATACATTTTATATTTACCGTCAATACACCAATATTGTATATTTGGGTATTCAACAATCAAGTTACATATATAAATAAAAGGATTAAAAAGAAAAAATATTCAGGAAGGACAAATATGTTATTGTATCTGCAGACAAGACTTCAAATAGCATTGTTTTTGTTTTCTATGGGTGTCTAAACAAATAGCGTGGCAATTGGAAGAAGTAAGGTAAATTGTTGTTAATAATGAGTGCACGAAATGCACACAACTATTTCATTTTGTATGTACACAAACAGTTATCTCGTTTATTGAAAATCGTGTTTCTTCAGACTTTATTGGAATAATTCCTACCCGCATTTTTAATAGTGATGTTGTAATTTCCAAGAATAACACGACCATTCAATGGATATACTTCCCCAACAGGCCTACTGCCCTTGAACCATTCCACTGAATAACTGTTGTTGGTATCACGATAGCTAAACGTATTAAAGGTTGCTTCACATGACAATACCACATTCTGATTCGCTTGGCTGAAAGTTTCATCTATCACCTGGTCCTTTGAATTAACTACAAAACAACTATAAATATTATTTTGTTAATGACCACATACTATGGTAATCAATAATTACACTTAACTTTGGACATCTTGATATTCTTAAGTAAGACTGTGTCTAGATTTCCTAGTTTTGTACAACATGTAGATAGAAATATGTTAGATCATTGAGGACCTTTGCACCTCATGTGAAGTTTCCTATTGTTCATTTATTGATTGTATTAAGACTTCATACCCATTATTCAAAAACTTACAAAAATTTACTTATAAACCGCAGATTTTTATTTATCAACCCGAGATGTGTTTTTATTAATCTGAGATGGATTTTTTTTATCAACCTGAGATGTGTTTTGTTACTACAATATAGTTTCAATTACAAGTGGATTATCAGGCAGTTAATATCAGAATAAGAGTATTTGGACAGTTCTTGCCGCAAAAAAAAGTATTTATTTATCATTAAGAAATTAACAAAACAATCAATTTGGAAGAGGGAACTTGAAAGCAAGACAATAAATATTTACAAAAAGTTGCGTTAAACTAGAATGGGCATGTGGAAATCTGAATGACAAATGAACCCATTGTTAATATGTGTCTGATTGTTCATATACCACATTTGGCATGTCTCAATATAATCTTGACATTTCAAGTAAATTGAAGTTTAATGATAATACTACGACTAGAACAGCTGTAATGTAAGGTAAATTTGTAACGTTATGTGCAAATTTCAATTGTTATTTTAAGCGAATAATTTAGCTGTCATGCAAGATATAACTTACTGTCGAAAACATCTATATACTTCTGAAATTTGAACGTCGTTCCGTATCGACACTCATAACTTCCCCCATCCTGCATTTCAAGACCACTAATTCTACTTGAAATTATCTTCAGAGAAACTGTATTACGAATTTTCTCCATACATGTACTAAAGCTGGTACTCATTGGGAGTTCATGGCCATCTTTAGTAAACATGAGTTGATTCTGATCGATTTTTTCATTTGAATCACCGTCGTAAACACACGTCAGTGACAACTGGCTTCCAACAACTAAACGGTATGGTATTGGTGTCACATCAATTATTCTAAGGATACCTCCTACAGTACAAAAACATCATAAATAAATGTTGTCTTGAAGGAAGACGTCTGACAGGTCATGGTTGTTTAATTCGATATTTGATTCTTGATTTTGTAACTATGATAGACCAGAATACAGTCCATAGCAGTGAACTTCCTTAATATTTAGTTCTGGACAACAAGATGTGTCCTTTCAATTCCGTCTGATTGAACAAGATACCACTGTGAAGAGTAGTTACAGTGCGAATACTTAGTTATTTACATTAATAATATATTTACTTAAGCAATTCTCGAAATTACTGCAATTAAATATGCGAAGAATAAAGTGATTGACTGATTGTTTTATATATAAGTAATTGTCGGCGACATTTTTTTCCTTTGATCTTATCGTGTGATATGACATTTGTTTCCTTTGATCTTATCGAGTGATATGGCCAGTATCAACAAACTGACTGTGCAACTGAAAATGTTCGGTCAGTGTGACGTCAAACACATGATGTTACTGATAAAACAATGTCAAATTTAAATAGCTTGACATACATTATCACATCCACGCTGATACTAGCAATAATGTCTGCCTCGACTTTCAAAGGGTCGTTCTTTTCTATATGTTATTTACGTATTTGGGAAACAAAAAAATGCGTTATTATATATCTCAAATTTAACGATGAATTCCTTTTTATGTACCTATTGAACTGATATTGTATTATTCCAGTCATGAACTCTTGCAGACTGTCATATTTCATGATTTATGTCGAGATGATTTCGTATTCACCGCGACAACTGAATTAAAAGAACACAACTTGTATTCTGTAGATATGATTTACCTCCCTTTGGTAATTCTAGTAAATTGATACGAAGAGAATTCTGCATTATATATCAGCTGATTGACGGATTATAAAGCCAAGTAAGCAGAGTTTCACCAATATACATTACAATAAAGTTTATAAACAATAAATGAGCTACTGATTGCCACAATAACAATATATCAGGTTAATACATATTCCCCCCAGTTTTGTTACATATTTGAAAAGATATGTTGAGTAATGACCGTACAATCCTCATCATCTACCTTTACAATACGAATTTTATATGGGAAACTTTGGACATCTTTTATATTACTATATAATTCTGAGAATAAAAAGTAGAAATTCAATTCAAAGCTCGATCATCTTCAGGTGATCACATCACATACTAATCACCTGATATAAGATGTGTCTGCAGGAATAAATACAAACCGTTTTCTTCCGGCTCACGTGGAAAGAGAACTAAGTGACATTAAAAAAGCAAGAAAACATACCTTTTACTAACGAGTTTAAACTATAAACAAATGCTGTAAATATAACGTAAATATTAAAATACATTGTGACAAATACACCACTTGGTTCACTTGTATTATCCTTGATCAAGTTTTACATAAAATAATGTCAATGCGTATCATGCAATGTTTCCTGTATGAAAGTAGACTCATTTAATGACGAGTAAAAATAAATTAATATCTATAAATATAGATGTATAAATGAACAAAATACACGACAAATAGATATTAAACAATATTAGTGCAGTTTCTTAAAATATAAAGCTTATGTGTATGAGGCTTAAAAACAGGAATAAATGCGAGGTTCGTCGATCCTTTCCCCAGTTTTGTGCTTTTTCTGCAGGATAAATACAATATTAATGCAGTGCCTTAAAATATAAAGCTTATGTGTATGAGTCTCGAGTCTTAAAAACTGGGACAAAGGTGAGGTCTAACGAGCCTTTCCCCAGTTTTGGGCCAAATACACACAAATTTTATAGTTTAAGACACTGCATTAATATTGTATTTATCCTGCAGAAAAAGCACATGAATTCATTGAAGTTTATATTTTGAATTTAATAATAAAATTATATAATTATCCCTTGATTGCCCCTTTTTTATATTTTCTTTCAACCGGAAGTGAACTGGATTTACAATTAGGTTCTCAAAGCTCAACAGGTAAACATGTGGAAGGGGTACCAGAAAGCTATATTTCGGTCATTCACAGTACATAACAAAACATTTTCCAGTCAATGCAACTGCTTGCTCAAGTGCAGGATAATGTATGGATTGATTGATGTTTAAGGCCAACTTAAACAGTATTTCAGTTATATCGTGGCTTGAACCAATTTAACAAATACATTTCCAAATCTACCAGACTCTAAGAAGTAAACTTTTGTTTATAAAGCAATTGTGTGATATACAAATAAAAGAAAAAATAAAAGGATAAAAACAGATAATTATACATTTATATTTCAGTATATAAATTAATTTCTTTTAAAAATTTCAAAATTGTGTCGCCTGCGACATTTGTAAATAAATTAGATAAACTGTTGACATTGTAGAATGTCTGCCGAACATCGGCAACATCCACGCAGTCAATCAAAACATGCTTAAAGGCATCCAGGCTGTCAGAATTGAATTTTTTTGCTTATATTAAATGTTGCCAATATTCGATGTTTTATACTAATAAAATGTTCTGAACAAAAAGCCAGGTTTAAAAAATATGTTATAATATCGTAATTAGTGAAAAGAATTCGAATGTCTGTTGGTCGAATCGCCATTAACACGACCTAATTATAAGTCGGTTGCTGTTCCGAGGTTTGCCGAACACTGATAACTGCAATAAATAACCAGGAAGCATGTTGCATGTAAATTCGTTAGAATTAATATAATTTAAGAAATATATCTATGAAATTGAATCCCGAGGTAATCAGTTAATATTATATAATGGTATTTACCTGTGGGTGTTTCCCCACTTCAACGCGTAAATTTACATAGAAATCAGAGATATTTCGTCATAAAACTTCACACATGGTTTTGTCTATCATATTTCGTGAAGACAAACATAAATGTTATTGCATTTATCAATATTTTATGAGTATCAACAGTTTTTTTCAGCACCGTATCTGTTTCTCGATACAGCCGCCCGATTAGTGACCCGTGACCCACTTTAGCACGTTCCAGCAGTTTTTTCTTAATAATGTTGTTTAATTATATAACTCCGGGTCTGGATGGAGTCCTCTTTTATTACAAAAGTGCACACCAACAGTTTTTGACCTAGAGAATTTAAATCCATTCTCCATTTTTCTATCTTATTTAGACATACTTGCAATTATCTTTCAATAATGTTCATATTCTTATCCCGATAACATATCAGTAAGTCATCAACATAAAGATAACCATCAATGTTATCATTTAAAACTTTAGCAAGGCTGTTTATCTTAATACTAAGCAATGTAACAGAGATGATGCTTACCTGTGGAACTCTCATCTCTTGTTCTTGAATGTCAGAATAAGTCGAATTGATGTTAAATTCTCTTTCAGATAGACAAATTCGATATAAAAGTTGGTAGCATACCTTCCAACCCCATATTAAAGAGGTCTTTTAAAATGCCATATTTCCATGTTGTGTAATATGCTTTTTCCACGTCGAAAAAGATATACACAGCATGTCCCTTTTTGGCAAAAGTGTTTCGAATAAATGTTTCAAAACGGAGAAGATGATATAAAGTGCTTCTACCTTGACGCGGAATAATATAATTTATCCTGCAATCATTACATTTGCTATAAAAATTACTTTTTAAGCCCCGCCCATTATGGACGTACGGTCCCCACTGTTGTCTCTACCTGATGAGGACCTAAATGACACTTTTCTTCAAATTAACATGTTGGTGCCACCTGAAAATCGTCGATGTGTACTTGTAGCATTCAAATGTTTACAAGTGTAAACGCGAATTTTTGTCCAATATAACCGATTTACAATTTTGTATACCACTGCGCAAAGAATGGGGCTCCAATTTGGATAATAATTAAGAAGAAATACATTCATGGATTAAAAATATTTCTAAAGATATCGTGGATTGCAGGATATATACAATATTGGTCTATTGACGATCAATAGATATATTGTATATTTAGCTACATATGGTAAAATTTTCGTATATTGTTGGTCTTTTGTATACAAAGATATTTCTACTTTATAATACGGTAGCATGAATTAATGTACTGATGGTCACAATCAAGAGAAACAATTGGAGTTGCTTATTGGAAGCTGATGCGAGGTTAATTTTCATTCAAGGAGAGCGACATTTTCTTAACACGACGCACTAATTTTTGCGTCATGTTGTGTAATGGACACCTCCAGCACAACCACAGCTTACTACGGGTTGAATCTACTATATTCTATTTATACTGCCTACTTACACACACGCTTTCTGTGTAATGGGAACATATTTGGAATACAATGTAAACTTTTGCAAGAAATGTTTAAATTGTGGACTTTTATAAATTAGTATTTATATGTTGTTATTTTATTGCTCATTTCAATTATTATATTACAAAGTAAAAAGAAGAAAGTTAATATTTTTTAGGGGAAATTTCTGTACCTATACTCCTATCAAAACCGTCACAAAATATTAAATTAACTGCCGCAACAATTCCGTGATGGCGGTTATCGCTATACGACATGCAGCTCTAAATTTACAGCATCATGAATAACAAATTTCAAATATTGTAATTATTTAGTAACCTAAGGTTTTCCTCCCTCAGCCATTGTTGACGGTAGCCGATTTTTGGTCTCCTGTTTAGGCCATTTGATTTATTGCACCCAAAGTTTTATATTATTTGGCTTTCCAATCTTTCAATGTTGTGTGTACCTGATGAAGCAACGCGTCGTGTGCACTAAATTTTATATCTACGTTTTTATTCATGCCGAGCGCGAGTCTGCGACTATATCGACAATGAAATAGACGCTAATTAGGAATTAGGTGTGTCAATAAAGGAGAGGGATGCTTATAGCGCAATGCTGAAATTATTTACTACAAAAGATGGAGAGTGAGGAATTTTATGAGCTCAAATCTACAACTCGCCATAAAGAAAAAAAAATACAGCTTCAAGGAGACATGGACTAAAAATATACTTAAATCAAAAATTTCAAGATGGCGACATGTTGGACAATATCTCAACTGTATTAAGGATATTTACTACACCTGTCAGATGTCAAGATGAACAAAATGAAAAAGGTGACTTTCTTAATTTATTACTGGAAATGTATGGCAATAATAAATTTGTTAACTTTCTTTCAAGACAAAATTTAGCTTCAGTTAATATTATGAACATAGCAAATAACGGAAACAATAACAAAGGAAATCGGAAGAAAGCAAAAAGAAGCAGAAAATTTGGAATTTTCCACAGCATGGAGTGAAGACTTAAGAGAATGAAAGATGTATGTTTGTTGTTGTTTTTAATCACGCACGGTTTCATAGAGGGACTAATGAATTGCAGTCTGTCATGCATGTTACCAGTTGTTATTGGTGGATGCTTTAGAATAATCATACCATTTTTATAGTGTTTTAGTGCATGATGAAGGGTGAATTATTATTTTAAAAGTCAAGGTGGCCGAATGTTTGACATTTTGATAATATTTTATGGACGTTTATGTACGACCACACGACGCTTGATATCATAAGATAGAAATTCGTAGCAAAGTATATTTTTTAATTCTATTTGTTTTCCATTGTGTGTGTGTGTGTGTGAAAAAGTCAAGAAGCTGAACTATGGCCATTTTGATAACATGTTATCGACGTTATATATATATTGCTGTCAAATTATAATATTAAGTATATATGTACCATCTACACACGCTTATACACATGTCTTACGTCTATCCCTAGATTTGCCTTACGAGACAAGGTAACACTACGACTATTGAAGCTCCTTTTTTTAGGGAGTGGATGTAGTCGAGTGGTCTAGGGCGCTGGACGTAAGGCTAAGCGAATGGTGCTGCAGTGTAACAATGGTGTGGGTTCAAATCCCGTCGAGGGAAGAACAAAAATTTGACGTATATATATATACGTCTGAAAATTAAACCAAACAGTGTTAGAATTAGATTTTAGAGCTGTCAAATTTTTGTTCTTCCCTCGACGGGATTTGAACCCACACCATTGTTACACTGCAGCACCATTCGCTTAGCCTTACGTCCAGCGCCCTAGACCACTCGACTACATCCACTCCCTTATATATATATATATTCTGCCAACGATATGACATGCATGGATTGGAGTAGTGTAGTTAAAATAACTGGCAATAGGAATAATGAAAAGGCCTTTGATCTGCAAAGATATGCTTCCAATGCTAATTACACAATAAACCTCTAACATTCCAGATTTGGAGTTTCTACTTTAATGTAATTAATGATGCATCCAATAGCATGGAACCAACACAATTATTATGCTGACGTTGATATCAATAATGATAAAATTGCCAATGGATTTCAGCCACTTTTCATTCCTGGTGATATCATTATAATGGACATTTGTGCATTTCACTACTCTTAGTACGTTGAATTCGCCTCCATTGTTAAGGGAAGCTGGAGTTTCTAGAGTTCTAAAGTTTCCATCTCCATACCATAACATATGTGAATATTGTTTCCATTTTATTGAGCAATGACTTTATGTTTGGTCATTACCGAACAACAATTTGTGACAGTATCATTCTTGGTGTTACCTTTCAAAAATCAGAAAATATCTGTAAGTATTGCGGATACATTTATTAAACTTGTATGCAATGAAAACACATAAAAATAATTTAATTAACAATTGAGTTTGCATATTTTTGGTGGGGATGCCCAGTATGAAGTGGGGAAATGTTATACGTTTCGTACTAGCTTAATTAACTATAATAGCATAGCTAAAGCACTAATGATTCACTGTAATGGAAATGATATTGGCAATACACAATGTGGTTCACTTTTGCATGGAGGTCATGTCATAAAGTATGCCGATTTCAATGACCGACCATGCCTTATACAGCAGTGATGGAATACTTTTTTTTTCTTCTTTTTATAGGAAACGACATCTTTTTGAATCAGATTCAATCTCCTTTAGAACTTATCATAGAATTTCCACATAGTCCTTGTTTCCGTACGACTAATTTGAGATGGTTATAACATTATGAATTGATTTGTTGTTAGTTATAGTTTTATATATGTTAAACAATCATGACTGTTAAATGTAAATGCCCCCTTGGGGACCTGATTTGAAAAATACAAATTATTCTATTTTATTCTATAGTTATATTGTCATGTGTAAATTTTTATTGAACATTATTAATCTTGATAAAGACGTTAAAAAAGTCTAATAATAATCACATCTATTCGCATACAGAATAGATGGAATTATTGCAGTAATTAAATTTTTGTTGCTAGAGTTATCCTTCATTGAACACAAAACCAAGGCATCCCGCAAATAAAGAGTTATTTCCCTTTTTCAAGTACAAAGGTCTTCACCGGAAATATCCCAGCCTTTTCTTTTTAAACCTTCATGAGGTGAGGTCATCATAAATTTCTGACTTAAATTTTTGTTAAAAACCCTTCCCACCCATTCCCTGTATATAATTTGAACAAGATACTGCTGTTGTGTTACTATTTTTCAGCTCCAATATGGTAGTTCGGATTACATATAAACAAATGTCGGCACGGCTGTAGATGATCAGAACTGTAGTGCTTTCCTAGCCAGCGAAGACAAGTCATTGTAGCTGTTTCCATGAGATGTGATGTTTCCGTACAAACTGTACAATCGAGTTGACCTCTGTACCCAGGGTCAATTCAAGTGTGTTAAAGTTTTTTTTATAAATATTGTAAATAATTCGTTTTCAAAGTTTTCGAAAGACGTTAATTCAATTTTAATTTCCGTTGGATGGAACAATTCACTTTTGAACTCCATGCCAGGAGTTAGTGCTTTTATATGATATGATTGAATGATTGATGAACATTTTGCACTCCATGCCAGGAGTTTATTTGAACTTTGCACTCCATGCCAGGAGTTTTTCTAGACTTTGCACTCCATGCCAGGAGTTTACTTTTTATGAACATTTTTTGCTCCATGCCGGGAGTTTTAATGATTTTACGAAATATTCAAATTTCTACGGCCGTGACCAAACTTTCGCCAATCTGTAAATTAACGTAATAAAAATTTAATTTCTTTACTGAATATTTTTTATATTGCCATTGATAATTATCATGTCAATAATGATAAAATTATATCATTTGATTCTATGGATATTCCAGCGGCCGTTTTTCTGAACCGTTCTTCAGTACTAATTCCGGATAAAATGTAATATATAAACAACAGCATATTATTCGTATACAAAGAAGTTGGAAATGTTTTTTTTCTTTTCATAGGAAATCCCGTTACTCTCAGGTGCGCCAACACATGGGAAAGCTCTGTTGTAATTGATTTTGCTGTGTGAAATGTACGTATCTGTTCCGTTAACGATCTAAAATTTATATACATTGTAATATCCGCCACGTAAACACTTACTGGCACAACATTAACTGATAAAATATTGATTAGCATATAATTATTGCATCATAATTGTGTGATCTATACAAAATGGCTGGTAGAATGAATTCACTTGTGTCATTTGCTCAAGCTGTTACTTTCACGAGAACCTTGATGATGGTTTTCAACTTTATATTTTGGGTAAAGAAAACAACTTTATAAAGAAACTGCATGCTTTCTTATAAAATAGGAGTAAAGTAGCGTGGCGTTAATTACTATTAATGTTGTTTCGTTTTATTATTTTTTTTAATTTTCAGCTCATCTGACGCAAAGAGTGGAGTATTGTTACATCAAATAAAGAGTGCAAATTGTTCTTAATTTCTTCGTTATTCGATTCCAAAATGGCAGAGTGCTATCAACTGTGGCCAATACCAAAGCTTAAAAATGAACTACGACGTCTAAATGCATCAACAAACGGTCCAAAAACTGACTTGATTGAAAGATACATATTACACCAAAAACCCAAGCATACGATTTATGTTCGCTACTTTTAAATATTATTGTATTTATTGAATGTTCAAGTTGCCCCGAAGGAAAATAAAACAACATCATAACATTTTTATTTGCCAAAATATGATGACGGATCAGTTTGAGTGTGCTGTTGTGACAAAATTCAGAGACAGAAGAATTTTGTTGTATTTAATAATATCCATTGGGATAAGCAAATATGTGTACACATATAATGTTCTATGCATGTTTTATTCCTTATGTTGAACCATACACAACAAATCACTTGTAATTTCTGAATTTATAAGAATGAAAGAAAACATTTAACTTTTTTGAATGATTTCCACAGATTTTCTTAGCTGTTCTCTACTGTCTGTGCATGTCCGTCCAAGTAATGGAATTTTTCAATTTTAAAGCCGTACATTCACTCAAAATCATTCAAAAGTTTGCAGAAAAATCACATTTAGTGCGTCTTAAATAAAAACATTGAATAAACAGGACACTGCTTCAAGTGTGAGGAATGCAGAATTGCAGATTCCTGGACAAGTGAGCACCAATTTTTCAAAAATATACAACCTGCATCAATGAAACTTAACGTAGCTGTTCACCATAACATTAACTGGGTGGCACTTTTGACAAAAATTATATAGGAAAATAGGATTTTTTGGATGAAAATACAAGATAAATTTATGGTACATTTAGCACAAATATATGGCCTCCACCTCCCCTCCTTTTTACTGACAAATGGGAAAAAAACTCAGTATCATTAAACATATGACATGTACCACAAAAGACTACAACACTAACATAAATACGCAATCATTTGAAGTTAAACCCTAAAAAAATCAACAATAAAAAGTCACATGAATGCACATATGTTGCTATACAAGATCAGCTAAAAACTATAGATTAATATCTTGCATAGCCTCTATTTGTCATGTTTATATGAAATTTCCATTCAAAATAAAAGAATCAACTTTTTTTCCTCAGTTTTGAAAAAATGTAGGATTTTGGGATGTAATACAGGAAATGTTAAGCAAAAACAATATATAGCAAAATCTTGAAAACATAGGGAAAATATAGGATCACTTGACACCTTGCAATTTAACTTTGCCCTATTAATAGACTCAAGTTCTACATCTATGAATTACTTGCATTCTTTTATTTCAGACCGATAGCCTATGACAGGAATCGTGATTTTAAAGGCGATCCAATTTTGTTACCAGAAGATTTGGACTCACAATGGCCAACCATTAGATTTCAGCAACGGAACATAAGATTGTGCTTCCAAAGGTTACAATAGAACAAATCGAGGGATATTTGCTGTATAGGATGGCAGACAGGCCAATGGGGACATTAAGACATTAGAACAGGGTAAACAAATGTTTCAGTTCTAGTATTTTAGCCTGTAGTTTTTACCAGAGTGGTATGTTAAGAACTTACTTAAAGGACAAGTTCTCTTTATGATCTTGCTTGTTTAGAAATATACTGAAAATAGACATATAAACTTATGTTATTGAATATCAGATTTCTGTTTTTGCGCATTATCTACAGATCTTTTCATCTGGACCCATTTGACCAGGAAAAAGGACAAAAACCACAAAGCAAAAATATGCAATCCAACAACAAACGAAAAAAGAACAAGTATAATTAAATGTGAGCTAGTTTCATACAAACCCCCCTTCAAGAAACATGGCAGACAATTAACTTTTATACCCTGCGACGATAATTGGGGAGCCATATTAATTTACTCCTGTCGGTCTGTTTTTCCAGATATAGGGTAAATGGTTTGTCCAGCTAATGTCTTCTACAATTTTTGACCTATAGCATTAACATTTTGTAGGATGTTTATACAAATACTAAATGTGTGCATAAAATAACATCACAAAATGACAGGTGGTTGAACTTTGTCATCTTTGGGTACATCAAAAGTGTCTTACAAATATCAAAGCTCTAGCTCAACAAGATGAACTGTGAGCTAAAGCTCACCTATGATACCCCCGCTCTTTGGCAAACAGGAAGTAGGAATCTGACGGGTCAAAAAACGCTTCCCACGATATGGGGTACCTATATGAAGCTTGTGACCAAATATCAGATTTCTGCCATCAATAGTTGCCGAGAAAAATGCGACGAAAAATGAGCATATATGTTCAATGTGTAGAAAAATCAACAAAGTCGGCAAACAGGAAGTAGGAATCCGATGGGTTCAAAAACGCTTCCCACGATATGGGGTACCTATATGAAGCTTGTGACCAAATATCAGATTTCTGCCATCAATAGTTGCTGAGAAAAATGTGCATATATGTTCAATGTGTATAAAAACCAACTAAGTCGGAAAACAGGAAGTAGGAATCTGATGGGTCCAAAAACGCTACCCACAATATGGTATACCTATATGATGCTTGTGACCAAATATCAGATTTCTGCCATCAACAGTTACTGAGAACGATGCGACGAAAAATATCTTGGACGGATGGACGGACATAGGTAAAACAGTATACCCCCTCTCCCTTCGGGGAGCGGGGGTATAACAACTGTAGAAGTTAGACGGACAAACAGACGCACTGGGTTAAATTTTCCAATTGTTGAAATGTTTCTCTCCATCAAATCCACCTTCTTGGGGCCAGTGTAAACGAAGACCATCCGTCCTTTGTGCGAAACCGGTAAAATTAAAAAGTGGGACTTTTAGGGATCAACCATTTTATTAGCGAGGGAGGCCTTGAATATGTTCATGCTCGATAGAATGTTTTTTCATGTCAGTAGAAGCAACATTTGTTTTTGTCACACATCAGGTAGATCATTTATTTTATACATACATGGGGTAAAATATACATTGTACATGCATGAGGTGTATTCAGACTTTTTTTCGTCCAGTGAAATTTGCTTGGACCAGTAAAATTTAACTGGTCATTGGACCAATGTCCATTGAAAATGAAAGGCCTCTGCCTTGAAAATTGGTGGTCTACAGACTGTCTATCAAAATAATTGTGTGCTTAGGGTTGGTTACCGGTCACATTGTGAAAAAGGTTATGCAGGGTAGGTAGGAAATGTTTTTTTTTTTTTACATAGGATATATTGGGGAGAAGTTCCGATTTTTAGTGAGCTTGTTGAGTGTTATGTATTTGCATGTTGTATGGCCGTATTTGTTTTTGTAAATGTTACTTACTTCCCTTTTCCCGCGTTTTGGATTATGACGTATTAGTTTGAGGAGTGGAATAAAGTTGAAGTTGGCAGATGTCTTTTTGTTCGCTATGCCATAGAATATCGTCAGTTACCCTAAATTCGTCAAATTGTCACGTGCGACGTACGTGCTACAAAAATGCATTTTTACGTCACTTTCGCCGAAATTCAAAAAGCCTTAAAAAAAGAAAGTAACTGTATTTCAAAAGAAGAAAATGCGTATCAATCATGTATTACGACTGTATATTTATCAAACACTTTAAAACCTACTGTTTTCCTTAATCCCAAATGAATCAATAGTCTATACCCATCGTTTTTCCATCATACACATCGCACTTCAAATATCCCTCCTAATACGCCATCTTTGTTGTCATCAGCATCCGAATCACAAGTGCGCTTATTGTGTAATAGGCCAAACAAATAATAAATTGCGTTTAAAAATTGCTTGTTCCTTAAACCGTACACGACAGATTTACGAATATGGCGTCAAAATCGGGAAAAACCAGTAAATAAGGGCAATAACAAAATTACCGAATTCCGAACAATCTTATAAAGGGAAAGTCAAAACTCATAAGTATATAAACAGACAAAATCAGTTAACAACCGGAAAACCGTAATGACCCTGACTTGGTACAGGCATTTCTAAAGAAATGGTGGGTTGAATCAGATTTTAAAGGGCCAAACCTCTCGCTTTCATTACGGCTCAAAGGTTCCGGCTGTCACTATAACAGTATTTATAACAATACTGGAACAAAATAGGTAAAATAGTTGTCAAAGCAGTACCAAATTCAGTGAAGTAAATGTCAAAAACACTTTTACGTCACACATTGATAAAAATAAAATTTTGACATTTTTGTTGACTTCCTTATCTTTATACATTTTCACTATATGAAAATGCATCGTTTATTATCGTCTCTGCAGAGACGGAATATATTTCGACAAGATCTTGGTATCGGAATATAAACTTTTTAAGAGATCGAATCTTTTCATAGCCCTGGTCCAGTAACCTGTTTCTCAGATGAAGATGACGTTACAGGAAATCAGAATAATTGCTACTGGCCCTTGCATAGCGAATCAATTGCGACAACTGACGTTATGGACAACACAGATGAACAGCACAAGAAAAAAAATCCTCTAAAGCACCATAAATTCAATGACTGTTTAAATAAAACTTATTAACAATAAAAATCAAAATCTGAAACATAAAGACAACAACTTACAAATACCAATAACACGTCTGAATCTGATTCTGAGGACGAAATGCAATACGGGAGTTCGGGGTTAGAAAGTATTTTGTGAAGGAGGTAAAATAGTACTATTATATTTCCCGCCGTTGGACGTTTATTCAAAATGGCGGGTTTTATTCTGTATTATGTTCCTTTGAATTGAACATTGATGCAGGAAAATATTTAAAAAAAATAACATTATGTATTCTTTCTAATGACAAATAATAATTGGTTTGTCTGTATATTATGCTACGGTAAATCTAACATTGATACAGGAAAAATACCTTCGTAAAAAAAAGAAGTGTTTCTTTTAATGTGACAACTAAAATCATAAAATGTCAATTATTTTCATTAAATATAGTCTGCTCAATTTTTTCCCCCCATAAAGCTGGCAATTTTACACCTGAAATGTTCAGTGTCATCTACGGTAACTAAATTTGAACATTGTCATTACATCCGATGCGGCGATACTGCACACTATAGTAAAGTTTCTTTATCTGCAGTTTCAGCTTCTGATGAATAATCCTAACCTAGCCAGGCAATGATCAGTGATAAGCGACTGAAACATGGTAAAATTAAATCAATAAAGGAATAATGACGAATGCCTTTTACTTTGACTAGAATACCATTTACTTTTGACTAAAACAGAAATCCTTATCATCCATACACTATGCCTATGAAAAAGTTTCAACACATCCTGGTTATCCATACACTATGCCTATGAAAAAGCTTCTACACATCCGGTCACCGCTTTTCGAGAACTTATGAAAGATACGGTGTACGAAAGGTATCGAAGAGCGATAGCGAGATCGGTATTTCGCTGTTGCCTATATTGTTTGCTTGTGAAATAAACATTAAATTTAATTCAACGGTCTTCTTTGACGAAAACATACAAATTATTTGTTTGAAATGAATATTTAAAGAATTTTGTCTGTAAATTGAAACCGATAATTATCGAATCCTACACGGAAAGTAACGAGTCGCTAAAAATAACACGATTGCGCAACCCGATCGTCTGCTCTGGATTATTGCTAAAGCAAACTCAAGCTTATATCTATATTCGCTTAATCGCATCAGGTATTGATAAAATACACAATTGCCCAAAATGTCTTAAAGTAAAACACTTTCAAAAGTTCCGTTGACCCCCCAATTTACAACAAATGGTCTTTCCTACGCGGATGTGGTTAAATTTGATAAGTCTAACCATGTCCATGTATGGGATCATTCCTATTCTACAACTACAAGTATATAAAGTGTTGAGGAAAACTGTACTCATGATCATTCATATTATGTAAAAAATACATCTGTAACTAAAAACTGTACTCATGATCATTCATATGTAAACAGCTGTAACTAAAATTCCTGTAATTGATCACTCCAAGGCCAAGGGTGATCACAGCTATGCAGATGTGGTTAAATTTGGGGATAAACAAAAAAATAAGCATGATGGGGACCATTCCTATGCATGCACTGTGGAGGAAAGTGGTGCTCTTCATAATAAAAATAATGAAAAATCAATTATCTCCAATCCTCAAATTGAACAGGGTGATAAACAGGATTGTGTTATTGAAGATGGTGTTTTTCATGATAACTTGTCAAAACATTCAATGGCTTTGGTATTAGCCGATATAAAAAAGCTGCCGTCTCAATTAACATGTGTAAACAATAATCTATTTTTAAGCTACAGTGTTCCAGATGATGGAAACTGTTTATTTCATTCGCTAAGTTTATTAATAAATGGAAATACAACAAATAGTTCCTTCTACAGAAATATTATTTGTAGACACATCATACACGATTGGCAAATTTGGGAAGACAAAATTCTTCACTCCCATACTAATAATATGACAGTAGAGTTGTATCAGCAACATATGATAAATAGAAATGGTTGGGCTACGCCCACGGAAATTCAGGCAGCAGCAAATTTATTTGGTTTAAATATAGATATTTGGCTACAACAGTCTTCACATTGTACTTTAAATTCATTCAATGCAAGTTCTCCTACTTGCATTGATTTACTTCTTTCACGAAAATCATTTCTCAACATTAAAATGGGTCCCTCCCACTACAGACCATTCTTTTGATATACTGAAAAACCAGATTAAAAGACAGGGACAGCAAAACAAGACATCAAATAATAAAAAAAGAAAACTGTCAACCAAATTTACGATACATTTAGAAGAAGGAAATAGACAAACCGAACAGGAAAGTGAAAAGCAATATCAGTTTATTTACACAGCTGAGTTGTGTGAAGAAAAAGATTTTGAAAATGTTAGTATACCACATTTATCAGTTCAAAATAAAACAGCTCGAGTGCAACAGAAAAAAGAAGGCAAGTTAATAAAAACAAAACAATCTTTTAACAAGAGTCCTAACAGGCATGAAAATTTACATTCTCAGAAACCTGAATCTTTTTCCGAAAGTAAGGACACAAATTATTTTCATAACTCACAATTAGAAATCAATAGAAAATCAATTCATGAGATAAATAACGCTAACCAAAATGTTATGAGCACGGATGATTTATGTTCACAACATAACAAACACTCCAATAATAACTGCAATCATGAAGATCCATCACAATCTTCAAATATATATGATCCTTTGACTGATACATTATATTTGAAATGCAGAAAATTAGGTGTACCATATGAAAGTCCGTCAAACAATGAAGCAAAATCAGAGTTAATGAAAAGAAGAAGACGGTTACAGTATAATTTTTGTTTTTAAATTAGAACAAATTAATATGAGTGAACACGATGTCCCTGCTCCTCTACATGAAAATCAACACTTTAATAAAGTTATGGATTATATTAGAAGTTTTGAGTTAAAACAAATGTCTCTTAATTTAAAATTTTGTACTATATGCAAGGAAAGGCGAATAGAGACTAAAATGTTTTCCAAATCAATTTGCAAACGTTGCAATTCTGATAAAAATTCCTTAAAATTATTTTCATTTCAAAATAACATGGACCCTCATGAACTTTCAGATTTGAGTATAATTGAGCAACAATTGATATGCAGAATTTCACCATGCATAAACATACATATGCTTAAGCATGGCGGAATAGCATCTGCTGGTCATTGTGTGACCTTTCCACAGGAGGTAAACGAACCTGCTAAAATTTTCGACAGATTCCCTTCAGAAATAAACATTGTTCGAGTTAAGAAAATTAGGTAAAAATGATACATCTAAAGATTATTCAGTACGTAGACAAAAAATTCAAGAAGCTCTACTTTTCCTTAAAAACAACAATTCTGCTTACACTGACATCATAATTAGTCAAGATAGATTGAATTCTCTTCCTGTTGATGGAGAGCTCACATCAGTTCAAACTGTAGAATTTAATCCTGATGCAGTGCATAATTCAGACCTTGGTCCTGCACCTAATCAAACTGATCCCGGGGAGATTAATGGTACCACTCATTCCAGTGTTCTTTTACCAGGCCCCGACATAAATATACAAAAAACTGTACCAGGTATTGTGAAAGATGTTGGAAATGACCACAATGTTTCTGTCAATAAAAAGGGCACACTAATATTACCATGGCCAACGCGTAATAATAAACCAGTTTCAGAGTTTACAACTCAATATTTTTTTACACTTGCTTTTCCAACCCTCTTTGCTTATGGTACTGGTGACATTTTTATAAACCGCCCTAGAACTGTTTCATCAATAGGTGATTGGGCAGAACATCTTCTTTGGTATGATGATGGAAGGTTTGCACATCATCCATACTTCAAGTTTATAGTCCATAATATGATTTTAAGAAAAAGGGCTCTTGAAAATGGAAATTTTATTGTGCAGCAAAAATTAGGTGATGCATATTTAACTGTGTCAGATTTGAGGGAAAAATTACAGAATGGGGATGATTCTATTGTAAAAAAAATTGTATTTTGGTGCATCTCTAAGGGGAACAACCCTATATTGGGCACAAAGAGCAAGAGAGCTTCATGCTCTTATACAATTTCAAATCAATGAA
The DNA here is from genome assembly GCA_963680875.1 of Bathymodiolus brooksi. NCBI lineage: Eukaryota > Metazoa > Mollusca > Bivalvia > Mytilida > Modiolidae > Bathymodiolus > Bathymodiolus brooksi. Next base: position 136,520,917 of record OY804576.1, on the reverse strand, counting down.
AAAGGGATTACCAGCTTCTTTTACAACTGGGAGCTGTGCTGAGTATCATTTCAAACCATTAAGACGGCTGCTTTCAATCTATATTAAGGAAACAACTGGAAAGGACCAAGATTTATCAAACTAAACTTTTTGACACTCTTCAAAAAAACACTCATATTGTTGCTCACTACTTCGATATTAGGACTCACAATTATTTCGGTGATGTAATGTCACCAGTATTTGGGGTAACCACTTTCTGGTAGACAGGAATTTGCAAAATCCCGGAGAATGGTACATTGGCACGGTCTGTGCTGGAGGTCAGACAGAGAGCCACATAACTTAAGTAAGGCTATTGAGGAAGGACTGTCAGATTCAGATTGTTCAGCAAGACTTGCTGATTGGGCTGCCACATAATTTGGACTGACAGCTTCCCATCCAGGTGGTAAAGATGAAGATGGGCAGCCGAATAACAAATTGTGGCCACCACCTGAAGGCACAGTTCCCTTGCCTCCAGAAGAAAAGAATCCTCTAATAAAACTCTTAATGGATGTTAGTTCATCCCAAGAGTCTTTATTAGAGGACCATTTTTTTTACTTACAAACCGTTTTAATATACACCGCTGTTCAGACTACTGTTTGACTAAAATCTGGCAAAAATAAAAAATGTCGTATGGAGTTTGGCTCAAAATCTTCTCCTGGAAAACAATTAAGAGAGATACCAGCTATTGCTACGGACCGTAATGGATCTATGAGACTAGAGATGGCAAGGGACCATCCAATGTTAGTACAACATTCAAGGTTTCATACACAAGGTTGGCGGGCAAATGGTGATATCTCTCTTATTCTTTCCAAGAGTCCCCCCAGAAAATCCCTGTCAATGAAATCACTGCAACTGAAAATATGTATCAGGATATGCTTGCAAAGGTAACCAGTCAACTGGAGCTGTTGTTGATTTGTTTAAAGATATGGTAAATTGTGCCGATGAATCAACAGGTGCTACAACAAAATCCCTCTAATAAACTTCTAATGGGTACAGTTAAACGAGATATTCCAGCAGTTGAGGCATCATATGAATTATCTAGTCTTCCTCTTTACAGATCAAGTCACACTTTCCAAAATATTAGTGTATCAGGCTTTAGACAGATTGAAAAAGAATCAAATGGAATAGCCATTACAAAGAAATACTGCACTTGATAAGTATATTCAAAGATCAGAAAAAGATACATCATCTTTTAATGACTTTATTTGCAAAAATGGTAATGTTCCTGTACTAACAGGATGTTACACCCAGGCATCTTGGCCTCTAGATGAAAACATTAAAGATGATGATATGACATGATTAGAGAACATGGAATTTTTCTTAAATTCGGATCATTGTCCAAATTTTGTAAAAGCAGATGTGGAAAAAGCTAAGATTCATGTAGATAACGAACCTATTAATAATGAAGATGAAAATGACCAATTTAATTCTTCAGTATTTGACAATTCTAATCAACCAGAATGGATGGAGCTAGTACATCTAAATAAACAATTTGAAGACATAGATTCTGACTTTTCATTTGATAATGGGGGAGGGGGGGGCAGATTTTGATTGGAGTAAAACCTCGTATGAATATCCAAATGACTTGGGTAAGGCATGGCTTGAAAAGAAGTTAGACATACCTGAAGTTGATATTTCAAATATGAATTCAGATCAAAGGTTTCCTTTAACATTGTTCTTAAAATAATCCAAAATTATTTAAACAAACAAGACAATTTCATTCCTTTAAGAATGATAGTCTCTGGAACTGCTGGTTCGGGGAAATCTTACCTTATAAAATGTCTGGTTAAGGTTATCAGGACTATTTTCGCATCCAAAAGATCTGTTCAGGTACTCTGCCCTACAGGGAATAGTGCAAATATAATTTCTGGTTTAACATTGCAGTTTTTTTAAAATTCCTACTGATAAAAAAGGTCAGGAAATGAAGCCTCCTGAGGGAGCTTTAAGTGAAAAGTTACAAAAAAATTGTCATGGTCTCAAGATTTTGCTTGTAGACGAAAGATCTTTGATTGGAGCTACAACTTTGGGTTGGGTGGAGTTTATGTGTAGGTATGGTGTGGAAGAAGGGCAAAATTTTGATAAAACATGGGGTGGGCTACCAGTAGTTATATTTTTTGGTGATGATGTGCAGTTGCCACCTGTTTTGGATTCTCCTGTCTATAATACCAGTGATAAAACAGCAGCAGCATTACATGGTGCTCTTGTTTGGAAAAATTGTTTGTTTTCCTTACCCATGAAGAGGTTTGGGGTCATAATAAGATGAAATGGCTTGAAGTAAATGAGACATATCCAGTGGCAAAATCAAATGCTATCTCTCATGGTAAATATGCAAAATCAATAGACAGTGCTAAAGGACTACAGAAAACAGTTTTCATGAGCAAATCTGCTACGGTTATGCTTTCAGTTAATCTTTGTATTTCTTTTGGTTTATATAATGGAGCTATTGGTAAAATTATTGATATTATTTATCTTGAAGGAAAAAATCCTGAAAATTCTCTACCTGATGCTGTGATGGTTGAATTCCCAAATTATACAAGTCCATCTTTTGTAAAGGATAATCCAAAACTTGTTCCTATTTTACCAGTTGAGAGAAAACTTGATTGTAGTTGTAGCTTTTGCAAAAAGAAAACAAATTCCTCTAAAACTTGGTTGGGCCACAACAATACATAAGTGTCAGGGTATGACTATTGGTAAAGGTGGGCCAAATCAATATATAGTCATTAACCCAGGAACCAGAGCTTTCGAATCACGTAATCCAGGTGCTTTATTTGTTGCGCTTTCAAGGGCAAAATCTGCTGGAAATGATTTTGTTGATCCAGATTTTGCATGGCATTCTTCTGTTCTTGTTAATGAAGACCGTCTTTGTCATGTTGTAAAATCAGCTACTGTTGAAGCAAGAACAAAAGAAATGGAAAGAATATCATTATTGTGTGTCCAAACTAGAAATCAATTTTCCTCACTTGAATTTGACACAAGCCTGGCAACCTTTATTAATGGTTTTCTTTCTGATGGAGAGGCTATTGAGGAATGATTAACCTCTCCTTAAAAATTTCTAATAGAGTCACGAGGGACATACCAAATCATCTAAATTTCATGTTGAGATATGTAGTCTCTAACTTATAAGTATATCATTTGAGTTTTAGTAGTGAATTATACCTCATTAATCTTTAACCAAGAATATTTAAATATCATTATGCTCCAAATCTAACATATTGTTTGAAATTATGGTAATTAAGGGATATATCAATCTCTAGCCAAGTAGTATATAATTTCAATCTCAGGTACCATCTCCAACCAAATATATTGTTTAAATTTCTTTGTGCATCTAATCAAGCCAAACTCAATATGATCATATATTTTTAACATTCACTGAAAAGGATATACCACTCTCTAACCAAGTATTATATCATATCATTTGAATTAGTTGGTGGGGGAAAGCATCACCTTAAGATCTTGACAAATTTTTTGTAACTTTTTTCTTCAAGTATTAAATAACCTATTTGAAGTGATATTAACAAAGGGTGGGGGACATACCAGTCTCTAACATCACCAAAGTCATTATGGGGTTGATAGTGGATAATCAAAGACATTTTCTTTTTACTCTTAAATTTTTCTTCAAGTTTTAAATAACCTATTTGAAGTCTAGTTATAAAATTTCTTCCAGTATTAAATTATAATCTATTTTAAGGAACATGGACAAAGGGTGGGGGACATACCAGTCTCTAACTTCACCAAAGTCATTATGGGATTGATACTGGACTATTTAAGACATATATATTTCTTTGACTAATTATAACAAAATTTCCAGTATTAAATCATAACTTATTTTAAGCAACATGAACAAAGGGTGGGGGACATACCAGTCTCTAACTCTCAGTTCTAACTTAACCAGTCTCACTTTCTGGTAGACAACTGGGATTTGCAAAATCCTGGGGATTAGTTGGTGAGGGATATACCAATCTAACCAAGTTATATATATATAATGTATTTTGTCTACATATCATTAAAAGTACCAGTTTCCTCAGCACTTGATTTATGTGGTATATCATGTAGACCCATACAATGATTATCAATGCACAGATATAAGAGATGAGGTTTTGTATTTTGCTGTTTAGTTGGATCAGTGTGCCACAGACATTAATTCCATTATCCCAGTACATTGTATTTTCCATTAGACTTTATTTCAACCATCTAGCTCAAAATATTGATTATTTTCCTATTTTCAGGACATATTGATCAACATCATTTACATGGCTGGGCACTTGATATTTGGTTGTTCTTCTAGAGGAGCCAAATTAGAACATTTTATAGAACAAAGAATACCAATTGATGATTGGTACTATCACATCATTGTTAAACCTGGGGGACCATAAAACAAATTAATAATGAAATAAATAATTCAATGGATTCTTTTCAGGATATGTATGGGGCAGACACAAAAATGAAAGTAGTTTTTACAGGGAGGCTGTGCAATTTTACTAAAAAAATAACGCATGACTTCGGAACAGAAATAAAATATCAAAATGACCCAAAGGCAAACAAAGTAAATTCTGTTATTTCACAGCTTCAAGACATTCAAAATGAAATTTACAAATCCAAAAACACTCCAATAACATTTGCATGCATTCCACCAATCTGCATTTCAAAATATCGCGATTATAATTATAACTCTTTTGACTTGAAAAAAAAACGATACAAACTTCAAAAAAGCATCTTTTCAGAATTGGAAACAGAAATTCAACAAAAAAACCTAGATAAAGATCTACACTTAACAAATGAGAAAATATGTGAACTTAACAATGCTATTGGGAATCTAACATCAGATGGGATAAATCAGTCTGCAAAACCAAATCTAAGAAGAGGGGTCGAATGGTTACACATAATTATGATGGGTTTTATGATGGTGTCCATCCAAACCAGCCTATGGCAGATAAATGGTTTGCTGACATGTGCTCCTCTGTTTTGCATGACTTGAGGAATGACATGGTCTTTGAAGATTCTGATTCAAATGATGATGAAGATTCTTGGAACTTCAAAAGACGAATATAAATTACATGTATTTAGAATAGAAAAGAATATACAACTTCTTTATGATATTGGCTCTGTTACTGTATTTTTTTCCCTTATCATACTCAAGTCTGCAAAATTCACACTGAAAGGGTTATTTTTTTGAATTTTTTTTATGAAACTTAAATAGGTGGAGGGCATACCAGCCTCTAACCTTCTCAAGTTTTGTATGTAAAGTTGAAATTCTTTTGATTAAATATATTTTAGAAAAAATTATATGAAACTTAAATAGGTGGGGGGCATACCAGCCTCTAACCTTATCAAGTTTTGTATGTAAAGTTGAAATTCTTTAGATTAATAAATTAGTAAAAGTGTTATTATTACTCTAAAGCAAATGATAAGTTTTTCCATACAAATAATAACAAATTTTGGATTTGTTGGGAGTTAGTACATGTCAGAAAACCATTTGCATAATCTTTACTCTGACGATTTACTTTAATAGATTTCCATTTTCTTTTAATTTCCTTATCATTCTCAAGTCTACAAAATTCACACTGAAAGGGTTAATTTTTAAAGATCATTAAATGACATTTTATATGAAACTTAAATAGGTGGGAGGCATACCAGCCTCTAACCTTAGTTTCTCAATGTTTGTATGTAAAGTTGAAATTATTTGGATCAATTAATGAGAAAAAGTGACATTATTACTGTAAAACCCATAATAAATTATTCCATACAAATTATAAAGTTTTTTTTAATTAGTACAGAAAGGCTTACATGCATGGTCATGTATCAATGCTTGTCCATTTAGCCATTTATTCTGTCCCAAAAGTTTTCCAAACCTTGTATTCATGAACATTTTTTATTTTTCTATAGTGTAAGCTTTTTTAGATTCTGGTGTAAAATATCCATTGAAAGTAGAAATAAAGGAGGCACAACAATCTCTAATCTTTACAAGTTTTACGAATAAATCATTATAAATGATAAATGGTGATTTTTATGTCCCATCAACTTTGTTGGTGGACATAAAGATTTTTCAATCTGTGCGTCCATCATACCTCAGGGTTACTCTTTTGCTTAAGCTTTTTTTCTCTATGTAGATGAAGTCACATCACCATGAAACATGCACATCATGATATGAACTAATAAATATATGAAGATTGGGTGTTTCAACTTAAATATGCGCCGAGCCGGACATCAGTGTTGCAGAGACACATTTTCCTGTTTCTATCAACATTAGCCAGGCCCATTTGTAAATATGTTGGAGTTCAATTTTTCTCGAGAATATTTGTGTTCTTTATAGTTAGTCTGTTTTCATTTTCAACTTGATAATGATATTTTAATATATATAAAAATACTTTATCATATGATAGTGCACTTTTATATTTTTTTGCAAAGAATTCCGTTTATGCATAGAATGACTCAGTTGACTCGACTTTTTTGAATGTCAAAAATTACTAAATGCAAAGTAAATATCTTACGCTAGAAAAAGTTTATCTGTCATGTATGTTAACTTCAACTCTTATATATTTTTTTTTTAAATTTGAGAAATTATTCATGTCCCACATTTTATAACATATAACCTAATCATCTTACACATAGAGTGAATCAACTAAAAAAAAAAGTACCATGAAACAATGAATATTAACACCAATAGCAATCTTTGACAATCAGTACAGAAATATGCATAAAACTTTTAATTCAAATTGTCTCTTTTGTCCAAATATCAAGTGCCAGTGAACCTGAGAAGCAGAATAATTTTAAAGGTAAGATTTTGTGTTTGATTTTAAGCCATGAAAAAAAACATGTGCTTCTGCTAAATATCCTTAGAAAATTGGGGTCATATTATTTTTTTTTGGGGGGGGGGGGGGGGGGTTTCAATCTACAATATTTCCTAGTTTATAGAAGAAACCTTCTTTGACTTGAAAAAATAGGGTCATGTATTTTTTTCTTTTGTCTTTGTTGAATTATTTTCTATATATATGCAGTCTCCGAAATAAGTCAATTTAAGCTACTGACCTGAACACTTTAAATTATTATTTTTTTTTTAAATATATAAGACTCGATAACAAACTGAGAGGAAATTCACTGGCTTGAACATATTTTCACTATCCAGGGACCATTGGTCGATGCCTGCATGTAGATAGGCCATCTGTATTTGTCTTGTCTTGTCTTTTCAAGAAAGGCCATCTGAATTTAGATTTGCAGAGAATTCAATCCGAATCTTATATGATCTAGCAAATTGTCACAACTAATGATCATGACTTCCAAACAGCCAGATACAGCTTTTACCTTCTACTTTTAATCTGTATCTTAAGTGTCCATACTGCAAATGAATGCAGTTTAAAATCTGCAAAACAATTTACTTGGCCGTTCTATCTGGTAGCATGTATGCATGTACATTTGTATGTATATTATTTTTCAGATTACTCTTCAATTTATATATGCTACTCATTTTGGTATAGATTTGAGAGTTTTTTTTTTATTAATTAAAGGAAGTCTGGTCTGCTTTACACTTGAAATATATAAACTTAGCATAAGTTTCAGAAACTGGACCAAAATTTGCAATGAAAGTATTAATTCAAAATGTTTGAACAATGTAAAAGCCACTGATGAACACTTTGTCTACTTTAGAACCAACCTAATTACTGAATGAACCATTTTCTTTGAGAAGTACAGTCACATACTACAGACCAGAGTTGCATCTCCAAAGTTTAGACAATTTATTGTAAGTATTTTGAAGCGTTTATATTTGATTTGTGTTTTATTTTGTTATTTCTTGTTCTTCCTTGTTTTAAATTTCACCCAACTTAATTTATTTCAGCTGGGGGGCAGGGGAATGGGGGGAGGAGGGATATCAGTCTTCTGGAACTGTGCCCAACCGGCAAATTCTGAGTCGGGTCAGTGAATTTATTTGATGTGTCTGACCAAATGTCTGGCAAACCATCCAGGAAGCTAACCTTTGTATTGTTGTTTGGTCCAATATTATTATTATAACCCTTTCTGATCTTGCTTACGCTTGTACAGGTAGTGACTGCCTCATATCAAACTGAACTAGTGATTACAATACCACTATCAGCTTTTCAACGAAATTTTACATCTTGAAGAGTATCTCAGACCCTATGCTATGTGCAACATATACATACTCTATTATGTCTATGGTCACTAGTAAACCAAATTTCTATTTTCAGGCAAAGTTGGTAAATAATTATATGTATATAGGCATAAAGTTTTTATGTACATTAGCATAAATTTTTGCATATGTTTGCTCATCCAAGACCAAGGATATTTAATTAGTGATTGGCTTCGCGAGCTTTCCAGTCAGTGCCTGTTTCATATTAACATAGAATATGAAATTAACACGCAAGCACTACACAGTAAGGTATAAAAGGGAATTGTTTTTCTCTGCTGATAATGACAGCTATTTGTAACAAAGGGCGGCAGCCATCTTAAAAAAGTGTCCGAAAATGAGACCCGGATGTACACTTAACGGCAAAGAGCTAGACACGGGACATAACTCTTCCCCTAACTCCGAACTGTCGTTTTAAAGGGTGATGATTGATTAATTGGTGTTTAACGTCCAGCGAGCAATCTTTCAGCTATATTCAGGACGAGAACATTAAAAAATTTAAACGCCACGGGACTCGAAACAAGGAAAGGTGATGGGTAGGGACGGATGCCAGTGCAACAGATCTCCTATGGACCACTCATCATGAGCTGTTACACTTTGGTTCTTTAACGTGCGAAGAGGGTGGCAATCTCTCAACACAAAGGGTGATGAATTGATGTGCATGCAAACTATTCACCCAAAAAGAAGTCAGAGAAAGCTCATATTTAATATTCACGAAATGGGTACAATGTGACCAATGCAAACACTGGGTTCATTTGATCTACTGTACTGAAAAACGTGTGATCAGGAAAGGAGATAAATGTTTACGCCCCCACTGCAAGAGTGATTAGTAATGAAATCATGCTATCTTTATTAATATTTAATAAAATGATCAACTTTTACTTCCAGTTTGCTTTAAAAAAAGCAATTTAAAAACTAAGAAAAAATTTAAAAAACACAAACATAACAAAGTTTAAAAACAAAGAAATCAAAATTATACCGAAACAAATTAATGACAAAAACAACAAAAACAATCTGTAAAACAAATCAACATCAAGAAATACGTTTTAAATGATTACCTGATTTATTGGAAACGATCTCAACATATATATTGTCTAAAAACTATTATTTCAAGTCTTAGCCTAATTTTAGTAGGTGTACGAAAATAAGGTATGACGTCATCTGTTCTAAAAATGGGGTCACATGTAAACAAACATGTACATAGATGTCAGAAGATACATTAGAATCCCATATTATTTATGGATTAAAAACAATTCTAAAATGATTTTTTTACATGAACATTATTATGTGTACGAATAATGGGTATACTCCCTTCCTATGATATCGCGGTATTTATTTTGTCTGTTCCTATGCACTGCAGCGCCACCCGCCGGCCGTTTTATTTATATAGGTGTATTGCCACTAAACATGGGAACCAGTCGAAAAGAACGTATGGGAAAGTAGTACGTAAACACAAAATGGATTCCTACATTGTTGGATAAAAAATAAACCCTATTAGATACTGCAAAATACTGAATGTCAGCAGACACCTACATATTTTAGGATAATTTTAAGCCCATATTTGATGTCCTTGTGGTTTTAAATAAAAAATTGATTGCATTGGAAAGAAACCACCTGAATTTGTGTTAAATCGAAAGTGAAAGTAGGATTTTTGACGGTAGACATCTTCGGACTGTCTGTTTTTTCTTATATGCCATTAAATGTATGTTGATTTTCGGAGTTAAGCTTCCAATTGGATAAAAAATAAACCCTATTAGATACTGCAAAATACTGAATGTCAGCAGACACCTACATATTTTAGGATAATTTTAAGCCCATATTTGATGTCCTTGTGGTTTTAAATAAAAAATTGATTGCATTGGAAAGAAACCACCTGAATTTGTGTTAAATCGAAAGTGAAAGTAGGATTTTTGACGGTAGACATCTTCGGACTGTCTGTTTTTTCTTATATGCCATTAATGTATGTTGATTTTCGGAGTTAAGCTTCCAATTAGGTACCCCTTCAATGAGATATGAGTGTCACTTAGATTAAACTTAAGATGAATCCTGTATGAAAGCTCAATTTTTTTTAATTTAACATAGAAGTCTATGGAGAATTCTTTAGTGGTATTACTCCTATATTCATAAACACAAGTCACATTTATCGGAACGTCTGGTCATTCTGTCCAAATGTCTAGAATTTTGGTAAGTACACGTATTTTTATCTTTTCCTTAGAAATACAGGACATTTTTATTATACCCCGATACCATGCTTTGTAAAATGTCCAATAATTAAATCATAGTTGTCATAATTCGTCTGTTATTTTTTTTAGAAATGTCGTCCGTTTGTTTACGTTTCATTTCAACCCGATTTGGGATTTTTGGTGCTATCTTTAGTTACTTTCTAAACCGACAAAGTTGATGGAAAAATTAAGCTATGAAAACATATTTTTGGTACTTTTAGTAAATTGTGAAAAAATCAACGTTGTTTTACTTAGTCTTAGTTTAAAAGTCTCTTGAGTATATGTGCTATATTGTTCGAATGTAAGGATTATCAGATGCGGCAATAAATTTAAGTGTCCACATTGCGTGTAAGCTAGACTAACCAACATAACATTACATCAAATTGACTCAACTTCGTTACATTTGTTATTTCAAAGAAACTTTACGCATTATTTATTAAATGTGATAAATTATCAAGATTTTCTTTATGGTATAAGTTTGCCAGATATTCACCTTGATTTAGTATAAACGATGTCTTGATTTGTCAAACATTGTGTCCCATAACATTAATTTTGCAATTACCGCGATATCATAGGAAACCATTTATGGGAGGGTACATCGGTGTTGTCATAGGGAAAAGTGGTGACGTATTTTTAAACAAGTTCAAAGAATAAAATGAATTGTGGGGGAAAATAGGTTTTTATACCGGGGAATAAAATATAACACTTGGATTAATTCCGAAAACTAGTTACAACATTAAGTACCACGATATCATAGAACACCATGATACTCTAGGATACAAAACAGAGTTTTTGGATCCGCGAGTTACAAACATTACACCCGGAAGGCATAAACAAAAAGGCCTAAATCTTTTGTTTTTTGAACTTTTTATCCAGTGCCTGTCCTTAGCTAGTTGGTAAATTTCATCATCACCTTTTCTCATTACTTTCATATTGTTTATAAATTAGTGTACATATATATACTTGAATAACATAAAGTATAAAGTTCAAGATTATGATTTTTAGTAATTTACGTCACGATAACTGATGGTCACGTGACAATTTTTCAAATCAGATTACAGACGCTGAAAAGCTTGTCGGTCAAGCGAAATATCCGTCGATTTAATTATAATTATAGTCTTTTTGTGTAGACTTTTAGTTATTTTTGTTACATTTTAACATCTTTTTTTAATATCGTTGTGCTAACATTTTAGACGTTTATATATATATATCCTCGTATGACAATAAGTCGGTCAGTCATTGGATAATCATAATGTTTGAAAAGTAAACACTTTTTTCTTTTTAATTATGTTCCTCATCTATTCTTGCTCACATGTGTAAAGTTCCATGGAAAAAAAGATCGATAATAATAACACACTGACCCATATTTGTTTACTACCCTTTTTCCAAATGGCGTCCTATTACGTCACAAAAACGGGTCAAAGGTCAATAAAGCACATGATTTTGTCATAGGCCAACCAAACATTAAAAGTAAACCAGATTAAGAAAGTACAGTATTTTAGCTTTTTCAGTGTACGTGTAATTGTTTTGTCTGAAAAATTTCAAAGGATGTTTTTTTACATAGTTTGAAATTGAAGTATTACAATTTAATTATTTGATGCAAATATTAAACTTGCTTACCCATATAATAAAATATTTAATCCAGTGAATTTGGTGTTTTTGCTTTTGTCAATACAATCTATTAGACTGACTACATTCTGCCATATTTTTGTAAAACAATTAATGACTTGATTTCAATTTATTTTAATCACATTTATTATCACAGAGTGGTAACAATACAGTTTTGTTGATGCTATTTGTAATAATGACAGGTTTTTTTTACCCAGATAATCTCATTTTTCTGTCTGATTTCATGAAACGTCATCTTCATCTGAGAAACAGGTTACTGGACCAGGGCTATAAAAAGATTCGCCTTATTCGATCTCTTAAAAAGTTTATATTCCGATACCAAGATCTTGTCGAAATATATTCCGTCTCTGCAGAAAAGATTATAAACGATGGATTTTCATATAGTGAAAATGTATAAAGATAAGGTTTCAACAAAAATGTCATTTTTTTTTATTTTTGTGTGACGTAAAAGTTTTTTTGACATTTACTTCACTGAGTTTGGCGCGGATTTGACAACTGTTTTACCTGTTTTGTTCAAGTATTGTTGTAAATACTGTTATAGTGACAGCCGGAAACTTTGAGCCGTAATGAAAGGGGGAGGTTTGGCGCTTTAAAATCTGATTCAACCCACCATTTCTTTAGAAATGCCTGTACCAAATCAGGGTCATTACGGTTTTCAGTTTTCCGGTTGTTGACTGATTTTGTCTGTTTATATACTTATGAGTTTTGACTTTCCCTTTGTTAGATTATTCGGAGTTCGGTAATTTTGTTATTAGCCTTATTTAATTTAATTCTTTGTTCAATTTATGCTATACATTTTGATTATTGCTTTTCCTATCTTCTCTGTGAATTTCATTTCATTACCCCAAGAAGTAAGGGGTATATTTGTTATTAAAGCAGCAATGGAAATGCAAAATAATCTGCCATTTTGTGACTAATGGAGAGCACTTGTATGTATTTTCCCGGTAAAATCGGCCATTTTCTAGAAATAATCTGAATGATCAATCATCATATTTTCAAAGTATTTTAAAATACAATTTGCTTGGCCTACATTCCAGAAACGGTCATGAACTGTGATGATGATTATGTCAACAAACCGGAAAGATAAAAATGCTTGGGGAATATCATCGATGGAAACATATTTAACAAGCATAATGATCAGGAAAAAAAGACATTAGTAAAAAGGATCTGTTTTACTTGCATGGAATTTATTCAATTCAAACTTCTGTTTCAATCTCATCTTGTAATTTTGACGTTGAAAAGAATTCCCTGTGTTTATGTACACTATGAATATACAGAATGACGCCATTGGTCTCGTGCTGCGCCAGAATTGTAAATCAAAACAAGTGACCGACTTTATTGCATGACCGAGCAGATGTCACGTCACGATATATATATATTAGTATGTATATATATTGGACAGGACTGACGATACATTCGTGTTGGAAAATTACTTGTTTATAGATTTTAATAAAAAAAATACAACCAGTCTGCACTTCGATTTTGTGTCTCTCTTTACATAACTGAATGACCCTGACCCAACTTCCTCTACGCCACACCACTCGAATTTCGACGATGCGCAAAACATGCCATAAAAATAACAACCGAAAAAAAAAATTAACGTTGCTTAATGAAATATTGAAGAAAAATCACTTACCTTTATGTCGGGTTGTCCACAAAAATATCCATCTGTATTTTTCAACTCTATTTAACAATTTTTGAATTCTCATTTTTTTAAGGTCACAATCATGGTAGATTAATATAATTATCATACAGAAATAACGTTAAATTACCGATTTTGACCGCATACTGTTACAATACATGATTTTGGGTAGCAGGGGTTTTCCCAACTTTTATGAAGGCTGGAAGTGACGTCATAATGTAGAAAAGTGCGCATGACGTAAAATCAACGAACTTCGAGTGGTTGGCCATATATAATGAGAAAAACTAATAAAATAGCTAGGGTAGGCATTAACTTTTAGGTAGGGTCGGGTTAGCCAAAATAAACATTTATTTTAGGCCCGAGGTGCATTCAGGTCAATAAAAAAAAAATTGGACAGGAAATTAAATATTTTTTTAGACAACTTTTTTCATACCTCCCCCCTTTTCTTCAGTAGTAAAATGGTTACTGCCAAATGTCTTATCAAATATAATATGGATTAGGCACAGCATACAGGCGAGCATCGCATCTACATATGTATGTACATGTACAAATAGTAGTTTTGGGTTCTTTTCTTCATTATTCTTGATTATTTTTCGTTGTTGTCCATTTCGACTTAACCAGTTAATTCCATTGCAAAGGAGATTTTTTGGGCCGAGATATATCTTAAATAAATTAATCGTTTTGTGTAAAGAAGCTGTACGGGTTCCTTTCTAAAAATGTTTTTGTTATTTTTATTCAAATTAATAGGCTATTTCAGGTGATTCACTCCGATTGTTGATTCTATGCTGAAACTTAGAATCCACTTCCGGTTGGTATTGATCGTATATATTGATTCATCTCCTTACACACATGTTGCTGTTTAGCTCGCATCTTGCGATGCTCGCTATTAAACACTATGTTTAAAGCAGTCATTCCTTTACTTTTTTAGTAAAAGTAATATAAACTTTTTATTCAATCGACACTGGAAGTCATCTAACCTAATAATCCCGACACTCGGTGTCCTTGAAATGTGCCGAACAAACCACGTCTCACTTCTGACAATACCTTATCATTCATTGTCTTTGGGTTTCAAATATTATTTTTATTATTTTCAACATATCGAAATTCGCATCATGCCCATCGTCACACCTTCGTTTGCATCACACAAACTGTCGATATGTGTATTTTTTTTTAAATCACGTGAACAATGACGTGGACAATATCTATAATCTTGATCTTTATATTTTTTTGTGTTGAAAGAAATTGCACCCACGAAGTTTTACTGCTGTCTACTGTGAAGCGAACATTAAGTTTACAAACAATATAAATCATGTAGGTAAAATGTATAGAAATATGACATAATTTCTCCTTCCCTAAATGGGCTTCCGATATTCTTAACACATGTACAGTCATCTGTCAAAAGTATTGGGAAATGTAAAAAAAAATCCCTATGTAATCAACCAAAACCATATTTCTTCAACAAATTATTGTGAAGTCATTTCTGGATAGATTTTAACAAATTTTACACCAAAACATTCGGAATTGTCAATATTTTTATTGTTTATTTACTCGTTGTTGTTAATATGAGACAGGCAACCTGTTTGAAGGACGAAGTCCTAAAATTTCAATAATACGATGATCCGTACACGTTAGCCTCACCGCCACCGGACGCAATTACGAACAATTTCGATGATATTGACCGTGGCATTTGATAATATAATAATTTATAAATTTGACCAAATTGATGAAGCTGATTGCATGTTCATATTTCAGATTAAACACCAATATTCCTTTTGAATCATAGCCCATATATTATTCAATGCATTGTTACGGGTTTTAACTTGGAACAGATTTTCATGACCCCGTTCTAGTCACTCTGTGACCTATATCCAGACACAATTTCGAACATCATAATAACCTTTCTAGTGTAAATTATTTAATGACAACTGTTAAAATTGAAAGAGCATTCATTCATTCATTCATTTACGTTCACATATCTATTTGTATATACACATGACATAAAATCCTTTCCTTTATTCATACCATAAATGTGTGCCAGTTTGCATTCGGAATTCCTTGGACTCTTCAATGAATAAGGTACATCACGGATTTTGACATAGATCAAGGTAAGGAAAATGTATTATATTGACTGTTTTTGTTTTAATTTCAATGTGTTCTACATATGCATAGATCCAGGAGATCATATTCTTTCCAATTACAGGCATAAGATAACAAAATATGCGAACCTCAATGAATTTTAGCGATAGATTCCAAGTGCAATTGTCGATCGTTTTCTGTTTACAAATATGAAAACCCGTCGTCTGCAACATTCAACAACTGCGCATGAATAATGAATAATTTTTTCCCAAAACACGAGTAATTTAGCGGGGTATCTATTTATAAAAGCATTTTTTTTAATTCATGTTTTGAAGGAACAATTAGGGGACATACTTTTTTTTTCGATCGTAATTGCGTCCGGTGAGGCTATTATCTTTTATTTTGAATGAATTGTGTAGCCGATTTGTTATGGCGTTCATTTTACCTACGCCGCTCTTCCATCGGTAAACTGACGAGTTCTGTCCCCTGGCTCGTATCTCGGCCAGATTGAGACAGATTGAGTCAGTCTATTCCATCGGGAGTTTCGTAGAAAGAGATTTTTTTATTAGAATTTTAATAAAAGTTTATTTCGATTTTGCATAGAGTAAATAATCAAAGAATTGGGAATTTTTCATTGAAATAGATTTCTTTTGCGTTTCTAAATTATCAATTGATCTATTTTTTAAACTTCCGGTGAGCAGATTTTTGGCTATCAATATAGAAGGAAAAATCGGAGAGCTCACCGTTAGAAGGACTTCGTCCTTTATTATGAGTTATTTTTATTTGTACATAATTTAAACACAACAAATAAAAATTGACTTTGATTTTCCTATATATTTCAACTAAAAATAAATCCTAAAAATTAACAATCATGGAAAAATTATGTACAAATAAAAACCACTCATATAAAGATAATGAGCAAATAAACAAACAAAATATAGACAATTCCGAATGTTTTGGTGTAAAATTTGTTAAAATCTATTCAGAAATGACTTCACAATAAATTTTTGAAAAAAGATGGTTTTGGTTGATTATAGAGGGATTTTTTTTTTACATTTCCCAATACTTTAGACAGATGACTGTAGCTCGCTCTTAGGATGGGACGCATTTGAGTGGCTCGTGTATGGAGAATATCAAGACCTTTGAATGCAGCAGGTTCTATTGTGCAACCGGGATTGGTCGATGATAGTCCATTGCAAGGCAAAAATGTCAGACATAAGCCACGATTTCTTCATAATGATAATTAAAACATACGTGGTATGGAAATATGACTTTTTCAACTTCGAAGTGTAACGCCTTTAAGAGACGTCCTCTGTTGTGTTGAGTGAATCAAATACTTCAATCTCCCGTCAAAGAGGACGAGAGTCCGTGCATTGCTTTATGAGAAAACGACTCGTTGTAGTTAACGAGAACTTGCTACAGCTCAAATGACAGAGTACGTTGGTGGTTGTCCGTTGCAAGACGTTGTTCAACTCTTGTGTTATGTAGATCGTTGTTTGTCTTTTTTAGCCATTATATTGTCTGCCCATCGACTTACGGCTTTAGAATACCTCTTTGGTATTTTCAAACTTTTCTTACTGCGGAACCATAGGCCAGAGTGTTTTCTCTCAAATATGCCTGGTCTGATATATCTGAATTTATGATATTCTCTGATTCTCGGCAAGTGCGAAATAACAAAATTTACAAGTCAAAACATTTTAATTATGTTTTTTTTTATCATAATCGAGATTAACAAAACCGTTGTGGTTGTAAAGAATGAGATATATAGAATCTAACACCGGCAAAAGTGCGAGACAGGGAAATCTCCGGTGTCGGAGATTTCCCTGTCTTGCACTTTTTGTCGGTGTTTGATTTTATTTTTCACTTTTATCAGCTGTTTTTAGTTTCGTGTTTGTTTGTAAACAGTGCATGAATATAAGGAATGTGACGAAGCACTCATTCTATGTGTAGTTTGTGGCGCAGTGGGAAATAAAATGAGACCATTAAAATTTGATAACAAACAATATTATTTCAGAAACATTTTCAAAAATATTCCAACAAATAAAATATTTAAAGTTTCTCTCATAAAAATTGTGAAATCAACTTATTAAACTTAGTTTCTATGCGTCACGGTCACTGCACATTATTTTTACACACGTGGTATGTACACACAACTTTCACTTTGTTTTACTGACGAATCGGTAGTGTTTTCTGGATGGCCGAAATAAATGTTCATGTTAAAAGTGCCACCAGTGATAGTCGATCCAAAGAATATGGAGTGATATACTTCTGTTGGATTTAAGTTTATTGACTGATTGTGATGGTCAACGGACGTCAGAAATTGAGACATTGGCGGGCGCGAGTTTGAAAATGTAGGCGTAGGTTGAGCGACAGTCTGTGTAGGGACGGTGGTCGTCGTCGTACATGGAGCTGGCAAAGTAGGACAACTTTCATTAGCATTTGCTAAGATATTTGACATTTCCCCTTCATGTCAATCAAAAAAGTAGTTCCGTATTTTTGTGTATTGTGTGAAGGTTATTATGTGATAATATGGCTGATTGTTAGGATTTGCGTGTTTATAAAAGATTGAAAACTTATATACAGTGAATTGTTTATTTTAAAAAGGAAAAGCATGGATAATTGGAGGGTGGGGGGGGGTCAGTTGACATAAACTGTACATCATGCATTTGCCGGTAAAACGGACGTGATTTTTTTGTCTTGCACTAGTGAAACAATATTGATCTCTGGATTCCTAGTCACATGTGTATCTAGGGAAGCACACACTTGGAACAGAATGCTCTGTATGACTCAATAACGATAATAAATTGCATGGAATTCAGTCTATAGCTGGCAAAATTTGTGGTTTCTATTGTAAAAGGAGGGGGTAAATTTGACTAGGATGATACAAAATTTTATTTTAAATGAGGAACAACGACCAGAACGTAGTCTTTAAACCAGAACAGCATGTTTGAATTGTTGTATGGATAGATATTCCGTAGAACAGTCTTTGACTTCCAGGGATTTGAATTTTTTGCAATGTGCTCAGGTCCCCTTATTTTTTCTAATAATTGGCCATTTTCAATGGCAATGTTCCGAAAACTTACAAATCCTTGTGCGAAGTATGTTAATGTATTATTGAGTTGCACTTAGTAAATGGTGTAACACTTGCACTTGTTCTTAAGCTTGTACATGTACTTGTTTTAATTGTAAATAAATATATTTGTATCATTTTGTCTTTGAATCTCACTTGTCACTTTTTGCATAATGACGAAAAACAAACACAGTGCACTCATCTTTTTAACTCCCCAACCCAAAATACAAACAAGAACTAGACTAGATTTATGAAATGTGATAGTGACATAAATGCACTATCATCATGATCATTCAATAATTCATATGACTAGAAATAAGTGTATAACTTGGATACTTTTTAAAACAGAGGGATATATCCTGTGATCCAAGCCAATACACTGACACAATAGCAGCCAACTCATCTTCAGTTTTGGCCTTTTTCAAAGCGGCTTGGAAATCAACCCTAGGTTCTGGTACCTTGATAGAAGATGTGTGGTCAGAAGTGGCTTCTTGTCTTGTCATACTGCTAGTTTTAAAAGTTGCACATCCCTCCATCATAGTATTATTTCCCCCATTTTTTTTTACATAACTTCCATCGTCGTCTTACCTAAACTTTTACATAATAATGTTGTCACTGGGCCTATTTAAACCAAACTTGGTATAAGATAGAGAAAAAAAACCGACTCTTTTGATTTCTAATATTGTATGCCCTTTTTAACCTTTTATATGGTATACAAGTATTCTATATTTTATTCCTTTACCTATATTTCCTTGTTTATTATTATATCATTAAAATTTCACATCACAACATGCATGAAATGTTACAAAAGATGGAATTACACAACAAATAATTATAATAATAATGTGTTCTGCGCAACTTTTCCCAAAAACTAGACCAAACATTATCGTCGACTCTTTCTATTTAACAAATCAATATTGGTCTTCAACTATCTTTCTACTTGTAAAAAAAACTTGTAATTTTCGAGAAACGCGTAGTGCACACTAAATTAGATATCTACGTTTTGATTACGCTCACATTTGTGTGAAAAACAAGTCTTTTCTGAAGAAAAAATGACTACCAGATCAGAGAGAATCGAGAATTGTGGGTTGTCAGTAATATATTAAACAATTTTACTCGATTGATTGATTATACGTCAAAAGATAAAATTTGCTGTTTCCTTTTTGAAAGTACATCTTTCCTGTCTATATTGCTTCCGGTTTATGACGTAAATGCCTTCTTTCCGTCAAAACAAATAGTACAGACTTAAAAGAATTTGAGGAGAGATGCTAAATATATCGAAAAACTTAAAGTTGTCAATAATTTTACTATTGATTGGGTTTATAATTCATTTTAGTGGTTTCGTTTCTCCATACTGGAACGTGTTACCTGACGTGGATCAATTGGGAACAACTAATAGTATTATAAGGCTTGGTTTGTGGACGGTATGCCACAGAAAAGGAAAAACAGATAAGTGTGTACAGTACAATGATCGTAAGTCAAATTCTTTATTTGTAAACCATTCATAGGTTTTCAATAATATGGTCAACATTTTCAGAATATTTGCACTATCACTATCTGTTTTATGCATTATCTGTAATAACTTTAACAACAAAAAGATACCACAATTCTAAAATTAATGATACAATTTCACATTTTTGATTTTGGGCAATGAAGTTAGATTATTGCAGCGTGATCAGGCATATTATTACATTTGACAAAGTTTCTCAAAACAGAGGATAAATAATTTGATTATATCTTCGGACATAATTTGAATGCTTTTTGTTTGTTTGTACTCTTCATTTCCATGAGTGCAACAGATCAGATTTACTCTGGAAGATATAGGTATGGCCCAAGTATTAGGAACGAAATAAATCCAATTAGGACGAGGCGTAAATTAAGTCGCTCGTGTTTGAGAAGAATCCATTGCTCATTGAGCAGGAGTGGTCGTTGATAGACCAATGAAAAGCAAGCTTTTACGACCCAATAATACATTGTTATAGTCATTTTGCTGTGGCAACCGAAATGCACGTACATACCCTTTTTCCCTACGCGGTTTATTGTTTGTAAACCTTTTCTTATCAATATATTCCTTTTTAACAACAATCTGTCAGATGTCTTGTTGGCGATTACTATGCAGCACACAAATTATAGTAGTAGTACTAGCATGACCGTGTATAGTAACTATTGATAAACTATAACTTAGAGTCAGCCATGTGCAAAGTTGTAGACAACACCATTTATTGTTCACTATTGTGGTAAATTTCAAGAATATCATCCTTATTTCATTCAAGATGGATGTAGCTGAACATTTTAGTGACATTAAAATACTGATTTGGTTCATACAATTTGATATGTTTGTGTGATCCCATAGCATGTTTCCCCAAGTCTGTGTGCGTAACTATGGTGAAATGGATCCTTTTCACCTGTCACAACGTAGTCCGCCATTTGCTGGTCACATGACCATAAAAGTTTTTGTCAGTTGTGTCCAAAAAGTCATTTCGTATGATTTTATTAAGAGGAAACTAGTTGAGCTTTCCATTAACAAAAAAATTATGAATGTTCCAGTTGAAAGAATTTACATTTGTTTTGTTAAATAAATTAGAGTATTTTGAACTTTTTTAATTCCATTTTTATATTACAGGCATTTTAAACCTTCCTCTTTGTATATTATAAAGCTAAGATTTACGCAGACAGAAGAGTTTGAAGATACCAAAGGGGCAATCAGAATCCGTAAATCTAAGGACAGACAACCCAAAGGCCAAAAGAAAAAGGACAAAAGGACAAACAATGATCTACAAAACATGCACATAAAACTAAAGATCAGTAATACGAACCCGACTAAAACCCGGGGTGAACTCGGGTGCTCCGGAAGGGTAAGCAGTTCATGCTCCACTAGTGACACCCGTCGTGTTAATCTAGTTACAAATCCGGTGATAAACCATGAATGAGGAAAGGATCGGACAGTGGAACATATCCGTGGTCATTTGTGACACATGTATTTGTTCTAAACTGATATGTTGAGTTTAATAGTTTTATGCATAGGGAAACAGATCCAAGCAATACTACCCGTCTTATTTAATATACCCTCCCAACACACTCGGCCTATAGGGACAGTTTGTTACAATATTATACAAGATTACTATTATTTAGTAGTTTCAGTAACAAAATACACAACACTCAAATTTTTATATTAAACGGATTGAATAGAATATTAAAGATACGATCTAAATAATCAATATAGCATTAATTCTCGATAACTCACGGAAAAAAATTGCCACCCGTTCATCAATCATTTTCATTTGCAATGCTTTTATTTCTTTTTAAAAACTGTGTCTGTGATTTGATTGGCTGTAGCTCAATTCGTCAGTACAAATCAAATTATTATAAAATGACTCGTCAAAAATTCATGACTACGATGATTTATCTGTCAGTTGACCCACGGGTGATGAACGGGGAATAATACGAACATGGTCAACCGTGGGTTTCCACCGATGTTGGTGTATGAATATTTTGATTCCAATTTAATTGTATTTTTTGTGTCACATTTAATCTGCGGAAGTATGTAGTCGTTGATAGTTTTACTCGGATGTGAAAATATTTCAAATAGATAAAAATTCAAAGTATTGCAAAGGTGACCTTGACCATTACAGATCGGAGATTCGCACTTCTTAGAAAAAAATGAAGAGGTTTTAGTTGCCTTACATCGTAAATACTTTTTTCAAAAAATCTTATTTACTTCCTTTACGGTGAATTTGGCAGTTTCATGTTAAAAAAAAGCCCCTTTCTAATTTCATTTTGTTTATTGATCTCACTCAAAGTATAAAAAAAGGGGGGCCGTGATCGTATGGTTGTTTGATTTACCACTACCTATGCAATCAGTGCCTATCACCACTGATGTTGTGAGTTTGAATCTCGATCAGGGCGAGGTGTACAACATTATGTGTTAAAGTTTGTCAGTGACTTGCGACAGGTCGGTGGTTTTTCTCCGGGCCCTCCGGTTTCCTCCATCAATAAAACTGACCGCCACGATATAACTGAAATATTGCTGAAAGTGGCGTTAAACACCATCAAACAAACACACAGATTAAAATGTGCATTACATTTATGCAAGGAGGGATAGGCTATGGAAGTTGAGACTAATAAAACACAAGAACAAAGACATCCTAATAACAAATATGTAAATTATGATAAATGTATTTGCATGATGTGGTGTGACAATAAAATATTATAAATAATACAAGATATCATTAAAAGTAAGATATCTTATTATTATTAGTACAAGAACAACTTCTAAAACTTTTCTTTGTTTGTAGCACCAAACCAGATGATGGCAGCTAGATTAATTGAAACTCTCTCAGTTACATTCTATCTATTGTCACTGTTGACATTTTGGTTGTACAGACGTCATCCTGTCTACGGAAGCGCTATCCTGGTAGCTTGTATGGTATTTATTATTCTCATAGGTATGTCTTCATATTGTTACTGATATGTAATTCTCGTATGTTCTTTGCACATGATAACTAAAAAATGCATACCACATAAATGGGACGTGCACAATAAGGTCTGCTTAGTTCAAGGATTACTAATGTCAGGAACATATCTTTAATAAGCGTGCAAAGTTTCGAATGTTTCTTTTGATAACCGTGGAAGGACTTGATTACACAAGATAGGTACCGTCTACTGAACTTGTTATCGATAAATACTACTATTAGTCATAATTTATGTGAAATATAGATAGGAACAGTTTCGAATTTATAATTCCACAACTAATCCTCGATAGAACACCAGGGTTTATAAGTTGGACTTAGTTTCTCCGATGAGGGTGTACTCCCCACACCAACCCCCCCCCCCCCCAAAAAAAACCCAGACGCTATTACAAATAAAACTGTCAAGATGATATCTATATATTGATTTGAGAATGCCACGGTGTAAAAGACAATTAATACGGGCTCCTCGTGAGTAGTGGTCGTTGATGACCCATTACAAGGCAAAATTGGCATGCATTATCTACTACTTGTCATAGTACTTTGCTGTGATCAACATATTTGTCCGTATTCCCATACGAGGAAATTGTTTGCATACACGGTTTATTGTTTGTAAACATGTTGCCGTCATGGTTATGGTTGAAATAATGGTCACTTGATATTATGATCTATTGTATTCTCTGTCGGGTAAGATTCCTTTGAAAGTGATCTCCGCTAGTTCTATGGGACGAATACACAACTCGTCTTTCGGTCGAGACGCTACTTGTAGGCACTTAATGTTTGGTCGTTGCTGACCCGTTGCAAGGCAAAAATGTTCCAATCCTAGCCATTATATTCTTTTTACCCGTCACATTCTACCCTTCGGCATATTTTATTATCACCATTTGAAAAATCTTCGTGCACTTGCAGATTTAATCATATTACTGTCAGATATGTTGCTACAAATCACCAAGCTGAGGGGCACTAGGTCTCTCGTAACCATTTATCTTCTTCATTTCCACCCGAGGATTTGAAAAGTCTCCTTCCTCGGTGAGAACAAAGGACGCACACATTGACTGCACTCATCTTCAACAGGATAGTTTATCGACAGAGCAATTTGTTGTTCTCCCTCTCCTCTAGCCCACTTCAATGCTTTATGAAAGGTACATTTCGTTAATCATGTTTTGTTTGTAAACGTGTTTTCTTCGTAAATATATTATTGAAATAATCATAATATGATGTTAAACAAAGACCAATCAATAATATCCATATAAAGTTTTGGTTTATATTTCAGTAGAGACAACTGCTATAGGATGTTTACTCTGGGTGACATTTGAAAAAATCCAATTGAAACACAAGTTATCATGGGCATTTGGTTTAACTGTTGTTTCAGTTGCTTTTCCTGTAATAGCTGGATGGTTTGTTTCGGAAGAGAGAAAATCATTCAAACAACAGTGTAGACGGAATAGCTTAGAGCATGCAGAGAAGAGGGAAAGTCTTTTACATTAGAATTCTGAATCATCTTCAGTTCGATCTTCTGTATCTCCAGCTTATGAAGTTGTGTTTTTAGAAATATTAACATTTCATTGTGTATGGAAGCAGATGATGTTCTACGAGTTGATCAAAGTGATATGTGTATAAGAAATGTTTGAGGATACCATTGAGGTAATCAGAAGCCGTAAACAGACAATACAATGGCCCAAAGAAAAAGGACAAACACCGATCTACAAAACATTACACAGAAAACTAAAGACCGATCAACACGAACCCCACAAACAACCAGGGGTAAACTCAGGTGCTCCGGATGGGTGGGCAGTTTCTGCTCCACCTATGGCACCCGTTGTGTTGCTCTTGTTACAAACCCGGTGATAAGTCAGGAATATGGCCAAGCGAAAAAGTACAAAAGGATAAACAATGATCTACAAAATACTACACCTAAAACTAGATTGAGTAACACGAACTCCATTAAAAAAAAACCGGGGGAGGGGGGGGGGGGGGGGGGGGGGGGGGGTTGAACTCAGGTGTTCCGGAAAGGTTGAAACAGTTCCTGCCATTAGTGGTAACTATCGAGTTAATGTTACTGAGTTTAGTGTTTTTGATTTTTGTTTTTTCATTGAATATGTTAATCAACAAATAAATAATAGAGATATAGTACTGGTCACACGACATTAAACAACAATTAATCAATTGTAACTGTGTTTGTGTGATTAATTATTGATTTTTACACTATCATATTGCAACGACAGTTGAACCATAATGTTTGTATAATAAGGACTTGAAACATCCATCTCTTAATTACCGAATTGACATTTATGTTTACATAAAGTTCATAATACATAAAATAAAATACATCCGGAGAAAACCACCGACCTGTCGCAAGTCACTGACAAACTTTGTCACATAATGTTATATCGAGTATATCTCGCCCGAGTGGGATTTGAACTCACAAGATAGTGTTTACATTTTAAATAAAAACGTTGTATTGAATATTGGGATGATTATTGTTGTTATTATACAATTAATTACTCTTTGTGAGGTCAATACAATTTTCAACCTTCTGCGTAGAAGGTGATCAGAAAACAACAGATTTCTTTCTTCAATTTCGTCAACATTTCATCAACGTCAATATGTTTGACACCATAATATTCAAGAAGTATTATTTTCGCCGCTCCAATTACATTCTTTGTGTTAGAGCTGTCGCGATCTTCAAACAATGCTTGCAATTCTTCATCGGACAGTGACGCAAACCTGTCGGCTGCCATTGTTTCAAAACAAAACTGAGGAGTGCATAGGATATGACATCATTAAAGTATGTTCACTAGTTCAAAATTACCTATAGTCTGTTTCATAATTATCAGTCTGAACATGATAAATCATGCTTTTTGAAATTCAAGCAATGAAAGCAGCCATTTTCAAAGAGTCAGAGTCAATATTGCTAGGTCATATTTATTACATGATAAATCACAGGTCGTACTGTCAAAAATAATCGCAGGTTACGAGATCCAAGAGAGTCGATAGGAAACGCGTATTTTGCAAAACATATTAATGATGTATATATATGTAAAATTTAGAAATTAGTTGGAAGCCAATCTTTCCGGGTGTTGGATCGCCAATAAACATAACGATACTGCACAAATATGAAAACTATTAACTTCTAGGAAAAGTTTGACGATACCAAAGAGGTCATCGGAAGCCGTATGTCGAAGGACAGAAAATACAATGGCCAAAAGAAAAAAGACAAAAGGACAAACAATAATGACCAAACCCTACACAGAAAATTAAAGATCGAACAACACGAACGCCACCAAAAACCGAGGGTGAGCTCAGGTTTGCACAATAATACCAAACGCATAACTGAAGTAGGAACAAATAGTAACTGCTTTAAAATGACGCAAATCACGGCCTTCCTGTTATCAGTTTTATTCATATCGGGATACAAATTGTTGGATATTTGTAAAATTTTATAATACTTCTATTACAACAATGAGTTGAGAACGCAATGCCATCATTATAAACCTGATGATTCGTGAGGTGTAGTCGTAGTTATGGACAATACCGACTACGCAAAGGGAGCAGATATGCAATTGGCCTATACTAGAAATGAGCAATGTAACGATATATCATGGCGAGAACAAGTTACATTCAATGAGATGTTCGCTACACTCGGCACCTTGTTCTGATTCCGAGCCCTTACTCATAAATGCTACGTTCTTAGCTGAAAAGCAACGAATAACAATTTCATAGTCTTTGGTTTGATCCGATCGAGGCTTGGACACACGATCTACAGCACGCGAGCACGCTAACCATTACACCACCGATGTGTTTTAAAAAATGGATCATGGTCCAACTAGTGAATACGCCAATAAAATAATTAATTAACTTACATCATTCCATGGAAATGAATTCATTAACAAAGATGCTCTTCAATGTCTCAAGCAAAACATACACAAAGCTGGTGGTTTTTAACTCTTAACTAAAATCCACGAAGACAACAATCCAGAGAAACCAATACAGTCGGCGAATGGTTACTCCACAAAGAAAATATTGGAGTTTGTAGACTCGGATCTCGCGCCATCTCATATCAAAGACACTACTAAATACTTTTAAGCAATGAAACTATTTTGTTTTGTTTTCGATGTCAACGTGAATCTGTTTCACCAAATGTATTACATACTTTCTTTGCTGAATGCATTGGCCTGTATAGATTTGTATACATGTTTGTATACCCGGGTGCTCCTGAAGAGTATCGTAAATATTTGTATGGTTGTATGAAATTTTAAGAACACATATAATCAAAATATGGTTTCAATATTGACTGAAAAAAAATGGATTTTGATCAAGCTAAAATCTCCTGTTATTGAAGAATATAGCTACTCAACCCCTAAACATTAAATGGTTGTTCCCTTTAGTCGTAGTCACGTTCAGAGGCGAACTTACCATTTAGAAATTTGGGCAATGTACGGTGGGCTGCCAAGATAACAATATACTAATGCAAAATGGGCAGAACAGATAGGTGACGGATGCCCAGGCAGATTTTAAATCCAGTCCTCTCTTGCGGTATAACCAATAACAAATGTATCATGTATTAAAACAAATTACAAACATGTTATTCCTGTTTAATTCTTCTATTTAATAGAATGTCATTTTAACTTGACAAGGTGAGTAATATATCCCCTGGTTTATAGTAGAAATGATCATGGTTACAAAGATTTAAATGTGCATTTATTGTACATCGTATTGTTACGTATATGTCGAGTTATTTTTAGATCTGATAATAAGTCAAGTTAACACAGTTTACAACCCGACATTTTAATAGTATTATCAAATCGTATGGTATGTAACAGAAATGTAAGTAGTTAACTTATTATATAGATAACAGGATAATAAATACTATGTATTGATGTTGTTGAAATGGTAGCGCATATAGTGTAGACAGCGAAGATTATATACTGTTGACAGACCCTGAAAACCAAGGGTGTTGGACTTTCAAATATTCGTCACCTGAAGACATCGTCAACAATTGTTTTGTTAATACATTATTAAAATTTTCAAGGGTAGGCGTGACTTCGAAATCATGAACAATCAATGATTATTATACATATGAATTCTGCGGCTAAAATAAAATCGAAAATTATTAACAATTATGGTATATGGAGGCAATATATTTTTTTTAGTATAGTCACTTTGTAACTTCCATGTACAACTCAAAGTCTTACCATTGTTTCATTATACCACTACTTCAAACAAAATAAAGTAAGACTTATAATACTATATACCACAATTAATAACGGAAACGCTTATTTTACCTTTTTTGATATGACCATAAATCTTGTATTTACCTATTTTTGTTTCTGACTGACGAACAATCAGTTGTAGGGTGACATATGAACATATATCCAGGGGAAATTATTCCATGATTTTCCAATAACAATTCAACGACAGTCCTTAAATATCAGATATTTTAATTACAGAAAATATGATGGAAAAATGATAAAGGACAAACAATGAACTACAAAACACAGAAAAACAAACTAAAGGTTGAGGAACACGAAACACCATAAAACTGGGGATTGAACTCGGGTGCTCCGGAAGTGTCAGCAGTTCCTGCTCCACTAGTAACAACTATTCTTTCTTATTTTCAGATTTGTTCATGTCTTTCTTGACCCCAAATTAAGACAAAATGATTGCTTGGATTTTAACAGTAATCGCTATACTTTGGTTGTATTATCTGTATATACCAATACCAAGGGAGGCAACTGAACCATGGAAGTTACGATTTACGGCAATACTGATGAAGCTGCAGGGAGATTTGGTAGGTGATACATTTACAATACAATTTTATATCAATTAGAATATATTTAATTGTCTTTATTGAGCATCACCAGGAGGATTAGCACTGTGGTTTTGCAACAATGCTTTAATGTCGATTTGTTCGTATATCTTCGGACAATATCAAGCGGTTTCCCGATTATATAACATGTAGTGTCTTGTCAAATTTCCATTGCTCATATTTTCATCCCACAACCAGAAAACAAATGCTGCTCTATCCACAATTGCAACTAAATTTGGTATTAATACACATACATATACACGTATACTGATTAATTTATTTTATTGCTGTTTAACGTCACGTGGGTTGTATTTCAGCTATATTCATACCGGTAATAAGTTAAATATAAGGGGGCATATAATGATAAGAATATGGATGCAGTAATTGCCACAGAAAAAAAAACCGGGGAGGTAGTTCAAAGCACGCATTATCAGAAATCTTTCCGTAGAGTAGTAGATACAACCGGTATACGTTTCTGAACCCGAAATAACAGTCTATTGTTTCAGTTTCTCGAAGTTCAATTCCGAAATCCAAAACGTATGTAATGTACCGTTTATTATAGGTGTGTCTTAATATTTAACTGAAATAAAATATAATCAGGTCATTAGTGCAGTTATATGAGATCAAACATTGTCCCCATTAGGACATATCAATAAAAAGAGTATTCTAACTATTAATTTTGATTATATTGCACTATTATATTTCATCTCTTTGCAGGTGTTTATTTATGCTTTTTTGGTAAAGAAGACGCCACACATTGTCGTGAGGGCTCAGTTTGAGCGACTGATGTCATTTATGGTCTTCTTCCAACCTAGAGTTCATGCAATCGAGGTGAATAATAAACATAATTAAAAAAATATATATATTTAAATTTTAATATGAATTCCAAATACATTTGTTTTTCTGATCCTTTTCAAATCCTTCAATATTGGTATACGAATCCGTTTAACATACATTTTTGGAATATATATCAGTCACCTTCTTGAGGTGTTAAAACACTAATTAATTTCTTTAAAAATGTCATTTGAATTTGTGGGTCTCTTTAGCCTACCTGATCATTTTGCCTGAAGTTTAAACTCCCAACACCATATATACATGATTCCTTTACCTTCTGTCAGAATATCATGAGATGTTGAAAATCTTCCAGTGAAATGCCATACTCTATTAAAATAGAACAGTCATCTCCAAACATTCAGTATATATATGTCCTGCATCAAGCTCTCCATAAAGGTATTACAATAAAACTAGATCCAGTCTATAGTTTATATACCTTCAAGTATCTATTTTATTTATCCCATTACATTTCATTTTTTTTTCAAAATACGCTAAAGCGAAAGGAATGTTTTGTTTTAAAAGAACTACTTTAGTGAATTAGTGTTTTATATCCTCATACCAACGTGGTTATATAATTTAGCTTAGTCGATTTTTAGTTCCCGAGGGTATCATCCACCCATCTGTAAGCGTTTCGGCACCGACATGTTTATTTTTGAAATTTCCAGTTCCTTTATAATGTTATTATTAAATACTAGTAAACGTTAGAGAATAACCAAGGGGCAATCACAAATGGACAATTCAGAGAAACTGGTAACATAGGGTACACAAGACGAAGAAAAACAAAAACAACACACAATATGTGTTGAACGCCAATATACGCAAACAAACACACATAACGTAAATAAGACATGAACCCTCCTACAAACAACTGGAGGTAAAGACGAACAGAACATCGTTTTATGCGGAAATCGTAACGGACATCACAAAACGTCACTCAGAACGTAAAGACACGTAATAGGACAACACACAAAAAAAACCTAAAAAGATGAGCAACATGGACGCCACAAAGAAAGGGGGTTGAACTCAGATACTCGCGAAAGATAAGCATTTCCTGCTTCTTATAAGACACCCACCGTGTTACTCATATATACAATAAAAGTAAAAGTCTTGGCAGTCATAGAGAAAAGAAAACATCTATGTAAAAAGTAGAAGATCCATTGTCATTTGAGATATGGACATTTCGTAGCGGTCAACCAGATTGTGATGACGACCGTAGTTTTATTTAACTAAGATTCTCACCCCTCAAGTATATGTGACCTTGGTCGATTTTAGCTATTCTGTTTAGGCCCCTTGGTTCACTTGCTTCCAAAGACTTTTTTTTATTTATTTGGCTTACCAATCTTGTTGATTTTGAACATACCCGATGAGGATTATTCCAGACATGCGTCGTGCGCACTAAATTGGATATCAAGCTTTTTATTATTACTATATTACATTATTATTAAATTATTAAAATCTGACATGTAAGATATCTGCATTTTAGGAAACACGGGACAATTTCGATGGCGTGTTAGTCAGAATATTCAAACCTTCATCAGTAACAACTAGTACACTTCCTGGTATTGTGTACATCCATGGTGGTGGCTGGTATAACTTCAGTACAAGTAAGTTCTATAGCGAAACAAAAACCATGCATTGATCTAAAAAACAAAGTGCATGTGATGTGTCTTCAATGCAAATATTTCTTTTGAGTTGGCAAGTCAAGATTTACATTGATGTATTGATGCCACGAGTTTTGTGTCGTAATATGTTACTGTTTTTAATAAACTAATCTAGAAAACGTCTAGTTTGTGTTTATTTGATAGACGATGTTGCGGACAGAAAAGAACCAAGAGTTACTAGTGATGAAATTGAAGTTATCACTTCCAAGTTTTACGGTCGCCGTCACAACTTGGTTAACGAAATATCTTTGTCATAAATGGCCGTGAATAAGTTATGTTTGTCGTAATCGCAATCCGATCCTTTCCTCATTCACGACTATCACCGTGTTTGAGACGAGAGCAATATGACAGGTTCCAAATGTGGAGCAGGAACTGCTTATCCTTATGGAACACCTGAATTCACTCCGGTTTAAGTGGGGTTCGTGCTGCTCAATCTTAAGTTTCTGTGTGTTTTGTAAATTATTGTTTGTCCTATTACTTTTTGGGCATTGTATTCATTGTTCCGAGATAAGAATTTAAGTCCCGCCTTCTTAACAAGTGTTGCTATGCGCCACAAGCTTATCGGTTACATTTTCAAAATAGCTGCTCAGCATCTCAAGCCCGCGTCTGATTCTTTAGAAAAATTCCCGATAATATCGCAGTTTCATTCTTACCCGACTTTGAATCTTTGTCCAAAAAAAGGGTCTAAATTATTTCACCCAAGGTTATATCCACAATATTAAAATTTCGGAAGCACATGGAACCATGCGTGTGGATGCAAGATGTTGGCGGTCAATGAGAAAAAGTCAAGACCCACACAACCTTCATGTCGAAATCGGCGATGACAAACTTTCAGAATCATACTGTACCTGTAAAGCTGGGTATATAAATCTTTTATATTTTTGTTGTTTTTCTTTCATACAGCTTCAAGGCTAATTCAAACGATAAACAATAAATATCATTGTCCATTCTACACAGCGGGTCGTGCAGGCGTATGTGTATATCATAATGATAAGGGGACGACCATTTGATTTGGGTGAGGGAAAAAGGGGGCAAGGCAATGGGCGATTTTGTAAATAAATCATTTATTCTTGATGCCAGTGAAAATAATTAATTTAATATTACTTATCGAGAAAATAAATAATTTGGCCTTCATGTAGTTTTAGGGGGCTCTATAATGCCTCTCAAACATGAAGGGACTCAATGATACATCTGATGAACTAAATATGTACAAATGACTACATTTTTTGGACCTCAGACCAATGTGACATTGGTGAAAATAAATAATTTCACATGGAAATAAATCATTTTTCTAGGCAAAATCGTTTTTGATTAATTTCTTTTCAAATACATGTACATGCACCATGTTATTCGATTCCATTAGCACCATTTCGGCGATATAACTAGCAGAATTTATATATAAAACTACGTTCCCACAAATACATAACTCGGTTTGTTTGTGGAACAAAGATGGCGGACTGTGTACATCACCTGATCTCATTATAAATGCGGTGCGCTGATTGGTCGGCTATTTTAGTCTGATTGACGTCTCGGAAGCATGAATTATCTTCGATATACGGCTTCGCCTATACATTCCTGTGTGGTAATTAATATTTCAGAATTTTCGTTCCATATCCGTTTAGTTAATGAACAAAAGTGTATCTATGAAATATATTATTTTCAGAATTGTATTCATATTTTACTAAGCAGTTGAGTAAACATACCAACGCTGTAGTAGTTTCTATTGAGTGAGTATAATACTAATGTATAAGCAAATGTATATATAAATATATATATATGAAAACTAACACATTCAGTGCACTGGTCGCTTGTGACCCGTTGCAAGGTAAAATGTTCCTGTACCTTTGTCAAGTGGCAATCAGTAGATATGGATAGTCTAGTGCCACAGTTACACCTACAATATTAATTGTAACTGTGTTTGTTCTCGTCATGAATGTAGCTGAAATACTGCTCACAGGTTAAACAACAATTGTTCTGTTATATAGATTTTTCGAGCCAAATTTTGTTTAGTTTTGTGTTTTAATATATTTTTATTTATAACAGATAACATATTTCAGGTACAGACTCGCTCCTGAGAACATATTCCCTGCTGGATTCGATGATTGCTTCAATGCAACAAAGTATTTTCTAAATAATGCCAACAAATATAACGTTGACCCTAATAAAATAGGGATTGCAGGTGAGTACAATGACATTTTTATTTTCCCCATAATGTATACAAATTGTTTGAAAATATCAAAGAGGCAATCAGAAACAGTAAATCGTAGAATGAAAGATAACACAATGTCCAAAAGATAAAGAGCAAACAATGTAATTGCCGTATATCCCAGCAAACAGTATTGTCCAAAACCATAAGATTTTCCCCGTAATATATGTATACATGTATATTTTTAGTCAACTAATGTATGTATTATTAAAACTGTACAGTATAATTTCTCTGTTCTAGAACTATTTTAGCAGTAGGACCATTATTAAATCTCATGAATTTGTAAATATATTTTTATTTTCTATTTCTTATTCCTCCGACTAGATTTTCAGATTGTTTAGACCTGTAATACAATACAGTTATCTAATGGGAGCACAGGCAAACTATCAAACTATTTTTCCTGGGGTACTGGAAAAGAACAGTGTTATATTGCCCGAGGCCAACGACCGTATTTCCCGATACCGAAGGAAAAATTGTTTTGATCTATTGCCTGCACTCACAGTAAATAACTGTTTTATTACCTAATTATATTTTTAAGACAAATTCAAGAAAATAAGGTTTTGCTGCATAAAATTCTCTCAGAAAATCACATGGAATATCACAACATTTTTGCTGCTGCAGTATTATTGAAGAATGTTAAGTGATGTCTTTATAACGTTTTTTGAATCCCTGTTCTCAAGGATTTCTTACAAATCCCCCGCCACATCAACGAAGCGGGTTGCCATATTTGTCGTCTGGTAAACAACAATTTTAGGCATTAAAACGTTTTAGATTACCAAGCAGGAAACGTCATGATAGAAATTCAAGATTATTGATCGATCTTTTCCCCGGATAAATAGACAGCTTCTGAACGTTAGAAACAAAAACAAAAATAACTAATAATACGCATAAAAAATATTATTAGGCAATACAATGAAATACAGAACGTCAATCTGATTTATTACTTTCACGTTGATAAAATATTCTTTTAAGGTGATAGTGCTGGAGGGAATTTATCGATGGCAGTAGCCCTGAAGTTAGCACTGGAACCGGAAGAAGGTGTGCCGAAACTTGCGTATCAAATACTTATATACCCTTGTTTACAAGCATTGGACTTCAATCTTGCGTCATTTAAGGAAAACAACATTGATAGACACACGCATTGTGCTCTAACTAGAAATGCCATGATTTTGTTCAACAATTTCTATGCATTTGGCGATTATTCCAATTTTATGGCGTTTTCTGAAAATAAACACGTATCTTCTGAAATGAAGAAAAAGTATAGAAACCGAGTTGACCCGAACCTATTGCAAGGAAAATACAAGATTGTACCGAATGATGATGTAGACACGAATAATACAGAACTAGCTAATCAGGTGTCAAACATTATTTTCAACCCGTATTTTGCACCGTTAATGGCATCAGATGAGAAGCTTGGGAAGTTACCAAACACTTTCTTGATTACCTGCGAATATGATGCTCTCAGAGATGAAGGCCTGATTTTGAATGAGAGAATGAAGAGAATTAAACACCCCTTACAGCATTTACATTTGTCAGGATCAGAACACGGAGTTCTTTTGTTTCCTTACTACAGCGTCTACAAAACATCTTTAGAGAAAATCGTGTACTATATACAATAAGTAACGAAATAGAAAATTATACCTGAAAAGGTTGAGCAAACTATTAACAGAATCAGACATCATGCTGAATATGGTGTCTGTCATAAACATGAACTTACCAGCAGATAAATTAACATGTTTTCTTGATGAAAACAATTTTGAGCCCATGGCAAGTTATGTGTTGGAATATATTTGACAATAAATAGGATACAATAATTCACAATCTTTCATACATGATTAGAGTATACACGAAATATACCTCTTCGTAGTCTACGATTTTCGCATAAAAATGATGATCGGTTCGTCTTTACTTCTAGTTGTTTGTAGGAGGGTTCATATCTTAGTTACGTTATTTGTGTTTGTTTGGGAATAGTGGTGTCCAACACATGTTGTTTTGTGTTTTGTTTGTCTTCGTCCTGTGTGCCCAATGTTGCCAGTTTCTTTAGATTGTTCATTTTTTATTGCCCCTACGGTATTCTCTAACGTATATTATCTACAGTGAGTGGATGAGGTACACCAAGGATGGTCCGATTGATATGATTATAGTTACTCTACTAGCGTTGATATGTATCGACATTTCCATCTAAGTAAGGCTAGATTTATGATTCACAATGACAATCATTGTTGATATTTTTGATTGAAGTACCTGTACTAAGCCAGGAAAGTGAACGGTCATGTATTTGCGCGTTAAAGGGTATACATTTTACCTCTTTCTACCATTTTCTATTGGACTTTGGAACTGTTCCAGCATTGTGGTATTGTTTTCTTTTTCATTTTATTACATGTGATCTGACTGATTCTTAATTAAGGTCACGTGGGCATTTGTTTAGACCTCTCTTGTTAGAGAAAACCGAAGGTGTCAAAAATGAACAACCCAGATACTACGGCAACACTGGGCACGTAAGACATATGATAAAGACAGACAAAACAAAATACACAACAGAGACCAGATACAAAGGCAACATTGGATAGCAAGACATATGATGAAGACAAACAGAACAAAATACACAACAGAGAAAACTATAAATATGAGCAACACGAATCCACGTGAAAAAACGGGGGTCAACCCAGGTGCTCTCGAAGTGTAGGTAGTTCGTACTTCTTAAGAGACGCCCTCCATGTTATTCATACAATTAGGTCGTGTTTGGACACCACTATACGTATCAACAGAAGTATATATAAAAAAGGAACGAAGAACAATAATTAGGATAATACATGTACAAAAAAGGGGTTCGAACATTTTCCTTGAAAGGGAAAGCATTTCTCTCCTGTTTGGTATTGTAAAAGCACAGCTATCGTTTTCACTCCACAGTAGTAATATATACCATAATGATATCAAAAGGTGCATCACTGTAAGAAAAATAATGAATCCCATATAAAAATGAATCAATTAAAGCATTTTAAAATGAATAGCTTGTCCACATTAGTGTTAATCTTAACAAAAAAGATGGTTGTTTTGGAATTAAATGAGAACTGACGCTAACAATTTGTTCCTGAAGACAAATAAATCAGAAGAATCATGACACTAATTATGATCGTTTCCTACTAGTATTAGTTAACATATCAAATATTAATGTTGTTTTCTTTAAACCTTTGATCACTGGTTAATATATTTACGTTACTTACACCAAAGGAAGAAACCAATCATAGAAAAGGGGTCATATTTTTATTTATGTAAATAATGTCATTTTCATGAGATAAAAACAGTGTTGATTGTTGTTTCCAATTTTAAATCTGCCGCAAGTCACTGACAAACTATGAAAACGTTTATCGAGTACACCTAGATAGGTGGGAATCTGCCGCAAGTTACTCACAAACTATAAAGTTTATCAGGTACACCTACACATAGGTGTATATCTACCGCAAACCACTGACAAACTATCAGAGAGTTTATCGGGTACACCTAGACATAGGTGGGAATCTGCCGCAAGTCACTGATAAACTATAATAAATTTTATCAGGTACAACTACGCATAGAATGTTTATCGAGTACACCTAGATATGAGAGAATCTGTCGCTAGTCAACTACCATGACGATTGTGTCCACGACAGTTGCTGGGGTCCATTCTGGGTATTACAAAAATATGATTATAAATTATTACCGGAAATATAAGTCATAGGCTTTTCTCATTCCTTAAATACCAACAATCATACTTCACATGTGTGTCTTGAGAAACTGGATCAATAAACAAACTAAACTCTCAAAATAAACACTAAATGTATTCTTTATCAATGATAATGACATATATATCCTCGTCTGACAATAAGTCGGTCAGTCATTGGATAATGTTTGATTATTTTTTTCATGTTTGAAAAGTAAACATTTTTTCTTTTTAATTATGTTCCTCATCTATTCTTGCTCACATGTGTAAAGTTCCATGGAAAAAAGATCGATAATAATAACACACTGACCTGTATTTGTTTACCATCCATTTTCCAAATGGCGTCGTATGACGTCACATAAAGCCGGTCAAAGTTCAATAAAGCACATGATTTTGTCATAGGCCAACCAAACTTAAAAAGTAAACCAGATTAAGAAAGTACAGTATTTTAGCTTTTTCAGTGTAATTAATTTGTCTGAACAATTTTAAAAGATGTTTTTTTTAAATAGTTTGAAATTGCAGTATTAAAAATTAATTATTTGATGCAAATAATAAACTTGCTTACCCACATAAAAAGTATTTAATCCAGTGAATTTGGTGTTTTTGCTTTTGTCAATACAATCTATTAGACCAACATATTTTGGTAAAACAATTAATGACTGATTTCAATTTATTTTAATCACATTTATTATCACAGAGTGGTTAACAATACAGTTTTGTTAATGCTATTTGTA
Source organism: Bathymodiolus brooksi (assembly GCA_963680875.1). Lineage (NCBI taxonomy): Eukaryota > Metazoa > Mollusca > Bivalvia > Mytilida > Modiolidae > Bathymodiolus > Bathymodiolus brooksi. The sequence continues at coordinate 136,482,713 of OY804576.1, read as the reverse complement.
ATAATGACAGGTTTTTTTTACCCAGACAATCTCATGTTTCTGTCTGGTTTAATTTAATTCTCTTTTCAATTTATGCTATAAATTTTGATTATTGCTGTTAAATTAATTCTTTTTCTATCTTCACTGTGAATTTCATTTCATTACCCCAAGAAGTAAGGGGTATATTTGTTATTAAAGCAGCAGTGGAAATGCAAAATAATCTGCCATTTTGTGACTAATGGAGAGCACTTGCATGTATTTTCCCGGTAACATCGGCCATTTTCTAGAAAATGGTGGAATCTGAATGATCAATCATCATATTTTCAAAGTATTTTAAAATACAATTTGCTTGGCCTACATTCCAGAAACGGTCATGAACTGTGATGTCGATTATGTCAACAAACCGGAAAAATACAAATGTTTGGGGAATACCATCGATGGAAACATATTTAACAAGCATAATGATCAGGAAAAAAAGACATTAGTAAAAATGATCTTTTTTACTTGCATGGAATTTATTCAATTCAAACTTCTCTGTTTTAATCTCATCTTGTAATTTTGACGTTGAAAAGTATTCCCTCAGTGTTTATGTACGCTATGAATATACAAAATGACGTCATTGGTCTCGAGCTGCGCGAGAATTGTAAATCAAAACAAATAACCGACATTATTGCATGACCGAGCAGATGTCACGGTAGGATATATGTAATAACAATTGATATAAATATCATTATATCAAGTACTTATTGCAATAACACATGTATATAGTTCTAAATTATTACTAATATACGCATATACTGTTACATAATGTGTTTGTACTAGAGCTGTTGTCATTATTACTTAAGAACAATCATATTTTTATTATTTGTATTTTGATAATTATTGTCCATTTAACATGCTGACATCTATTCGTGATGTTGCATGATGTAACAATCAAGATGTTATCATGTTTTAAGGAGTTCCGTTGTATTGTATCTATAACGTGTGTAGCTAACGGTTCCGTTGTATTGTATCTATAACGTGTGTAGCTAACTGTTCCGTTGTATTGTATCTATAACGTGTGTAGCTACCTGTTCCGTTGTATTGTATCTATAACGTGTGTTGCTACTCATGTTTTAAGGAGTTCCGTTGTATTGTATCTATAACGTGTGTAGCTACTCATGTTTTAAGGAGTTCCGTTGTATTGTATCTATAACGTATGTAGCTACTCATGTTTTAAGGAGATCCGTTGTATTGTATCTATAACGTGTGTAGCTACTCATGTTTTAAGGAGTTCCGTTGTATTGTATCTATAACGTGTGTAGCATGTTTTAAGGAGTTCCGTTGTATTGTATCTATAACGTGTGTAGCATGTTTTAAGGAGTTCCGTTGTATTGTATCTATAACGTGTGTAGCTACTCATGTTTTAAGAAGTTCCCTTGTATTGTATCTATAACGTGTGTAGCATGTTTTAAGGAGTTCCGTTGTATTGTATCTATAACGTGTGTAGCTACTCATGTTTTAAGGAGTTCCGTTGTATTGTATCTATAACGTGTGTAGCTACTCATGTTTTAAGGAGTTCCGTTGTATTGTATTTATAACGTGTGTAGCTACTCATGTTTTAAGGAGTTCCGTTGTATTGTATCTATAACGTGTGTAGCATGTTTTAAGGAGTTCCGTTGTATTGTATCTATAACGTGTGTAGCATGTTTTAAGGAGTTCCCTTGTATTGTATCTATAACGTGTGTAGCTACTCATGTTTTACGGAATTCCGTTGTATTGTATCTATAACGTGTGTAGCTACTCATGTTTTAAGGAGTTCCATTGTATTGTATCTATAACGTGTGTAGCTACTCATGTTTTAAGGAGTTCCGTTGTATTGTATCTATAACGTGTGTAGCTACTCATGTTTTACGGAGTTCCGTTGTATTGTATCTATAACGTGTGTAGTATGTTTTAAGGAGTTCCGTTGTATTGTATCTATAACGTGTGTAGCTACTCATGTTTTAAGGAGTTCCGTTGTATTGTATCTATAACGTGTGTAGCTACTCATGTTTTAATGAGATCCGTTGTATTGTATCTATAACGTGTAGCATGTTTTAAGGAGTTCCGTTGTATTGTATCTATAACGTGTGTAGCATGTTTTAAGGAGTTCCCTTGCATTGTATCTATAACGTGTGTAGCTACTCCTGTTTTAAGGAGTTCCGTTGTATTGTATCTATAACATGTGTAGCATGTTTTAAGGAATTCCGTTTTATTGTATCTATAACGTGTGTAGCTACTCATGTTTTAAGGAGTTCCGTTGTATTGTATCTATAACGTGTGTAGCTACTCATGTTTTAAGAAGTTCCCTTGTATTGTATCTATAACGTGTGTAGCATGTTTTAAGGAGTTCTGTTGTATTGTATCTATAACGTGTGTAGCTACTCATGTTTTAAGGAGTTCCATTGTATTGTATCTATAACGTGTGTAGCTACTCATGTTTTAAGGAGATCCGTTGTATTGTATCTATAACGTGTGTAGCTACTCATATTTTAAGGAGTTCCGTTGTATTGTATCTATAACGTATGTAGCATGTTTTAAGGAGTTCCGTTGTATTGTATCTATAACGTGTGTAGCTACTCATGTTTTAAGGAGTTCCGTTGTATTGTATCTATAACGTGTGTAGCTACTCATGTTTTAAGGAGTTCCGTTGTATTGTATTTATAACGTGTGTAGCTACTCATGTTTTAAGGAGTTCCGTTGTATTGTATCTATAACGTGTGTAGCATGTTTTAAGGAGTTCCGTTGTATTGTATCTATAACGTGTGTAGCATGTTTTAAGGAGTTCCGTTGTATTGTATCAATAACGTGTGTAGCTACTCATGGTTTAAGGAGTTCCCTTGTATTGTATCTATAACGTGTGTAGCTACTCATGTTTTACGGAATTCCGTTGTATTGTATCTATAACGTGTGTAGCTACTCATGTGTTAAGGAGTTCCCTTGTATTGTATCTATAACGTGGATAGCTACTCATATTTTAAGGAGTTCCGTTGTATTGTATCTATAACGTGTGTAGCATGTTTTAAGGAGTTCCGTTGTATTGTATCTATAACGTGTGTAGCTACTCATGTTTTAAGGAGTTCCGTTGTATTGTATCTATAACATGTGTAGCATGTTTTAAGGAGTTCCGTTTTATTGTATCTATAACGTGTGTAGCTACTCATGTTTTAAGGAGTTCCGTTGTATTGTATCTATAACGTGTGTAGCTACTCATGTGTTAAGGAGTTCCCTTGTATTGTATCTATAACGTGTGTAGCTACTCATGTTTTAAGGAGTTCCGTTGTATTGTATCTATAACATGTGTAGCATGTTTTAAGGAATTCCGTTTTATTGTATCTATAACGTGTGTAGCTACTCATGTTTTAAGGAGTTCCGTTGTATTGTATCTATAACGTGTGTAGCTACTCATGTTTTAAGGAGTTCCCTTGTATTATATCTATAACATGTTTAGCATGTTTTAAGGAGTTCCGTTGTATTGTATCTATAACGTGTGTAGCTACTCATGTTTTAAGGAGTTCCGTTGTATTGTATCTATAACATGTGTAGCATGTTTTAAGGAGTTACGTTGTATTGTATCTATAACGTGTGTAGCATGTTTTAAGGAGTTCCGTTGTATTGTATCTATAACGTGTGTAGCTACCTGTTCCGTTGTATTGTATCTATAACGTGTGTAGCTAACTGTTCCGTTGTATTGTATCTATAACGTGTGTAGCTACTCATGTTTTAAGAAGTTCCCTTGTATTGTATCTATAACGTGTGTAGCATGTTTTAAGGAGTTCTGTTGTATTGTATCTATAACGTGTGTAGCTACTCATGTTTTAAGGAGTTCCATTGTATTGTATCTATAACGTGTGTAGCTACTCATGTTTTAAGGAGATCCGTTGTATTGTATCTATAACGTGTGTAGCTACTCATATTTTAAGGAGTTCCGTTGTATTGTATCTATAACGTATGTAGCATGTTTTAAGGAGTTCCGTTGTATTGTATCTATAACGTGTGTAGCTACTCATGTTTTAAGGAGTTCCGTTGTATTGTATCTATAACGTGTGTAGCTACTCATGTTTTAAGGAGTTCCGTTGTATTGTATTTATAACGTGTGTAGCTACTCATGTTTTAAGGAGTTCCGTTGTATTGTATCTATAACGTGTGTAGCATGTTTTAAGGAGTTCCGTTGTATTGTATCTATAACGTGTGTAGCATGTTTTAAGGAGTTCCGTTGTATTGTATCAATAACGTGTGTAGCTACTCATGGTTTAAGGAGTTCCCTTGTATTGTATCTATAACGTGTGTAGCTACTCATGTTTTACGGAATTCCGTTGTATTGTATCTATAACGTGTGTAGCTACTCCTGTGTTAAGGAGTTCCCTTGTATTGTATCTATAACGTGGATAGCTACTCATATTTTAAGGAGTTCCGTTGTATTGTATCTATAACGTGTGTAGCATGTTTTAAGGAGTTCCGTTGTATTGTATCTATAACGTGTGTAGCTACTCATGTTTTAAGGAGTTCCGTTGTATTGTATCTATAACATGTGTAGCATGTTTTAAGGAGTTCCGTTTTATTGTATCTATAACGTGTGTAGCTACTCATGTTTTAAGGAGTTCCGTTGTATTGTATCTATAACGTGTGTAGCTACTCATGTGTTAAGGAGTTCCGTTGTATTGTATCTATAACGTGTGTAGCTACTCATGTTTTAAGGAGTTCCGTTGTATTGTATCTATAACGTGTGTAGCATGTTTTAAGGAGTTCCGTTGTATTGTATCTATAACGTGTGTAGCTACTCATGTTTTAAGGAGTTCCCTTGTATTATATCTATAACATGTTTAGCATGTTTTAAGGAGTTCCGTTGTATTGTATCTATAACGTGTGTAGCTACTCATGTTTTAAGGAGTTCCGTTGTATTGTATCTATAACATGTGTAGCATGTTTTAAGGAGTTACGTTGTATTGTATCTATAACGTGTGTAGCATGTTTTAAGGAGTTCCGTTGTATTGTATCTATAACGTGTGTAGCTACCTGTTCCGTTGTATTGTATCTATAACGTGTGTAGCTAACTGTTCCGTTGTATTGTATCTATAACGTGTGTAGCTACTCATGTTTTAAGAAGTTCCCTTGTATTGTATCTATAACGTGTGTAGCATGTTTTAAGGAGTTCTGTTGTATTGTATCTATAACGTGTGTAGCTACTCATGTTTTAAGGAGTTCCATTGTATTGTATCTATAACGTGTGTAGCTACTCATGTTTTAAGGAGATCCGTTGTATTGTATCTATAACGTGTGTAGCTACTCATATTTTAAGGAGTTCCGTTGTATTGTATCTATAACGTATGTAGCATGTTTTAAGGAGTTCCGTTGTATTGTATCTATAACGTGTGTAGCTACTCATGTTTTAAGGAGTTCCGTTGTATTGTATCTATAACGTGTGTAGCTACTCATGTTTTAAGGAGTTCCATTGTATTGTATTTATAACGTGTGTAGCTACTCATGTTTTAAGGAGTTCCGTTGTATTGTATCTATAACGTGTGTAGCATGTTTTAAGGAGTTCCGTTGTATTGTATCTATAACGTGTGTAGCATGTTTTAAGGAGTTCCGTTGTATTGTATCAATAACGTGTGTAGCTACTCATGGTTTAAGGAGTTCCCTTGTATTGTATCTATAACGTGTGTAGCTACTCATGTTTTACGGAATTCCGTTGTATTGTATCTATAACGTGTGTAGCTACTCATGTGTTAAGGAGTTCCCTTGTATTGTATCTATAACGTGGATAGCTACTCATATTTTAAGGAGTTCCGTTGTATTGTATCTATAACGTGTGTAGCATGTTTTAAGGAGTTCCGTTGTATTGTATCTATAACGTGTGTAGCTACTCATGTTTTAAGGAGTTCCGTTGTATTGTATCTATAACATGTGTAGCATGTTTTAAGGAGTTCCGTTTTATTGTATCTATAACGTGTGTAGCTACTCATGTTTTAAGGAGTTCCGTTGTATTGTATCTATAACGTGTGTAGCTACTCATGTGTTAAGGAGTTCCCTTGTATTGTATCTATAACGTGTGTAGCTACTCATGTTTTAAGGAGTTCCGTTGTATTGTATCTATAACGTGTGTAGCATGTTTTAAGGAGTTCCGTTGTATTGTATCTATAACGTGTGTAGCTACTCATGTTTTAAGGAGTTCCGTTGTATTGTATCTATAACGTGTGTAGCATGTTTTAAGGAGTTCCGTTGTATTGTATCTATAACGTGTGTAGCATGTTTTAAGGAGTTCCGTTGTATTGTATCTATAACGTGTGTAGCTACTCATGTTTTAAGAAGTTCCCTTGTATTGTATCTATAACGTGTGTAGCATGTTTTAAGGAGTTCCGTTGTATTGTATCTATAACGTGTGTAGCATGTTTCAAGGAGTTCCGTTGTATGGTATCTATAACGTGTGTAGCATGTTTTAAGGAGTTCCGTTGTATTGTATCTATAACGTGTGTAGCTACTCATGTTTTAAGGAGTTCCGTTGTATTGTATCTATAACATGTGTAGCATGTTTTAAGGAGTTACGTTGTATTGTATCTATAACGTGTGTAGCATGTTTTAAGGAGTTCCGTTGTATTGTATCTATAACGTGTGTAGCTACCTGTTCCGTTGTATTGTATCTATAACGTGTGTAGCTAACTGTTCCGTTGTATTGTATCTATAACGTGTGTAGCTACTCATGTTTTAAGAAGTTCCCTTGTATTGTATCTATAACGTGTGTAGCATGTTTTAAGGAGTTCTGTTGTATTGTATCTATAACGTGTGTAGCTACTCATGTTTTAAGGAGTTCCATTGTATTCTATCTATAACGTGTGTAGCTACTCATGTTTTAAGGAGATCCGTTGTATTGTATCTATAACGTGTGTAGTTACTCATATTTTAAGGAGTTCCGTTGTATTGTATCTATAACGTATGTAGCATGTTTTAAGGAGTTCCGTTGTATTGTATCTATAACGTGTGTAGCTACTCATGTTTTAAGGAGTTCCGTTGTATTGTATCTATAACGTGTGTAGCTACTCATGTTTTAAGGAGTTCCGTTGTATTGTATTTATAACGTGTGTAGCTACTCATGTTTTAAGGAGTTCCGTTGTATTGTATCTATAACGTGTGTAGCATGTTTTAAGGAGTTCCGTTGTATTGTATCTATAACGTGTGTAGCATGTTTTAAGGAGTTCCGTTGTATTGTATCAATAACGTGTGTAGCTACTCATGGTTTAAGGAGTTCCCTTGTATTGTATCTATAACGTGTGTAGCTACTCATGTTTTACGGAATTCCGTTGTATTGTATCAATAACGTGTGTAGCTACTCATGTGTTAAGGAGTTCCCTTGTATTGTATCTATAACGTGGATAGCTACTCATATTTTAAGGAGTTCCGTTGTATTGTATCTATAACGTGTGTAGCTACTCATGTTTTAAGGAGTTCCGTTGTATTGTATCTATAACATGTGTAGCATGTTTTAAGGAGTTCCGTTTTATTGTATCTATAACGTGTGTAGCTACTCATGTTTTAAGGAGTTCCGTTGTATTGTATCTATAACGTGTGTAGCTACTCATGTGTTAAGGAGTTCCCTTGTATTGTATCTATAACGTGTGTAGCTACTCATGTTTTAAGGAGTTCCGTTGTATTGTATCTATAACGTGTGTAGCATGTTTTAAGGAGTTCCGTTGTATTGTATCTATAACGTGTGTAGCTACTCATGTTTTAAGGAGTTCCGTTGTATTGTATCTATAACGTGTGTAGCATGTTTTAAGGAGTTCCGTTGTATTGTATCTATAACGTGTGTAGCATGTTTTAAGGAGTTCCGTTGTATTGTATCTATAACGTGTGTAGCATGTTTTAAGGAGTTCCGTTGTATTGTATCTATAACGTGTGTAGCTACTCATGTTTTAAGAAGTTCCCTTGTATTGTATCTATAACGTGTGTAGCATGTTTTAAGGAGTTCCGTTGTATTTTATCTATAACGTGTGTAGCATGTTTCAAGGAGTTCCGTTGTATGGTATCTATAACGTGTGTAGCATGTTTTAAGGAGTTCCGTTGTATTGTATCTATAACGTGTGTAGCTACTCATGTTTTAAGGAGTTCCATTGTATTGTATATATCACGTGTGTAGCTACTCCTGTTTTAAGGAGTTCCGTTGTATTGTATCTATAACATGTGTAGCATGTTTTAAGGAGTTCCGTTTTATTGTATCTATAACGTGTGTAGCTACTCATATGTTAAGGAGTTCCCTTGTATTGTATCTATAACGTGTGAAGCTGCTCATGTTTTAAGGAGTTCCGTTGTATTGTATCTATAACGTGTGTAACATGTTTTAAGGAGTTCCGTTGTATTGTATCTATAACGTGTGTAGCTACTCATGTTTTAAGGAGTTCCGTTGTATTGTATCTATAACGTGTGTAGCATGTTTTAAGGAGTTCCGTTGTATTGTATCTATAACGTGTGTAACATGTTTTAAGGAGTTCCGTTGTATTGTATCTATAACGTGTGTAGCTACTCATGTTTTAAGAAGTTCCCTTCTATTGTATCTATAACGTGTGTAGCATGTTTTAAGGAGTTCCGTTGTATTGTATCTATAACGTGTGTAGCATGTTTCAAGGAGTTCCGTTGTATTGTATCTATAACGTGTGTAGCATGTTTTAAGGAGTTCCGTTGTATTGTATCTATAACGTGTGTAGCTACTCATGTTTTAAGGAGTTCCGTTGTATTGTATCTATAACGTGTGTAGCTACTCATGTTTTAAGGAGATCCGTTGTATTGTATCTATAACGTGTGTAGTTACTCATATTTTAAGGAGTTCCGTTGTATTGTATCTATAACGTATGTAGCATGTTTTAAGGAGTTCCGTTGTATTGTATCTATAACGTGTGTAGCTACTCATGTTTTAAGGAGTTCCGTTGTATTGTATCTATAACGTGTGTAGCTACTCATGTTTTAAGGAGTTCCGTTGTATTGTATTTATAACGTGTGTAGCTACTCATGTTTTAAGGAGTTCCGTTGTATTGTATCTATAACGTGTGTAGCATGTTTTAAGGAGTTCCGTTGTATTGTATCTATAACGTGTGTAGCATGTTTTAAGGAGTTCCGTTGTATTGTATCAATAACGTGTGTAGCTACTCATGGTTTAAGGAGTTCCCTTGTATTGTATCTATAACGTGTGTAGCTACTCATGTTTTACGGAATTCCGTTGTATTGTATCAATAACGTGTGTAGCTACTCATGTGTTAAGGAGTTCCCTTGTATTGTATCTATAACGTGGATAGCTACTCATATTTTAAGGAGTTCCGTTGTATTGTATCTATAACGTGTGTAGCTACTCATGTTTTAAGGAGTTCCGTTGTATTGTATCTATAACATGTGTAGCATGTTTTAAGGAGTTCCGTTTTATTGTATCTATAACGTGTGTAGCTACTCATGTTTTAAGGAGTTCCGTTGTATTGTATCTATAACGTGTGTAGCTACTCATGTGTTAAGGAGTTCCCTTGTATTGTATCTATAACGTGTGTAGCTACTCATGTTTTAAGGAGTTCCGTTGTATTGTATCTATAACGTGTGTAGCATGTTTTAAGGAGTTCCGTTGTATTGTATCTATAACGTGTGTAGCTACTCATGTTTTAAGGAGTTCCGTTGTATTGTATCTATAACGTGTGTAGCATGTTTTAAGGAGTTCCGTTGTATTGTATCTATAACGTGTGTAGCATGTTTTAAGGAGTTCCGTTGTATTGTATCTATAACGTGTGTAGCATGTTTTAAGGAGTTCCGTTGTATTGTATCTATAACGTGTGTAGCTACTCATGTTTTAAGAAGTTCCCTTGTATTGTATCTATAACGTGTGTAGCATGTTTTAAGGAGTTCCGTTGTATTTTATCTATAACGTGTGTAGCATGTTTCAAGGAGTTCCGTTGTATGGTATCTATAACGTGTGTAGCATGTTTTAAGGAGTTCCGTTGTATTGTATCTATAACGTGTGTAGCTACTCATGTTTTAAGGAGTTCCATTGTATTGTATATATCACGTGTGTAGCTACTCCTGTTTTAAGGAGTTCCGTTGTATTGTATCTATAACATGTGTAGCATGTTTTAAGGAGTTCCGTTTTATTGTATCTATAACGTGTGTAGCTACTCATATGTTAAGGAGTTCCCTTGTATTGTATCTATAACGTGTGAAGCTGCTCATGTTTTAAGGAGTTCCGTTGTATTGTATCTATAACGTGTGTAACATGTTTTAAGGAGTTCCGTTGTATTGTATCTATAACGTGTGTAGCTACTCATGTTTTAAGGAGTTCCGTTGTATTGTATCTATAACGTGTGTAGCATGTTTTAAGGAGTTCCGTTGTATTGTATCTATAACGTGTGTAACATGTTTTAAGGAGTTCCGTTGTATTGTATCTATAACGTGTGTAGCTACTCATGTTTTAAGAAGTTCCCTTCTATTGTATCTATAACGTGTGTAGCATGTTTTAAGGAGTTCCGTTGTATTGTATCTATAACGTGTGTAGCATGTTTCAAGGAGTTCCGTTGTATTGTATCTATAACGTGTGTAGCATGTTTTAAGGAGTTCCGTTGTATTGTATCTATAACGTGTGTAGCTACTCATGTTTTAAGGAGTTCCGTTGTATTGTATCTATAACGTGTGTAGCTACTCATGTTTTAAGGAGATCCGTTGTATTGTATCTATAACGTGTGTAGCTACTCATGTTTTAAGGAGTTCCCTTGTATTGTATCTATAACGTGTGTAGCATGTTTTAAGGAGTTCCCTTGTATTGTATCTATAACGTGTGTAGCATGTTTTAAGGAGTTCCGTTGTATTGTATCTATAACGTGTGTAGCTACTCATGTATTAAGAAGTTCCATTGTATTGTATCTATAACGTGTGTAGCATGTTTTAAGGAGTTCCGTTGTATTGTATCTATAACGTGTGTAGCTACTCATGTTTTAAGGAGTTCCGTTGTATTGTATCTATAACGTGTGTAGCTACTCATGTTTTAAGGAGTTCCGTTGTATTGTATTTATAACGTGTGTAGCTACTCATGTTTTAAGGAGTTCAGTTGTATTGTATCTATAACGTGTGTAGCTACTCATGTTTTAAGGAGTTCAGTTGTATTGTATCTATAACGTGTGTAGCATGTTTTAAGGAGTTCCGTTGTATTGTATCTATTACGTGTGTAGCATGTTTTAAGGAGTTCCGTTGTATTGTATCTATAACGTGTGTAGCTACTCATGTTTTACGGAATTCCGTTGTATTGTATCTATAACGTGTGTAGCTACTCCTGTTTTAAGGAGTTCCATTGTATTGTATCTATAACGTGTGTAGCTACTCATGTTTTAAGGAGTTCCGTTGTATTGTATCTATAACGTGTGTAGCTACTCATGTTTTACGGAGTTCCGTTGTATTGTATCTATTACGTGTGTAGCATGTTTTAAGGAGTTCCGTTGTATTGTATCTATAACGTGTGTAGCTACTCATGTTTTAATGAGATCCGTTGTATTGTATCTATAACGTGTAGCATGTTTTAAGGAGTTCCGTTGTATTGTATCTATAACGTGTGTAGCATGTTTTAAGGAGTTCCCTTGTATTGTATCTATAACGTGTGTAGCTACTCCTGTTTTAAGGAGTTCCGTTGTATTGTATCTATAACATGTGTAGCATGTTTTAAGGAGTTCCGTTTTATTGTATCTATAACGTGTGTAGCTACTCATGTTTTAAGGAGTTCCGTTGTATTGTATCTATAACGTGTGTAGCTACTCATGTTTTAAGGAGTTCCCTTGTATTGTATCTATAACATGTTTAGCATGTTTTAAGGAGTTCCGTTGTATTGTATCTATAACGTGTGTAGCTACTCATGTTTTAAGGAGTTCCGTTGTATTGTATCTATAACATGTGTAGCATGTTTTAAGGAGTTCCGTTGTATTGTATCTATAACGTGTGTAGCATGTTTTAAGGAGTTCCGTTGTATTTTATCTATAACGTGTGTAGCTACCTGTTCCGTTGTATTGTATCTATAACGTGTGTAGCTAACTGTTCCGTTGTATTGTATCTATAACGTGTGTAGCTACTCATGTTTTAAGGAGATCCGTTGTATTGTATCTATAACGTGAGTAGCCACTCATGTTTTAAGGAGTTCCGTTGTATTGTATCTATAACGTGTGTAGCTACTCATGTTTTAAGGAGATCCGTTGTATTGTATCTATAACGTGTGTAGCTACTCATATTTTAAGGAGTTCCGTTGAATTGTATCTATAACGTGTGTAGCATGTTTTAAGGAGTTCTGTTGTATTGTATCTATAACGTGTGTAGCTACTCATGTTTTAAGGAGTTTCGTTGTATTGTATCTATAACGTGTGTAGCTACTCATGTTTTAAGGAGTTCCGTTGTATTGTATTTATAACGTGTGTAGCTACTCATGTTTTAAGGAGTTCCGTTGTATTGTATCTATAACGTGTGTAGCATGTTTTAAGGAGTTCCATTGTATTGTATCTATAACGTGTGTAGCATGTTTTAAGGAGTTCCGTTGTATTGTATCTATAACGTGTGTAGCTACTCATGGTTTAAGGAGTTCCCTTGTATTGTATCTATAACGTGTGTAGCTACTCATGTTTTACGGAATTCCGTTTTATTGTATCTATAACGTGTGTAGCTACTCATGTGTTAAGGAGTTCCCTTGTATTGTATCTATAACGTGTGTAGCTACTCATGTTTTAAGGAGTTCCGTTGTATTGTATCTATAACGTGTGTAGCATGTTTTAAGGAGTTCCGTTGTATTGTATCTATAACGTGTGTAGCTACTCCTGTTTTAAGGAGTTCCGTTGTATTGTATCTATAACATGTGTAGCATGTTTTAAGGAGTTCCGTTTTATTGTATCTATAACGTGTGTAGCTACTCATGTTTTAAGGAGTTCCGTTGTATTGTATCTATAACGTGTGTAGCTACTCATGTGTTAAGGAGTTCCCTTGTATTGTATCTATAACGTGTGTAGCTACTCATGTTTTAAGGAGTTCCGTTGTATTGTATCTATAACGTGTGTAGCATGTTTTAAGGAGTTCCGTTGTATTGTATCTATAACGTGTGTAGCTACTCCTGTTTTAAGGAGTTCCGTTGTATTGTATCTATAACATGTGTAGCATGTTTTAAGGAGTTCCGTTGTATTGTATCTATACCGTGTGTAGCATGTTTTAAGGAGTTCCGTTGTATTGTATCTATAACGTGTGTAGTTATTCATGTTTTAAGAAGTTCCCTTGTATTGTATCTATAACGTGTGTAGCATGTTTTAAGGAGTTCCGTTGTATTGTATCTATAGCGTGTGTAGCATGTTTCAAGGAGTTCCGTTGTATTGTATCTATAACGTGTGTAGCATGTTTTAAGGAGTTCCGTTGTATTGTATCTATAACGTGTGTAGCTACTCATGTTTTAAGGAGTTCCATTGTATTGTATCTATAACGTGTGTAGCTACTCCTGTTTTAAGGAGTTCGTTGTATTGTATCTATAACATGTGTAGCATGTTTTAAGGAGTTCCGTTTTATTGTATCTATAACGTGTGTAGCTACTCATGTTTTAAGGAGTTCCGTTGTATTGTATCTATAACGTGTGTAGCTACTCATGTGTTAAGGAGTTCCCTTGTATTGTATCTATAACGTGTGTAGCTACTCATGTTTTAAGGAGTTCCGTTGTATTGTATCTATAACGTGTGTAGCATGTTTTAAGGAGTTCCGTTGTATTGTATCTATAACGTGTGTAGCTACTCATGTTTTAAGGAGTTCCGTTGGATTGTATCTATAACGTGTGTTGCATATTTTAAGGAGTTCCGTTGTATTGTATCTATTACGTGTGTAGCATGTTTTAAGGAGTTCCGTTGTATTGTATCTATAACGTGTGTAGCTAACTATTCCCGTTAAAGTAAATGTGTCGCCTTGTTCTCCCAGTAAAAGGGAGTTAATGTGTTTTTAAATATTTTTCTGATAAATTTACATATGTTTTCCCTATCAACGCGCACTTTTCTGTTTTTGTCAATCAAGAGTATAATGTGCTGCTTAATTACCTTTCAAAAAGAATACCAATTTAATTAAAACATACGTGATACATTTGATTCTTTTATTTAAAAACTTATCAAATGAACACTTCAGACTGAACTGACATCATTTCCGGTGTTTTGATGGGTTCATTTCCGATATTTGTTTTTGCTTTGCCTTTGTATTTGCATTATTGGTTTGTACATGTATCTCAACCCCTATTTAGTTTGAAACTCTCTTCGTACGTGATTACCTTGTGTTATTTTTAATACATTTTCTGAATATTTCTGCACTTATTTGAAGTGAACAAAGATTGTTGCAAATATGCAGAGGAAAATTTCCGTTACTGTTATTTTGGATATATCAATATTACAATCGTTAGTAGCATATTAAATATTTGTTTCAACAATTTTGTCATCTTTCTTTTTAAGACAAATTCAAGAAAATAAGGTTTTGCTGCATAAAATTCTCTCAGGAAATCACATAGCTCAGCAATGGAAGCGCCTCCAGTTCGGATATCACAACATTTTTGCTGCTGCAGTATTCTTGAAGAATGTTAAGTGATGTCTTTATAACGTTTTTTAAATCCCTGTTCTCAAGGATTTCTTACAAATCCTCTGCCACATCAACTAAGCGGGCTGCCATATTTGTCGTCTGGTAAACAACAATTGTAGGCATTAAAACGTTTTAGGTTACGAAGCAGGAAACGTCATGATAGAAATTCCAGATTATCGATCGATCTATTTCCCGGATAAATAGACAGCTTCTGAACGTTAAAACAAAACAAAAATAGCTAATAATACGTCTAAAAATTATTATTAGGTAATAAAATGAAATACAGAACGTAAATCTGATTTATTACTTTATACATAATAAGATGTTTTTTCACGTTGATGAAATATTCCTTTAAGGTGATAGTGCTGGAGGGAATTTATCGATGGCAGTTGCCCTGAAGTTAGCACTGGAACCGGAAGAAGGCGTGCCCAAACTTGCGTATCAAGTACTTATCTACCCTTGTTTACAAGCATTGGACTTCAATCTTGCGTCATTTAAAGAAAACAACATTGATAGACACACGCATTGTGCGCTTACTAGAAATGCCATGATTTTGTTTAGCAATTTCTATGCATTTGGCGATTATTCCAATTTTATGGCGTTTTCTGATAATAAACACGTATGTTCTGAAATGAAGAAAAAGTACAGAAATCGAGTTGACCCGAACCTATTGCAAGGAAAATACAAAATTGTACCTAATGATGATGTAGACACGAATAATACAGAACTAGCTAATCAGGTGTCAAACATTATTTTCAACCCGTATTTTGCACCGTTAATGGCATCAGATGAGGAGCTTGGGAAGTTACCAAACACTTGGTTGCAATGCATCCTTCTTGAATTACGATTCATGTAAAGTAAAAATTTTATCAAATGCTTCCTGTAACTGTGGCGCACCATGTGAAAATTCTCACCATTTCTTTTTTGATTGTGATAAATATACAGATAATAGGGAAATAATATTTAATAGTCTTAACTGGCTACCTTCTAATATTAATATTGATGTAAATCTACTGACAAAAGGAAGTGATCTCCTAACATATGAAGAAAATATAACCATTTTTAAACATGCTTTTAAATATATTAAAGACTCCAAAAGATTTACAATTGTCTAAATGATCTAAAGAACCAACACACATCTCCAAAAGTATTTATTCTCTTTTCTTTTTTCTTTATTCGTTTTTTTTTCCTGTATATTGTCTATACTTATGTTTTTGTATATAGTCATCCTTTGTATATTTAACTCTATGCTATTATATACATATTATATCATTTCATTGCGCATGCTAATCCATATTGTAAATTATTGTATTCGGGAGAAGACTTCATAAGTTGGAAAAACTTGTGTCCGATCCCTATTTGTTATATTTAGCAAATAAAAATATGTTTAAACTAAAACCAAACACTTTCTTGATTACCTGCGAATATGATGCTCTCAGAGATGAAGGCCTGATTTTGAATGAGAGAATGAAGAAAATTAAACACCCCTTACAGCATTTACATTTGTCAGGGTCAGAACACGGAGTTCTTTTGTTTTCTTACAACAGCGTCTACAAAACATCTTTGGAGAAAATCGTGTACTATATACAATAAGTAACGAAATAGAAAATTATACCTGAAAAGGTTGAGCAAACTATTAACAGAATCAGACATCATGCTGAATATGGTGTCTGTCATAAACATGAACTTACCAGCAGATAAATTAACATGTTTTCTTGATGAAAACAATTTTGAGCCCATGGCAAGTTATGTGTTGGAATATATTTGACAATAAATAAAACACAATAATTCACAATCTTTCATACATGATTAGAGTATACACGAAATATACCTCATCGTAGTCTACGATTTTCGCATATAAATGATGATCGATTCGTCTTTACTTCAAGTTGTTTGTAGGAGGGTTCATATCTTAGTTACGTTATTTGTGTTTGTTTGGGAATAGTGGTGTCCAACACATGTTGTGTTGTGTTTTATTTGTTTTCGTCCTGTGTGCCCAATGTTGTTAGTTTCTTTAGATTGTTCATTTTTTATTGCCCCTACGGTATCTAACGTATATTATCTACAGTGAGAGGATGAGGTACACCAACGATGGTCCGATTTATATGATTATAGTTACTCTCCCTAGCGTTGGTATGTATCGACATTTCCATCTAAGTAAGGCTAGATTTATGATTCACAATGCAATCATTGTTGATATATTTGATTGAAGTACCTGTACTGAGCCAAGAAAGTGAGCGGCCATGTATTTGCTCGTTAAAGGATATCCATTTTTACCTCTTTCTACCATTTTCTATTGGACTTTGGAGCTGTTCCGGTATTTTAGTATTGTTTTCTTTTTCATTTTATTACATGTGATCTGACTGATTCTTAATTAAGGTCACGTGGGCATTTGTTTAGACCTCTCTTGTCTCATTCACACCACCTTTCGTGGTGGTTTTGTTTATATAATAAACGTTAGAGAAAACCGAAGGTGTCAAAAATGAACGATCCAGATACTACGGCAACACTGGGCACGACATATGATGAAGACAAATAAAACAAAATACACAACAGAGACCAGATACAAAGGCAACACTGAGTACGACATATGATGAAGACAAACAAAACAAAGAACACAACAGAGACGAGACCAGATACTACGGCAACACTGGGCACGACATATGATGAAGACAAACACAACAAAATACACAACAGAGACCAGATACAAAGGCAACACTGGGCACGACATATGATGAAGACAAACAAAACAAAATACACAACAGAGACCAGATACAAAGGCAACACTGAGCACGACATGTGATGAAGACAAACAAAACAAAATACACAACAGAGACGAGACCAGATACTACGGCAACACTGGGCACGACATATGATGAAGACAAACAAAACAAAATACATTACAGAGACCAGATACAGAGGCAACACTGGGCACGCTAGACATATGATGAAGACAAACACAACAGAGACGAGACCAGATACAGAGGCAACACTGGGCACGTAAGACATATGATGAAGACAAACAAAACAAAATACACAACAGAGACGAGACCAGATACAGAGGCAACACTGGGCACGACATATGATGAAGACAAACAAAATAAAATACACAACAGAGACCAGATACAGCGGCAACACTGGGCACGCTAGACATATGATGAAGACAAACAAAACAAAAAACACAACAGAGACGAGACCAGATACTACGGCAACACTGGGCACGTAAGACATATGATGAAGACAAACACAACAAAATACACAACAGAGACCAGATACAAAGGCAACACTGGGCACGACATATGATGAAGACAAACAAAACAAAATACACAACAGAGACGAGACCAGATACAGAGGCAACACTGGGCACGCTAGACATATGATGAAGACAAACAAAACAAAATACACAACAGAGACGAGACCAGATACAAAGGCAACACTGGGCACGCTAGACATATGATGAAGACAAACACAACAGAGACGAGACCAGATACAGAGGCAACACTGGGCACGCTAGACATATGATGAAGACAAACAAAACAAAATACACAACAGAGACGAGACCAGATACAAAGGCAACACTGGGCACGCTAGACATATGATGAAGACAAACACAACAGAGACGAGACCAGATACAGAGGCAACACTGGGCACGCTAGACATATGATGAAGACAAACACAACAGAGAAGAGACCAGATACAGAGGCAACACTGGGCACGTAAGACATATGATGAAGACAAACAAAACAAAATACACAACAGAGACGAGACCAGATACAGAGGCAACACTGGGCACGACATATGATGAAGACAAACAAAATAAAATACACAACAGAGACCAGATACAGCGGCAACACTGGGCACGCTAGACATATGATGAAGACAAACAAAACAAAAAACACAACAGAGACGAGACCAGATACTACGGCAACACTGGGCACGTAAGACATATGATGAAGACAAACACAACAAAATACACAACAGAGACCAGATACAAAGGCAACACTGGGCACGACATATGATGAAGACAAACAAAACAAAATACACAACAGAGACGAGACCAGATACAGAGGCAACACTGGGCACGCTAGACATATGATGAAGACAAACAAAACAAAATACACAACAGAGACGAGACCAGATACAAAGGCAACACTGGGCACGCTAGACATATGATGAAGACAAACACAACAGAGACGAGACCAGATACAGAGGCAACACTGGGCACGCTAGACATATGATGAAGACAAACAAAACAAAATACACAACAGAGACGAGACCAGATACAAAGGCAACACTGGGCACGCTAGACATATGATGAAGACAAACACAACAGAGACGAGACCAGATACAGAGGCAACACTGGGCACGCTAGACATATGATGAAGACAAACACAACAGAGAAGAGACCAGATACAGAGGCAACTCTGGGCACGCTAGACATATGATGAAGACAAACACAACAGAGACGAGACCAGATACAGAGGCAACACTGGGCACGTAAGACATATGATGAAGACAAACAAAACAAAATACACAACAGAGACGAGACCAGATACAGAGGCAACACTGGGCACGACATATGATGAAGACAAACAAAACAAAATACACAACAGAGACCAGATACAAAGGCAACACTGGGCACGACATATGATGAAGACAAACACAACAAAATACACAACAGAGACCAGATACAAAGGCAACACTGGGCACGCTAGACATATGATGAAGACAAACACAACAGAGACGAGACCAGATACAGAGGCAACACTGGGCACGCCATATGATGAAGACAAACAAAACAAAATACACAACAGAGACGAGACCAGATACAAAGGCAACACTGGGCACGACATGTGATGAAGACAAACACAACAAAATACACAACAGAGACGAGACCAGATACAGAGGCAACTCTGGGCACGCTAGACATATGATGAAGACAAACAAAACAAAAAACACAACAGAGACGAGACCAGATACAAAGGCAACACTGGGCACGACATATGATGAAGACAAACAAAACAAAATACACAACAGAGACCAGATACAAAAGCAACACTGGGCACGACATATGATGAAGACAAACACAACAAAATACACAACAGAGACCAGATACAAAGGCAACACTGGGCACGACATATGATGAAGACAAACAAAACAAAATACACAACAGGGACCAGATACAGAGGCAACACTGGGCACGACATGTGATGAAGACAAACACAACAAAATACACAACAGAGACCAGATACAAAGGCAACACTGGGCACGCTAGACATATGATGAAGACAAACACAACAGAGACGAGACCAGATACAGAGGCAACACTGGGCACGCCATATGATGAAGACAAACAAAACAAAATACACAACAGAGACGAGACCAGATACAAAGGCAACACTGGGCACGACATGTGATGAAGACAAACACAACAAAATACACAACAGAGACGAGACCAGATACAGAGGCAACTCTGGGCACGCTAGACATATGATGAAGACAAACAAAACAAAAAACACAACAGAGACGAGACCAGATACAAAGGCAACACTGGGCACGACATATGATGAAGACAAACAAAACAAAATACACAACAGAGACCAGATACAAAGGCAACACTGGGCACGACATATGATGAAGACAAACACAACAAAATACACAACAGAGACCAGATACAAAGGCAACACTGGGCACGACATATGATGAAGACAAACAAAACAAAATACACAACAGAGACCAGATACAGAGGCAACACTGGGCACGACATGTGATGAAGACAAACACAACAAAATACACAACAGAGACCAGATACAAAGGCAACACTGGGCACGACATGTGATGAAGACAAACAAAACAAAATACACAACAGAGACCAGATACAAAGGCAACACTGGGCACGCTAGACATATGATGAAGACAAACAAAACAAAATACACAACAGAGACCAGATACAAAGGCAACACTGGGCACGACATGTGATGAAGACAAACACAACAAAATACACAACAGAGACGAGACCAGATACAAAGGCAACACTGAGCACGACATATGATGAAGACAAACAAAACAAAATACACAACAGAGACCAGATACAAAGGCAACACTGGGCACGACATATGATGAAGACAAACAAAACAAAATACACAACAGAGACCAGATACAGAGGCAACACTGGGCACGACATGTGATGAAGACAAACACAACAAAATACACAACAGAGACCAGATACAAAGGCAACACTGGGCACGACATATGATGAAGACAAGCAAAACAAAATACACAACAGAGACCAGATACAAAGGCAACACTGGGCACGACATGTGATGAAGACAAACACAACGAAATACACAACAGAGACGAGACCAGATACAGAGGCAACACTGGGCACGCTAGACATAAGATGAAGACAAACAAAACAAAATACACAACAGAGACGAGACCAGATACAGAGGCAACACTGGGCACGCTAGACATATGATGAAGACAAACAAAACAAAATACACAACAGAGACCAGATACAAAGGCAACACTGGGCACGACATATGATGAAGACAAACAAAACAAAATACACAACAGAGACCAGATACAGAGGCAACACTGGGCACGACATGTGATGAAGACAAACACAACAAAATACACAACAGAGACCAGATACAAAGACAACACTGGGCACGACATATGATGAAAGACAAACAAAACAAAATACACAACAGAGACCAGATACAAAGGCAACACTGGGCACGCTAGACATATGATGAAGACAAACAAAACAAAATACACAACAGAGACGAGACCAGATACAAAGGCAACACTGGGCACGACATATGATGAAGACAAACAAAACAAAATACACAACAGAGACCAGATACAAAGGCAACACTGGGCACGCTAGACATATGATGAAGACAAACAAAACAAAATACACAACAGAGACCAGATACAAAGGTAACACTGGGCACGACATGTGATGAAGACAAACACAACAAAATACACAACAGAGACGAGACCAGATACAAAGGCAACACTGAGCACGACATGTGATGAAGACAAACACAACAAAATACACAACAGAGACAAGATACAGAGGCAACACTGGGCACGACATATGATGAAGACAAACAAAAACAAAATACACAACAGAGACGAGACCAGATACAGAGGCAACACTGGGCACGACATATGATGAAGACAAACAAAATAAAATACACAACAGAGACCAGATACAGCGGCAACACTGGGCACGCTAGACATATGATGAAGACAAACAAAACAAAAAACACAACAGAGACGAGACCAGATACTACGGCAACACTGGGCACGTAAGACATATGATGAAGACAAACACAACAAAATACACAACAGAGACCAGATACAAAGGCAACACTGGGCACGACATATGATGAAGACAAACAAAACAAAATACACAACAGAGACGAGACCAGATACAGAGGCAACACTGGGCACGCTAGACATATGATGAAGACAAACAAAACAAAATACACAACAGAGACGAGACCAGATACAAAGGCAACACTGGGCACGCTAGACATATGATGAAGACAAACACAACAGAGACGAGACCAGATACAGAAGCAACACTGGGCACGCTAGACATATGATGAAGACAAACAAAACAAAATACACAACAGAGACGAGACCAGATACAAAGGCAACACTGGGCACGCTAGACATATGATGAAGACAAACACAACAGAGACGAGACCAGATACAGAGGCAACACTGGGCACGCTAGACATATGATGAAGACAAACACAACAGAGAAGAGACCAGATACAGAGGCAACTCTGGGCACGCTAGACATATGATGAAGACAAACACAACAGAGACGAGACCAGATACAGAGGCAACACTGGGCACGTAAGACATATGATGAAGACAAACAAAACAAAATACACAACAGAGACGAGACCAGATACAGAGGCAACACTGGGCACGACATATGATGAAGACAAACAAAACAAAATACACAACAGAGACCAGATACAAAGGCAACACTGGGCACGACATATGATGAAGACAAACACAACAAAATACACAACAGAGACCAGATACAAAGGCAACACTGGGCACGCTAGACATATGATGAAGACAAACACAACAGAGACGAGACCAGATACAGAGGCAACACTGGGCACGCCATATGATGAAGACAAACAAAACAAAATACACAACAGAGACGAGACCAGATACAAAGGCAACACTGGGCACGACATGTGATGAAGACAAACACAACAAAATACACAACAGAGACGAGACCAGATACAGAGGCAACTCTGGGCACGCTAGACATATGATGAAGACAAACAAAACAAAAAACACAACAGAGACGAGACCAGATACAAAGGCAACACTGGGCACGACATATGATGAAGACAAACAAAACAAAATACACAACAGAGACCAGATACAAAGGCAACACTGGGCACGACATATGATGAAGACAAACACAACAAAATACACAACAGAGACCAGATACAAAGGCAACACTGGGCACGACATATGATGAAGACAAACAAAACAAAATACACAACAGAGACCAGATACAGAGGCAACACTGGGCACGACATGTGATGAAGACAAACACAACAAAATACACAACAGAGACCAGATACAAAGGCAACACTGGGCACGACATGTGATGAAGACAAACAAAACAAAATACACAACAGAGACCAGATACAAAGGCAACACTGGGCACGACATGTGATGAAGACAAACACAACAAAATACACAACAGAGACGAGACCAGATACAAAGGCAACACTGAGCACGACATATGATGAAGACAAACAAAACAAAATACACAACAGAGACCAGATACAAAGGCAACACTGGGCACGACATATGATGAAGACAAACAAAACAAAATACACAACAGAGACCAGATACAGAGGCAACACTGGGCACGACATGTGATGAAGACAAACACAACAAAATACACAACAGAGACCAGATACAAAGACAACACTGGGCACGACATATGATGAAAGACAAACAAAACAAAATACACAACAGAGACCAGATACAAAGGCAACACTGGGCACGCTAGACATATGATGAAGACAAACAAAACAAAATACACAACAGAGACCAGATACAAAGGTAACACTGGGCACGACATGTGATGAAGACAAACACAACAAAATACACAACAGAGACGAGACCAGATACAAAGGCAACACTGAGCACGACATGTGATGAAGACAAACACAACAAAATACACAACAGAGACAAGATACAGAGGCAACACTGGGCACGACATATGATGAAGACAAACAAAACAAAATACACAACAGAGACGAGACCAGATACAGAGGCAACACTGGGCACGACATATGATGAAGACAAACAAAATAAAATACACAACAGAGACCAGATACAGCGGCAACACTGGGCACGCTAGACATATGATGAAGACAAACAAAACAAAAAACACAACAGAGACGAGACCAGATACAGAGGCAACACTGGGCACGTAAGACATATGATGAAGACAAACACAACAAAATACACAACAGAGACCAGATACAAAGGCAACACTGGGCACGACATATGATGAAGACAAACAAAACAAAATACACAACAGAGACGAGACCAGATACAGAGGCAACACTGGGCACGCTAGACATATGATGAAGACAAACAAAACAAAATACACAACAGAGACGAGACCAGATACAAAGGCAACACTGGGCACGCTAGACATATGATGAAGACAAACACAACAGAGACGAGACCAGATACAGAGGCAACACTGGGCACGCTAGACATATGATGAAGACAAACAAAACAAAATACACAACAGAGACGAGACCAGATACAAAGGCAACACTGGGCACGCTAGACATATGATGAAGACAAACACAACAGAGACGAGACCAGATACAGAGGCAACACTGGGCACGCTAGACATATGATGAAGACAAACACAACAGAGAAGAGACCAGATACAGAGGCAACTCTGGGCACGCTAGACATATGATGAAGACAAACACAACAGAGACGAGACCAGATACAGAGGCAACACTGGGCACGTAAGACATATGATGAAGACAAACAAAACAAAATACACAACAGAGACGAGACCAGATACAGAGGCAACACTGGGCACGACATATGATGAAGACAAACAAAACAAAATACACAACAGAGACCAGATACAAAGGCAACACTGGGCACGACATATGATGAAGACAAACACAACAAAATACACAACAGAGACCAGATACAAAGGCAACACTGGGCACGCTAGACATATGATGAAGACAAACACAACAGAGACGAGACCAGATACAGAGGCAACACTGGGCACGCCATATGATGAAGACAAACAAAACAAAATACACAACAGAGACGAGACCAGATACAAAGGCAACACTGGGCACGACATGTGATGAAGACAAACACAACAAAATACACAACAGAGACGAGACCAGATACAGAGGCAACTCTGGGCACGCTAGACATATGATGAAGACAAACAAAACAAAAAACACAACAGAGACGAGACCAGATACAAAGGCAACACTGGGCACGACATATGATGAAGACAAACAAAACAAAATACACAACAGAGACCAGATACAAAGGCAACACTGGGCACGACATATGATGAAGACAAACACAACAAAATACACAACAGAGACCAGATACAAAGGCAACACTGGGCACGACATATGATGAAGACAAACAAAACAAAATACACAACAGAGACCAGATACAGAGGCAACACTGGGCACGACATGTGATGAAGACAAACACAACAAAATACACAACAGAGACCAGATACAAAGGCAACACTGGGCACGACATGTGATGAAGACAAACAAAACAAAATACACAACAGAGACCAGATACAAAGGCAACACTGGGCACGCTAGACATATGATGAAGACAAACAAAACAAAATACACAACAGAGACCAGATACAAAGGCAACACTGGGCACGACATGTGATGAAGACAAACACAACAAAATACACAACAGAGACGAGACCAGATACAAAGGCAACACTGAGCACGACATATGATGAAGACAAACAAAACAAAATACACAACAGAGACCAGATACAAAGGCAACACTGGGCACGACATATGATGAAGACAAACAAAACAAAATAAACAACAGAGACCAGATACAGAGGCAACACTGGGCACGACATGTGATGAAGACAAACACAACAAAATACACAACAGAGACCAGATACAAAGGCAACACTGGGCACGACATATGATGAAGACAAGCAAAACAAAATACACAACAGAGACCAGATACAAAGGCAACACTGGGCACGACATGTGATGAAGACAAACACAACGAAATACACAACAGAGACGAGACCAGATACAGAGGCAACACTGGGCACGCTAGACATAAGATGAAGACAAACAAAACAAAATACACAACAGAGACGAGACCAGATACAGAGGCAACACTGGGCACGCTAGACATATGATGAAGACAAACAAAACAAAATACACAACAGAGACCAGATACAAAGGCAACACTGGGCACGACATATGATGAAGACAAACAAAACAAAATACACAACAGAGACCAGATACAGAGGCAACACTGGGCACGACATGTGATGAAGACAAACACAACAAAATACACAACAGAGACCAGATACAAAGACAACACTGGGCACGACATATGATGAAAGACAAACAAAACAAAATACACAACAGAGACCAGATACAAAGGCAACACTGGGCACGCTAGACATATGATGAAGACAAACAAAACAAAATACACAACAGAGACGAGACCAGATACAAAGGCAACACTGGGCACGACATATGATGAAGACAAACAAAACAAAATACACAACAGAGACCAGATACAAAGGCAACACTGGGCACGCTAGACATATGATGAAGACAAACAAAACAAAATACACAACAGAGACCAGATACAAAGGTAACACTGGGCACGACATGTGATGAAGACAAACACAACAAAATACACAACAGAGACGAGACCAGATACAAAGGCAACACTGAGCACGACATGTGATGAAGACAAACACAACAAAATACACAACAGAGACAAGATACAGAGGCAACACTGGGCACGACATATGATGAAGACAAACAAAACAAAATACACAACAGAGACGAGACCAGATACAGAGGCAACACTGGGCACGACATATGATGAAGACAAACAAAATAAAATACACAACAGAGACCAGATACAGCGGCAACACTGGGCACGCTAGACATATGATGAAGACAAACAAAACAAAAAACACAACAGAGACGAGACCAGATACTACGGCAACACTGGGCACGTAAGACATATGATGAAGACTAACACAACAAAATACACAACAGAGACCAGATACAAAGGCAACACTGGGCACGACATATGATGAAGACAAACAAAACAAAATACACAACAGAGACGAGACCAGATACAGAGGCAACACTGGGCACGCTAGACATATGATGAAGACAAACAAAACAAAATACACAACAGAGACGAGACCAGATACAAAGGCAACACTGGGCACGCTAGACATATGATGAAGACAAACACAACAGAGACGAGACCAGATACAGAGGCAACACTGGGCACGCTAGACATATGATGAAGACAAACAAAACAAAATACACAACAGAGACGAGACCAGATACAAAGGCAACACTAGGCACGCTAGACATATGATGAAGACAAACACAACAGAGACGAGACCAGATACAGAGGCAACACTGGGCACGCTAGACATATGATGAAGACAAACACAACAGAGAAGAGACCAGATACAGAGGCAACTCTGGGCACGCTAGACATATGATGAAGACAAACACAACAGAGACGAGACCAGATACAGAGGCAACACTGGGCACGTAAGACATATGATGAAGACAAACAAAACAAAATACACAACAGAGACGAGACCAGATACAGAGGCAACACTGGGCACGACATATGATGAAGACAAACAAAACAAAATACACAACAGAGACCAGATACAAAGGCAACACTGGGCACGACATATGATGAAGACAAACACAACAAAATACACAACAGAGACCAGATACAAAGGCAACACTGGGCACGCTAGACATATGATGAAGACAAACACAACAGAGACGAGACCAGATACAGAGGCAACACTGGGCACGCCATATGATGAAGACAAACAAAACAAAATACACAACAGAGACGAGACCAGATACAAAGGCAACACTGGGCACGACATGTGATGAAGACAAACACAACAAAATACACAACAGAGACGAGACCAGATACAGAGGCAACTCTGGGCACGCTAGACATATGATGAAGACAAACAAAACAAAAAACACAACAGAGACGAGACCAGATACAAAGGCAACACTGGGCACGACATATGATGAAGACAAACAAAACAAAATACACAACAGAGACCAGATACAAAAGCAACACTGGGCACGACATATGATGAAGACAAACACAACAAAATACACAACAGAGACCAGATACAAAGGCAACACTGGGCACGACATATGATGAAGACAAACAAAACAAAATACACAACAGGGACCAGATACAGAGGCAACACTGGGCACGACATGTGATGAAGACAAACACAACAAAATACACAACAGAGACCAGATACAAAGGCAACACTGGGCACGCTAGACATATGATGAAGACAAACACAACAGAGACGAGACCAGATACAGAGGCAACACTGGGCACGCCATATGATGAAGACAAACAAAACAAAATACACAACAGAGACGAGACCAGATACAAAGGCAACACTGGGCACGACATGTGATGAAGACAAACACAACAAAATACACAACAGAGACGAGACCAGATACAGAGGCAACTCTGGGCACGCTAGACATATGATGAAGACAAACAAAACAAAAAACACAACAGAGACGAGACCAGATACAAAGGCAACACTGGGCACGACATATGATGAAGACAAACAAAACAAAATACACAACAGAGACCAGATACAAAGGCAACACTGGGCACGACATATGATGAAGACAAACACAACAAAATACACAACAGAGACCAGATACAAAGGCAACACTGGGCACGACATATGATGAAGACAAACAAAACAAAATACACAACAGAGACCAGATACAGAGGCAACACTGGGCACGACATGTGATGAAGACAAACACAACAAAATACACAACAGAGACCAGATACAAAGGCAACACTGGGCACGACATGTGATGAAGACAAACAAAACAAAATACACAACAGAGACCAGATACAAAGGCAACACTGGGCACGCTAGACATATGATGAAGACAAACAAAACAAAATACACAACAGAGACCAGATACAAAGGCAACACTGGGCACGACATGTGATGAAGACAAACACAACAAAATACACAACAGAGACGAGACCAGATACAAAGGCAACACTGAGCACGACATATGATGAAGACAAACAAAACAAAATACACAACAGAGACCAGATACAAAGGCAACACTGGGCACGACATATGATGAAGACAAACAAAACAAAATACACAACAGAGACCAGATACAGAGGCAACACTGGGCACGACATGTGATGAAGACAAACACAACAAAATACACAACAGAGACCAGATACAAAGGCAACACTGGGCACGACATATGATGAAGACAAGCAAAACAAAATACACAACAGAGACCAGATACAAAGGCAACACTGGGCACGACATGTGATGAAGACAAACACAACGAAATACACAACAGAGACGAGACCAGATACAGAGGCAACACTGGGCACGCTAGACATAAGATGAAGACAAACAAAACAAAATACACAACAGAGACGAGACCAGATACAGAGGCAACACTGGGCACGCTAGACATATGATGAAGACAAACAAAACAAAATACACAACAGAGACCAGATACAAAGGCAACACTGGGCACGACATATGATGAAGACAAACAAAACAAAATACACAACAGAGACCAGATACAGAGGCAACACTGGGCACGACATGTGATGAAGACAAACACAACAAAATACACAACAGAGACCAGATACAAAGACAACACTGGGCACGACATATGATGAAAGACAAACAAAACAAAATACACAACAGAGACCAGATACAAAGGCAACACTGGGCACGCTAGACATATGATGAAGACAAACAAAACAAAATACACAACAGAGACGAGACCAGATACAAAGGCAACACTGGGCACGACATATGATGAAGACAAACAAAACAAAATACACAACAGAGACCAGATACAAAGGCAACACTGGGCACGCTAGACATATGATGAAGACAAACAAAACAAAATACACAACAGAGACCAGATACAAAGGTAACACTGGGCACGACATGTGATGAAGACAAACACAACAAAATACACAACAGAGACGAGACCAGATACAAAGGCAACACTGAGCACGACATGTGATGAAGACAAACACAACAAAATACACAATAGAGACAAGATACAGAGGCAACACTGGGCACGACATATGATGAAGACAAACAAAACAAAATACACAACAGAGACGAGACCAGATACAAATGCAACACTGAGCACGACATATGATGAAGACAAACAAAACAAAATACACAACAGAGACCAGATACAAAGGCAACACTGGGCACGACATATGATGAAGACAAACAAAACAAAATACACAACAGAGACCAGATACAAAGGCAACACTGGGCATGCTAGACATATGATGAAGACAAACAAAACAAAATACACAACAGAGACCAGATACAGAGGCAACACTGGGCACGACATGTGATGAAGACAAACACAACAAAATACACAACAGAGACCAGATACAAAGGCAACACTGGGCACGACATATGATGAAGACAAACAAAACAAAATACACAACAGAGACCAGATACAAAGGCAACACTGGGCACGACATGTGATGAAGACAAACACAACAAAATACACAACAGAGACGAGACCAGATACAGAGGCAACACTGGGCACGACATGTGATGAAGACAAACAAAACAAAATACACAACAGAGACCAGATACAAAGGCAACACTGGGCACGCTAGACACATGATGAAGACAAACAAAACAAAATACACAACAGAGACGAGACCAGATACAGAGGCAACACTGGGAACGCTAGACATATGATGAAGACAAACAAAACAAAATACACAACAGAGACCAGATACAAAGGCAACACTGGGCACGACATATGATGAAGACAAACAAAACAAAATACACAACAGAGACCAGATACAAAGGCAACACTGGGCATGCTAGACATATGATGAAGACAAACAAAACAAAATACACAACAGAGACCAGATACAGAGGCAACACTGGGCACGACATGTGATGAAGACAAACACAACAAAATACACAACAGAGACCAGATACAAAGGCAACACTGGGCACGACATATGATGAAGACAAACAAAACAAAATACACAACAGAGACCAGATACAAAGGCAACACTGGGCACGACATGTGATGAAGACAAACACAACAAAATACACAACAGAGACGAGACCAGATACAGAGGCAACACTGGGCACGACATGTGATGAAGACAAACAAAACAAAATACACAACAGAGACCAGATACAAAGGCAACACTGGGCACGCTAGACATATGATGAAGACAAACAAAACAAAATACACAACAGAGACGAGACCAGATACAGAGGCAACACTGGGAACGCTAGACATATGATGAAGACAAACAAAACAAAATACACAACAGAGACCAGATACAAAGGCAACACTGGGCACGACATGTGATGAAGACAAACACAACAAAATACACAACAGAGACCAGATACAAAGGCAACACTGGGCACGACATATGATGAAGACAAACAAAACAAAATACACAACAGAGACCAGATACAAAGGCAACACTGGGCACGACATATGATGAAGACAAACACAACAAAATACACAACAGAGACCAGATACAAAGGCAACACTGGGCACGACATATGATGAAGACAAACAAAACAAAATACACAACACAGACCAGATACAAAGGCAACACTGGGCACGACATATGATGAAGACAAACAAAACAAAATACACAACAGAGACCAGATACAAAGGCAACACTGGGCACGACATATGATGAAGACAAACAAAACAAAATACACAACACAGACCAGATACAAAGGCAACACTGGGCACGACATATGATGAAGACAAACAAAACAAAATACACAACAGAGACCAGATACAGAGGCAACACTGGGCACGACATATGATGAAGACAAACAAAACAAAATACACAACAGAGACGAGACCAGATACAAAGGCAACACTGAGCACGACATATGATGAAGACAAACAAAACAAAATACACAACAGAGACCAGATACAAAGGCAACACTGGGCACGACATATGATGAAGACAAACAAAACAAAATACACAATAGAGACCAGATACAAAGGCAACACTGGGCACGCTAGACATATGATGAAGACAAACAAAACAAAATACACAACAGAGACCAGATACAGAGGCAACACTGGGCACGACATGTGATGAAGACAAACACAACAAAATACACAACAGAGACCAGATACAAAGGCAACACTGGGCACGACATATGATGAAGACAAACAAAACAAAATACACAACAGAGACCAGATACAAAGGCAACACTGGGCACGACATGTGATGAAGACAAACACAACAAAATACACAACAGAGACGAGACCAGATACAGAGGCAACACTGGGCACGACATGTGATGAAGACAAACAAAACAAAATACACAACAGAGACCAGATACAAAGGCAACACTGGGCACGCTAGACATATGATGAAGACAAACAAAACAAAATACACAACAGAGACGAGACCAGATACAGAGGCAACACTGGGCACGCTAGACATATGATGAAGACAAACAAAACAAAATACACAACAGAGACCAGATACAAAGGCAACACTGGGCACGACATGTGATGAAGACAAACACAACAAAATACACAACAGAGACCAGATACAAAGGCAACACTGGGCACGACATATGATGAAGACAAACAAAACAAAATACACAACAGAGACCAGATACAAAGGCAACACTGGGCACGACATATGATGAAGACAAACAAAACAAAATACACAACAGAGACCAGATACAAAGGCAACACTGGGCACGACATGTGATGAAGACAAACACAACAAAATACACAACAGAGACGAGACCAGATACAGAGGCAACACTGGGCACGACATGTGATGAAGACAAACAAAACAAAATACACAACAGAGACCAGATACAAAGGCAACACTGGGCACGCTAGACACATGATGAAGACAAACAAAACAAAATACACAACAGAGACGAGACCAGATACAGAGGCAACACTGGGAACGCTAGACATATGATGAAGACAAACAAAACAAAATACACAACAGAGACCAGATACAAAGGCAACACTGGGCACGACATATGATGAAGACAAACAAAACAAAATACACAACAGAGACCAGATACAAAGGCAACACTGGGCATGCTAGACATATGATGAAGACAAACAAAACAAAATACACAACAGAGACCAGATACAGAGGCAACACTGGGCACGACATGTGATGAAGACAAACACAACAAAATACACAACAGAGACCAGATACAAAGGCAACACTGGGCACGACATATGATGAAGACAAACAAAACAAAATACACAACAGAGACCAGATACAAAGGCAACACTGGGCACGACATGTGATGAAGACAAACACAACAAAATACACAACAGAGACGAGACCAGATACAGAGGCAACACTGGGCACGACATGTGATGAAGACAAACAAAACAAAATACACAACAGAGACCAGATACAAAGGCAACACTGGGCACGCTAGACATATGATGAAGACAAACAAAACAAAATACACAACAGAGACGAGACCAGATACAGAGGCAACACTGGGAACGCTAGACATATGATGAAGACAAACAAAACAAAATACACAACAGAGACCAGATACAAAGGCAACACTGGGCACGACATGTGATGAAGACAAACACAACAAAATACACAACAGAGACCAGATACAAAGGCAACACTGGGCACGACATATGATGAAGACAAACAAAACAAAATACACAACAGAGACCAGATACAAAGGCAACACTGGGCACGACATATGATGAAGACAAACACAACAAAATACACAACAGAGACCAGATACAAAGGCAACACTGGGCACGACATATGATGAAGACAAACAAAACAAAATACACAACACAGACCAGATACAAAGGCAACACTGGGCACGACATATGATGAAGACAAACAAAACAAAATACACAACAGAGACCAGATACAAAGGCAACACTGGGCACGACATATGATGAAGACAAACAAAACAAAATACACAACACAGACCAGATACAAAGGCAACACTGGGCACGACATATGATGAAGACAAACAAAACAAAATACACAACAGAGACCAGATACAGAGGCAACACTGGGCACGACATATGATGAAGACAAACAAAACAAAATACACAACAGAGACGAGACCAGATACAAAGGCAACACTGAGCACGACATATGATGAAGACAAACAAAACAAAATACACAACAGAGACCAGATACAAAGGCAACACTGGGCACGACATATGATGAAGACAAACAAAACAAAATACACAATAGAGACCAGATACAAAGGCAACACTGGGCACGCTAGACATATGATGAAGACAAACAAAACAAAATACACAACAGAGACCAGATACAGAGGCAACACTGGGCACGACATGTGATGAAGACAAACACAACAAAATACACAACAGAGACCAGATACAAAGGCAACACTGGGCACGACATATGATGAAGACAAACAAAACAAAATACACAACAGAGACCAGATACAAAGGCAACACTGGGCACGACATGTGATGAAGACAAACACAACAAAATACACAACAGAGACGAGACCAGATACAGAGGCAACACTGGGCACGACATGTGATGAAGACAAACAAAACAAAATACACAACAGAGACCAGATACAAAGGCAACACTGGGCACGCTAGACATATGATGAAGACAAACAAAACAAAATACACAACAGAGACGAGACCAGATACAGAGGCAACACTGGGCACGCTAGACATATGATGAAGACAAACAAAACAAAATACACAACAGAGACCAGATACAAAGGCAACACTGGGCACGACATGTGATGAAGACAAACACAACAAAATACACAACAGAGACCAGATACAAAGGCAACACTGGGCACGACATATGATGAAGACAAACAAAACAAAATACACAACAGAGACCAGATACAAAGGCAACACTGGGCACGACATATGATGAAGACAAACACAACAAAATACACAACAGAGACCAGATACAAAGGCAACACTGGGCACGACATATGATGAAGACAAACAAAACAAAATACACAACACAGACCAGATACAAAGGCAACACTGGGCACGACATATGATGAAGACAAACAAAACAAAATACACAACAGAGACCAGATACAAAGGCAACACTGGGCACGACATATGATGAAGACAAATAAAACAAAATACACAACAGAGACCAGATACAAAGGCAACACTGGGCACGACATATGATGAAGACAAACACAACAAAATACACAACAGAGACCAGATACAAAGGCAACACTGGGCACGACATATGATGAAGACAAACAAAACAAAATACACAACAGAGACCAGATACAGAGGCAACACTGGGCACGACATGTGATGAATACAAACACAACAAAATACACAACAGAGACGAGACCAGATACAAAGGCAACACTGAGCACGACATATGATGAAGACAAACAAAACAAAATACACAACAGAGACCAGATACAAAGGCAACACTGGGCACGACATATGATGAAGACAAACAAAACAAAATACACAACAGAGACCAGATACAAAGGCAACACTGGGCACGACATATGATGAAGACAAACAAAACAAAATACACAACAGAGACCAGATACAAAGGCAACACTGGGCACGCTAGACATATGATGAAGACAAACAAAACAAAATACACAACAGAGACGAGACCAGATACAAAGGCAACACTGGCCACGACATGTGATGAAGACAAACACAACAAAATACACAACAGAGACGAGACCAGATACAGAGGCAACACTGGGCACGACATATGATGAAGACAAACAAAACAAAATACACAACAGAGACCAGATACAGAGGCAACACTGGGCACGCTAGACATATGATGAAGACAAACACAACAGAGACGAGACCAGATACAGAGGCAACACTGGGCACGTAAGACATATGATGAAGACAAACAAAACAAAAAACACAACAGAGACGAGACCAGATACAGAGGCAACACTGGGTACGCTAGACATATGATGAAGACAAACAGAACAGGGACGAGACCAGATACAGAGGCAACACTGGGAACGTAAGACATATGATGAAGACAAACAAAACACAAAACACAACAGAGACGAGACCAGATACAGAGGCAACACTGGGCACGCAAGACATATGATGAAGATATTGTTTTCTTTTTCATTTTATTACATGTGATCTGACTGATTCTTAATTAAGGTCACGTGGGCATTTGTTTAGACCTCTCTTGTCTCTTTTTTTTTATATAATAAACGTTAGAGAAAACCGAAGGTGTCAAAAATGAACAACCCAGATACTACGGCAACACTGGGCACGTAAGACATATGATAAAGACAGACAAAACAAAATACACAACAGAGACCAGATACAAAGGCAACACTGGATAGCAAGACATATGATGAAGACAAACAAAACAAAATACACAACAGAGAAAACTATAAATATGAGCAACACGAATCCACGTGAAAAAACGGGGGTCAACCCAGGTGCTCTCGAAGTGTAGGTAGTTCATACTTCTTATAAGTAACCCGCCATGTTACTCGTACTATTAGGTCGTGTTTGGACACCACTATACGTATCAACAGAAGTATATAAAAAAAGGAACGAAGAACAATATTAAGGATAATACATGTACAAAAAAGGGGTTCGAACATTTTCCTTGAAAAGGAAACATCTCTCTCCTGTTTGGTATTGTGATAGCACAGCTATCGTTTTTACTCTACAGTAGTAATATATACCATAATGATATCAAAAAGTGCATCACTGTAAGAAAAATAATGAATCCAATATAAAAATGAATCAAAAGCATTTTAAAATGAATAGCTTGTCCACATTAGTGTTAATCACAACAAAAAAGATGGTTGTTTTGGAATTAAATCAGAACTGACGCTATCAATTTGTTCCTGAAGACAAATAAATCAGAAGAATCATGACACTCATTATGATCGTTACCTACTAGTATTAGTTAACATATCAAATATTAATGTTGTTTGTCATATTCCAAATATAATACAGTAGTTTTCTTTAAATCTTTGATCACTGGTTAATATATTTACGTTACTTACACCAAAGGAAGAAACCAATCATAGAAAAGGGGTCATATTTTTATTTATGTAAATAATGTCATTTTCATGAGATAAAAACAGTGTTGATTGTTGTTTCCAATTTTAAATCTGCCGCAAGACACTGACAAACTGAAACAGTTTATCGAGTAGGTGGGAATCTGCCGCAAGTCACCGACAAGCTATCAACACGTTTAACAGGTATACTTACCACAAGTCACTGACAAACTATCAGGAAGTTTAACAGGTACACAGGTACACCTTGATAGGTGGGAATCTGCCGCAAGTTACTCACAAACTATAAAGTTTATCAGGTACACCTACACATAGGTGTATATCTACCGCAAGCCACTGACAAACTATCAGAGAGTTTATCGGGTACACCTAGACATAGGTGGGAATCTGCCGCAAGTCACTGATAAACTATAATAAATTTTATCAGGTACAACTACGCATAGAAAATCTATCGAGTACACCTAGATATGTGAGAATCTGTCGCTAGTCAACTACCATGACGATTGTGTCCACGACGGTCGCTGGGGTCCATTCTGGGTATTACAAAAATATGATTATAAATTATTACCGGAAATATAAGTCATAAGCTTTTCTCATTCCTTAAATACCAACAATCATACTTCACATGTGTGTCTTGAGAAACTGGATCAATAAACAAATTAAACTCTCAAAATAAACACTAAGTGTATTCTTTATCAATGATAATGTCATATATATGTA
Source organism: Bathymodiolus brooksi (assembly GCA_963680875.1). Classification (NCBI taxonomy): domain Eukaryota; kingdom Metazoa; phylum Mollusca; class Bivalvia; order Mytilida; family Modiolidae; genus Bathymodiolus; species Bathymodiolus brooksi. The sequence continues at coordinate 136,444,960 of OY804576.1, read as the reverse complement.
ATAACAATTGATATAAATACCACTATATCAAGTACTTATTGCAATAACACATATATTTGAAGTGCATATAGTTCTAAATTATTACTAATATACGTATATACTGTTACATAATGTGTGTGTACTAGAGCTGTTGTCATTGTTACTTAAGAACAATCATATTTTTATTATCTGTATTTTAATGATTATTGTCCATTTAACATGCTGATATCTATTCGTAATGTTGCATGATGTAACAATCAAGATGTTCTCACGTTTTAAGGAGTTCCGTTGTATTGTATCTATAACGTGTTTAGCTAACTGTTCCGTTGCATTGCATCTATAACATGTGTAGCTAACCTTTCTGTTGTATTGTATCTATAACATGTGTAGCTAACTGTTCCGTTGTATTGTATCTATAACGTGTGTAGCTAACTGTTCCGTTGTATTGTATCTATAACGTGTGTAGCTAACTTTTCTGTTGTATTGTATCTATAACGTGTGTAGCTAACTTTTCCGTTGTATTGTATCTATAACGTGTGTAGCTAACTTTTCTGTTGTATTGTATCTATAACGTGTGTAGCTAACTTTTCCGTTGTATTGTATCTATAACGTGTGTAGCTAACTGTTCCGTTGTATTGTATCTATAACGTGTGTAGCTAATTTTTCCGTTGTATTGTATCTATAACGTGTGTAGCTAACTTTTCCGTTGTATTGTATCTATAACGTGTGTAGCTAACTGTTCCGTTGTATTGCATCTATAACGTGTGTAGCTAACTTTTCCGTTGTATTGTATCTATAACGTGTGTAGCTAACTTTTCTGTTGTATTGTATCTATAACGTGTGTAGCTAACTTTTCCGTTGTATTGTATCTATAACGTGTGTAGCTAACTTTTCTGTTGTATTGTATCTATAACGTGTGTAGCTAACTGTTCCGTTGTATTGTATCTTTTTTTTTTTTTTTTTATAACGTGTGTAGCTAACTTTTCCGTTGTATTGTATCTATAACGTGTGTAGCTAACTGTTCCGTTGTATTGCATCTATAACGTGTGTAGCTAACTTTTCCGTTGTATTGTATCTATAACATGTGTAGCTAACTGTTCCGTTGTATTGTATCTATAACGTGTGTAGCTACCTGTTCCGTTGTATTGTATCTATAACATGTGTAGCTAACTGTTCCGTTGTATTGTATCTATAACGTATGTAGCTAACTTTTCCGTTGTATTGTATCTATAACGTGTGTAGCTAACTTTCCGTTGTATTGTATCTATAACGTGTGTAGCTAACTGTTCCGTTGTATTGCATCTATAACGTGTGTAGCTAACTTTTCCGTTGTATTGTATCTATAACGTGTGTAGCTAACTGTTCCGTTGTATTGTATCTATAACATGTGTAGCTAACTGTTCCGTTGTATTGTATCTATAACGTGTGTAGCTAACTGTTCCGTTGTATTGTATCTATAACGTGTGTAGCTACCTGATCCGTTGTATTGTATCTATAACATGTGTAGCTAACTGTTCCGTTGTATTGTATCTATAATGTATGTAGCTAACTTTTCTGTTGTATTGTATCTATAACGTGTGTAGCTAACCGTTCCGTTGTATTGTATCTATAACGTGTGTAGCTAACTTTTCTGTTGTATTGTATCTATAACGTGTGTAGCTAACTGTTCCGTTGTATTGTATCTATAACGTGTGTAGCTACTCATGTTTTAAGGAGTTCCGTTGTATTGTATCTATAACGTGTGTAGCTAACTGTTCCGTTGTATTGTATCTATAACGTATGTAGCTAACTTTTCTGTTGTACTGTATCTATAACGTATGTAGCTAACTTTTCTGTTGTATTGTATCTATAACATGTGTAGCTACCTGTTCCGTTGTATTGTATCTATAACGTGTGTAGCTAACTGTTCCGTTGTATTGTATCTATAACGTGTGTAGCTACTCATGTTTTAAGGAGTTCCGTTGTATTCTATCTATAACGTGTGTAGCTACTGTTGTATTGTATCTATAACATGTGTAGCTACCTGTTCCGTTGTATTGTATCTATAACGTGTGTAGCTACTCATGTTTTAAGGAGTTCCGTTGTATTGTATCTATAACGTGTGTAGCTAACTTTTCTGTTGTATTGTATCTATAACATGTGTAGCTACCTGTTCCGTTGTATTGTATCTATAACGTGTGTAGCTACCTGTTCCGTTGTATTGTATCTATAACGTGTGTAGCTAACTGTTCCGTTGTATTGTATCTATAACGTGTGTAGCTAACTGTTCCGTTGTATTGTATCTATAACGTGTGTAGCTAACTGTTCCGTTGTATTGTATCTATAACGTGTGTAGCTACTCATGTTTTAAGGAGTTCCGTTGTATTGTATCTATAACGTGTGTAGCTAACTTTTCTGTTGTATTGTATCTATAACGTGTGTAGCTAACTGTTCCGTTGTATTGTATCTATAACGTGTGTAGCTAACTTTTCTGTTGTATTGTATCTATAACGTGTGTAGCTAACTGTTCCGTTGTATTGTATCTATAACGTGTGTAGCTAACATTTCCGTTGTATTGTATCTATAACGTGTGTAGCTAACTTTTCTGTTGTATTTTATCTATAACGTGTGTAGCTAACTTTTCTGTTTTATTGTATCTATAACGTGTGTAGCTAACTGTTCCGTTGTATTGTATCTATAACGTGTGTAGCTAACTGTTCCGTTGTATTGTATCTATAACGTGTGTAGCTAACTGTTCCGTTGTATTGTATCTATAACGTGTGTAGCTAACTGTTCCGTTGTATTGTATCTATAACGTGTGTAGCTAACTGTTCCGTTGTATTGTATCTATAACGTGTGTAGCTACTCATGTTTTAAGGAGTTCCGTTGTATTGTATCTATAACATGTGTAGCTAACTGTTCCGTTGTATTGTATCTATAACGTGTGTAGCTAACTGTTCCGTTGTATTGTATCTATAACGTGTGTAGCTAACTGTTCCGTTGTATTGTATCTATAACATGTGTAGCTAACTGTTCCGTTGTATTGTATCTATAACGTGTGTAGCTAACAATTCTCCTTAAATGTGTCGCCTTGTTCTCCCAGTAAAAGGGAGTTAATGTGTTTTTAAATATTTTTCTGATAAATTTACATATGTTTTCCCTATCAACGTGCACTTTTCTGTTTTCGTCAATCAAGAGTATAATGTGCTGCTTAATTACCTTTCAAAAAGAATACCAATTTAATTAAAACATACGTGATACATTTGATTCTTTTATTTAAAAACTACATGTATCTCAACCCCTATTTAGTCTGAAGCTCTGTTCGTACGTGATTACCTTGTGTTATTTTTAATACATTTTCTGAATATTTCTGCACTTATTTGAAGTGAACAAAGATTGTTGCAAATACGCAGAGCAAAATTTCCGTTACTGTTATTTTGGATATATCAATATTACAATCGTTAGTAGCATATTAAATATTTGTTTCAACAATTTTGTGATCTTTCTTGATCAAATACATGTTGTTCGTTGTAGACAATTTGATATTTGTAAAGCAAAAAAACAAAGGATATATTTATTGAAACGAGATATTATAGATAAATACATTGCTATGTGCAACCAAATTAAACTTTGAGTATTCTTGAGACTGGTCTTGCATCTTCCTATCCCACATTTAATGGATTACGTCAGATAGACAATTGACGTCTCTTGTCTTTAAGGAAAGGGTACAAGCAGTTCATTTACAGTACATGTATAACATTTAATAAATTAGCTGCATATAATATATGGTGAAATGTAAGTGCAATGCATGGAGGTACAGCTGGGGGTCAGTCCTCTGCCATTTTTACAAATGGTCATCATTATTACTATTCACAAGACTTAAATGTATTTGTGTGTTAGGGGTATGTAATTTGCATATGTCTACGATTTTGTAACTGTTTCGACAATAGTCAACACGAACCCCATGAAAAAATAGGAGTGAATGCAGATGTTCCGGAAGAGTAAGCAGTTCCTGCTTCACATGTTGCACCCACTGTGTTTCTAAAGGTAATGACCAAATTTTAGTAAGAATAGTTTGAAGATACCAAAGGGGTAATCAGAATGGCCAAAAGAAAAAGGACGAACAACGATCGACACATAAAACTAACTGTCGAAAATGATCCAATAGGTATGGAAAGACATTACGACAATGAAAACGGACCCTGCGTCATTCGTGAGACAAACAATGTGTCGCAACCAATAAAATCATGATGGCGACAACAAATCTTCCTATGTGAAGAGTTCAATTAAACTGTCATGAGCTCCAATTTCAGCTGGTCAGCAGCAATGCATTATCCAGATAGGATACATCGACCCCGGAATATCGTGTTATTTGCGATATATAAATCCCATATGCAGATGATGCAGGAATTTTTATACACAAAAATGGGAAGATTACTATAGGAAAGTTGATATATCGTTTGTTTTACAATTTGGATGTCAATCGGTCCTCATCTTCAATTTCTATGCATGAAGACAATTTTCAGAGTGTATGTGATATTGGTTGTATCTATGTATGATTTTGAATGGTGCTTCAAACATTTTGTGCTCTGTTATTGTCGTACATTCTATGTCTATGTTTGTTGTGTTATTATTTTGATTATTGCTGTTGTATTTGACGTTATTTCAAATTTCCATTATCTTGCATCCCACGGTCCAGCTGTAAATAATGGATAAAATATAGAAAGACTATCACTTCTAAATTGTGTATTACTTATTCTTATAAACAAATTACATAAGCAAAATATTGATTGATTGATTGATTGTTGCTTAACGTCCAGCGAGCAATATTTCAGCTATATTCAGGACGATTACAAGTTCAACAATATATAAAAAGCTATATAGAGATCAAGGGAGGGATGGATCAACGACTTTTACTGCCACTGCAAAAGTATAAAGAGTTGGGACAAACAGTTTTTACATTTGTAGCGGTTACAATGTGCATACTCTTTTTCTAAATCTACAAAAGAGATCTTTTTATGGCCATCTATAAAAACGTCACCCATAATGGTCCACAGCAGGCTTTCCGTATTTAATCTGACAAGTCCTTTATCGAGAGGGAACCCATATTCGCCACCTGAGGACGCGCTGATGAACTCTGTGGGTTTGATCCCTGGAAATCCTCACCAGTACCCGGCGTATGCAAACGAAAACTATCTGTTTTCACAACAATGTTTATTGACATGTAGTATTGTTTATTTACACATATGTAATTTAAATGGTAATTATATTTACAGGTCCAATTTCATGATATACAAATAACAACTGAAAATACCATAGTAATATTTATACAAAACAAAACAAATGCGAGCACATACTGAGAAAACAAATATACAATATTTTATTTTGGTGCATTATGCAACAGCAACAAAAATTGTCCTGAAATGACAATTGTATTAAATCGAAGAGTATAAATATATGACTGAAAAAATGTTAAATTAATCCCTTCATTTCTTATAGTGGATCTTTCAATAACATTAAAATAGTCGGGCCATTATTTAAATACTCCCGCTCTCTTCTATTTCTTACGAATAACAGTTACTTCCCCTTAATCGTGATACATATTTTAATTTTTTTTAAAGAAATGTACGAGATTCATCCTATAATAATTAAGACATTAATTTGAGGTATTCATCGACATACATTTAAATGTAGTGTTTTGGTACATTTTTTACATTTAACATAACAACACCAATAGTATTTGCACTCGCATCGTTCTACAACCTCTTTTGTGAAACTTTTATATCCTCGTCCACAACACAAAATATCACAACCTCCCCATCCTTCACTGTATTTAGTGCAGTACCTAAATTATAGAACACAGATATTATATTACACGCATTTATTATTTTCAGTAAGTATTACAAATTGTGCTATGTGGACGACTGTACAACTAACTGTTAAAAAATAAAAGTACAATAACTTACTAGATTAACACGACTGGTGTCACTACTGGAGCTGGAACTGCTTACCCTTCCGGAACACCTAAGTGCATCCCCGGTTTTTAGTGGGGTTCGTGTTACTCGATCTTTAGTTTTATGTGTATGTTTTGTAGATCGTTGATTGTCATTTTGTACTTTTTCTTTTGGCCATTGTGTTGTCTGTTCTTCTTCGATTTACGCATTCCGATTATCCTTTTGGTATCTTCAAACTCTTCTTACTAGACATAACGTCCCGAAATAGTGATACAATAATTTTCAAATTGACTAGTTTAACCCTGCCACATTTTACTGAAGTGCCCTTTCCAAGCCAGGAAATTGAGCTGTGTATATGTGTGTTAGGGATCTTCCATCTTTCTACTATTTTTCGATTGAATTCTGGAACTTTTTATTTAGTTTTTCATTTTATTCACTGAAGATGAAAACTCCCAAATTTCCCCAACTTACTGTAATTATTCTGACCATAGCTGGAATCAGTGAACATTATGATAACAATTCTTAAATGATCACGCACATTTGAGAACAAACTGATCGTAAATTTACTAATAAATGAAATTACGAGTGAAATAAAAAAAAATAAAAAATACAGTTACTTCGAGTAACGCGATAGAGTAAATAGCTTCATATGTACATGTAGTTTGAATATATTACACGACGGGTTCCACGTTTGGATCATGACTTGCTTATCCTTCTGGAGTATCTGAGTTCACCCTGGTTGAGCGTGTTGCTCAATCCTTGGTTTTCCGTGTAGTGTTTTGTAGATCATTGTCATTTTGGCCATTGTATTGTGTGCCCTTTTGGCCATTGTATTGTGTGCCCTTTTGGCCCTTGTATTGTGTGCCCTTTTGGCCATTGTATTGTGTGCCCTTTTGGCCATTGTATTGTGTGCCCTTTTTCGATTTACGGCTTTTGATTACTCTGGTATCTTCAAACATTTCTTACGATGATAGATCAATTTGAGATATCCATTTACTGTAATTTATGCATCTATAAATTATACAGATATTAATTTATATCTCCGGTATGGGTTAATTACCATGTGTGACTTTAAATCATTCGATGTTCATATAAATTTGTAAAAAATATAATATATTTGATCTTGTTTGTAAGAGAAAATATAATAAATACATTCAGATTTATGTGTTTTTGAGGTGAATAATAAGATAAATATCACAAGCTGATTTGCAATAGAATAGAGTATGCTGTTAGTATTATGTTTTATAAACACGATAGGATATGTATGTTGGTGAACAGAAAAGGACATCGATCCGAAACCCACGTCAAATAAACAAAATCTCGCCTTATAGTGATATTGTTTATCTAAGAAGCACCACGAGGTAAATCTTCGATCATGAACATATAATCTTGCATGCATATTAAAGCTCTCGTTTTATGTGTGGTTCGTATTGCTCAATCTTTAGTTTTCTGTGTAGTTTTGTAGATATTTGTTTGTGCCCTTGTACTTTTAATTTTGGCCATGGTAGTGTCTGTTCTTCCATTAAAGCTTTCTGATTGTCCCTTTGGTATCTTAAGTTGAGTTAAGAGTGTGGCTGATTTTGTCGAAACATCAATGCTTATCTTTCTTTTTTGTAAATGTGTATTTACATTAAGATATAAGTCTTATACAGAAATGGGATCAACTTACCTTTCTTCTGTGCCCAGTGATCCTGTTTTGGGGTCACGGCTACAATAATCCGGTGATTTTGTATAATATATCAACGAATCACTTGTGACAGTTTTTCTGTTTGGATTTATAGATACAAATACTTTCTTAGAATTCCTTCTTTTTCGCTTAACTTCCACTGCAGAAATATATTTAGATTTTAACAAATTGCCAATAATACCAAAGTTCGGCATCGATCGCCAACATGTCTTTATAGAACAAGAACCCGATACTCCATGGCATTTGCAGGCAACAGTTAGACTATCTGCAACAATCTGGAATCGAAATACATAATATTACTTACTAGTAAACCATTTTGAAAATTTGTTAGATTTATGTCATTGTATTGTATATATATTTGATCGTGGAAATACACCGAGTCCATCGGTAGAATAATGCGTTTGGACATTTGGGGCAAATAAAATGCATATATGTATCAAAACATTAATAAAAATAGATTGATTTTGTTGACCTTAAGACAATGTTTATCACCATTGAGCCCATAAAACTAGTATAACCCGGTCAAGTTTATATTGAAGTGCCTGTATCAAGCCAACAGAGTGTATTTGTGTTTTAAGGTATAAAAACGTAGATATCAAATTTAGTGCGCACGACGCGTTTCTAGAATAACCTTCATCAGGTACGCTCAATATCAAAAGCCAAATAAAGTAAAGTTTTGGGAGCAATAAAACCAAAGGGCCTACAGGGGACAGCCAACATCGGCTAAGGTCTCCTATGTCAGTTTCTATTATTTTCTTATTGAATTTTGAAAATATTCTGATTGTGTGGTATTTCTTGTTTTATTAAATGCGTGGAATGTTATTGAGATGTATTCTGCAATATTCGTGCAAAATTTATTTCCGTTTGTTCAGTAAAAATACAACATTTTTGCTCATTTTTCTTTTATTATAATATTCATTAAATTTCTTTAATGATTAGAGATCTAAATATCAACATATAAAGAAATAACGAATGACGTATTTCTTAGTTGACGTCATTCTAATGTGTTCATCAATGGCTTAATATTCCAATATTTAAAAAAAATGTATTTTAGTATAAAAAGTTGATAACCATGTTTTTTATGAACAACGTTCGATGTTCATCCATATTGATATAACCTTTAAATTTGTTGTCATTCGTTTACAATACGATTAAACTGTGAACATATGTATTATGTATGTATTATTAGACACCATACTTATCTATTTTATAACGCAATTTGTAGTACCTTGTCTGCAACTTTTGATAATAAATGTTTTTTTCTCAATGTTGTCTTTCTCTCTCGCACGTAATAATGAAATTGATGAGAACAATCTGCTTTCTCATAGCTTTACTGTAGGTATCAAACGATTCGTATATTTGTATATTCTCAATTCAAAGAGGGGAATTTTGTCATTATAAATACAGAATTAGACATTCAGGGAGAGCTAGAAAGATAATGTAATAAATAATGTCAACAAAGACAGGTATATTACTTATTTGTAGGTGAGAAGCGTCAGAACCAAAATCAACAATTTGTATTATGTAGCAGTATTTTATTAGGAAGAGATGAAGGCGTATTTTATTCCAAGGATAAATAATGTTTTGAACTTTGTAAAAAATAATAGATGACAATCTAACATATATCTGGTATGCGCCTCAACTTTGTAGGTAATATGATTTATAAATAATTAATTTGGAAACGAAGGCATACCACAAAGCAATGGGTCCATATAAAAATAAGACTCGTATTATTGCATAAAATTATACATTGTAGCAATATCATTTTTTCATGCAATTATTCAGTACCGGTTATTCCACTGAAATGAGAATACATGTTGGTAGACTTTTTTTCTTTTATAAAGATGCAGTTCAACAATATGATTTTATTTTAACTTGTATAAACTCTCTCCATTGCATGACATAAAAGCTAGATTGAATTTTCAATAGTATAGGTATCTCTGACAAAACACACGTGACTGGTCTTTCACACATACACGGATATTTATTAAAACGTCATACTATTCTTATTTAATAATAAGAGAGCTGAATGTAAATAAACATGCCAAATGTACAGAATCCACATGAAACTTGGCGGGTGTGTGCATTTTAAAAACTATTATCTTTTCCATGCATTTTGCGAGGTCTTCAATAATAAGGTAAATGTCTGTTCCGACAGTGTCGTATTTTATCAATACGAGATGGTCCCTCTGCTACGCTGCAGATGAGTAGTATTATTGGCTTCTACAAGTAACTAATAAGCCCCATGTCTCTGTGTAGATGTGGAATTGTTAGAACTATCATCAAAATGATTTGTAATAATATTGCAATTTTTACAATTAATACTGCAAATTGTAAACAACATACATGGTTCTCATCAAGTTATTTGTAAGACCAGTTGACAATGTAAATAATGAAATGTGGATTTTCTAAAAGCAAAACAACCGTGATATCTGCAAGGTGATTACTGAAAACGTTCCAGTAAGCAATAGCTTGTTAGCAACAAAATCCTCAAATACTATATAAATAAATAGGAGCATAAATACATGTACACAGAAAAGATGCCTTCAAAAATCAAATTATTGTTTTTGGAGAATTTTGTTTTTTAAATGGTGTTATTTACTAATTTTCATTCGTGACAGAATGAAAGGAACATACCTTTGCACCTGCGCCATTATTGTGACGATTCATGTCCGCCTTTTTTGAAACTTTGGGTTTGCCTTTCCGCGTTAAAGAGGCCTCTGTAAACCCTTGAGTCAAATATAAACCAAACCTAACATTGTCACTACACCCTCCCCACTTGTGTTCACCAGCAGGGGGTTTGTTCGGAAGGGTTCCACAGCTACATTTAGCGGTGACACCCAAACTACACGCACGTGCAATGGAATGTACTAATGAAGCAGATGTTATTCCGTACACATAACTCTGTTCTCGTGTACCTGCAAAATATAAGTTGAAATTATAAGATATATATATATAAATATAATTGTACAGAAAAATACTTCTGACCCGCAGAAGTTGGAAAATAAATATGTTGAGGTTTTGGCATATTTTAACCTGTTACAATTTATAATTTTTGAAAGGTTGAATATTCCTTTGAAATTGAAATAATCTATGTTTATATTAATATAAACATTATTTAACGGTATGTCATTTATGAATCTATCGAAAATAATACATTAAAAATAGTTTGCCTATTAAATCGTGTTAGTCTCCCTTTCCCAAAGTAGCAACATTTATCTATCTAACGCTACTTTCATTTCCCTAAGAGGGGAGGTCTGGGTCCATAAAACTGGTTTAACCCAAATATTTGTTTCTTAAAGTACCTGTAACAAGCCAGGAAAGTGAGCGGTCACGTATTTGTGTGTTAGCTGTATACATTTTGCCTCTTTCTACGATTTTTTGTCATAGATTTTGGAACTATTCCGTGTTTTTCATGTTATTTATTCAAACATATTTCAGTTGTATTATGGCGGAGAATTTACTTGGTGAATGACGCCGGACTATCCACAAAGAAATCTGTCGATTTTACGTAAGACACAGACAAACTATCACTTCAAGATGCACTTAATGTACATTGCCACAAAGGGGGTTCAACGTATAAACATTACTGATGGCAGGAACATTTTGTATATATATATATCCAATTACGATATGATTACGACATCACAGTCCGCTTTTAATGGTTTTGCTTTGACTCTTAAGAGGTTGTAAACGATTCTGTTCATTTGTTGTCGACCAGAATATTACAACATTTACAACATAGTTTGATGGTATCAACATAAATAAATACTCATAACAAACAAAGACACATTCAGGACATAATGACGATAATAATATTAATACATAATGTTTTCAACTCCTTTTATATCATATGTTGATTTTATGTGACGATTCTACCACCAATTTGATGGAGCATGATAATCAAAACACTTGGTAAAAAGTCATCATTTAAAATAAACGTTAGAGAATACCGAAGGGCCAATCAAAAATGAAAAATCCAGAGAAACTGGTAACATATGGAACACAAGACGAAGGGCCAATCAAAAATGAAATATCCAGATAAACTGGTAACATATGGAACACAAGACGAAGAGCCAATCAAAAATGAAATATCCAGATAAACTGGTAACATATGGAACACAAGACGAAGGGCCAATCAAAAATGAAATATCCAGATAAACTGGTAACATATGGAACACAAGACGAAGGGCCAATCAAAAATGAAATATCCAGATAAACTGGTAACATATGGAACACAAGACGAAAACAAACAAAACAAAAACACAACAATATGTGTTGGACACCACTATACGCAAACAAACACAAATAACGTAAATAAGACATAAGCCCTCCTACAAACAGCTGGAGGTAAAGACGAACAGAACATCGTTTTTAAGTTGGGCTTTGTTAGAATGTCAAGTTACATAGTATTTATATTTTTATTAGATTCTCAATTCATAACATGCGTAATAAAATGTACAGATTGATATTCTTCAATTGACAAGAGATTTTCATTGTTATGTTGGAGTTATACAAGGAATCCAATTGTTCACTTGAACATTTATAAACAGGAGAATTACTAAACTCCACACGTTTTTATTATTGATATTGTTCGAGTTCAGGGAGGTCTGAAATGTGGTTTTTATACTTCTACGTTTTATTTTTATGTATTCTAGTTTGTGATATCATTTAGCATGGTAATAAAATAAATACTTTACTCCTGGCGACTTTAATTTGGCGACATAAGATTTTACGATGTACAGCTATTCACAAACACAGCCTTGATTAGATGTAATGATATAAAACACTTGGTTGGATTTATTTCTGTATTTTGGAGAGGAAAGGAGACAAGACACCCATTAATACGGTGTGAATCTAATATCTACCAAATTTACGAACTGTCAAAACTATTTAAATTGTATGCACTTTCTAAATCACAAATTTAATACCTTCGTCTTTTGAAAAGAACACCCCTTTAAAGAAACATCTTTTGAAATTATAATTAAAAATTTGATATCTTAGTTCACACATACCAAACATACGTGTTGGTTTCTGCAATGACCTCACATTGTACTTATTGTGTTTCTGTTATAAATCGTAGGTGTTAGAGAACACTGATATTACATGTTTTAATAAAAGAACAAAACTGAAGTAGATCTTTATCCAACATGATAACAAAATGTATATTTTAAAGATTGATTTATTGTCGTTGAACATCAAGTAAGCAGTATTTCAGCTATAAGTATGACGAAAACATTTCACTGATGATAAATCATCATCTAAGTAAAACGATGATTCTGGGATGAACTTACGGACGGATATTTTGATTGAGAGATGGATAGGGTCGGGAAATTAACCTCGGGATAAATCTTATCCATTTTTTTAAATTAAGAATTACAAAATTGACATATTAAATATCTTACAGCAGTAAATTTCTTTGGTACATAATATATTTAATCGTATTGTATAATAATAGTTCTTTAAAAGAAATTATTATTCAAATGACAGATAGTTAACACGACCATCGGAAGACATAATAGGGAAACAATTGTCAATGCCATCTTTCGTCATCTGACCATGTCAAATCAGAAAATATAAAGATATGAAATATAAAAGATAATATGAACTGTTGACAAACAGAACAACATCATTATGATGGTGTATAAATATACAATTTCAAAATCTGTAAAAAAAAAAGAAGAAAAAAAAAGTCGTTTATTTATTTTAATGAACGTTGTGTGGTTTTTCTTCATTTATCACTTGAATATGATCTTAAAGTTTAATATTTTAATAAAATTATTTTTTCCCTTCGTAGTGTAGAGATTATTATCTAATTTTAAGCGATATAGGATGTAAATCATTAAATTAAAGGGTCACACCGGTAGTTTTCTGATTTACACAGCTAAATATCATAATCAAAATAATTCCTTACAATTCTACCGATAATATCAGCTTGTGACAGTTTTGCAAATTTGTGCAAATGTGTCTCACAATAGCAGTCTCAATTAGTTTTTTTCTTCTTTTTTTTTAATTTATTTTTCAGACTCCAAAAATATATCTATTACAGTCAAACCTGTCTATATAACAAACCTGTCTATATAACAAACCTGTCTATATAACAAACCTGTCTATATAACAAACCCGTCTATATAACAAATCAGTCTATATAACAAACCTGTCTATATAACAAATCAGTCTATATAACAAATCAGTCTATAAAAGGTAGTCGAATGTTGTCCATTAATGAATGGTTCATATAATTTAAACCTGTATGTAAGAGGTCAACTACTCATAAAGGTCATATTTTCTGGTTCCCTCAAGTGCCCTTTATATAAACGTTTGATTCCACATGTAAATACATTGGTGAATAATAATAAAAAAGTCATTTTGTATTTAAGCAGTCAGTAAATATCAAGTTTCAATCATATCAGATAGAGAACCATTAAAATATACAGTAGTGACACACCATTACTGTATTTCAGACATCGCTGGTAGTTAAGATGTATTGAAAGTTTCCTTTGCAATAAATTATAAGGAATCTAGTATTTTTTGCCTGTTTACGAATAATTTACACCCTGGCAGACATCAGAAAGTCTATTTAGGAATTTTTGTCAGATTAAAGTTTTTAAATTGTTATGAGCCAGGAGGATAAAGACATGAAATATATAGACAGTTTCTGTGAATGTGTGGGAAAATGATGGGTGATTTTCTGATAATATATATTTAGAAAAAAAAAAAACAAGGCATCTATTCTTCAATGAAAAGTAACCAAGTTATATAAAAGTGGGAACGTTTTTGGAAATTCGATTAAGCCATACTATTCCGGAATCATGTATAAACCGGAATAACGTAAACACTGAAATTATGTAAAAAGGAATCGTATATAAACCAGAATTATGTATTAAGTCGAATCATGTACAAACCAGAATCAGGTATACAATAGATTCATGTATAAACTGAACATCACATTTGTCCCAATGTCTCAAATCGTTGCCAATTTAAACCCCAAAATTCTACTCTAAACAAAATTGGAAGGGTTTGCTACTCACCTCGAGAAAGATCACGTGATAGTTTTGGTACTTTGAGCAATGAGGAACAATTCCATCGTCTATCACCAAACTGTTCTTGACATGTAGTAATAGCCAGATGTGCAGCATGTGCTACCGTCCTCATTAAATCTAAATTGGCTCTACAAAGTTTCACTTGTTTTTTAACAAGTCCTATTGATTTTGAACAGTTTTGATATGTATTCCACTCTGAATATCTTTTTTCATGCATTGCTCTGAAACGACATAATGCACAAATTATTGAAAACAATGTCAATAAAATAATAATGTACAAACTACAGAGTACTTCCAGTGTGGATTTCATTAAAAATTTACTTGCTTTCTTCATGATATAGCTGAAAATTGCTGAGTTGGCGTTAAACAACAATCACTCACTCATTCACTCCAGTGTGGATGAATAACAAAATCAGCAAAAGAATAGAGTTTTCTTTAATTAATCGTTTTTGGATATCATACAATCATTATCAATGTCTAACATGACAAATAAGAATGGTATAGTTTATTATTGATATTTTATATTCCAAACCAGTGCTGGGGCATATGTGTCCTCACTGCTAGTTCTTCGTTTACTCGTACTTGACAAAAAAAATACATTGCTGTTTTTAAATTCTTTTTTAATTTGTTTTGACAGTTGCATAACTTTTGGTAACAGTAAGCGCTTTAAGTTCCCTGAGTGACAACCCTAATCAACATTTCGATACAAGATCTCGGTAATGACGAAACCACGCGAGATAACAATCGCCATGTCTAACCTTTCTGTCAAGCACATCTACACTTGTATGAGATGTGTACGAGACTTCACAGTAGTGACAATTTGTTGGCAGCAGAACAATATATGTAATGAGATTGTCGTGGTAAAATACTATCTTAAGTTTACTCGTCTCTGTACGTTATTTAATTCATTTCTTGTGACTTTTATTACTCAGTATTGTATCCTCTGCCAAATGGTTCGAATTCAAATGATCTCAAATCTCGTATTAATATAAATAGTAACATACCACACAATACCAGAAAAGAAAAAGAAAATAAAGGTTTTGATTTTCGTTAATAATTTATGTTGTATTTGTGGCAATGCATTCATGTAAATGACGTTAGTAATCATGACGTCATGTGTTGATGCTAATTGCATATTTTGTTAGAGAAATAACATTGCATTCATACAGAATGAGAGAGAGAGGCACAAACAAAATGTATTCCTCATTGTAATGTGTAAATGTATATTTCGGTTAAAATCACAGTTTTTCTAAATAGTATTCCAAAGACAATTTTTTTTCGATTTTGATAAAAAAAAAAATATCATCACAAGCATAATTAAACGTAGTTTTACCCCTAAACACAGCAAAATTTCACACTCATTTTGGGGTATGAAATGTAGAACAGAAATTTATAAAAGCACCATTGATTTGTTTCTAAGTGTAAAGTCATTCTTGTAAATACATCGAGGTGTGTGGTATTCTGGTTTAATTATAATTTATCAATAAGTACATGGTATGTACTGAATGGACATTTCAAAAACCGCCAGAATGATGTGAAACCAAATAAATAAACAACATATTAAAATATAAAGTTTACATGTATGTGTATGAGTCTTAAAAGGGCGAGGTTCACCTAGCCCTTCTTCCGTTTTGAGCCGAATGCACATATATTTTAAGACACTGCATTAACATTGTTTTTATCCTGCAGAAAAATCAACTGAATCCATTGACGTTTATATTTTGAATTAAATAATAAAATTATATAATTATTCCTTAATTGCCCCTCTTGATATTTTCAACTAGGTTCCCAAAGCTCAACATGTGACAGGGGTACCAGAAAAAGCTATTATTTCGGCCAGTGACAATATATTGCAAAATTTTATCCAGTCAAGGTAATTTGTCTACTCAAATAGAACAAGTGTAGGATAAAAGATGAAGACGTGAGTGAACAAAATACAATCCATTTAATTCTCTGCTAAAAGTTTCATTTTGTGGTTCTATTTAATATGCTGTGTTTTATTTTGATATTTATTTGCTCTACAAATCTGTGACAAGCTGCAGAATATCACTATTACTTATTACCAAGGCTTAATTTGTAAAAGAAGATCTGAAGTGTCCATCGTATAGGTAACTGTTAATTCTATTTATCATCATATTATTTATCATATAGAATATCTTGATAATATCATGGTTTTATTGCTTACATGCAAAACGCATGCACTTAAATGATATATATTATATAATGCCATTCATCATAATAGATTATACTTAGTACTAGTCCTTCTACTATAGAACAAATGAATTAATGAATAATCTGAATATTTCACCAAAGTCGTGAGAACTAGATCGACAGAAGTAACGGTTACCGCTCAACTGCATGCTAGTGGCCGTTTTGCACTCATTTAGAGTTGTGTTCATTGTTGAAGACCTTATTGTGACCGTGAAATATAGAACATCAAGAAAAGCAATGTTCCTTTACTTAAATTGTGTCTAAGCGTGAAGTTGAATGGTTTTTCATGTTCATTTACTTTAATTTGTGTCTAAGCGTGAAGTTGAATGGTTTCTCATGTTCATTTACACATTTACATTAATTTGTGTCTAAGCGTGAAGTTGAATGGTTTCTCATGTTCATTTACATCCATATCCTTTCTTACTAATTATCAGGGATAATGCAACTACACAGATTAGTAATTGATGCTGATGATGTACGCAGAGAAAACCGAACGTGATTCAGTAGGTAACTGCTCAACTTTCTCACTAAAGGTTCGTCATTAACTAGGTACGAGTATAACCCATCTCGCCATTACCTGGGTAAATTTTGATAATGGACGCTTGAAAAATACCATCTTGCGAAAATATTATTATTTCTATTTTGCGAATTTGTGTTGAAATGAAGGAAATGTAGTCTATATATTAAAATGTTTATAAATTTCAACAGTGTACAATGTGTATTCTTCTTATTTCTATAGTTTTTAACGGTTTATCTTATCAAACTGATCTTATTCGTAATATGTATCAGCAGTAAATTTGTTTTTCTAAATGTCTACTTGAACTGGTTTTAAATTTATATTAAGCTTTGTGTGTATATTGTCCTGTAATTGTTTCAGGTTTATGAGATTCTGTTGCAGTGTCGAATATAATAATAACAGTGTTTGTGAAAAAAAAATATTTTAAACAAGTTTGTGAGATTGCATTACCATGTTTACTCGTAGTATGTAATTTGCTATACCCCTCCATATGTGAGAAAGAAAGCACAAATGTACTTGTTGATGAAACGAAAGATAAATCAGTCATGGTCATCAATTCAACCAATCGTTAATGTACACAAACATGCACATCCTTTAATCCGGGGAGGGGGTATCAACCACCCAGTAATCAGTGCTTTGACATTGTCATGGTTTATGAGTTACATGTATTTTTATGTTTGAAATTAACCATTCTTAAATAATATAATTTATTGAAAACTATAGCCTATTGTGGCTATCCTTTTTATACCCTCTGATTTACTAGCAATCGAATACTTTAATAAGATTATTTGGCTTTCCAATCGTTGACTATGAGTTGACCTGATTATGATTCCAGATGCGCGTCGTGCCTACTAAATTAGATATCTACGTTTTTATAATATTTTTTTATTTTTTATTTTATCTTATTTAACACCTATAATATTCCTAGAAACATTCAATTATAGTGGAAGTGCTGATTTGTACACTCAATGCTTTTAAAACGGAATACAGGTATACTATTCTTTCTAAAAGAATACATGGATATTTTCATTTACCTTAATTGTTGGAAAGGTTTCATGTGAAAACATTTAGAACCCTTGTTGGACAATAATGCATGCATGTAGCAAAATATTACATAAGCTGTTTAGGCCCTCTGGTATTCATCCTCCTAAAACCTTTTAATTATATATCTTTCCAATCGTTTAACTTTGAGCGTACCTGATGAAGGTTAATCGAGAAACGCGTCGTGCACACTAAATTAGATATCTACGAACATATGTATCTACATATTATTTTGGTCACACTATTTATTAATTTTTGTTTTAATTCGACGACTGGTCTGTTAGCACTAACTTGATACAATCTAATATCGGTCTTCAAAATCATCAAATCAACGAATATAATTGTGCAGTACTTTACACAAAATATGCTTTTATTAATTAATTTCTCTTGTATTCTGTTTCTCTATTAATCTTCATCATATGTATTGCTCAACACCAGACAAATGCGTTTTTCAAGATGTGTATTTTTGTTTTCTTAACAAAATTCTTTCAATGTTGTTATCAAGGTCAAATTATCGAGTCATATGTTTATTTACCTTCCCTGATTACTGACTAGTAGAATGAGTATGTAAGTTAGAATGCCTGTATTTGCAAAGTGTTTTGTCTGCGAACACTTGTGTATTTCTCCGTTATTCATTATGTCGTGTCTGCGAACACTTGTGTATTAGTACGTTGTTCATTATGTCGTGTCTGCGAACACTTGTGTATTACTACGTTGTTCATTATGTCGTGTCTGCGAACTCTTGTGTATTACTACGTTGTTCATTATGTCGTATCTGCGAACAATTGTGTATTACTACGTTGTTCATTGTGTCGTGTCTGCGAACATTTGTGTATTATCTCGTGTTTGCGAACACTTGTGTATTACTACGTTGTTCATTATGTTGTATCTGCGAACACTTGTGTATTAGTACGTTGTTCATTATGTTGTGTCTGCGAACACTTATGTATTACTACGTTGTTAATTATGTCGTGTCTGCGAACACTTGTGTATTACTACGTTGTTCATTATGTCGTGTCTGCGAACACTTGTGTATTACTACATTGTTCATTGTGTCGCTTCTGCGAACACTTGTGTATTACTACGTTGTTCATTACGTCGTATCTGCGAACAGTTGTTTATTACTACGTTGTTCATTACGTCGTATCTGCGAACACTTGTGTATTACTACGTTGTTCATTGTGTCGTGTCTGCGAACACTTGTGTATTAGTACGTTGTTCATTATGTCGTATCTGCGAACACTTGTGCATTAGTACGTTGTTCATTATGTCGTGTCTGCGAACACTTGTGTATTACTACGTTCTTCATTATGTCGTATTTGCGAACACTTGTGTATTACTATGTTGTTCATTATGTCGTGTCTGCGAACACTTGTGTATTACTACGTTGTTCATTATGTGGTATCTGCGAACACTTGTGTATTACTACATTGTTCATTATGTCGTATCTGCGAACACTTGTGTATTACTACGTTGTTCATTATGTCGTGTCTGCGAACACTTGTGTATTACTACGTTGTTCATTGTGTCGTGTCTGTGAACACTTGTGTATTACTACGTTGTTCATTATGTCGTATCTGCGAACACTTGTGTATTACTACGTTGTTCATTGTGTCGTGTCTGCGAACACTTGTGTATTACTACGTTGTGCATTGTGTTGTGTCTGCGAACACTTGTGTATTACTATGTTGTTCATTATGTCGTGTCTGTGAACACTTGTGTATTATGTCGTGTCTGCGAACACTTGTGTATTACTACGTTGTTCATTACGTCGTATCTGCGAACAGTTGTTTATTACTACGTTGTTCATTACGTCGTATCTGCGAACACTTGTGTATTACTACGTTGTTCATTGTGTCGTGTCTGCGAACACTTGTGTATTAGTATGTTGTTCATTATGTCGTATCTGCGAACACTTGTGCATTAGTACGTTGTTCATTATGTCGTGTCTGCGAACACTTGTGTATTACTACGTTCTTCATTATGTCGTATTTGCGAACACTTGTGTATTACTATGTTGTTCATTATGTCGTGTCTGCGAACACTTGTGTATTACTACGTTGTTCATTATGTGGTATCTGCGAACACTTGTGTATTACTACATTGTTCATTATGTCGTATCTGCGAACACTTGTGTATTACTACGTTGTTCATTATGTCGTGTCTGCGAACACTTGTGTATTACTACGTTGTTCATTGTGTCGTGTCTGTGAACACTTGTGTATTACTACGTTGTTCATTATGTCGTATCTGCGAACACTTGTGTATTACTACGTTGTTCATTGTGTCGTGTCTGCGAACACTTGTGTATTATGTCGTGTCTGTGAACACTTGTGTATTATGTCGTGTCTGCGAACACTTGTGTATTATGTCGTGTCTGCGAACACTTGTGTATTACTATGTTGTTCATTGTGTCGTGTCTGTGAACACTTGTGTATTATGTCGTGTCTGCGAACACTTGTGTATTACTACGTTGTTCATTACGTCGTATCTGCGAACAGTTGTTTATTACTACGTTGTTCATTACGTCGTATCTGCGAACAATTGTGTATTACTACGTTGTTCATTGTGTCGTGTCTGCGAACATTTGTGTATTATGTCGTGTTTGCGAACACTTGTGTATTACTACGTTGTTCATTATGTTGTATCTGCGAACACTTGTGTATTAGTACGTTGTTCATTATGTCGTGTCTGCGAACACTTATGTATTACTACGTTGTTAATTATGTCGTGTCTGCGAACACTTGTGTATTACTACGTTGTTCATTATGTCGTGTCTGCGAACACTTGTGTATTACTACATTGTTCATTGTGTCGCTTCTGCGAACACTTGTGTATTACTACGTTGTTCATTACGTCGTATCTGCGAACAGTTGTTTATTACTACGTTGTTCATTACGTCGTATCTGCGAACACTTGTGTATTACTACGTTGTTCATTGTGTCGTGTCTGCGAACACTTGTGTATTAGTACGTTGTTCATTATGTCGTATCTGCGAACACTTGTGCATTAGTACGTTGTTCATTATGTCGTGTCTGCGAATACTTGTGTATTACTACGTTGTTCATTATGTTGTATTTGCGAACACTTGTGTATTACTATGTTGTTCATTATGTCGTGTCTGCGAACACTTGTGTATTACTACGTTGTTCATTATGTGGTATCTGCGAACACTTGTGTATTACTACATTGTTCATTATGTCGTATCTGCGAACACTTGTGTATTACTACGTTGTTCATTATGTCGTGTCTGCGAACACTTGTGTATTACTACGTTGTTCATTGTGTCGTGTCTGTGAACACTTGTGTATTACTACGTTGTTCATTATGTCGTATCTGCGAACACTTGTGTATTACTACGTTGTTCATTGTGTCGTGTCTGCGAACACTTGTGTATTATGTCGTGTCTGCGAACACTTGTGTATTACTACGTTGTGCATTGTGTTGTGTCTGCGAACACTTGTGTATTACTATGTTGTTCATTATGTCGTGTCTGTGAACACTTGTGTATTATGTCGTGTCTGCGAACACTTGTGTATTACTACGTTGTTCATTACGTCGTATCTGCGAACAGTTGTTTATTACTACGTTGTTCATTACGTCGTATCTGCGAACACTTGTGTATTACTACGTTGTTCATTGTGTCGTGTCTGCGAACACTTGTGTATTAGTACGTTGTTCATTATGTCGTATCTGCGAACACTTGTGCATTAGTACGTTGTTCATTATGTCGTGTCTGCGAACACTTGTGTATTACTACGTTGTTCATTATGTCGTATTTGCGAACACTTGTGTATTACTATGTTGTTCATTATGTCGTGTCTGCGAACACTTGTGTATTACTACGTTGTTCATTATGTGGTATCTGCGAACACTTGTGTATTACTACATTGTTCATTATGTCGTATCTGCGAACACTTGTGTATTACTACGTTGTTCATTATGTCGTGTCTGCGAACACTTGTGTATTACTACGTTGTTCATTGTGTCGTGTCTGTGAACACTTGTGTATTACTACGTTGTTCATTATGTCGTATCTGCGAACACTTGTGTATTACTACGTTGTTCATTGTGTCGTGTCTGCGAACACTTGTGTATTATGTCGTGTCTGCGAACACTTGTGTATTATGTCGTGTCTGCGAACACTTGTGTATTACTATGTTGTTCATTATGTCGTGTCTGTGAACACTTGTGTATTATGTCGTGTCTGCGAACACTTGTGTATTACTACGTTGTTCATTGTGTTGTGTCTGCGAACACTTGTGTATTACTACGTTGTTCAGTATGTCGTATCTGCGAACACTTGTGTATTATAAAGTTGTTCATTATGTCGTATATGCGAACACTTGTGTATTACTACGTTGTTCATCATGTCGTGTCTGCGAACACTTGTGGATTACTACGTTGTTAATTATGTCGTATCTGCGAACACTTGTGTATTACTACGTTTTTCATTATGTTGTGTCTGCGAATAATTGTGTATTACTATGTTGTTAATTATGTCGTGTCTGCGAACACTTGTGTATTACTACGTTGTTAATTATGTCGTATCTGCGAACACTTGTGTATTACTACGTTGTTCATTGTGTCGCGTCTGTGAACACTTGTGTATTAGTACGTTGTTCATTAGGTCGTATCTGCGAACACTTGTGTATTACTATGTTGTTCATTATGTCGTGTCTGCGAACACTTGTGTATTACTACGTTGTTAATTATATCGTGTGTGCGAACACTTGTGTATTACTACGTTGTTCATTATGTCGTGTCTGCGAACACTTGTGTATTACTACATTGTTCATTGTGTCGCTTCTGCGAACACTTGTGTATTACTACGTTGTTCATTACGTCGTATCTGCGAACAGTTGTTTATTACTACGTTGTTCATTGTGTCGTATCTGCGAACACTTGTGTATTACTACGTTGTTCATTGTGTCGTGTCTGCGAACACTTGTGTATTAGTACGTTGTTCATTATGTCGTATCTGCGAACACTTGTGCATTAGTACGTTGTTCATTATGTCGTGTCTGCGAACACTTGTGTATTACTACATTGTTCATTATGTCGTATTTGCGAACACTTGTGTATTACTATGTTGTTCATTATGTCGTGTCTGCGAACACTTGTGTATTACTACGTTGTTCATTATGTGGTATCTGCGAACACTTGTGTATTACTACATTGTTCATTATGTCGTATCTGCGAACACTTGTGTATTACTACGTTGTTCATTATGTCGTGTCTGCGAACACTTGTGTATTACTATGTTGTTAAATATGTCGTTTCTGTGAACACTTGTGTATTACTATGTTGTTCATTATGTCGTGTCTGCGAACACTTGTGTATTACTACGTTGTTCATTATGTGGTATCTGCGAACACTTGTGTATTACTACGTTGTTCATTATGTGGTATTTGCGAACACTTGTGTATTACTACATTGTTCATTATGTCGTATCTGCGAACACTTGTGTATTACTACGTTGTTCATCATGTCGTGTCTGCGAACACTTGTGTATTACTACGTTGTTAATTATGTCGTATCTGCGAACACTTGTGTATTACTACGTTTTTCATTATGTCGTGTCTGCGAATAATTGTGTATTACTATGTTGTTAATTATGTCGTGTCTGCGAACACTTGTGTATTACTACGTTGTTAATTATGTCGTGTCTGCGAACACTTGTGTATTACTACGTTGTTCATTGTGTCGCGTCTGTGAACACTTGTGTATTAGTACGTTGTTCATTAGGTCGTATCTGCGAACACTTGTGTATTACTATGTTGTTCATTATGTCGTGTCTGCGAACACTTGTGTATTACTACGTTGTTAATTATGTCGTGTCTGCGAACACTTGTGTATTACTACGTTGTTCATTATGTCGTGTCTGCGAACACTTGTGTATTACTACATTGTTCATTGTGTCGCTTCTGCGAACACTTGTGTATTACTACGTTGTTCATTACGTCGTATCTGCGAACAGTTGTTTATTACTACGTTGTTCATTACGTCGTATCTGCGAACACTTGTGTATTACTACGTTGTTCATTGTGTCGTGTCTGCGAACACTTGTGTATTAGTACGTTGTTCATTATGTCGTATCTGCGAACACTTGTGCATTAGTACGTTGTTCATTATGTGGTATCTGCGAACACTTGTGTATTACTACATTGTTCATTATGTCGTATCTGCGAACACTTGTGTATTACTACGTTGTTCATCATGTCGTGTCTGCGAACACTTGTGTATTATTACGTTGTTAATTATGTCGTATCTGCGAACACTTGTGTATTACTACGTTTTTCATTATGTCGTGTCTGCGAATAATTGTGTATTACTATGTTGTTAATTATGTCGTGTCTGCGAACACTTGTGTATTACTACGTTGTTAATTATGTCGTGTCTGCGAACACTTGTGTATTACTACGTTGTTCATTGTGTCGCGTCTGTGAACACTTGTGTATTAGTACGTTGTTCATTAGGTCGTATCTGCGAACACTTGTGTATTACTATGTTGTTCATTATGTCGTGTCTGCGAACACTTGTGTATTACTACGTTGTTAATTATGTCGTGTCTGCGAACACTTGTGTATTACTACGTTGTTCATTATGTCGTGTCTGCGAACACTTGTGTATTACTACATTGTTCATTGTGTCGCTTCTGCGAACACTTGTGTATTACTACGTTGTTCATTACGTCGTATCTGCGAACAGTTGTTTATTACTACGTTGTTCATTACGTCGTATCTGCGAACACTTGTGTATTACTACGTTGTTCATTGTGTCGTGTCTGCGAACACTTGTGTATTAGTACGTTGTTCATTATGTCGTATCTGCGAACACTTGTGCATTAGTACGTTGTTCATTATGTCGTGTCTGCGAACACTTGTGTATTACTACGTTGTTCATTATGTCGTATTTGCGAACACTTGTGTATTACTATGTTGTTCATTATGTCGTGTCTGCGAACACTTGTGTATTACTACATTGTTCATTATGTGGTATCTGCGAACACTTGTGTATTACTACATTGTTCATTATGTCGTATCTGCGAACACTTGTGTATTACTACGTTGTTCATTATGTCGTGTCTGCGAACACTTGTGTATTACTATGTTGTTAAATATGTCGTTTCTGTGAACACTTGTGTATTACTACGTTGTTCATTATGTCTTGTCTGCGAACACTTTTATCATTTATTATGTCTTGTCTGACTATTACTTCTTTGCATACGGTCTCTTGCAATATCCCATTGTTGGTTGGTTTGTTTTGGTTTATGGTGTTTAACGCCACTTTCAACAATATTTCAGTTATATCGTGACGGTCAGTTTTATTGGTGGAGGAAACCGGAGTAGGCGGAGAAAACCACCGATCTGTCGCAAGTCACTGACAAACTTTAGCACATAATGTTGTATCGAGTACACCTCGCCATGAGTGGGGCTCGAACTCACAACTTGTGGTGATTAGCCCTGATTGCACAGGTAGTTGTAAATCCAACTATCACACGATCACTACCACGACGGCCCCTCCCATAGTTGGATGTAGGACAATAACGACTTGTATTTTATAACATGTCAAATAGGATAATACAAGTGAATGAAAGCAAGAGTAATACTAAAACAGAGTACACGTGGCTAGGACATATCAATATGGGATCCAGATATTGTAACGGTAGCGGTTTCCTCCTACTTGGACATATATGTCTCATTTTGCACAGTGCAGTGTCAACATTTCAAAAATATGAACAAATATATGTTTCAAGATATCTGTAGCCAATTTGGACGGGATGACTATCAGCTCAGAGTGATTTATGCTATAAACATAGCTATCAAAGAAAATTATATTCTTGAACCTGACCATCATCCGCCCAGTAGGAAGTGCTTCTGCACTGATATGATTTTTTTATAGATATATTTATGTTTGTGATTACAATTCCTGCAAAATGCAATTTATTAAAACTAAGGTTTATCTTGTGTATGCCCTTTGGTTAATTTTAAATGATTTGGCTTTCCAATCTTTTGACACTGAGCGCACCTGATGACTTTTATTCAAATAAATCGTAACGTGCATTAAGTTAGACATCTACTTGTTTTACTAATGCAATCCAAATTCATGTCTTGAATTGAGAGAAATAGAAATATTTACTGTTTTGATATTATTTTCTAAAAAAAACGCGTCTCACTTCATCGGATGTATCTGTATTTTACCATTGCTTATTTTTAATAAATTGCTTTTGTGACAACATAAATATGTATGAAACAGGTAAATATCTCTTTGGTGTCGGATAACTTTATGGAAGCCATGCTTAATGGCCATTAAGTTTGAAATAGGACCATAATATAAACGTACAATTTTAATTAATAAGTTTTCACATTCGACGCCGCCAAGTAAATCGGCTAGCCCAAGACCTACCAAGATGTCAAGCGACAACTGACACTACTTACAGTATATTAATTACATACTACTCATTGTAAAACAAAGACTTTATTCATTTACATCGGTCATTAGTAAAAAGATAGCCATAAAGTCCCCACAATACACCACCCCTAGCAATCAATCGGTTATACATTGAAAATGGTCAGCCAGTCATTATAGTAAACACACACTTCGTTTTGATAAATGTTTAAATGAAATGTGAACTGCTTAAAGGTCTATTAACCATTTTTACAGAATATATCTATGGCTTTAATCAGTGACCTATTGTCGTTAAGCGATTTGTAAACAGATATATAGAGGACTCGTTTACTCTGTGTACAAACAACTTGTAATGGGATAACTGCGGGAGTAATCGAGCATTCCCTTCGTTAGATTATCATTATACATAATAATCTTCTTGTTTAGAATGTTCAATCTGTCGTGTAAACCAACCTCTTTCATCTTTCCGACATCTGGATTTATATATATTTTTACGGTAATTTATAATTCGCCAGACTTTGTTAATTATCGCTGTAGAATCCTCAGAATTTAACATAACGAATGATTATTACGGTTTAAAAACACATGCAAATAATATTTACATAATAATATTGTTTTTCGACAAGCTTAATCACATATGAAATTATCTTCAAATAAAATGAAAAACAAATTAATATCACACTGTCAAAACAGTTCCAAAATACAATAGCAAAACATAGACAGAGGAAATATCGATACCCGTTACACACAAATACATGACCGCTCACTTAACTGCCTTGGTACATGCACTTCGATAAAAAGTGGAGGGGTCAAACTACTTTAATGGCAACCTACTTTTATGGCAACCTACCCTCTAAGTTAAATAGTGACAAAAACAATAGAATTATTTGTTTACTTTTGTTGAAGTACCTGCAGCAAGCCACTAAATGAGCGGCCATGTATATGTTTGCTAAGGGTATCTGTTTTGTTTCTCTTTCTACGTTTGCACTATTTCTGATTATTTCGACATAGTGGTATTTTTGAGAAAACCAAAGGACCTAAACCGGAGATGTCAAAATCAGCGGATCTTGTCAATGTATGATGGAGATTGACCTTAGTTTTAACAATGTTTATATCATTTGTAAGTTTCAAATGTAAATATATCTAGTATATCATGTCAGTACCGAATCACTTACTACTGAGCGGAGGATACTCTCGGGTGACCAATAGTCCATCAGCAGAGGTATCTACCCATTGATGCAGATATCTAATCCAGTGTTAAACTTCAAAAAGACATAAATTGATGCTTTTACAACGGTTACCACGTGGACTGTTAAGCAGTTCTTTTAGTGATTCAGCATAATGGACTACATGAATTATTTGACTTTCCAATCTTTCGAGTGTGATTGTACCTGATGATGGTTATCCTAGAAACGCGTCGTGGGCACTAAATTTGATATCGACGTTTTTAGTATTCAAACACGTTGTCTGGCTAAATCAGGGGACTTGAGTACATGGCTCAATTCAACGTTTTATCTGTTTTCACTAAAGTCATTTTTCGTCAAACAGTCGTCAGCAAAATATGCCGTGAAAGTGTGTGTACCTTAGGTTTTGTAATATAGGTTGTATGACAATTAATACCAGTATTATCTTTCAGTTCGAATAGATTATATTATGCAGAGCGTTTAAACAAAATATTGCGCTTATACAAATGTATGTTATCAGAAAGACCAACATTGCAGCACCTAGAAATATCTGTTTAATAGACGTCTACTAAACGTCAGACTAAATATTAAATGGACATTGAGGAAAAACGCTTTGATGGGTGAAAGGATTCCGTAATGCATTATAAGTCATAATGAACCTTGTAGACCCCATGAATACATTCCAATGAACCTTGTAGCACCTAGGAAGACATTCCAAAGAGAAAATTTACTCCTACATGTGAACGTTAATAACAATTTCTATTCGAGAATAACTAATGGCACAAACAACTTTAATGTACAGCATCGTTATATAATGTGTTGTAAGAACGATTAAAATATTCATCATGCAGACATTTCCTCAGACATGAAGGGCATTAGCGGTCAAAACTCTTTGAGACATAAACAGACATGTACGGGTTTTTGTTTACATTACATGCTAACATTACAGACACAGGAACTATTCACAATAAGGTATATAAAATAGCTAAAAATAAAAATTAATTTATTTCTAATTTAGTGCGAACGAAGCGTATCTGGAATAATGTACGATCATAGATAAATGATTAAACCTCCATCATGTACGATCATAGTTAAATGATTAAACCTCCATCATGTACGATCATAGTTAAATGATTAAACCTCCATCATGTACGATCAGAGTTAAATGATTAAACCTCCATCATGTACGATCAGAGTTAAATGATTAAACCTCCATCATGTACGATCAGAGTTAAATGATTAAACCTCCATCATGTACGATCAGAGTTAAATGATTAAACCTCCATCATGTACGATCAGAGTTAAATGATTAAACCTCCATCATGTACGATCAGAGTTAAATGATTAAACCTCCATCATGTACGATCATAGTTAAATGATTAAACCTCCATCATGTACGATCATAGTTAAATGATCAAACCTCCATCATGTACGATCATAGTTAAATGATTAAACCTCCATCATGTACGATCATAGTTAAATGATTAAACCTCCATCATGTACGATCATAATTAAATGATTAAACCTCCATCATGTACGATCATAGTTAAATGATTAAACCTCCATCATGTACGATCATAGTTAAATGATTAAACCTCCATCATGGACGATCATAGTTAAATGATTAAACCTCCATCATGTACGATCATAGTTAAATGATTAAACCTCCATCATGTACGATCATAGTTAAATGATTAAACCTCCATCATGTACGATCAGAGTTAAATGATTAAACCTCCATCATGTACGATCAGAGTTAAATGATTAAACCTCCATCATGTACGATCAGAGTTAAATGATTAAACCTCCATCATGTACGATCAGATTTAAATGATTAAACCTCCATCATGTACGATCAGAGTTAAATGATTAAACCTCCATCATGTACGATCAGAGTTAAATGATTAAACCTCCATCATGTACGATCAGAGTTAAATGATTAAACCTCCATCATGTACGATCAGAGTTAAATGATTAAACCTCCATCATGTACGATCAGAGTTAAATGATTAAACCTCCATCATGTACGATCAGAGTTAAATGATTAAACCTCCATCATGTACGATCAGAGTTAAATGATTAAACCTCCATCATGTACGATCAGAGTTAAATGATTAAACCTCCATCATGTACGATCAGAGTTAAATGATTAAACCTCCATAATGTACGATCAGAGTTAAATGATTAAACCTCCATCATGTACGATCAGAGTTAAATGATTAAACCTCCATCATGTACGATCAGAGTTAAATGATTAAACCTCCAGCATGTACGATCAGAGTTAAATGATTAAACCTCCAGCATGTACGATCAGAGTTAAATGACTAAACCTCCATCATGTACGATCAGAGTTAAATGATTAAACCTCCATCATGTACGATCAGAGTTAAATGATTAAACCTCCATCATGTACGATCAGAGTTAAATGATTAAACCTCCATCATGTACGATCAGAGTTAAATGATTAAACCTCCATCATGTACGATCAGAGTTAAATGATTAAACCTCCATCATGTACGATCAGAGTTAAATGATTAAACCTCCATCATGTACGATCATAGTTAAATGATTAAACCTCCATCATGTACGATCATAGTTAAATGATTAAACCTCCATCATGTACGATCAGAGTTAAATGATTAAACCTCCATCATGTACGATCATAGTCGAAATATTGAAAAGCCAAGTAAACCAAAGACCTAAACTACTATATTGTTTTTACTTGATTCATCCAAACTTTAAACTTAATCAGGCTTTTCACTGTTGCATAAACACTACTAGTTAGTTTAGTTTATGATGATTTTATTTGTTAAATTAACAAAAGGGATAGGACACAAGTTTTACCAACTTATGAAGTCTTCTCCCATTAATACAATAAATTCACATAGTATAATGATCATTCTGAGCATGCATATAATACATATAGAAATATATTGTAAATAATTAACGAATTAATAAAAAGGTTGTGTTTGATGGATGCGAGGATGGAGAGTAGATAATTATCGAGTAATTATACTACAAGGAATCTACTAGTAAATAAACCTGCTTCCACTAATTATAATATTTCAAATAAACGTTAGAGAGACAAATACAATAGAGAGCAAAGGACACCCTTAGCGAAGACAAACAAAACAAAAACACAACACTGAAAAACAAACAGGATGAGCAATACGAACCCCTCCAAAAACTAGGGGTGAACATATCTGTCGCGAAGAGTAAGCAGTTCCTGTTTAACATATCTGCTCGCGAAGAGTAAGCAGTTCCTGTTTAACATATCTGTCGCGAAGAGTAAGCAGTTCCTGTTTAACATATCTGTCGCGAAGAGTAAGCAGTTCCTGTTTAACATATCTGCTCGCGAAGAGTAAGCAGTTCCTGTTTAACATATCTGCTCGCGAAGAGTAAGCAGTTCCTGTTTAACATATCTGCTCGCGAAGAGTAAGCAGTTCCTGTTTCTATTAAGACACATGCCCTCTTATGTTCAGACCGTCATGTTGTTAATGTTTTACGGAAGAACACGTTTTATTATAGATGCAAACTTTCATATGAAAAACGGTACAAAAAATAAGCATTCTTTGTTATTTTTATCTAAGTGTTATGTCGTATACCACATTACTTCTCCTTTAATTCATTATAATGTGTACATTAACACGATCATTTTAATTAAAAAGACACGATTCTGTTGTACATAGTTTTCTCATCAAGGTCATGATCCTCTTCATTTTAACATAGGAGAGTCTATTTATTAAAACATTTTAATCACCCACATTAAGCAAGGACCACCATCAAATGGTAGATGGTATAAGACAACATACTTATGTTTGTACTGTAATATCTTTTTTAGTATGGTCTAATTACTCACTACTTCTTTCAAGTTTAAAGCAGCATTCATCAGCTGATCATAAGAAATTGACAAGATGAAAACGAAGAAATACTTTGTAACGAGAAAACGATATCTAAATAACATTTTCTTAATACATTCCAGCAGTTTTGGATCACATGTAATCAAAATATAATCAAGACACTGGTTAATATGTTTCCTTGTTAATTACATAACGAGCATCACACAGCTGTATTTTTGAAAAGAGCAACTGCTATTTGGCAAATTCTAACAAAAAATACTTGATGTATTAAATTTTGTTATACCATAAAGAAGTTCACGCATCTGCATACATTTTTTTTATCCAAGTGTAGTTGTTTTTTGTACAATAGATATGTTAATATTCCACACGTCTATGTATGTAAGTAGACATGTTTTGTTATTTAGAAAACCATTTACCTGTTAGCTGTACCTTGGGAAGTTGAAGTTTGATCCAGATTCTATCGAGTCATAATCAGCAACGTAGGAATCATGTGCCCACCCTATGGTAACCCACCCTATGTTTTATTCATGTGTCCATTCGGGCTTTAAAAACTGATCTAGCGCAGGCTCACATGATTCCTACGTTCCTGATTATGTCTCGATAGAATCTGGATCAAACTTCAACTTCCCAAGGTAAGTCTGGTTTAATCTTACAATTTTACATGAATGATAAAGTAAACACAGAAGAACAGCGTTAAACATGTACTACGACAGTAGATATCCAATAAAACACAAACCGGATATTAGACAAAACACAAGTTAAAAATGAAATACAGCAATAACAAAAAACAAACAACACGAACATTCCACAAAGATGAAATGAGATGGAATAGGAAATAAAGGTAATAACAAAATTACCGAACTCCGAACAATCTTACAAAGGGAAAGTCAAAACTCATAAGTATATAAACAGACAAAATCAGTCAACAACCGGAAAACTGTGACAACCGTAATGACGACTTTTCCTTATGATATCTCTATAGACAAAAGGCAAGTGTTGCCTATGAGAGCAATACAGAATATTAAAGAAATGGTAAAGAACTCATGCACAGCACAAATGAACAAATGCATCTAAGGACAAAACATCCTGCATAAGAAGTGTACACGTTTCTTACTCTATATGTAGCTTAAGTCAAGTGCAGAAAGGTATTACAATTTCCATCCATTAATCGTCTTCATACATTTAATATTATATCATATGAGATTAATCTCCTGCTAATAACAGAGGATATGTTTTTAATGGTGTTTAACGCCACTTTCAACAATATTCGATTAGATAGAATTGTTTTATTTAGTTAGGTAGTAAAAGATGAATTATGTTGAAAATTAATAATCTTATTGTAAATGATATGTTGTATGTCGACTCGCTTTAGATATGTATATGACAAGTGATAATTTATGGTCTTAGTTGATCTACAAGATCAAAAGTGCCTTCTAAATAGAAGACATCGACATTTAATTTTGTTTGGACAAAGTCGTACCTTCCTGTTTATCTGTATGCATATAAACATCAACATTAAGGTTAAATGTACGAGTTAGATTTACTACCTTCAACCTTTAAATGTTTTAGTATTTCTTTATCCTTTTACGTTATCGACTGCCATAAATTAGCTTTCTTTTGATACATCTTGAAGAATACTACTCCAATTTTCTGAATGAAAATGGGTATAAAACTTCAAAGGCTACATATTGACGATAATACTCTATACTTCTTGTGTATCTGTAATTCAAGTATCTCATTGTCATGTTTATAGGCTCTAAAGCAAACTGATACTTGTTTGACTTAAATTTTATCAAGTTTATTTAGTAAGTTTTCACATGACTTTTTCCACACATTTACATTGTAAGCATTTTCTCTTACTCTATTTATATCGAATGTATATATTTTTGGGTGGTGTGCATGTGTGTTTTAATGCACTTTATTTTAGCTATATTGTGCATGTAAATATGATTGCTTGAAGACAATCCGGAGTACCCTTAGAAATCTACGACCTGTCTTAAATATAACAAACAATCAGAAAGTTTTATAAAGTTTGCCTCCCCGAGGGAGAGAATGGAACTAAAGAACTTATTGGCTACAGAGTCCCCGATAGCATAGGTAGATATAAATCTAATCATCATACGATCGGGGCCACGGCGTCCCATTTCTGTAGTAGAAACTGGCTGAATATTTGTAACTTTACTATCTTTAATCATTTCGAATAGCATCCATATATATATATATATATATATATATATAGATTATCCTCCAATGTGTGTAATATAATCGTCCCGGGCATTCATCGGACGACATTTGTGTACCCACAGAGCAGGAGCATAGTCATATATCTATGTCATTTTGCTAAGTCGGTATTACCAAACAATCGTGGATATGGCGGCTCCTGACATAAGCATCATAGCCAAACCAACAGCAGTGGAACATAACATCACAATACGGGTAGACAAAACACCAGTGAAACATACCATTACAATCCGGGTGGACAAAACACCAGTGAAACAAACTATTACAATCCGGGTAGACAAAACACCAGTGAAACATAGCATTACAATCCGGGTAGACAAAACACCAGTGAAGCATACTATTACACTCCGGGTAGACAAAACATCAGTGAAACATACCATTACAATCCGGGTAGACAAAACACCAGTGAAACATACTATTACACTCCGGGTAGACAAAACACCAGTGAAACATAGCATTACAATCCGGGTAGACAAAACACCAGTGAAGCATACTATTACACTCCGGGTAGACAAAACATCAGTGAAACATACCATTACAATCCGGGTAGACAAAACACCAGTGAAACATACTATTACACTCCGGGTAGACAAAACACCAGTGAAACATACCATTATAATCCGGGTAGACAAAACACCAGTGAAACATACTATTACACTCCGGGTAGACAAAACACCAGTGAAACATATTATTACACTCCGGGTAGACAAAACACCAGTGAAACATACCATTACAATCCGGGTAGACAAAACACCAGTGAAGCATACTATTACAATCCGGGTAGACAAAACACCAGTGAAACATACTATTACAATCCGGGTAGACAAAACACCAGTGAAACATACTATTACAATCCGGGTAGACAAAACATCAGTGAAACATACCATTACAATCTGGGTAGACAAAACACCAGTGAAACATACTATTACACTCCGGTTAGGCAAAACACCAGTGAAACATAGCATTACAATCCGGGTAGACAAAACACCAGTGAAGCATACTATTACAATCCGGGTAGACAAAACACCAGTGAAACATACTATTACACTCCGGGTAGACAAAACACCAGTGAAACATAGCATTACAATCCGGGTAGACAAAACACAAGTGAAACATACTATTACAATCCGGGTAGACAAAACACCAGTGAAACATAGCATTACAATCCGGGTAGACAAAACACCAGTGAAGCATACTATTACACTACGGGTAGACAAAACATCAGTGAAACATACCATTACAATCCGGGTAGACAAAACACCAGTGAAACATACTATTACACTCCGGGTAGACAAAACACCAGTGAAACATACCATTACAATCCGGGTAGACAAAACACCAGTGAAGCATACTATTACACTCCGGGTAGACAAAACATCAGTGAAACATACCATTACAATCCGGGTAGACAAAACACCAGTGAAACATACTATTACACTCCGGGTAGACAAAACACCAGTGAAACATACCATTATAATCCGGGTAGACAAAACACCAGTGAAACATACTATTACACTCCGGGTAGACAAAACACCAGTGAAACATATTATTACACTCCGGGTAGACAAAACACCAGTGAAACATACCATTACAATCCGGGTAGACAAAACACCAGTGAAGCATACTATTACAATCCGGGTAGACAAAACACCAGTGAAACATACTATTACAATCCGGGTAGACAAAACACCAGTGAAACATACTATTACACTCCGGGTAGACAAAACACCAGTGAAACATAGCATTACAATCCGGGTAGACAAAACACCAGTGAAGCATACTATTACAATCCGGGTAGACAAAACACCAGTGAAACATACTATTACAATCCGGGTAGACAAAACATCAGTGAAACATACCATTACAATCTGGGTAGACAAAACACCAGTGAAACATACTATTACACTCCGGTTAGGCAAAACACCAGTGAAACATACCATTACAATCCGGGTAGACAAAACACCAGTGAAACATAGCATTACAATCCGGGTAGACAAAACACCAGTGAAGCATACTATTACAATCCGGGTAGACAAAACACCAGTGAAACATACTATTACACTCCGGGTAGACAAAACACCAGTGAAACATAGCATTACAATCCGGGTAGACAAAACACAAGTGAAACATACTATTACAATCCGGGTAGACAAAACACCAGTGAAACATAGCATTACAATCCGGGTAGACAAAACACCAGTGAAGCATACTATTACAATCTGGGTACACAACAAAACACAAGTGAAACATACTAATACAATCCGGGTAGACAAAACACCAGTGAAACATATTATTACACTACGGGTAGACAAAACACCAGTGAAACATACCATTACAATCCGGGTAGACAAAACACCAGTGAAGCATACTATTACAATCTGGGCACACAAAACACAAGTGAAACATACTATTACAATCCGGGTAGACAAAACACCAGTGAAGCATATTATTACACTACGGGTAGACAAAACACCAGTGAAACATACCATTACAATCCGGGTAGACAAAACACCAGTGAAGCATTCCATTACAATCCGGGTAGACAAAACACCAGTGAAATATACCATTACAATCCGGGTAGACGAAACACCAGTGAAACATACCATTACAATCTGGATAGACAAAACACAAGTGAAACATACCAGTACAATCTGGATAGACAAAACACCAGTGAAACATACCATTACAATCCGGGTAGACAAAACACCAGTGAAGCATACTATTACAATCTGGATAGACAAAACACCAGTGAAACATACTATTACAATCCGAGTAGACAAAACACCAGTGAAACATACCATTACAATCTGGATAGACAAAACACCAGTGAAACATACCATTACAATCTGGGTAGACAAAACACCAGTGAAGCATACCATTACAATCTGGATAGACAAAACCCCAGTGAAACATACCATTACAATCCGGGTAGACAAAACACTAGAGAAACATACCATTACAATCCGGGTAGACAAAACACCAGTGAAGCATACAATTACAATCCGGGTAGACAAAACACCAGTGAAACATACCATTACAATCCGGGTAGACAAAACACCAGCGAAACATTCCATTACATTCCGGGTAGACAAAACACCAGCGAAACATTCCATTACATTCCGGGTAGACAAAACACCAGCGAAACATTCCATTACATTCCGGGTAGACAAAACACCAGCGAAACATTCCATTACATTCCGGGTAGAAAAAACACCAGCGAAACATTCCATTACATTCCGGGTAGACAAAACACCAGTGAAACATATCATTACAATCCGGGTAGACAAAACACCAGCGAAACATTCCATTACATTCCGGGTAGACAAAACACCAGTGAAACATACGATTACAATCCTTGTAGATAAAACACCAGTTAAAACATAATATTAACTACAAGGAGCCTATAATCGCTCACTTGGTTTTCAATTAGACTTCTAAATTTTATTTTAAATATATTTATATATATATATTTCAACCGATTTATTTTTTTTATTATTATTTAATGAAATTTCTAATAGTAATGCCAGTCCTCTTGGATGGAAGTTTAGAGTGGGGTTGTCACACATTATGTTGAAAGTGGGCCAACCAAAGATCATTTCAGCTCAAATTTAACTGGCTGAAAATAAATCACAGAAAAATATATTGGTTAAACTAATCGATGTCATGTACATACAGTTACAATTCACCGTATTTTAACTTATAATAAAGTAGCAATAGACAATTAATTTGTTTTAATTTATTTTAAAACTTCGTTGTCATCTTGAATGAAAGGCGGGGTTTTTGCACACAATTTTCAAAGGGGACTACCCATGGACCATCCCAGCCAAGTTTGGTTTAATTTGGTTTAGTGGTTTCAGAGGATAATATTTAAATGTGAAAGTTTACAACGTACGACGGACGACCAACCGACGCCAAATGATGAGAAAAGCTTACATGTCCTTTAGTAAGGTGAGCTAAGAATGATCAAGAGTGGGTTAGCATCTCATGGACCGGTGTAATCCCTCCATAGTTTTGTACTTGTTCCAAACCAGGACCTGGATTTCTAACGTCATATGTTGTGGTGTCTTTTTCTGTTTACAATGATTTAAGGTCAGAGGTGATTGTTCGTTTTGCTGATATTGGTGGAATTGTTAACCTTTACAATTTAAGCTTTCTTTTCATATAAGAGATCGTTATCGTTTTTATTTATAAGAGATGTTTAATATATTAATATTAAACTACACCATTTACTTTTTGTTAAATTCACATGTGACTCCTAAACAGAAAAGGCTTATTTCTCTACACAAGTCCAATTAACTTTGCATCAAACAGGTGCCGTTGAAGTGATCTAAATACCAATCAAGAATTGAAAACAGCTAAGATGATAACGACATTTTCTATTTATCTTTTCAAATAACGAGAATAATATCAGATATGCATCTGACATGCAATGCATGTTGTATACTGTTGTTATCACACACATAATAAGGTTGTGTATATAATTTAACATGCTGACTTTTACAGAAGAGATTGATTATTTATGTCATATGAAAACTTCTCGTTCATATATTTTTTGTGTCGTCTCCAAGAACAGGTTTGTTTGCATTCTCAGTTGCATTTTCCACTGTTTTAAGCGTTTATGTCATAGCTGCTAAAAGTATTAGAAATAAATGAATAGTATCTTGATAATTGTAACAAACAGAATATGGCCTTAAATTCTAGGATTTCGAAGTCATTGAAAATGTCAGAAATACCCTTCTTATAAACGTTAAATATAAGACTAAAATAAATTGGCAAAACAATACTCAACTGAACCAACAGAGCCATCCCGTCAAGAGAGTAGAAAGGAACTTGACTTTCAAAATCAATTAAAATGAATATAACACTTTGAATGATTCCAACCAAAAAATAATTTTCGAATTAGGGGTTAGGGTTAGTGTTATGGTGTTTAACGCTACTTTCAGCAATATTTCAGTTATATCATGGCGGTGAATTTAATTGGTGGAGGAAACCAGTATACCCGAAGAAAACCACCGACCTGTCGCAAGTCACTGACAAACTTTATCACATAATGTTGTATCAAGTACGCCTCGTCTGAGCGGGGTTCGAACTCATGACGGTAGTAGTGATAGGCACTGATTGCATAGGTAGTTATAAATCCAACTAACATACGATCACGACCACGACTGCCCCTTTTCGATTTAAGATATTTTTCTGCAACATAGTTTTAAAGTATGCCAGTAGCTAGTTTTAGATCATTTTAATTTAATTTAAGACGCATCAGATATTGCAGGTAATTATCTAATATGCTTGAAACATGTGAATCAATTTCCTTTGAGAAATTATGATAAACAAATGAAACAATGCCGTTGATATACTATTGTTAATATAAAATTCCTAAGTCGGATTACTGTTGCCCTATTTAAACAGGCATTTTATCTACAAATTATATCATTTTGTAATATTTTTATGATGTTTAGGGGTGTAATGATAAA
This sequence comes from Bathymodiolus brooksi, assembly GCA_963680875.1. Classification (NCBI taxonomy): domain Eukaryota; kingdom Metazoa; phylum Mollusca; class Bivalvia; order Mytilida; family Modiolidae; genus Bathymodiolus; species Bathymodiolus brooksi. The sequence continues at coordinate 136,405,378 of OY804576.1, read as the reverse complement.
ATTGCTACAACCAATTATTACTAACAAGACTGAGCGTCATGCAGTGACATTATAACAAGAATGTGATGTTCGCAACTTACCGGGTCGTTACCGTTATCTGTACCGACTTGTATATCAAACAGTTGCTGCTGTGTACGTGTTCATTCTGATTCGGTATTATTATTTCTTTGAAATTTTGCAATTAACATCAGGGCGAATGATATTTTATCTTGTTGGGTAGGTCATTGGTGTGAATCTGTGTCTATAGGAAACATATGGGATAGGCTTATCACGCATAAACTGAGATATTAGACATGTCATCTTACAGTTACCCGAAAACAATGGTATTGATTACACTAAAGTGATGTACGAACCACACAGTGAACAACAATCATAAACACGGAGCAATCATGAAAAATATACAATCATTTCTCCTGTGCCATTTTGTGTTTGAACAAACATGAACGTTAAATTATTGGTACCAAGGTAACTCGGGTAATACACTTGTAGATATATAATAACATTCATCGCTCAAAAATCTTATGTTTGAAAATCCAAATAATTCAAAATTCGTTGGGAGCAAGAAAACCAAGAGGTCTAAACAGTATATAATTTATGTGAACTAGATTTTTTACTTTAAAGTCGGTCGTGTCTTAATTGCACTAGAATCTGTTGAAGTTAATGCTTTCAACTGTCAACGACGACAACAGACTAATTTTCAAATTTTCAAAGCATAAAAACATTGAGATAAAAAAATAGGAAAACGTTGGGCGATATGATTGAATTTCAAACTGAAACCCATGCAATTTCACAATCTGAAGAAAGCCAACATTCTCTATAAAATCATATCCTCCTTTGCAAATGACAATGATATATTTTACCATTAATTAATGGTTGTTTAACGTTCAGTAGTTAATATATTACAACATATAAATATTATAACGAAATGAGGGATGAATGGTATAACCGAATAACAACCTTTGACTATCACTAGGAAACTTGGTAGCATAATCAGACAACCCCCATTCCCTATCCGCTGCCACCTGGACACGCGTTGTGCAGTTCTGTGGGTTGGGCCCTGAGAACGGTCATCAGTACTTATTAATGGGGACGAGACTGCCATGGTCAATGTATAAGCATCACATCATACCAGCTTGAGTCGTATATATTCGTCGGATTCTAATGGTTCCATATCGCACAAAGAAAGGGCGGATAACGAAGACAGCATTGCAGATAGCTTGTGCAAATTGGATCAAAATGTTTGTTCTCAGTTACATTTGCAGTTTTTCCATTGGAATAAAGTGGGAGTACGGAGTGAGTTAATAGTAATGAGTAAATTAAATATATACTAAATTATTTTATAAATCATGGGTGTCACAGATTTAAACATCAGACAGAAGTGTGACCATGTGTTTGCGAGAGGTTCTCGAGAGATTAGCTCTTTCATCAGACAGAAGTGTGACCATGTGTTTGAGAGAGAGGTTCTCGAGGGGTTAGCTCTTTTAACTTTCCAGTCTTTTGACTAAGAGTGTACCTGTTGAAAGTTTTCTCAGAAATCGGGTCATGTGCACTAAATTAGTTATCTACAAGTTCATTAGCATTTCTTTGGGTCCATCTATTATTTGTCCAACTTGTGTTGCGAGAAATTAAAATTGATGAAATTACATGATTTACACATTACTTTTCAACAAAACACGTTGACAGTTTACGCTTAAAATATATAGTGATTTCTTCTACTCTTTACAACCTAAGGAATGACTGAATTCCTACTTGGTTGCACCATCCATTCAGCTGAATTAAATTCAGTTAAATGTGATCATAAACTATTAAGTATATAATTAGCTGTCCGCTTTTTGATATGTGATACTCAGACTAACCAACATACATTTAGGTAACTTTTTCAATTAGAAACACGCGTGACTGACGGCTTCGCCTTAACTGCCGCCGTCAATATCAATTGATTTCACGCTGAATTTAAATATAATGGACTGTAATTTGTTGTAGGGGATCTGCAGTCTAATCATCAAAGGATTTCGATGCATCTTGATTGTGCAGTGAATTGTGGCCTAACGCATTATATCTGCAGCAAAATGTTCACGTGTTTATGTGTTCTACGTGTAGTTCAAGGTATCATTTACTTTTCTTTGTTAAAGATTTCATCTTATAAAACAGATAAGAAAAAGGTTATTTTTTAATTCGTCTTAAAGTGCATAGTTTATTTGATACGACAACCTACTTCGACGAAAAATTAATTTCGTAAAAGAGCATTGGTAAAAAAAAAAAAAAAAATTACAATACTAATCTTTGTAATTACAGAATGATACAAATTTAAAACATTAAACAATTCATATTTTTTTAAAGTCAAGTTGAATTACATTTCATACGCATCATCCTGCCAAAGATTTCTTGAAGTCTGAAGATTGAATAGACACATACTGTTTTAAGATCTGTTAAACATATATGATATAAATTTAGATATTCGTCTTTTTCAAATGTAATGTATTTCTCGTTATTCTCACTTCAACACTTCACATATTATTTTACTCATTCAGAAATAACCTTCGAAAAGACTGCAGAAATTCGATCTATATTACTTTTCTCTTAATTTTGTATTAAAAATCTGGTGAATGTATTCTTTATTATTTATTAACTTAATTAATAGGCTGATAATACCCTAAAAATATAATTAATATAAGAATATTAAAAACAAATTATAATCACTTTCTTCAAAAATTGACATTCTTTAGTACAAAATTCACCTAAAGCTGTAAATTATAGATCTTTCAAAAGGAAGAATATTTAAATATTTTAGAAATAAAATATGCATCTTTATTCTGCAAATTTAGAAAAACAAATAATAGCCTCCCCCATCAAGACATGGCGATGACAGAACACACCAAGAGAAAATCGTAAATGCACATTATGCAATGGTTCGCAAATTGGAGATGAATACCATTATTTATTTGAATGTGATTCTTTCAACCAAAAAAGTAACCAATCACTATCAAATTATTCAATAAATAGACATAATATTATTTAATTTTCTGAGCTTATGTCAAATAAAAGAAAAACAATATTGAAGAAACTTTGTCATTTCATAAGAGCTATTAATACTGGTGTTTGTCCTCCAGATTCTTAGTCCTTTGTAACCTCTCTCCTTAGTTTGTATTTATATTGTAAATAGTTGTTGGGTTGGTTTTTTTTTAAATTTTATTGCTATATTTCTGTAACGTTGCTATGCATTGGCTTTATGAGAATAAAGATATGTAAAACACAACAATGTTTGCTTGTTGTACATTTCATGCTGATTTTAAAGGCCAACAAACTCAACTTGTAGAACTTTCACGGAAGGATCATATCATCTCGTCTAGATTAATTCGGAGTTTTTTGGGTTTTTTTTTTACTATAAAACGTATTTATTTGCTATGCCGTCTTCATACTAAATACACGTTTGCCTTTTATTCTTTGATGTTTTTGATATATGTCGTTTCAAATCTAGTTCATTTATAGGGTTTATTCAAATCATTTTTCCAGATGCTTGGTATGAAATTTGATATCACTGATGGTGAAAATATACATGCAAAGTAATTAATAATAGTAAACCTTGTATTTGTAAATTATACCATTCCGCCACTATGAAAGGCTTGGTTTAATTCATGGCAGATATGAACTACTGGTCCCACTGTCGAAGTGCCAAAAAGGCTTCGTGCACACCATTTGTGGTCATACTCTAACATTATCCAATTAAAACACGAGTTTGAATTTTGGGATATACTTTTTATATGAAGAAGAACAAATTGTTTGCAATAAACGTTAGAGATTCCGAAGGGGCAATCAAGAATGAACTATCTAGAGAAACCGAAGGGGCATCAAGAATGAACTATCTAGAGAAACCGAAGGGGCAATCAAGAATGAATGAACTATCTAGAGAAACCGAAGAGGCAATCAACAATGAACTATCTAGAGAAACCGTAGGGGCAATCAAGAATAAACTATCTAGAGAAACCGAAGGGGCCATCAAGACTGAACTATCCAGAGACGCAGGCAACATTAGGAACAAATAAACGTTATAGAAACCGAAGGGGCAATCAGGAATGAACTATTCAGAGAAACCGAAGGGGAAATCAAGAATGAACAATCCAGAGAAACCGAAGGGGCAGTCAAGAATGAACTATTCAGAGACACAGGCAACATTAGCAACAAATAAACGTTGGAGAAACCGAAGGGGCAATCAAGATTGAACTATCCAGAGAAACCGAAGAGGGAAATCAAGAATGAACTATCCAGAGAAACCGAAGGGGCAATCAAGAATAAACTGTCCAGAGAAACCGAAGGGGCAATCAGCAATGAAATATTCAGAGACACAGGCAACATTAGACACAATTAAACGTTAGAGATACTGACGGGGCACTCAAGAATGAACTATTCAGAGACACAGGCAACACTAGACACAATTAAACGTTACAGATACTGAAGGGGCAATAAAGAATGAACTATTTAGAGACACAGGCAACATTGGGCATAATTAAACGTTAGAGATACTGACGGGGCAATCAAGAATGAACTATCTAGAGAAACCGAAGGGGCTATCAATAATGAACTATCTAGAGAAACCGAAGGGGCAATCAAGAATGAATGAACTATCTAGAGAAACCGAAGAGGCAATCAAGAATGAACTATCTATAGAGAAACCGTAGGGGCAATCAAGAATGAACTATCTAGAGAAACCGAAGGGGCAATCAAGAATGAACTATCTAAATAAACCGAAGGGGCAATCAAGAATGAACTATCTAGAGAAACCGAAGGGGCAATCAAGAATGAACTATCAAGAGAAACCGAAGGGGATTTCAAGAATAAACTATCTAGAGAAACCCAAGGGGCAATCAAGAATGAACTATCTAGAGACACCGAAGGGGCGATCAAGAATGAATTATCCAGAGACGCAGGCAACATTATGAACAAATAAACGTTAGAGAAACCGAAGGGGCAATCAGGAATGAACTATTCAGAGAAACCGAAGGGGCAATCAGGAATGAACTATCCAGTGAAACCGAAGGGGCAATCAAGAATAAACTGTCCAGAGAAACCGAAGGGGCAATCAACAATGAACTATTCAGAGACACAGGCAACATTAGACACAATAAAACGTTAGAGATACTGAAGGGACACTCAGGAATGAACTATTCAGAGACAAAGGCAACACTAGACACAATTAAACGTTGCAGATACTGAAGGGTCAATAAAAAATTAACTATTTAGAGACACAGACAACATTAGGCATAATTAAACGTTAGAGATACTGAAGGGGCAATCAAGAATGAATGAACTATCTAGAGAAACCGACGAGGCAATCAAGAATGAACTATCTATAGAGAAACCGAAGGGGCAATCAAGAATGAACTATCTAGAGACACCGAAGGGACAATCAAGAATGAACTATCTAAAGAAACCGAGGGGGCAATCAAGAATGAACTATCTAGAGAAACCGAAGGGGCAATTAAGAATGAACTATCCAGAGAAACCGAAGAGGCAATCAAGAATGAATTATCAAGAGAAACCGAAGGGGATTTCAAGAATAAACTATCTAGAGAAACCGAAGGGGCAATCAAGAATGAACTATCCAGAGAAACCGAAGGTGCAATCAAGAATGAACTATCAAGAGACACCGAAGGGGATTTCAAGAATAAACTATCTAGAGAAACCGAAGGGGCGATCAAGAATGAACTATCCAGAGACGCAGGCAACATTATGAACAAATAAACGTTAGAGATACCGAAGGGGCAATCAGGAATGAACTATTCAGAGAAACCGAAGGGGCAATCAAGAATGAACTATCCAGTGAAACCGAAGGGGCAATCAAGAATGAACTATCCAGAGACACAGGCAACATTAGGAACAAATAAACGTTGGAGAAACCGAACGGGCAATCAAACATGAACTATCTAGAGAAACCGAAGGGTCAATCAAGAATGAACTATCTAGAGCAACCGAAGGGGCAATCAGGAATGAACTATCCAGAGAAACCGAAGGGGCAATCAAGAATGAACTATCTAGTGAAACCGAAGGGGCAACCAAGAATGAACTATCTAGAGAAACCGAAGGGTCAATCAAGAATGAACTATCAAGAGAAACCGAAGGGGATTTCAAGAATAAACTATCTAGAGAAACCGAAGGGGCAACCAAGAATGAACTATCTAGAGAAACCGAAGGGTCAATCAAGAATGAACTGTCAAGAGAAACCGAAGGGGATTTCAAGAATAAACTATCTAGAGAAACCGAAGGGGCGATTAAGAATGAACTATCCAGAGACGCAGGCAACATTATGAACAAATAAACGTTAGAGAAACCGAAGGGGCAATCAGGAATGAACTATTTAGATAAACCGAAGGGGCAATCAAGAATGAACTATCCAGTGAAACCGAAGGGGCAATCAAGAATGAACTATCCAGAGACACAGGCAACATTAGGAACAAATAAACGTTGGAGAAACCGAACGGGCAATCAAAAATGAACTATCTAGAGAAACCGAAGGGTCAATCAAGAATGAACTATCTAGAGCAACCGAAGGGGCAACCAAGAATGAACTATCTAAAGAAACCGAAGGGTCAATCAAGAATGAACTATCTAAAGAAACCGAAGGGTCAATCAAGAATGAACTATCAAGAGAAACCGAAGGGGATTTCAAGAATAAACTATCTAGAGAAACCGAAGGGGCAATCAAGAATGAACTATCTAGAGAAACCGAGGGGGCGATCAAGAATGAACTATCCAGAGACGCAGGCAACATTAGGAACAAATAAACGTTAGAGAAACCGAAGGGCAATCAGGAATGAACTATTCAGAGAAACCGAAGGGGCAATCAAGAATGAACTATCCAGAGACACATGCAACATTAGGAACAAATAAACGTTGGGGAAACCGAAGGGGCAATCAAGACTGAACTATCCAGAGAAACCGAAGGGGGCAATCAAGAATAAACTATCCAGAGAAACCGAAGGGGCAATCAAGAATGAACTGTCCAGAGAAACCGAAGGGGCAATCAAGAATGAACTATTCAGAGACACAGGCAACATTAGACACAATTAAACGTTAGAAATACTGAAGGGGCACTCATAAATGAACTATCCAGAGACACAGGCAACACTAGACACAATTAAAGGATACGGATACTGAAGGGGCAATAAAGAATGAATGAACTATCTAGAGAAACCGAAGAGGCAATCAAGAATGAACTATCTATAGAGAAACCGTAGGGGCAATCAAGAATGAACTATCTAGAGACACCGAAGGGACAATCAAGAATGAACTATCTAAAGAAACCGAGGGGGCAATCAAGAATGAACTATCTAGAGAAACCGAAGGGGCAATCAAGAATGAACTATCCAGAGAAACCGAAGAGGCAATCAAGAATGAATTATCAAGAGAAACCGAAGGGGATTTCAAGAATAAACTATCTAGAGAAACCGAAGGGGCAATCAAGAATGAACTATCCAGAGAAACCGAAGGTGCAATCAAGAATGAACTATCAAGAGACACCGAAGGGGATTTCAAGAATAAACTATCTAGAGAAACCGAAGGGGCGATCAAGAATGAACTATCCAGAGACGCAGGCAACATTATGAACAAATAAACGTTAGAGATACCGAAGGGGCAATCAGGAATGAACTATTCAGAGAAACCGAAGGGGCAATCAAGAATGAACTATCCAGTGAAACCGAAGGGGCAATCAAGAATGAACTATCCAGAGACACAGGCAACATTAGGAACAAATAAACGTTGGAGAAACCGAACGGGCAATCAAACATGAACTATCTAGAGAAACCGAAGGGTCAATCAAGAATGAACTATCTAGAGCAACCGAAGGGGCAATCAGGAATGAACTATCCAGAGAAACCGAAGGGGCAATCAAGAATGAACTATCTAGTGAAACCGAAGGGGCAACCAAGAATGAACTATCTAGAGAAACCGAAGGGTCAATCAAGAATGAACTATCAAGAGAAACCGAAGGGGATTTCAAGAATAAACTATCTAGAGAAACCGAAGGGGCAACCAAGAATGAACTATCTAGAGAAACCGAAGGGTCAATCAAGAATGAACTGTCAAGAGAAACCGAAGGGGATTTCAAGAATAAACTATCTAGAGAAACCGAAGGGGCGATTAAGAATGAACTATCCAGAGACGCAGGCAACATTATGAACAAATAAACGTTAGAGAAACCGAAGGGGCAATCAGGAATTAACTATTTAGATAAACCGAAGGGGCAATCAAGAATGAACTATCCAGTGAAACCGAAGGGGCAATCAAGAATGAACTATCCAGAGACACAGGCAACATTAGGAACAAATAAACGTTGGAGAAACCGAACGGGCAATCAAAAATGAACTATCTAGAGAAACCGAAGGGTCAATCAAGAATGAACTATCTAGAGCAACCGAAGGGGCAACCAAGAATGAACTATCTAAAGAAACCGAAGGGTCAATCAAGAATGAACTATCTAAAGAAACCGAAGGGTCAATCAAGAATGAACTATCAAGAGAAACCGAAGGGGATTTCAAGAATAAACTATCTAGAGAAACCGAAGGGCCAATCAAGAATGAACTATCTAGAGAAACCGAGGGGGCGATCAAGAATGAACTATCCAGAGACGCAGGCAACATTAGGAACAAATAAACGTTAGAGAAACCGAAGGGCAATCAGGAATGAACTATTCAGAGAAACCGAAGGGGCAATCAAGAATGAACTATCCAGAGACACATGCAACATTAGGAACAAATAAACGTTGGGGAAACCGAAGGGGCAATCAAGACTGAACTATCCAGAGAAACCAAAGGGGGCAATCAAGAATAAACTATCCAGAGAAACCGAAGGGGCAATCAAGAATGAACTGTCCAGAGAAACCGAAAGGGCAATCAAGAATGAACTATTCAGAGACACAGGCAACATTAGACACAATTAAACGTTAGAAATACTGAAGGGGCACTCATAAATGAACTATCCAGAGACACAGGCAACACTAGACACAATTAAAGGATACAGATACTGAAGGGGCAATAAAGAATGAACTATCTAGAGACACAGGCAACATTAGACACAATTAAACGTTAGAGATACTGAAGGGGCACCCAAGAATGAACTATCTAGGGACACATGCAATATTGGACACAATTAAACGTTAGAGATATTGAAGGGGCAACAAAGAATGAACTATCAAGAGACACAGGCAACATTAGACACCATTAAACGTTAGAGATACTGAAGGGGCAATCAAGAATGAACTATCTAGCGACACATGCAACATTAGACACAATTAAACGTTAGAGATACTGACGGGGCACTCAAGAATGAACTATCTAGGGACACATGCAACATTAGACACAATTAAACGTTAGAGATACTGAAGGGGCAATAAAGAATGAACAATCTAGAGACACAGGCAACATTAGACACAATTAAACGTTAGAGATACTGAAGGGGCAATAAAGAATGAACTATCCAAAGACACAGGAAACATTAGACACAATTAAACGTTAGAGATACTGAAGGGGCAATAAAGAATGAACTATCTAGCGACACATGCAACATTAGACACAATTAAACGTTAGAGATACTGAAGGGGCAATCAAGAATGAACTATCCAGAGACACAGGCAACATTAGACACAATTAAACGTTAGAGATACTGAAGGGGCAATCAAGAATGAACTATCTAGAGAAACCGAAGGGGCAATCAAGAATGAACTATCTAGAGAAACCGAAGGGGCAATCAAGAATGAATGAACTATCTAGAGAAACCGAAGAGGAAATGAAGAATGAACTATCTAGAGAAACCGTAGGGGCAATCAAGAATAAACTATCTAGAGAAACCGAAGGGGCGATCAAGACTGAACTATCCAGAGACGCAGGCAACATTAGGAACAAATAAACGTTATAGAAACCGAAGGGGCAATCAGGAATGAACTATTCAGAGAAACCGAAGGGGAAATCAAGAATGAACAATCCAGAGAAACCGAAGGGGCAGTCAAGAATGAACTATTCAGAGACACAGGCAACATTAGCAACAAATAAACGTTGGAGAAACCGAAGGGGCAATCAAGATTGAACTATCCAGAGAAACCGAAGAGGGAAATCAAGAATGAACTATCCAGAGAAACCGAAGGGGCAATCAAGAATAAACTGTCCAGAGATACCGAAGGGGCAATCAGCAATGAAATATTCAGAGACACAGGCAACATTAGACACAATTAAACGTTAGAGATACTGAAGGGGCACTCAAGAATGAACTATTCAGAGACACAGGCAACACTAGACACAATTAAACGTTACAGATACTGAAGGGGCAATAAAGAATGAACTATTTAGAGACACAGGCAACATTGGGCATAATTAAACGTTAGAGATACTGACGGGGCACTCAAGAATGAACTATTCAGAGACACAGGCAACACTAGACACAATTAAACGTTACAGATACTGAAGGGGCAATAAAGAATGAACTATTTAGAGACACAGGCAACATTGGGCATAATTAAACGTTAGAGATACTGACGGGGCAATCAAGAATGAACTATCTAGAGAAACCGAAGGGGCTATCAATAATGAACTATCTAGAGAAACCGAAGGGGCCATCAAGAATGAATGAACTATCTAGAGAAACCGAAGAGGCAATCAAGAATGAACTATCTATAGAGAAACCGTAGGGGCAATCAAGAATGAACTCTCTAGAGAAACCGAAGGGGCAATCAAGAATGAACTATCTAAAGAAACCGAAGAATGAACTATCAAGAGAAACCGACGGGGATTTCAAGAATAAACTATCTAGAGAAACCCAAGGGGCAATCAAGAATAAACTATCTAGAGACACCGAAGGGGCGATCAAGAATGAATTATCCAGAGACGCAGGCAACATTATGAACAAATAAACGTTAGAGAAACCGAAGGGGCAATCAGGAATGAACTATTCAGAGAAACCGAAGGGGCAATCAGGAATGAACTATCCAGTGAAACCGAAGGGGCAATCAAGAATAAACTGTCCAGAGAAACCGAAGGGGCAATCAACAATGAACTATTCAGAGACACAGGCAACATTAGACACAATTAAACGTTAGAGATACTGAAGGGGCACTCAGGAATGAACTATTCAGAGACACAGGCAACACTAGACACAATTAAACGTTGCAGATACTGAAGGGTCAATAAAGAATTAACTATTTAGAGACACAGACAACATTAGGCATAATTAAACGTTAGAGATACTGAAGGGGCAATCAAGAATGAATGAACTATCTAGAGAAACCGAAGAGGCAATCAAGAATGAACTATCTATAGAGAAACCGTAGGGGCAATCAAGAATAAACTATCTAGAGACACCGAAGGGACAATCAAGAATGAACTATCTAAAGAAACCGAGGGGGCAATCAAGAATGAACTATCTAGAGAAACCGAAGGGGCAATCAAGAATGAACTATCCAGAGAAACCGAAGAGGCAATCAAGAATGAATTATCAAGAGAAACCGAAGGGGATTTCAAGAATAAACTATCTAGAGAAACCGAAGGGGCAATCAAGAATGAACTATCCAGAGAAACCGAAGGTGCAATCAAGAATGAACTATCAAGAGACACCGAAGGGGATTTCAAGAATAAACTATCTAGAGAAACCGAAGGGGCGATCAAGAATGAACTATCCAGAGACGCAGGCAACATTATGAACAAATAAACGTTAGAGATACCGAAGGGGCAATCAGGAATGAACTATTCAGAGAAACCGAAGGGGCAATCAAGAATGAACTATCCAGTGAAACCGAAGGGGCAATCAAGAATGAACTATCTAGAGACACAGGCAACATTAGGAACAAATAAACGTTGGAGAAACCGAAGGGGCAATCAAACATGAACTATCTAGAGAAACCGAAGGGTCAATCAAGAATGAACTATCTAGAGCAACCGAAGGGGCAATCAGGAATGAACTATCCAGAGAAACCGAAGGGGCAATCAAGAATGAACTATCTAGTGAAACCGAAGGGGCAACCAAGAATGAACTATCTAGAGAAACCGAAGGGTCAATCAAGAATGAACTGTCAAGAGAAACCGAAGGGGATTTCAAGAATAAACTATCTAGAGAAACCGAAGGGGCGATTAAGAATGAACTATCCAGAGACGCAGGCAACATTATGTACAAATAAACGTTAGAGAAACCGAAGGGGCAATCAGGAATGAACTATTCAGAGAAACCGAAAGGGCAATCAAGAATGAACTATCCAGTGAAACCGAAGGGGCAATCAAGAATGAACTATCCAGAGACACAGGCAACATTAGGAACAAATAAACGTTAGAGAAACCGAACGGGCAATCAAAAATGAACTATCTAGAGAAACCGAAGGGTCAATCAAGAATGAACTATCTAGAGCAACCGAAGGGGCAATCAGGAATGAACTATCCAGAGAAACCGAAGGGGCAATCAAGAATGAACTATCTATAGAGAAACCGAAGGGGCAACCAAGAATGAACTATCTAGAGAAACCGAAGGGTCAATCAAGAATGAACTATCAAGAGAAACCGAAGAGGATTTCAAGAATAAACTATCTAGAGAAACCGAAGGGGCAACCAAGAATGAACTATCTAGGGACACATGCAATATTGGACACAATTAAACGTTAGAGATATTGAAGGGGCAACAAAGAATGAACTATCAAGAGACACAGGCAACATTAGACACAATTAAACGTTAGAGATACTGAAGGGGCAATCAAGAATGAACTATCTAGCGACACATGCAACATTAGACACAATTAAACGTTAGAGATACTGACGGGGCACTCAAGAATGAACTATCTAGGGACACATGCAACATTAGACACAATTAAACGTTAGAGATACTGAAGGGGCAATAAAGAATGAACAATCTAGAGACACAGGCAACATTAGACACAATTAAACGTTAGAGATACTGAAGGGGCAATAAAGAATGAACTATCCAAAGACACAGGAAACATTAGACACAATTAAACGTTAGAGATACTGAAGGGGCAATAAAGAATGAACTATCTAGCGACACATGCAACATTAGACACAATTAAACGTTAGAGATACTGAAGGGGCAATCAAGAATGAACTATCCAGAGACACAGGCAACATTAGACACAATTAAACGTTAGAGATACTGAAGGGGCAATCAAGAATGAACTATCTAGAGAAACCGAAGGGGCAATCAAGAATGAACTATCTAGAGAAACCGAAGGGGCAATCAAGAATGAATGAACTATCTAGAGAAACCGAAGAGGAAATGAAGAATGAACTATCTAGAGAAACCGTAGGGGCAATCAAGAATAAACTATCTAGAGAAACCGAAGGGGCGATCAAGACTGAACTATCAAGAGACGCAGGCAACATTAGGAACAAATAAACGTTATAGAAACCGAAGGGGCAATCAGGAATGAACTATTCAGAGAAACCGAAGGGGCAATCAAGAATGAACAATCCAGAGAAACCGAAGGGGCAGTCAAGAATGAACTATTCAGAGACACAGGCAACATTAGCAACAAATAAACGTTGGAGAAACCGAAGGGGCAATCAAGATTGAACTATCCAGAGAAACCGAAGAGGGAAATCAAGAATGAACTATACAGAGAAACCGAAGGGGCAATCAAGAATAAACTGTCCAGAGATACCGAAGGGGCAATCAGCAATGAAATATTCAGAGACACAGGCAACATTAGACACAATTAAACGTTAGAGATACTGAAGGGGCACTCAAGAATGAACTATTCAGAGACACAGGCAACACTAGACACAATTAAACGTTACAGATACTGAAGGGGCAATAAAGAATGAACTATTTAGAGACACAGGCAACATTGGGCATAATTAAACGTTAGAGATACTGACGGGGCACTCAAGAATGAACTATTCAGAGACACAGGCAACACTAGACACAATTAAACGTTACAGATACTGAAGGGGCAATAAAGAATGAACTATTTAGAGACACAGGCAACATTGGGCATAATTAAACGTTAGAGATACTGACGGGGCAATCAAGAATGAACTATCTAGAGAAACCGAAGGGGCTATCAATAATGAACTATCTAGAGAAACCGAAGGGGCCATCAAGAATGAATGAACTATCTAGAGAAACCGAAGAGGCAATCAAGAATGAACTATCTATAGAGAAACCGTAGGGGCAATCAAGAATGAACTCTCTAGAGAAACCGAAGGGGCAATCAAGAATGAACTATCTAAAGAAACCGAAGAATGAACTATCAAGAGAAACCGACGGGGATTTCAAGAATAAACTATCTAGAGAAACCCAAGGGGCAATCAAGAATGAACTATCTAGAGACACCGAAGGGGCGATCAAGAATGAATTATCCAGAGACGCAGGCAACATTATGAACAAATAAACGTTAGAGAAACCGAAGGGGCAATCAGGAATGAACTATTCAGAGAAACCGAAGGGGCAATCAGGAATGAACTATCCAGTGAAACCGAAGGGGCAATCAAGAATAAACTGTCCAGAGAAACCGAAGGGGCAATCAACAATGAACTATTCAGAGACACAGGCAACATTAGACACAATTAAACGTTAGAGATACTGAAGGGGCACTCAGGAATGAACTATTCAGAGACACAGGCAACACTAGACACAATTAAACGTTGCAGATACTGAAGGGTCAATAAAGAATTAACTATTTAGAGACACAGACAACATTAGGCATAATTAAACGTTAGAGATACTGAAGGGGCAATCAAGAATGAATGAACTATCTAGAGAAACCGAAGAGGCAATCAAGAATGAACTATCTATAGAGAAACCGTAGGGGCAATCAAGAATAAACTATCTAGAGACACCGAAGGGACAATCAAGAATGAATTATCTAGAGAAACCGAAGGGGCAATCAAGAATGAACTATCCAGAGAAACCGAAGAGGCAATCAAGAATGAATTATCAAGAGAAACCGAAGGGGATTTCAAGAATAAACTATCTAGAGAAACCGAAGGGGCAATCAAGAATGAACTATCCAGAGAAACCGAAGGTGCAATCAAGAATGAACTATCAAGAGACACCGAAGGGGATTTCAAGAATAAACTATCTAGAGAAACCGAAGGGGCGATCAAGAATGAACTATCCAGAGACGCAGGCAACATTATGAACAAATAAACGTTAGAGATACCGAAGGGGCAATCAGGAATGAACTATTCAGAGAAACCGAAGGGGCAATCAAGAATGAACTATCCAGTGAAACCGAAGGGGCAATCAAGAATGAACTATCTAGAGACACAGGCAACATTAGGAACAAATAAACGTTGGAGAAACCGAAGGGGCAATCAAACATGAACTATCTAGAGAAACCGAAGGGTCAATCAAGAATGAACTATCTAGAGCAACCGAAGGGGCAATCAAGAATGAACTATCTAGTGAAACCGAAGGGGCAACCAAGAATGAACTATCCAGAGAAACCGAAGGGTCAATCAAGAATGAACTGTCAAGAGATACCGAAGGGGCAATCAGCAATGAAATATTCAGAGACACAGGCAACATTAGACACAATTAAACGTTAGAGATACTGAAGGGGCACTCAAGAATGAACTATTCAGAGACACAGGCAACACTAGACACAATTAAACGTTACAGATACTGAAGGGGCAATAAAGAATGAACTATTTAGAGACACAGGCAACATTGGGCATAATTAAACGTTAGAGATACTGACGGGGCACTCAAGAATGAACTATTCAGAGACACAGGCAACACTAGACACAATTAAACGTTACAGATACTGAAGGGGCAATAAAGAATGAACTATTTAGAGACACAGGCAACATTGGGCATAATTAAACGTTAGAGATACTGACGGGGCAATCAAGAATGAACTATCTAGAGAAACCGAAGGGGCTATCAATAATGAACTATCTAGAGAAACCGAAGGGGCCATCAAGAATGAATGAACTATCTAGAGAAACCGAAGAGGCAATCAAGAATGAACTATCTATAGAGAAACCGTAGGGGCAATCAAGAATGAACTCTCTAGAGAAACCGAAGGGGCAATCAAGAATGAACTATCTAAAGAAACCGAAGAATGAACTATCAAGAGAAACCGACGGGGATTTCAAGAATAAACTATCTAGAGAAACCCAAGGGGCAATCAAGAATGAACTATCTAGAGACACCGAAGGGGCGATCAAGAATGAATTATCCAGAGACGCAGGCAACATTATGAACAAATAAACGTTAGAGAAACCGAAGGGGCAATCAGGAATGAACTATTCAGAGAAACCGAAGGGGCAATCAGGAATGAACTATCCAGTGAAACCGAAGGGGCAATCAAGAATAAACTGTCCAGAGAAACCGAAGGGGCAATCAACAATGAACTATTCAGAGACACAGGCAACATTAGACACAATTAAACGTTAGAGATACTGAAGGGGCACTCAGGAATGAACTATTCAGAGACACAGGCAACACTAGACACAATTAAACGTTGCAGATACTGAAGGGTCAATAAAGAATTAACTATTTAGAGACACAGACAACATTAGGCATAATTAAACGTTAGAGATACTGAAGGGGCAATCAAGAATGAATGAACTATCTAGAGAAACCGAAGAGGCAATCAAGAATGAACTATCTATAGAGAAACCGTAGGGGCAATCAAGAATAAACTATCTAGAGACACCGAAGGGACAATCAAGAATGAATTATCTAGAGAAACCGAAGGGGCAATCAAGAATGAACTATCCAGAGAAACCGAAGAGGCAATCAAGAATGAATTATCAAGAGAAACCGAAGGGGATTTCAAGAATAAACTATCTAGAGAAACCGAAGGGGCAATCAAGAATGAACTATCCAGAGAAACCGAAGGTGCAATCAAGAATGAACTATCAAGAGACACCGAAGGGGATTTCAAGAATAAACTATCTAGAGAAACCGAAGGGGCGATCAAGAATGAACTATCCAGAGACGCAGGCAACATTATGAACAAATAAACGTTAGAGATACCGAAGGGGCAATCAGGAATGAACTATTCAGAGAAACCGAAGGGGCAATCAAGAATGAACTATCCAGTGAAACCGAAGGGGCAATCAAGAATGAACTATCTAGAGACACAGGCAACATTAGGAACAAATAAACGTTGGAGAAACCGAAGGGGCAATCAAACATGAACTATCTAGAGAAACCGAAGGGTCAATCAAGAATGAACTATCTAGAGCAACCGAAGGGGCAATCAAGAATGAACTATCTAGTGAAACCGAAGGGGCAACCAAGAATGAACTATCCAGAGAAACCGAAGGGTCAATCAAGAATGAACTGTCAAGAGAAACCGAAGGGGATTTCAAGAATAAACTATCTAGAGAAACCGAAGGGGCGATTAAGAATGAACTATCCAGAGACGCAGGCAACATTATGTACAAATAAACGTTAGAGAAACCGAAGGGGCAATCAGGAATGAACTATTCAGAGAAACCGAAGGGGCAATCAAGAATGAACTATCCAGTGAAACCGAAGGGGCAATCAAGAATGAACTATCCAGAGACACAGGCAACATTAGGAACAAATAAACGTTAGAGAAACCGAACGGGCAATCAAAAATGAACTATCTAGAGAAACCGAAGGGTCAATCAAGAATGAACTATCTAGAGCAACCGAAGGGGCAATCAGGAATGAACTATCCAGAGAAACCGAAGGGGCAATCAAGAATGAACTATCTATAGAGAAACCGAAGGGGCAACCAAGAATGAACTATCTAGAGAAACCGAAGGGTCAATCAAGAATGAACTATCAAGAGAAACCGAAGGGGATTTCAAGAATAAACTATCTAGAGAAACCGAAGGGGCAACCAAGAATGAACTATCTAGAGAAACCGAAGGGTCAATCAAGAATGAACTGTCAAGAGAAACCGAAGGGGATTTCAAGAATAAACTATCTAGAGAAACCGAAGGGGCGATTAAGAATGAACTATCCAGAGACGCAGGCAACATTATGAACAAATAAACGTTAGAGAAACCGAAGGGGCAATCAGGAATGAACTATTCAGAGAAACCGAAGGGGCAATCAAGAATGAACTATCCAGTGAAACCGAAGGGGCAATCAAGAATGAACTATCCAGAGATACAGGCAACATTAGGAACAAATAAACGTTGGAGAAACCGAACGGGAAATCAAAAATGAACTATCTAGAGAAACCGAAGGGTCAATCAAGAATGAACTATCTAGAGTAACCGAAGGGGCAACCAAGAATGAACTATCTAATAAACCGAAGGGTCAATCAAGAATGAACTATCTAAAGAAACCGAAGGGTCAATCAAGAATGAACTATCAAGAGAAACCGAAGGGGATTTCAAGAATAAACTATCTAGAGAAACCGAAGGGGCAATCAAGAATGAACTATCTAGTGAAACCGAGGGGGCGATCAAGAATGAACTATCCAGAGACGCAGGCAACATTAGGAACAAATAAACGTTAGAGAAACCGAAGGGGCAATCAGGAATGAACTATTCAGAGAAACCGAAGGGGCAATCAAGAATGAACTATCCAGAGACACATGCAACATTAGGAACAAATAAACGTTGGGGAAACCGAAGGGGCAATCAAGACTGAACTATCCAGAGAAACCGAAGGGGGCAATCAAGAATAAACTATCCAGAGAAACCGAAGGGGCAATCAAGAATGAACTGTCCAGAGAAACCGAAGGGGCAATCAAGAATGAACTATTCAGAGACACAGGCAACATTAGACACAATTAAACGTTAGAAATACTGAAGGGGCACTCTTAAATGAACTATCCAGAGTCACAGGCAACACTAGACACAATTAAAGGATACAGATACTGAAGGGGCAATAAAGAATGAACTATCTAGAGACACAGGCAACATTAGACACAATTAAACGTTAGAGATACTGAAGGGGCACCCAAGAATGAACTATCTAGGTACACATGCAATATTGGACACAATTAAACGTTAGAGATATTGAAGGGGCAATAAAGAATGAACTATCAAGAGACACAGGCAACATTAGACACAATTAAACGTTAGAGATACTGAAGGGGCAATCAAGAATGAACTATCTAGCGACACATGCAACATTAGACACAATTAAACGTTAGAGATACTGACGGGGCACTCAAGAATGAACTATCTAGGGACACATGCAACATTAGACACAATTAAACGTTAGAGATACTGAAGGGGCAATAAAGAATGAACAATCTAGAGTCACAGGCAACATTAGACACAATTAAACGTTAGAGATACTGAAGGGGCAATAAAGAATGAACTATCTAGCGACACATGCAACATTAGACACAATTAAACGTTAGAGATACTGAAGGGGCAATCAAGAATGAACTATCCAGAGACACAGGCAACATTAGACACAATTAAACGTTATAGATACTGAAGGGGCAATCAAGAATGAACTATCCAGAGACACAGGCAACATTAAACACTATTAAACGTTAGAGATACTGAAGGGGCAATCAAGAATGAACTATCCAGAGACACAGGCAACATTAGACACAATTAAACGTTAGAGATACTGAAGAGGCAATAAAGAATGAACTATCCAAAGACACAGGCAACATTAGACACAATTAAACATTAGAGATACTGAAGGGGCAATCAAGAATGAACTATCTAGCGACACATGCAACATTAGACACAATTAAACGTTAAAGATACTTAAGGGGCAATAAAGAATGAACTATCCAGAGAAACAGGCAACATTAGACACAATTAAACGTTAGAGATACTGAAGAGGCAATACAGAATGAACTATCCAAAGACACAGGCAACATTAGACACAATTAAACGTTAGAGATACTGAAGGGGCAATCAAGAATGAACTATCTAGCGACACATGCAACATTAGACACAATTAAACGTTAAAGATACTTAAAGGGCAATCAAGAATGAACTATCCAGAGACACAGGCAACATTAGACACAATTAAACGTTAGAGATACTGAAGGGCAATAAAGAATGAACTATCAAGGGACACATGCAATATTAGACACAATTAAACGTTAGAGATACTGAAGGGGCAATAAAGAATGAACAATCTAGAGACACAGGCAACATTAGACACAATTAAACGTTAGAGATACTGAAGGGGCAATAAAGAATGAACTATCCAAAGACACAGGAAACATTAGACACAATTAAACGTTAGAGATATTGAAGGGGCAATAAAGAATGAACTATCTAGCGACACATGCAACATTAGACACAATTAAACGTTAGAGATACTGAAGGGGCAATCAAGAATGAACTATCCAGAGACACAGGCAACATTAGACACAATTAAACGTTAGAGATACTGAAGGGGCAATCAAGAATGAACTATCCAGAGACACAGGCAACATTAAACACTATTAAACGTTAGAGATACTGAAGGGGCAATCAAGAATGAACTATCCAAAGACACAGGCAACATTAGACACAATTAAACGTTAGAGATACTGAAGGGGCAATCAAGAATGAACTATCTAGCGACACATGCAACATTAGACACAATTAAACGTTAAAGATACTTAAGGGGCAATAAAGAATGAACTATCCAGAGACACAGGCAACATTAGACACAATTAAACGTTAGAGATACTGAAGAGGCAATACAGAATGAACTATCCAAAGACACAGGCAACATTAGACACAATTAAACGTTAGAGATACTGAAGGGGCAATAAAGAATGAACTATCAAGGGACACATGCAATATTAGACACAATTAAACGTTAGAGATACTGAAGGGGCAATAAAGAATGAACAATCTAGCGACACATGCAACATTAGACACAATTAAACGTTAAAGATACTTAAAGGGCAATCAAGAATGAACTATCCAGAGACACAGGCAACATTAGACACAATTAAACGTTAGAGATACTGAAGGGCAATAAAGAATGAACTATCAAGGGACACATGCAATATTAGACACAATTAAACGTTAGAGATACTGAAGGGGCAATAAAGAATGAACAATCTAGAGACACAGGCAACATTAGACACAATTAAACGTTAGAGATACTGAAGGGGCAATAAAGAATGAACTATCCAAAGACACAGGAAACATTAGACACAATTAAACGTTAGAGATACTGAAGGGGCAATAAAGAATGAACTATCTAGCGACACATGCAACATTAGACACAATTAAACGTTAGAGATACTGAAGGGGCAATCAAGCATGAACTATCCAGAGACACAGGCAACATTAGACACAATTAAACGTTAGAGATACTGAAGGGGCAATCAAGAATGAACTATCCAGAGACACAGGCAACATTAAACACTATTAAACGTTAGAGATACTGAAGGGGCAATCAAGAATGAACTATCTAGCGACACATGCAACATTAGACACAATTAAACGTCAAAGATACTTAAGGGGCAATAAAGAATGAACTATCCAGAGACACAGGCAACATTAGACACAATTAAACGTTAGAGATACTGAAGAGGCAATACAGAATGAACTATCCAAAGACACAGGCAACATTAGACACAATTAACCGTTAGAGATACTGAAGGGGCAATCAAGCATGAACTATCTAGCGACACATGCAACATTAGACACAATTAAACGTTAAAGATACTTAAGGGGCAATAAAGAATGAACTATCTAGCGACACATGCAACATTAGACACAATTAAACGTTAGAGATACTGAAGAGGCAATCAAGAATGAACTATCCAGAGACACAGGCAACATTAGACACAATTAAACGTTAGAGATACTGAAGGGGCAATCAAGAATGAACTATCCAGAGACACAGGCAACATTAAACACTATTAAACGTTAGAGATACTGAAGGGGCAATCAAGAATGAACTATCCAAAGACACAGGCAACATTAAACACAATTAAACGTTAGAGGTACTGAAGGGGCAATCAAGAATGAACTATCTAGCGACACATGCAACATTAGACACAATTAAACGTTAAAGATACTTAAGGGGCAATAAAGAATGAACTATCCAGAGACACAGGCAACATTAGACACAATTAAACGTTAGAGATACTGAAGAGGCAATACAGAATGAACTATCCAAAGACACAGGCAACATTAGACACAATTAAACGTTAGAGATACTGAAGGGGCAATCAAGCATGAACTATCTAGCGACACATGCAACATTAGACACAATTAAACGTTAAAGATACTTAAGGGGCAATAAAGAATGAACTATCCAGAGACACAGGCAACATTAGACACAATTAAACGTTAGAGATACTGAAGGGGCAATCAAGAATGAACTATCCAGAGACACAGGCAACATTAGACACAATTAAACGTTAGAGTTACTGAAGGACAATCAAGAATGAACTATCAAGGGACACATGCAATATTAGACACAATTAAACGTTAGAGATACTGAAGGGGCAATAAAGAATGAACAATCTAGAGACACAGGCAACATTAGACACAATTAAACGTTAGAGATACTGAAGGGGCAATAAAGAATGAACTATCCAAAGACACAGGAAACATTAGACACAATTAAACGTTAGAGATACTGAAGGGGCAATAAAGAATGAACTATCTAGCGACACATGCAACATTAGACACAATTAAACGTTAGAGATACTGAAGGGGCAATCAAGAATGAACTATCCAGAGACACAGGCAACATTAGACACAATTAAACGTTAGAGATACTGAAGGGGTAATCAAGAATGAACTATCTAGCGACACATGCAACATTAGACACAATTAAACGTTAAAGATACTTAAGGGGCAATCAAGAATGAACTATCCAGAGACACAGGCAACATTAGACACAATTAAACGTTAGAGATACTGAAGGGCAATAAAGAATGAACTATCAAGGGACACATGCAATATTAGACACAATTAAACGTTAGAGATACTGAAGGGGCAATAAAGAATGAACAATCTAGAGACACAGGCAACATTAGACACAATTAAACGTTAGAGATACTGAAGGGGCAATCAAGCATGAACTATCTAGCGACATATGCAACATTAAACACTATTAAACGTTAGAGATACTGAAGGGGCAATAAAGAATGAACTATCCAGAGACACAGGCAACATTAGACACAATTAAACGTTAGAGATACTGAAGAGGCAATCAAGAATGAACTATCCAGAGACACAGGCAACATTAAACACTATTAAACGTTAGAGATACTGAAGGGGCAATAAAGAATGAACTATCCAAAGACACAGGCAACATTAGACACAATTAAACGTTAGAGATACTGAAGAGGCAATACAGAATGAACTATCTAGCGACACATGCAACATTAGACACAATTAAACGTTAAAGATACTTAAGGGGCAATCAAGAATGAACTATCCAGAGACACAGGCAACATTAGACACAATTAAACGTTAGAGATACTGAAGGGCAATAAAGAATGAACTATCAAGGGACACATGCAATATTAGACACAATTAAACGTTAGAGATACTGAAGGGGCAATAAAGAATGAACTATCCAGAGACACAGGCAACATTAGACACAATTAAACGTTAGAGATACTGAAGAGGCAATACAGAATGAACTATCCAAAGACACATGCAACATTAGACACAATTAAACGTTAGAGATACTGAAGGGGCAATCAAGAATGAACTATCCAGAGACACAGGCAACATTAAACACTATTAAACGTTAGAGATACTGAAGGGGCAATAAAGAATGAACTATCCAGAGACACAGGCAACATTAGACACAATTAAACGTTAGAGATACTGAAGAGGCAATACAGAATGAACTATCCAAAGACACATGCAACATTAGACACAATTAAACGTTAGAGATACTGAAGGGGCAATCAAGCATGAACTATCTAGCGACACATGCAACATTAGACACAATTAAACGTTAAAGATACTTAAGGGGCAATAAAGAATGAACTATCTAGCGACACATGCAACATTAGACACAATTAAACGTTAGAGATACTGAAGGGGCAATCAAGAATGAACTATCCAGAGACACAGGCAACATTAGACACAATTAAACGTTAGAGATACTGAAGGGGCAATCAAGCATGAACTATCTAGCGACATATGCAACATTAGACACAATTAAACGTTAGAGATACTTAAGGGGCAATAAAGAATGAACTATCCAGAGACACAGGCAACATTAGACACAATTAAACGTTAGAGATACTGAAGAGGCAATAAAGAATGAACAATCTAGAGACACAGGCAACATTAGACACAATTAAACGTTAGAGATACTGAAGGGGCAATAAAGAATGAACTATCCAAAGACACAGGAAACATTAGACACAATTAAACGTTAGAGATACTGAAGGGGCAATCAAGAATGAACTATCCAGAGACACAGGCAACATTAGACACAATTAAACGTTAGAGATACTGAAGGGGCAATAAAGAATGAACTATCCAAAGACACAGGCAACATTAGACACAATTAAACGTTAGAGATACTGAAGGGGCAATCAAGAATGAACTATCTAGCGACACATGCAACATTAGACACAATTAAACGTTAGAGATACTGCCGGGGCACTCAAGAGTGAACTATCTAGGGACACATGCAATATTAGACACAATTAAACGTTAGAGATACTGAAGGGGCAATAAAGAATGAACAATCTAGAGACACAGGCAACATTAGACACAATTAAACGTTAGAGATACTGAAGGGGCAATAAAGAATGAACTATCCAAAGACACAGGAAACATTAGACACAATTAAACGTTAGAGATACTGAAGGGGCAATCAAGAATGAACTATCCAGAGACACAGGCAACATTAGACACAATTAAACGTTGGAGATACTGAAGAGGCAATAAAGAATGAACTATCCAAAGACACAGGCAACATTAGACACAATTAAACGTTAGAGATACTGAAGGGGCAATCACGAATGAACTATCTAGCGACACATGCAACATTAGACACAATTAAACGTTAAAGATACTTAAGGGGCAATAAAGAATGAACTATCCAGAGACACAGGCAACATTAGACACAATTAAACGTTAGAGATACTGAAGAGGCAATACAGAATGAACTATCCAAAGACACAGGCAACATTAGACACAATTAAACGTTAGAGATACAGAAGGGGCAATCAAGAATGAACTATCTAGCGACACATGCAACATTAGACACAATTAAAGGTTAAAGATACTTAAGGGGCAATCAAGAATGAACTATCCAGAGACACAGGCAACATTAGACACAATTAAACGTTAGAGATACTGAAGGGCAATCAAGAATGAACTATCTATGGAAACCGAAGGGGCAATCAAGAATGAACTATCTAGAGAAACCGAAGGGGCTATCAAGAATGAACTATCTAGAGAAACCGAAGGGGCAATCAAGAATGAATGAACTATCTAGAGAAACCGAAGAGGCAATCAAGAATGAACTATCTAGAGAAACCATAGGAGCAATCAAGAATGAACTATCTAGAGAAACCGAAGGGGCAATCAAGAATGAACTATCTAAAGAAACCGAAGGGGCAATCAAGAATGAACTATCTAGAGAAACCGAAGGGACAATCAAGAATGAACTATCTAGAGAAACCGAATGGGCAATCAAGAATGAACTATCAAGAGAAACCGAAGGGGATTTCAAGAATAAACTATCTAGAGACACCGAAGGGGCGATCAAGAATGAACTATCCAGTGAAACCGACGAGGCAATCAAGAATGAACTATCCAGAGACACAGGCAACATTAGGAACAAATAAACGTTAGAGAAACCGAAGGGGCAATCAGGAATGAACTATTCAGAGAAACCGAAAGGGCAATCAAGAATTAACTATCCAGTGAAACCGAAGGGGCAATCAAGAATGAACTATCCAGAGACACAGGCACATTAGGAACAAATAAACGTTAGAGAAACCGAAGGGGCAATCAGGAATGAACTATCCAGAGAAACCGAAGGGGCAATCCAGAATGAACTATCTAGAGAAACCGAACGGGCAATCAAGAATGAACTATCTAGAGAAACCGAAGGGTCAATCAAGAATGAACTATCTAGAGAAACCGAAGGGGCAATCAGGAATGAACTATCCAGAAAAACCGAAGGGGCGATCAAGAATGAACTATCTAGAGAAATCGAAGGGGCAACCAATAATGAACTATCTAGAGAAACCGAAGGGTCAATCAAGAATGAACTATCAAGAGAAACCGAAGAAGATTTCAAGAATAAACTATCTAGAGAAACCGAAGGGGAAATTAAGAATGAACTATCTAGAGAAACCGAAGGGTCAATCAAGAATGAACTATCAAGAGACGAGGCAACATTAGGAACAAATAAACGTTAGAGAAACCGAAGGGGCAATCAGGAATGAACTATCCAGAGAAACCGAAGGGGCAGTCAAGAATGAACTATTCAGAGACACAGGCAACATTAGCAACAAATAAACGTTAGAGAAACCGAAGGGGCAATCAAGAATGAACAATCCAGAGAAACCGAAGGGGCAATCAAGAATGAACTATCCAGAGACACAGGCAACATTAGGAACAAATAAACGTTGGAGAAACCGAAGGGGCAATCAAGACTGAACTATCCAGAGAAACCGAAGGGGGCAATCAAGAATGAACTATCCAGAGAAACCGAAGAGGCAATCAAGAATAAACTGTCCAGAGAAACCGAAGGGGCAATCAAGAATGAACTATTCAGAGACACAGGCAACATTAGACACAATTAAACGTTAGAGATACTGAAAGGGCAATAAAGAATTAACTATGTAGGGACACATGCAACATTAGACACAATTAAACGTTAGAGATACTGAAGGGGCAATAAAGAATGAACTATCAAGAGACACAGGCAACATTAGACACAAATAAACGTTAGAGATATTGAAGGGGCAATCAAGAATGAACTATCTAGCGACACATGCAACATTAGACACAATTAAACGCTAGAGATACTGAAGGGGCAATCAAGAATGAACTATCCAGAGACACAGGCAACATTAGACACAATTAAACGCTAGAGATACTGAAGGGGCAATCAAGAATGAACTATCTAGAAAAACAGGCAACATTAGACACCATTAAACGTTAGAGATACTGAAGGGGCAATAAAGAATGAACTATCCAGAGACACAGGCAACATTAGACACAATTAAACGTTAGAGATACTGAAGGGGCAATCAAGAATGAACTATCTAGCGACACATGCAACATTAGACACAATTAAACGTTAGAGATACTGAAGGGGCAATCAAGAATGAACTATCCATAGACACAGGCAACATTAGACACAATTAAACGTTAGAGATACTGAAGGGGCAATCAAGAATGAACTATCCAGAGACGCAGGCAACACACAATCATTAAGACACAGAACGGAGACAAACACAAACCTATAAAGATGAGCAACACGAACTCCATAAAAAACGACGCGTGTGAACCAATGTGCTCGTGAATGGGAGGCAGTTCCGGTTCTACTCATGCGAAATGAGTATTTTCAGCTGGATTGTGTATATATCTTAGAGCAAATTGTAGTAGATAAACCAGGAAAGTATGCATTGTGTGGGGAGGGAGAAGGGGGGGGGGGGGTACTTAATATACTAATGGATTACATTATATTATAATAGCAACACGATAATTGTTTTTTCCTAAACCCCTTATGTACTTAAGAACACATTTACAGTGAGCACAATTCACATTGATCATTTGTTTGTCAATAGACAGTGTGAATTATGATAAATTAACAAAGATTACCAACAAATCGCTACAACTTACATACTGAGAAAGATAAATTTCAAAAGCAAGCAGCTGGCATGATGAAGAACTCGCGATGAACTTTTTTGAAACATATATCACTGTTATTTTGCAAACATAAAATGGGTAATACACAAAACATCTGGATTTCATTGGTATCGACCATCTAAAAACAGGTGAATTTCTTAGAGAAAAAAATACCTGTGATTTAAGGTTGTCGAGTCAGCATATGAATTGTAATTCCAACATCAGACTACAGTCTAAATGTGGGTTGGAATTTTCCATCTCAAAACGGATATTTAAAGCTTGTTTCTTCAAATATTATCAAAATATTTTATATTCTATTTATTTTTAAGGAAATAGCTTCTTTATATTTATGGCATCCAACATAAGATGTCTGGACGGTATATGATTGCATTTTCTTTATATTGAGTTCCTATGAGAGGAAATGCTGGTTATAGTAAAATAAATATGTTTCTCTGCATTGGTTTACAAAGGACACACATAGAAATGAGGATTGTTAAGCCAACGAAAAACTCCGATACGGCATTGTCATGGTGTGTTGGCCATTGAAAACCCCGAGACGGCACTGTCATGGTATGTTGGCCATTGAAAACCCCGAGACGGCATTGTCATAGTATGTTGGCCATTGAAAACCCCGAGACGGCATTGTCATGGTGTGTTGGCCAGTGAGAACCCCGATAGGGCATTGTTATGGTGTTTTGGTCATTGGAAACTCCCACACGACATCGTCATATTTATTTACTTGCAATGCTATATTTTCATAAATCGCAAATTGAATATTCGCAATTTAAAACTGAATCGAGTACACCCTTTCTTTGCATTACATTTATCAGTTGCACTTTTTGGGTTAAAGAATAAATAAATATAATGTAATAAGATGAAATACAAATATAAAATATCTATGTATAGTGACATTTTTCTTTAACATGACCCCTCACCCCTCCCTCCATTTTCACGTAAGCTGTTACTGCTACAAGATAGTAAACAGTAGCATACTGTTAAGTTTAAGATTTAACTTATCTTATGTAGAAAAGTACAATTTCCACACTTAATTAGTACAGGAGTAGTTAGCACTAACAAAGTTCCAGTGATCTGTACTTGGGGTACATCATAAAAGTAGAAAGGATACCTTAATATTCTGTAATAAAGATTTTGTTTATGTGATAAAATGTGTTTTACGTCATATTCCCGCCATTTGAATTACACGTGCCTCTTTACAACATACCAATAAATTTAATCAAAATAAGGAAAATATCGTCTCGTTACCCCATGTAAAAATAAAGTGTAAATATTTAAAACTGTAAAAGTGTCAATTAGTGCTTGTTATGTAAAATTTGTTGTCGCATCTACTGTTTTATTTACAACAATATTCTGATATAAATGGCCCCCTACAAAGAAAATAATATCATCAATCAAATAATTACAATTTTTACTCCATGGGCAAAAAGATAATTTTTACCTTTCTTCTTATTTATCGTATAAATTCTGGACATTTTTATGAGTGACAAGTTTTTAATTTGTTTTTAATCCCAATCCTCGGTTTACATCTGGACGTGGACATATTATTTGTCATCTCTAGCGTGTGGTTTTTGTAATTGCTGGCTAATTGTTGTGATAGTATTGTCATTTTTAACGTAGGATCGTATTGTAAAGCAGTTCTCACCTTCTCTATTTTTCAATGAATTGTAATCTGAAAATCACATGGGAACAAATACAATCAAATTTATGACATTGATATAGACACCCGCGGGCTACAAATAAAATCTTTTATTTTCCGACCGCCCTGTCTTAATGGGGACAATTTCCAGCAATAAAATTCAATTGTGTTCAAACGAGAGCCATAAAAGTGTTTGGTTGTCTGTGGATTGTATCTGACAAAGAAATGGATAATTTAATAAGTGGTAGGGGTCATAATCACCTGGGGGCATTGAAATTCCACAGCATGTTTATGCTTAAAATAAATTTGCCTTCAAATGAATAATTTTTCTTTCAATTATGGCAAATATACACGGATCGAAAAAACTGTGCATGTTTGTGGACAAAACATAGTCATATGTTAATAAAAATTAAAAAAAATCCCTCTCTGTGTGTTAATTATGTAATCGTTTAAATTTAATTATATTTTAACATTAAAATTTCGAGTGTTCAGAATTGGTGACAACTCGGAATATCTCGTATTTGTATCAATTTGTATCTTCTCAATGAAATATGTGAATGAAAGATTTAAAATAGAACCCTCCCCAAATATCTCCCAGTCAAAGTAAGCTCTTGAAATGAACTTTACTATTAAACGAAAACGAAATACTTTTTTCTAGAGTAGCGATGGAGTGTTTTAAATCATTTAAAGTAAATATACAACGGTATAATTAAATATGTACAAGTGCTTCAGATTTAACGAAAGTTTCCTCATTATTGACAACGAAATGTTTTGATGTTCGTTTCCATTCTCTAAAACTCCTCCCATTTTGTTGTAGCCATTGATTCTCACCGTGGTTGTTTTCTCCCGCTAATGTTCCTTGATGAAATTTGAAAGCAAAACAAATTAGTTTCCACAAAAGATCAAAGAAAACTTTATTTTTTGGGTCTTTTAATGAGTCTAGACTTAATAATTATAACTACATATTTATGATAGATTTTAATTCATGAGGTATCACCCTCAATTTTTATCACTCATAAATTGTGTAAAATTTATGTACAGGAAATGATAATAAAGTGATTATGACTGAAAATATTTACTATAACTATTAGGAGAATTACTCTGATAAATCGCGGTCTGTTCGATAGGCTCATCATTGTTTTAAAAAGTATTATGTTTTAATGAAAATGTATATTAACTTTTATAATATTATCGTTGTATTTAATTTGCAATACTGATTCTCGCCTCCAATAATCTCTCAGTTACATTACTTCAGTTTTCAGTTTTCATGGTTTCTGCATTACGTTAGTTAGTATCTTTGTTTTGTGCACATATATCTGTCTTCCTATTTAGAAGAAACCCGTATTAAAGTGCTCATAAATTGTCATCGAATTTTTTCACATGTTTCCGCAAAGTGCAATTGGACATGTTTATTGCACAAGAAAAAAATATGATTTAAGATATTCTTATTTTACCATTTTGACTTTATTTCCACACGTGTTAAATGCATAGATATGTTAATATTTAATTTTGAAGTCTTGCTTCCATAGTGTAAAGGTCAGTCCCCTGCCTCCTTTATATTTTGCCTAATTTTGAATATATTATTATTTTTGTGTATTAACCAGATAACGTTAAGAAACTGTATTAAAATTTTCTGATGATGAACCGTTGCAACAATGTTTTAACTTGTCATTATAATCGATTTTTATTATAAATGACTTCAATATTTTATTTTCTAAATAGTTGAATATTTTAAACTACACGACAACGGAACATTTTTAATCTCTTAAATAAATGATTAAACATCTTTTTAGGGTCATACGAACATAATAATTAGTATTATCTCACTTGTTGAGTATACTTGTCACTTGTCAGAAATATTCTTATGAACTTATATTGTATATTATTATATTTTATTTTTATATATCTTACACGATCTGGTCGCCATAAATTTATATACGAGTATACCCGAATCGATATTTCGAAGACCCATTCCCTCTTTGTATATTGTTTTCGGTTTTTTGTTGGGTTTTTTTTGTTGTTTTTTTCCGTAAAACGCACTACTAAATAAGGGACATAGTAAATCAAGCGAGTGTCTAACTCGAACGGAAATTGTTTCAACATTGTTTGTTATGGTTTGTAATTGAATTAGACAAACTCGTATAGCGCATGTTCTAATATCTTTTGTAAACTTCAATAAACTATGTAGCTTGTTTCAAGTGTATCCCCACTGACTTGTAATATTAATTTTTTTTTTGAAAATACACGTCTATGTCGGATGGATGGGTGGAGAGTTTAACACAGATATTGTTTGTCCAGTGTTTACATCCATATGGTGGTGGTTATGGTGTTTAACGCCACTTTCAACAATAGTACAGTTATATCGTGGCGATCAGTTTTATTAATGTACCTCCATACGGACTACATATCCACTTCACATACGACTTTGAAGGTCGTAGTTCTTTTTTCATCACTGTAATTAATCGTTTAAACATGTATGATTGGCATCTAGGATGTAGCCCTGTCCAGATAAACAGATTTACACTCAATGTACACAAGTGATAATGGTATATATCTGGACTTTAGTCTATGTTTTTTAAAATCACATGCTCAGTTGCACCCCAAACCGGTCACCCCTGGTACAATTAAGGCAATAATTAAAACAAACATTTTATCATTATTTTCAACTGAATAAAAATACTAAAATCAATTGTCAGCCATGTTATCTAAATCATCATTAAATACGAATTAAGATAAGATAATCATGATTTACGAATTACGATGCATTACAAATAAACGAAGATAAATTTGATGATGGGGTTTCGAGTCGCCATTTAATATGTGGGATATTTATTTTTGAGACATGCAACTAACTGCAAACGTTTTAAATATGCAGATGAGAAACTGCACAACCAAATCAACTATAATTTCATATCAGCACAATAAATTTTACTGGATTATTTCAAATCTCCAAAGCTTGATTTATGCAAAAGCAAAATCTGTTACTTGAGATTTGAATTAAAGCGACAAAGATGAAAAACAGCATTTTAATGATTGCTCCATGACTTCTGTGATTTAAGAGTTGTTTACATAGCACATAGCGATTCAGTCTCTGATATTCATTTGGAGATATACCACGCATTTTAATTTCTGTGCGAAATTAAATATAAATATATTCAAATTAATTTTACGTTCACTTTGAAAAAGTTAAAAAGGGCTCAAATAATTTTAATAAAATCTGTTATATACTTACAACCATTTTACTCCTGCAGAATTTTCTATTAGAACTAAAAATAGAATGAGGGTTGGAATAATTATAAATCCCTTCCGGATAACACCATCTCTATTCCTCATCCTTAATAGAATCAGTCTTAATGACGTCACTACCACATAAATTTTCCACAAAATATCTCAAAATGATACAAACGAACACTTTTGTGTCTGTTATTTTAACTCCATTTGATTAATTTCTCTTGTTGCATTCGAAGTTTTCGTATTTTCTTCATTGTGTGATCGTATGTATATATATATATATATTTATTTCTTTAAATCAACAATAACTTGGTACGCAAGAACTTCTTCTAAACTAGTTGCAATATATTGGAGAAAACATTTTAAGACATCTTCTTGAATTCCATAAATAAAAGAATCTTGATATGTCCTTCCTAAAAATACGTTCAACTGTAAATTTTCGAACGCTTTCTTTCATTCCAACAAACTGAAACAAGAAAAAGTATGAACATAATTTTGTCATGATCAGCCAATCAAAGCGATCCGTATACTTGTCTATTCATACAAACACGAGCTATAAAATACAGATTTAACTTACAACAAATCAGAGCACTTCTAAGCATTCCTCTTTCTTACCACAATATGTCTTGTACAAATCATCCAGCACAAGACAATCTGCATACTTTTTTAAACGTAGCTCAATTATGTGCATCGACAGTTGACGACGCGATCTTAACAACAAAATTCTTAATGTGTACTTTGTTAGAATTTAACTCGTTTGTACCAGCCCACTAGAGATTTACAATCGAATTTTACTGACACGGTTAAATTAGAAGTTCCGCGATTCACAACCGAAAGATAAAATAAATCCCCATTCCATCTTTAAAACTATCAATTTTCTTTTTGTAAAACTTTTTTGTGACTGTTAACTGCTTCTTCTCTGCAAAAGATGACTTGGCAAGGGTAGATTTAAAAGAGAAACTTGATGTTACGTGTGTAATTTATCAAATAAATTTGGCCATTACTCTTAGCGGTAAATGATTTATGTACAAATTTGTTCCCGATTATTACCGCAACATTATATAAAGATGAAGATAAAAATTATAACAATCATATGTTTCTGAATAACTGAAAGTGTTACGGGTTAATATGATATGTAAAACTAAAATATTCATTTATTGTATGAAAAAACGATTAAAATACAATTACAATAAAATTTAAATGTGATGTTTCTAAATTGAATAACTGAAAACAGTTATGTTATTTCCCTTTTGTTTTAATGAGCCATGTACACACACATACAATAAATATATAGATGCATTTTTATCTATGAAGGGATTCTAAAATCATAATTTAAGTAATTCCCTTATCAAAAAATTAAATCAATTTATTTTCTAATCAGTTAACAAAAAGAAATTAAAATTTCGTATACGTTCAGAAAACATTTCTGCTATTTCATTAATATCAAGATCAACAAATTAAAATACTTTGAGAAAATATGCAATATTATAGCCATTATCATTAAAGTAGATGAAATATTGTTGAAAGTGGCGTTAAATACCATAAACCAAACCAATCATTCAAGTAGGAATATAATTCTTACCGTCCGAAATGTTGAATTCTCTTTGTAAGTTAAACCACCACTGATTGAAGAAAGAAAAAATATTAGAAAATTAAAATAAGACGTTCAATAAAATATTTATGCCTAAAGACAGTAGTTAAACACTTTTATTACAGGACAAACCAAATTATATAAAAATCAACAGATTTCAATACAAGACCAAATATTAACATTATCTTGTTGATAACACGGTATCAATTAGCACACCTTTGGGGTACATGGCTTAAGTAATTTGCACAAATTTGATTGTCACCTATTTACAATTACTGTCAAGAAATTTCAGATTAGCACTTAAATATGTTACGGCGATGAAATTTGACGTAGGAAATGAAAATAAATAATAGTTAGGTGTTAAAATTATGTACCCGATATCTTACAGTTGTCAAATTAGATTAGATCTTACCTTAGTGTTTACCATAGTATTAAAAAATTTGCATACATTGTTCAAGATTATATTACATGTATATATTTAAGACAGGGGCGTAAAGAAAGCTATAAATTGAATAAAACTGAGAAAGAGACACAGGGTAAATTTTTTTTCTTCTTTCAAGAATGATAGTAAGAAAGTCCGTCTATCAACTAGAAGGAATTTTAATAAGATAACTGTCAGGTAAATGATACAGGTAAATACAATTTAAGTGACAGTTTAATAGTAAATACATGCAGAATGAGGTGGGACTTCTACATTCTAATATAAATAAAAGCAACAACAAAAAATACTACATCGCCAGAAATGACCCAACATTCAGTAGGAAATCGTAGAACTTATGTCAAATCAAAATTGTGAGTTCGAATCCCAGTCATGACGAGGTGTACTCGATACAAAATTATGTGATAGAGTTTTTCAGTGACTTGCGATAGGTCGGTGGTTTTCTCAGGGTACTCTGGTTTCCTCCACCAATAAAACGACCGCCACAATATAGCTGAAATATTGTTTGAAGTCGTGTTAAACACCATAATCCTAACACCAAATCGATACTACTAACTCACATATATGTTACAGCTCCTTCTCCTGGATTGGTACAGACAAGTTTGAATATACCAAAGGGGTAATCAGAATCCATAAATCGAAGAAGAACATACAACACGGTGGCCAAAAGAAAAAGTACAAAAGGACAAACAACGATCTACAAAACATTAAACATAAAACTAAAGAACGAATGGCACGAACCCCACTAAAAAGCGGGGGTTGGTACATGCACTTCAATAAAGAAGTGGTGGGGTTAAACTAGTTTTATGAGCTCAAATCACCCCTCGTAGTGAAATGATGCTGTCATGTAAGTGTTCTGCACGTGTGGATAAAATGCCTCACACAGAACTGTTGAAATAATAGGAAAACGAAGGCTAATTCACTACGCCTAACACACATATACATGATCGTTCACTCCTATCTTAGTATAAGCACTTCAATCAAAAGTGGCGGGATTAAGCTAGTTTTCTGGGTTCAAAACCCCCCCTCTTAGAGAATGCCAGTGTTTTCCTCATTAGTAAAATGCCGACCCTCATATATAGGGATTCGCGCCAAACAGATTTCAAAGTTCTGCGTCATGAAGTTAAAACACATTTATTCAAGAGATGATATAGACGGACTGCATTGTGGAAAAACAACTGAAAAAATGGTAGGAAATCTTTACTTCACCATAATATGGGAAAAAAACAAAATAATCGTGCTTGTTTTAACATACACCCTCTTTATAACTGCAATATATATACATGTATATACACAAATAATAAGAATCGTACACAAATTTGCTTCACTCCAAAAGACCAATCACTCGCAAAAATAAACAACAACATAAACATGGACAGTACAATAGCAGGGTAGGTGAATGCTTAACCGACTACTAGCCAAGAAGGTAGAATTTGTTGGTTTAAGACCATTACTATTAGGGTGTGGAAAACGGGGGGTGGGGTCATAACTGATACTTCTAGCAGATTGAAATCAAATATGGTGATGAGCATTAATTGGTCTTCGTGAGAAACCGGAACAAATAGGCGATCAATTTGTTGGAATAAAATATTGAATATAAAATAATAATATAGCATGGAATAAAATATAAATGTGAAGACTTAATTCTTATTAGGATCTACTAGTTATATCATTGGATTGTCCTTAAAGCAATGAAAATCTGCCTCAAAGGGTCAACTATGCTTACCAAATGATAGGTTTTTACGAATAAGATTTTCAATGATTTATGTATCTTTACGTTCTGAGTTCCGAGTTGTGATTTCCGTTACGATTTCCGCATAAAAACGATGTTCGGTTCGTCTTTACATCCAGTTGTTTGTAGGAGGGAGCATGTGTTATTTATGCTATTTGTGTTTGTTTGCGTATAGTGGTGTCCAACACATATGTTGTTGTGTTGCCAGTTTCTCTGGATTGTCCTTTATTGTATTGCCCCTTCGGTATTCTCTAACGTTTATTTATGTGTTTAGATTTGTCAAATTTGAACTTTTTAGCAATGGAAACATGGATAAGAAATACCCTTTTTGATCAGATCTCATCACGAGGAATTTTATTTATATACAAGATCTTTATACCGGTAATAAATTTAGTGAAAATTTTCAATAATTTATGAATACGGTATGAAGAAGAGTTTGAAGATACCAAAGGGGTAATCACAATCCATAAATCGAAGGACAAACAACACAATGGCCAAAAGAAAAAGTACAAAAGGACAAACAACGATCTACAAAACATTACACATAAAACAAAAGATGGAGTAACACGAGCCCCACTAAAATCCTTGGTGTAAAAGTTTTTCCGTTAACACGAGATTGCGGTCATTAAAGTCAGAAACATTATTACAAACACGTACAAAATTGCATAACTGAGAAATGTAAACATCATGTGATTTTGCCAAAGGAACATTTCCATCCAGAAAAGGAAATTTTACGATAGGAAAAGAAAATCGCCTCCTTTGTCATCATGTTTTAATTACATCCTGAGAAAAAGATATGTCTAAATCCCAAAAGTTGATGAGTCGTTTGTAATGTTGGCAGAGTAAACCGTAGTTATTGACCTCAGAAATAGGTGCAGTTTGAAAAGTTTTTATTTCCATATTATAACTACATGTGAAAATGTAAAAGCTATTTTAGTATTTTATTTAGAATATTTCATAAATATCATAAATTTTAATCTATATTGAAAAAAACCATGTTTCATGTTCAAGATAAATGTTATAATGGCCCATAACAAAGTGAACTGTTTTTATACTTGAATCCATCAGAGGCTACAGACATTTCCATATTTCAATTAAACACTATCTCTTGTGTTAGAACTATCAGCCAGACTGTACGCATTCGGTCGGACAATTACGGCCCAGAAGTTTACCCGTATTATTTATTATCAATACGTCTTGTTAAATGATTCGAGTACTTAATGTAAAGGGTATTTATGAAAAATGATGAATGTGGTTGTAAATATTCATTCTAATTTCAAAGTGTATTGCCTAATAAAAATTATGAAAATTGCTAATATCTAATTTATCACAAATAAAAATATTAAAAGTCATTAGTTATATTATGACATTCCATTCACAGAATCTAACAAAATTTATTTTGTTATTTTTAATATTCGAATATTAATGTTTTGTAATGATAACATCAAACCAGAAATAATGTTCATTTTAATATGAATAATAAATTTATGATGTAAATTAATCACGTAGTAATATAGATCTTGATGGGAGATAACAGTGATTACGTTTGACAGAAGTCAATGTGTGCGAGTGACTTTCCCTAATAGGGTTAGAATTATGGTGTTTAACGCCACTTTCAACAATATTTCAGTAATATCGTGGCGGTCAGTTTTATTGGTGGGGGAGACTGGAGTACCTGGAGAAAACCACCGACTTGTCGCAAGTCACTGACAAACTTTATCACATAATGTTGTATCGAGTACACCTCGCCTGAGCGGGATTCGAACTGACAACGTTAGTGGTAATAGGCACTGATTGCACAGGTACAATGTAGTTGTAAATCCAACTTCCAAACGATCACGACCACAACGGCCCCTAATATAAGAGATATTAAATTGAAAAAGAACAAATACAACATTGTCGGCACAATTCTAAAATAGAAATCGTAGAAAGAGGCAACATCGATGCCCCTATATACATGTCAGTCACTTTACTAGCTTGGTACAGGTACTTCAATAAAAAGTGAGAGCAATGGTGTAAAAACATTGAAAATGAACGTTTCATTCTGATTCCCATCGGTTTGATTTATGACTTATGCGAGTGGAAGATGGAGAACAAAAATAAAAGCATTGCAACTTCTGATCAACATACAGGAAGTGTTATAATATATGAATCATAGGCCAAGGTTATAATATATGAATCATAGGCCAAGTTTGAATATTGATGGTAATATTTGTGGAGCAACTAAAGCTGATTCTAACGAAGCATCTGCTCAGACTCGCTCCCTATACATGTATATGTAAAAAAAATGTTTGTTTATTTTATTTTGTTTCTGGTTTGTCTTGTCTACAATAATTGTTTTGCTTTGGCACTGTACCTTCAAATTGGTATTTGCTACCATCGTCTAATGCTTTATTAAATAACACATCTCAAATCTTATTTTAAAAATTGGAAACCCGAGTACCATGAGAAATTTAAATTATGATAGGCAATGGCAGCATAAGTTTCAGTATTTCAGTTACATTCATGGCGAGGACACGTTAACAAACAATAAATCATGTAGGTTATAGTGGCGCTGGGATGGACTTATCAACGGATAATGGTTTCTTACAACGGACCATCAACGACTACTCTAAACAAATGATTGCTCTAAGAATTATATAAAATGATTTTTTCGTGTGGTTAGAGTTGTATATAAGTTTTCCGGAGCACCCTAGTGTTGCTCGATATTTAGTTTTCTGTGTAGAGTTTTGTAGAGCTTGTTTGTTCTTTATCCATTTCCTAT
Organism: Bathymodiolus brooksi; assembly: GCA_963680875.1. NCBI lineage: Eukaryota > Metazoa > Mollusca > Bivalvia > Mytilida > Modiolidae > Bathymodiolus > Bathymodiolus brooksi. The sequence continues at coordinate 136,366,272 of OY804576.1, read as the reverse complement.
AATCATTGTGTTGTCTTTCCGTCTTTGATTTACGGATTATGGTTACCCCTTGGGTATATTTCAACTCTTCTTTTTTACTATTGAAGCTACACAGGTGTCATTAGGTGTGAAGCAGAAGATTGCATCCTACCCGGAGCACATACTTAACTTTCGGTTTGCTGGAGTTCGTGTTAGATATTTTCTTTTGCTTTTGGTTGTATTAATACTGTCCAGGACATCACTATTTAACAAATATTTTATTAGCATATCCATGTAATAAATCTGGAATGTAGTATTTAAGTTTAAGCTGTACTGTCTGGTTTGTGTATTGTATGTTAGATAAACAAACGACCTTCATGAGATAAAACGTAACACTATTATATTTTATTACCAATTATTCACACTTACTGAGACTTTTTTTTTCATTGTCTCTAATCTTAAAACCATAATCAAATGTGATGAAAGGGGTGAAATAAACACGGAAATTGCGAAAATTAGCAATAGGAATAAGATATAACATCTGAACAAGTTTTGTTTTTGATGTAACATTTTACGAATTAACTTGTTGACATGTCGATCAAGACATGAGTATTGTATAAAGTACAGAGAGAAGTTGTATTGCATTCTTGTTACAGCAGAATGTTTTTTTTACATTCAATTCAAATGGTTTAGGTGAAGAAGTTTACTTTCTTCTGAAATCAAAGAAACCCACTACACCGTTATCATTGCATTATGCATCTTCGATCATTGCAATGAATGGTTTCAAAACAATTTTTGATTTTTTTTCTTCTATTTAAGATCAATAGATCAAACTTATGTGAATAATTATGTCATGCAAGGAATGTTGCAAAAATGAATGGTATTCATGATAGAAATATAAGTTGAAAGAGTGAACGATGAGAATCGAACCTCCGTAACTACATTCTTCTAACAAACTAAAAATTGTTGGTATTATTGTTCATTTCTAACAACTTTCTTTTAACCAGATCCTTTTTCTAGCAACTGTCAATGTCTAAGATAACGGATTTGAGTTCACGAGGTTCCTTTTAACCCGTGGCTAATTGCCACACAAAGCCTCGAAGATGTTTTTTTTTATTATTATTATTCAGTAATGTGTAAAAGGGGGAGGGTTGCTAAAATCGAAAATGGGTTTCTGGCTTATTTCTGTACGAATACAGTTGATTGGCAATTCAATTAGTAAATGTTATCTTATTTTATTGTTTTGATTTGGTCTGATCGTTCTTAAGTGGTCGCGACAGGTCGATGGTTTTCTCCGGGTACTCCGGTTTCCTCCACCAATAAATCTGACCGCTACGATGCAACTGAAATATTGTTGAAAGTGGCGTTAAACATCATAAACTTAAACCCAAACCTTAGTGATCGCAATATCTGCATAGAAACACTTTTATTCAAAATTGCAGATTTAAGAGAAAATTTAAAGTATCATAATATTTGAGAAAAAAAATATCCATATTATTCATGATATTGTTTACTCGCTTGACTTTCTAAAGTACAACAATACCTTGTTTCTCTTAGGTGAAACCGATCAAAAGTTACTTTATGGCGCATGAAATTAAGAAAATCTTAACTGTCGTAAAATAAACATAAAATGTGTGTAAACCTTGATTGCTCATATAGATAACTATTCAGTAGATTCGGCTAGAAGCTATTTCTTTCATTTGTTATATAATAAGTCATGCTAACGAGAATCACTTAAAAAGTTTTGAAGGCATTTCTGCAATAAAACTGAAAATGACGTATTTTATGGCAAAATGCATATTCTTGAACACCGTGCAGGTGAGTAACTTTTTGGAATAATAAGATATCGGCATAAACGTCATCAAACCATGGTAAAAATACATTTGAAGCCAAACTTATCATGACGTAAATAATAATAAACGAAAGTAACCGAAATAAAATTGGCAATTTATCAGGCATACGAATCCCAAAGCAAGTTTACATATCTAGAGAAATATAAATTTTTGTAGTTTTAGGGATCTTTTGAAAAGTTTGAAGATACTAAAGGTAATCAGAACACCGCAAACCGAAGAAAGAGAGACAATATAATGGAGAAATAATGAGGACAGAAGAAGCACAAACATTGGTTATATATTGTTTGACTTTAAAGTCTCAATGCTAATTGACATGTCACTTTGTTTATATAAAATACATGTCTACACCCTGACCTTGATTGAAATTAGAATTAACTATGTATTTGTGTAAATTTGAAATTTTCTTGAAAATGTATTTTAAGCGACAATTATGAAAGTTTTAGTTTCTAATAGTAAAGTCGATAGAACATGTAGAAGCACCATCGTTTTATGAACGGACTAGCACCGTAAGTGAGAAAGCTGTTCCAGCTGGCTATTACTGAGATCGGTTGTTTACCCTCGTAACTCCTTCTTCATTAAACCTGATAACGATGATGCAGTTACATGATTGTTGATAAAAGGTACCCCTAACACACATTTACATAACCGCTTACTTTCCCGGCTTAGTACATGTACTTAAAAAAAGTGGTGGAGTTAAAGACTTGTTTAATGAACACAGAAATTCTCCTCTTAGTGAAATGATGTGATCATGCAATTGTTCTCCACGTGATAGTGACGTAAAACAGACGTTCAATCCATTTTATCTATTTATATACCTATTCAGTAGGACAGCCAGCGTGACAGGAGAGCTCCAAAGTCAAGTCCCAGTCACGTGACTTTCGCTTCATTTTTGATGAAAAATGACGTTCAACCCTTCGGTTAAAATACGTCGGTTTACAATAAATATTTATGCTTGAAATCAATTAAAATATACGGAAGATGTCTATGGATAAATAGAAATTTATTGTATCACTTCAGTTTTTATTTATATTGTGCACAAACATCGAATTTTGCTACTTGAAGTGGACTCAATTTCAAAACAAATGTCAAGGTGGTTCTATTTAAAAGAGAAAATTTAATTAAAACAATATGATGGCTTTCTGTAACATACATTGCCTGAGGAAATCATCTAGGATCATTGTCATACAGACAACTAGTGTCAATGTCTTGTGGGATGCAATTGTTCCACTTAGCCCTACACCCACCTTGATCGGATCGACCATTTGCCAAACATCGAAATTCATTGTCTTTCGGAACACATCGGTGGTGTTCCTTAACATCAACAATAAACGACACCTAAGCGTACATCCGAAAGAGTATATTTCATTTGGGAAATGGGTGTCTATGTCTTTTTTTTAATTTTCTTGTATTAATACCGTATTTTTCAGTTTAATTGAATTATTTGTATTGCAATATTGTTTTAGACATTGTGCATTTTGTAATTTAGACTGGGGAATTACTATTTATTATCACTTTAAATTTAAAAAAAAAATCATCTATGACTATGATACTAGACTTGCACAGGGAATGTACAACAATTAATAATTTCAATTTAATTTAATTTCAATACAACAGGTACAAGATAAATAGAAAGAAATAAATGTGTGGAAAAAATAAAAGCATGTAAACAAAAATTAAGCGAATTGAAAAAATATGAAAATATTATAAAAAAAAAACATGCAAAAAAATTAATAATTTTTTTAAAATCTAAAAAAAAAGGGAAACATTGAGACACAAAGGGGCATAACAAATTGTATTCAGATATCTTAACCCTTCCTATTATATCAAGGCAAATTAAAAAAAAATCAGTGTAAGCAAATATTTTACTTGAAATTAGGAAATTTTATTATCTGAATGAAAGCTACCAAGTTTCATGTTTATCTCACAATGTAAATATCAATGTATTTGGAATATTCATGTGTTTGACACAACTACAAACTAGCTTTTATAACATATATGAGTGGTCAAGTTGTAACAATTCTTTCCCCTTGACATTCACAAAATGACCAGCATTTACAAAATGAGTACTTAGGTTGCAATAATTCTTTCTCCAGGACATTCACAAAATGACCAGCATTTACAAATATGGGTACTTAGTTTGCAATAATTCTTTCTGCAGGACATTCACAAAATTACCACATAAAAGACAGACACAAAATGACTAGCATTCACATAAAAGACACATACAGAATAACTAGCATTCACATAAAAGAGCATATTGAATGACTACCATTCACATAATTCTAAGACACATACAGCATACTTGCATTCACATGAAAGGACAAACCAGAATTCCAAATTTCACTAAGTAAATTAAATGACTAGAATAGAATGAATATGTTTTCTGTTGGCAAAATAACCAAGTATTGGTTAATATTGTTTAAAATTGAAGTTAAAAAAATTTATTTTATTTGTTCCAATGACTGGAAAAAAGTTAATAAATGGGCACATTTTGAAAAATTCTTTTCTGTAAAAGAAAATTTATAAATTTCAGAATTAATATTCATAGATAAAAGATAATTATATTTCTCATAAACAACAGGCAACATAAGTACCTTTTCATCTAAAAAAAAGCATGAATAACAAATTCAACAATATGTTGGAGTGTATACAGGTCTAAATGTCTGTAGAAACTTGTTCAACAACTTGGTTCTGGTTCAATATATCTATAAGAAATTGAAAAGTTTGAGATCTTGTTTCAGCTCCACTTTCTGACCTAGAAAATGTGTTACAACTGTTATAACAATATGTACCACAATATAATTTATCTTCTGAGCCAAATTCTTTACAGAAATTTAATTCATTCTTGAAATGTTTAAGATAAGTCCTGGTTTTCAATTGAAATTGAAATAAACCTTTTGACTTTCAGATGAAGTTTCACAAATTACACAATCAAAAAGTTCTTTTCTGAATGACTTTATTATAATTTATGACACAAGGTGTCTTGAAAACTCATGGCATTTGTTTGATGATGTACTTTAAAAATAATTGGAATGCTGGTCCATTTTTTTTACTTCATGGATATTTTAGAAGAAAAAAAACATATATATATATATATATATATTGATTTTCAAACCTGTATGAATATATATATAAGACTTATCATATATTCTTATTTTTATTTATTCAAATATTCAACCAATAAACACCACAGGAAACTTTGCATTTATACTCATAGAATCTGAAACTAACAGAAAATAAACATCCATTTTATTTAATAGAATCTGTAACTTTGCCCCTTTGGTATCTTCAGACTCTTGTTAAAAAAAAAATAAACATCCCATGTCCAGTCTGTATATATATATATCTATCTACAATGATCTAAAACTAACTAAAACTGGAGGTTGTCAATACCATTGGCACTGAAAAGTAGCATGTACACACATCAATAAGTATTTCAGGAAAACAGACTGAAAATGAAAAAAAGGGGGGGGGGGGTGTAAATGCTTGACATGAACTAAATATGTAGCCTTATGCTATGCCATGTTAATCTAGAGTGAATTTAACATAATCTTTCACCATTCTCTGCATGACAAGATCATACATTATAATGCAGTCCTTTTTATTTCTAAAATGTATTTATTAATTATGTCAATATTTTGACATGTCCATAAATGCCATGGAACGAGTCAACGAAAATGAAAGATTTGTCGTTAAAAATGGAATAAAATGACTTTATATATGTGTGACTATGATTGGTCAAGTGGTTCTTTCGTGTTTAAACAGAAACAGTCACATTTACATCCTAATAGATCGATCAATCTATGAAAAAACCCAGAAATATTTGGTTAGAATCTCGAAATATAGTGCTTCTTGTTTACATCCAAATATGGAATTCTAGTGACGAATGATGGGGAAATATGCAAATAATCCATACTCTAATACGTGTTTCTAGCTATTTTTACCAAATTTATTAATAAACAGCCAATGGGATGCAATTGTTCCACTTAGTTAAAGAGTCTATTTTTAGCGCCATTTTTTTTACAACATTTCATCAGCAGCGGTATCCCGAGTTCCAACGTTGATTTCAAGCAAACGATATCATAAATACACGTATTCACGCGTCAGTCACGTTACAATTTTATTTAAAAAATGGATTCAATAAAAATGAATACTTCTTTCAGTTTTATTTATGAAGATATTCAGTAAAAACACATGTGGTGTCGACGTAAACAATGCATGGCCGCTCACTTGTAAAGCGTCATGTCTAAAAAAATAGAGTTACGTCCCTTGATTTCGGGATTTGACTTTGCATTGTTGGAGGTACGGAATCTGTGCGTGGCTTCCCGACTGATTCAAAGTACAAAACGTCCAATATTGTCTGCTTCGCTACACACTTGCTACCGTTTTCACAATGGAACAAAGGATGTGTAAACATTATGCAGACAGAGAAAACAATAACCTGACCAGAGTGAGATTGTGTCCAGTCGAGTGATATATCTATTACGAGACAAATTTGTCAGTGTCTTAACACTAAAGAAATCCAGTTTAGTGTACTTATTCTATATAAGCTGACATTAAAGATACTAAATACGATTTCCGCATACAAACGATGTTGAGTTCGTCTGTACCTCCATTTGTTTGTAGGAGGGCGTATGTCTTATTTACGTTGTTTGTGTTTTCTACGTATAGTGGTGTCCAACACATATTGCGTTGTGTTTTTGTTTTGTTTGTCTTCGTCTTTTGTACCCTATATTGCCAGTTTCTCTGTATTGCCCTTTTCATAGCTCCCTCGGTATTCTCTAACGTTTATATATTATAGGGATAATATTTTGTTTTCCCTGGAAATATTACAACTTTCTGGTAAGAAAGATCGCTATTACATAGTGTATGATTGGAAAGGCTTTTGCACGTATTCAACTTTTACCTTAAACATGCGAAGTTCTAAACGCAATAATAAAAGACCCATTCGATTTATTTACCTACTTAACATTTTATTACATTACAAGTGTTCTTACAAGTTATTTGATGAGCTGTGGTTTATATTAGCAATGAGTGTGTAATGTCGACTATGGTGCTAGTGGTTGTTGGATAACGTTCTGGTATATGGTGTTTATTTCGTGAATATTGCCTGTTAGTCTCGTTACATAGTTAAGCAAGGTTAACATGCAGTATTTATTAAACAAAAATCAAGTATTTCTCGATGTAAGTAAGTGTTAACTTCACACTCATTACTTTTGCAAAAGATACGAATTAGATTTGTTATCGTGATTGAAACATGAAGTACACCAATAAGAAATATCGAGTGAGAATATCACTGTAAATACCTGTGTCTTCTTTCTGTGTATTTTAAGAGCATATGTTGACTCAGAGGAGTTCATGTTTTGTTGAAGTGGCGACCATCGGATCTTCAATGAAATTTTTTTTTATAATCGATATTTTTTGGAAGTGTTGACCATCAGTGTTTGATGGAATTTCCATAATCGGTGTTTGGTGGAAGTGTCGACCATCACTGTTTTGTGGAATTTCTCACAATTCGTGTTCAGAAACATTTTCTCCACACAATACTCACAATTTGGCCTCGAAGTGTAATCTGCTGGTAACATAAATTGCTGAATTTTAATTTTAAAGTGAAAAGAACATTTTGTATCTTCTCCGTAAAGGCAAATTAAACAAATAAATTTCTACGGAATAGGGATCACATACATTTTTGGGGTTTTTGCAGTTAGTTCTGAAATAAATAAATATAAAAAGGCACCAGTGGTCGCCGGAGTCCCACAAGGTACCGTCCTTGAACCATTTTTGTTCCTGGCCTACATAAATGACAAGCCAGAAACAGCAACTTCATCTGAGACAAAATTATTCGCGGATGACAGCTTATTATACAGCACAATCAACAACCAGGCAGACAGCGACTTACTACAGAAAGACCCAACTTCACTACAAAAATGGGAGAGTGAATGCAAATGAGCTTTAATCCATCAAATGCATAGTTATAAGGATATCACCAAATAAAAAGAAACAGCTTATACCAACATCATATCAGATCCATGGTCATACACTAGAAACAGAAGATGCCAGTATATACCTAGGAGTAACCATCAACAACAACCTATCCTGGGACAGACATATCAACAACATAGTAGGCAAAGGAAATAAGGCATGTTGGTTCGTTCGATGGAACTTAAAGGATTGTACAAACACAATAAAGGCAGCAACTTACACCTACATGGTTAGACCTAGAGTTGAATATGCAAGTACAATCTGGGACACCAAATCACTGGAGCAGGTACAGAGACGAGCGACACGATGTATGTAACGATTATAACGACCGCTCACCAGGCTGCATAACAAACATGGTAAAATATTAGAATGGGAAAGCCTACAAGGTCGAAGGAAAACCAACAGACTATGCATGCTCTCTAAAATACAGAACAACTTTATAGTCATTGATCGAAACCAGTATCTAACATTCAACAGTAGAACAAGAGGTCAACACAAGTTCTGCCAAGAGTGGACATCCAACGATACATACGGGAACTCATTTTTCCCAGGAACATTAGGAATTAGAAATCAACTGCCCACCAACATAACAACTCGATGTAAGGATTCCGAGCTGTCCTCAATGTAGTCTCCATGAATTAGACCGTATATCCCTGTACATAATTTTATTTGTAAATATTGAATCATTTTAGCTGTAAATACAGCAGAACGCTTGCTATGTTGCCCAGTATGAGCAAAGTTTTCGCGGAACTACATATATTCAATAATGAGTCCGGTTCATACACTTGAAAAAGAAAAAGATATTCGTTCATTTATTGTAAACGCTGATTTCCATTCCTTCAATTATATTTCCGAGAGTAATGGACATAACAAAAATCTCCAAGACAAGAAAGCCTGATATTTGTGTGCGTTACGTTGTGGAGGAACTGTAGAGAAATTAAATACTCTGTCGACGCGTGAAATTGATTTTGTACACGAAATTTCCTGACTAAGGAATGTGCAAAGGCAGTACAGTTTTGTGTGGTCTATTAGTATTTTTTTTTTAACAATTTCAGTAAATATTGCCTGCATATTTACAGTCCCACAAACGAGGAACTTTGAAATGTAATACATTGTAATACATTTTGTTGCATTTCATTTAAAAGTATTACCGCAAAAAACGACACTTGCCAAGACCATTGATAATGAGTTCTTTTGATTCTGACATTGGTAGTGCAAGGAATGCATTATGATGACAAGTTTGTAATACAATTCAACTGTTTTTCATTTAAAAATACAACAAAATCCCACAAAAACCAAATAGCAAGATATAAAACGGTGAATGTAAGTTTTACATTACTATGGCAATGCATACTGCAACTTGCAATGAATATCTGGTCGAAAAAAACAGAGTATTATCAGTATATATTGGCTTGCAGTGGATCATAAAATGTCTTACTGGTAATTGCATTTCTTCAAAAGATCAGCTTTTGTCATAGTTTTGGCGTAAATCTGGGAAGAGAAGTGACGTTTACAACTTTTTAGTTGTATTTATAGGAGTATGCTAAGACAGATTTCCTGCAGCCTTTTAAACAAGTAAGATAAAATGAGACAGTAAACAAAATCATTATCATAGCTACAAATTCCATGTGTTTATTTTATTATATTCATTCTGAATTTATCAGTTTTTATATCTATGATCTTTCTTAACTGGTAATAATTAAGATTTTGTTTATTTGTGACGATCAAAGAGTGTGGGGCTACAAAACTGTTTAATATATTATCATATATAAATTAATACCACTTGAATTAAATTAACGGGTGTTCCTTGGGTTGTTGCCTCCAAATTATGATTATGTCTGAACTTAAATATTTACGTTCATGATGCATGTTACATGAGTTCGATCCAGTATTTTTTCGGACTTATTTCAACTTGTCTGTATACTTAAATATGCCATAGTAGGCGGCATCAAAAGTGTCTAAGACACAAACATTATAGAATTCTATAGTGTTTCTTAGGATTCCTTATAAAATGTCTTGCCTGTGCTTATCTTACAAATTTGACGTAAGTCTTATGATTTCTGAGTTAAAAGTGTCAAATGACTGAAGGTTTTTAGCGGTGTTCGTGTTACTCGATCTTTAGTTTTATGTGTATGTTTTATAGATCGTTGTTTGGCCGTTGTGTTGCCTGTCCTTCTATTTAAGGATTCGGATGACTCCTATGGTATCTTCAAACTCTTGTTCCTACCAACATCCAAATGATATTTTTTTATTATTCTAAGTCCGATTTTAATGCATTTTCCTCTATATATTTTATGAAATTCCTTCAGACAGATTTATCCCGTGGTGACTGTTGATAAACAACAATTATGTTCAGTGAACCTGATGGAAGCCATCGTTGACTAGCTAACAATTATGTTCAGTGAACCTGATGGAAGCCATCGTTGACTAGCTAACAATTATGTTCAGTGAACCTGATGGAAGCCATCGTTGACTAGCTAACAATAATGTTCAGTGAACCTGATGGAAGCCATCGTTGACTAGCTAGCAATTATGTTCAGTGAACCTGATGGAAGCCATCGTTGACTAGCTAACAATTATGTTCAGTGAACCTGATGGAAGCCATCGTTGACTAGCTAACAATTATGTTCAGTGAACCTGATAGAAGCCATCGTTGACTAGCTAACAATTATGTTCAGTGAACCTGATGGAAGCCATCGTTGACTAGCTAACAATTATGTTCAGTGAACCTGATGGAAGCCATCGTTGACTAGCTAACACATTCAACGTAAACGTGATATTCAAAGTAACATCAAACATAATTATACTAAAGCATTTTTTGAATTGTTGCATAATATTTGACCCTTTTAGCATATTTTGTGCATAATCATTTCCTTGTGAATATTCTGCATATTTGTATCTGCAAAAAACACACTATCAGAATTTAAAACAAGGTCAAAGTTGAATGTTGCTAACATATATTAAATGCGAAGATTGATGACAAAAATATCAATATTTTGTATATTTATTCCCATGAAGTTAGAATATTAATCTCCTATTATAAAAGATCTGTGACTTTTACTTCAAAGTACGAAACATTTTTCTATAACATTAATTTGAATAAATAAGTGATTAGCTTGTAGATCTTTAAATGAAATCGATCTACAACAAGCAAACAGGGAGAGATCATTTGTATAACCCATTCAGAGATCCTGTTTCTTGATAGTGACCAATAATGTACGTTTTTTTTGCCTGTTTAACATAAGTAATTTTGAAATTAATTATGTGTAACCGTCCGCGAATATACATTATGTTTTATCAATGTATATAAAATAATAATAAACTCATAAATTTCTTCCCTCTTTCATAAAATCATACTTATTTTCTCATTAAAATTTCCCAAGAAATGAAAGTATGCTTTTTTCATCAATCATTTGATGAAAATTTGAAACGTTTATTTAAAAAAGTGTTGCTTTAAATGAAATGCAGTGATTGTTTAGGTTCATTTGAATGATAATTCATTTTCTATTTTTTCCGTATTAACACCTGTGTAATTTTGAATATGTTCACATTTACATAAATTCACATATAATTTTAACAATGTTTACTGTATTCAAATTTGAACACCTACTGGTATGTGATGAATGGAATATAGGAGAGATTTTTAATTAGAAATCTTACCAGTGGTTTACAAATATTCGAACTTCTCTTTGATTGCATATGTCATTATATACCTTAAATACCTGCAGCATTTCATAATTTAGCTTTTTCATTTCTGCAGTTTTACAATTATGAGTCAAATTTCCTTGTTAATTCAAAAGCTTTATCCATATCATAGTGGTATAAAATACATGAATATGTGCACTCATTTCACCCGTGCTTGATGTGTGTGCACGTTCATTATTTATATGATATTGATCATGTTCTGAATTTGCGTCAGCACTTCACTGGGTACTGATGACAATTCATCTCAAGGCTCAACGTAGAGAGCTGAATACCGTCTAACCATGTGAGAGATAGGAGTACCCTCTCTTTAAATACCTCCTTAGTAGATATCAGAAAAGAGTAGACACATTGTAGCCACTATAAAGGGTTAAAAATATCGTCCCTATCCAAGTCTCCATACTAATCCAGTGGTAGTCCAAAGTCGCTGCCCTGAATATAGAATTGCTGTGGGACGTTAAACAACCAACAATCAATAGAAGGCGCTTCATTATCTTTAATACAACATTTCAATTTGTTTTCATGTATACATGATATATCATGAGAGCCATTAGGATGTTTCTTAAACTCCATTGTTTTATTTTAATTTCTTGTCAGTGTTTGTAAAATGATAAGTTATGTTTATTATCGAAGAAAGTACGAAAACCGTGTTTCATAACTGTTGATTTTCTAAGTATACCAGATGGTTTTTTTCTGTCAAGAAATGTTCATCAATACAATAGCAAGAAAGAACCAAACGACAAATAATGGTCGACATAACACTATACAGAAAACATAAGATTGAAGAACACGACTCATTTACATATTTGTGGCCACGTGTTTAACTTTGACTTTCTATATTCATGTACGATGTTATTTATCACGTCTTGGTATCTTCTGACTTTACTATATTAATTTCAGTTGTCAATCGGAAAAGACTTTTGAAACCGTGTTTAGTCCATTTTGAGCACATATGTGTAATTTTAATATCATTCCCCACAACAATATTTGTACTGAAGTTACAGTCATATTTTGCTTTTGACTATATGTGTATCTGATGACGTTTATTTTAGAAACGTGCCGTACGTACTATATTATATATCTATGTTTTTAGTACGATAGTATAATTGTCGTTGTCGATCAGAAATATATATAAATTTTATTACAACAACTAGATTGTATTGCCACAAGGACAACGGTTGGTGTAGGATATATAATTGCCTTGCAACAGGCCATAAACGACCACTCATAATAAACTATTGCTCGGTAGGATCTGTTCCAAACTACCTGGAGTGTGGAAGGGGTGTGGCATTTGACACTCATTTACATCCAGTCTGTAAGTGAATTACGCGTCGTGCGCACTAAATTTGATATCTACGTTTTGCTTTGGTTTTTCGTTGTGTCAGACAGCCGCCAGCTGATTTTCCTTTTGGGGGTGGGGTTGTACCTCACAACGTGGAGCCAAGGTCACATTTCTATGCGTTGGGCATTATACTCAAAATAAAAGTTTCAAAAACTAATACTAAATGTTTTACGACAAACACAGTCAACTCGTTAGACCGTTTTTCAAAGTTCACGTAATACTGGAGTAAAGAGCACTTATTCGAAACCAATATACTATATTATTCCTACATATGTGTAGGTTGTAACATCGAACACATGACAAATAATCACAGTTTAAGTTATAATTTTTTATAGCGATTTGTGTTGGGTAATTGTATCTACAATATATGTACAAACAGTGACTAGGTGTCTTGTCAAATTTGAATACGTGGTGGTAAAAATACCATTCAATATGTTATTTAAGACCACATCTGTGGTGTTTTTATATTTGTTGGCATACTTGTTATAATTGAAGCAACACAATTATTTATACCAATGTTGTATACAACAGTAATTAATTCCTATGCAAGTGACATTTATTTGAAAACATTCTAAGGTGACAGAATATCAATCAGGTGATCTGTGAGGGCCACACATCATGAATTATATGATTTAAGTCTTATTTATCTAGTAGTACAGTTAAGTCGTTTTGTCATTTCATATGATGCAAAATGACAAAAATGATTAAAGACTAAAAGTCTTTAAAGGGAACAGTTTTAAAATCCGTCAATACAGGCAGAAATGGAGTGTCTCAGCAATGTAATGCAAGTCGTTACCACCGAGAAATACAGGAAGACTTGATGCATTAACGAAACTTGAACATGTAAAGTGACATTCAAGGTACCGTTGACTTATTGGTATACAATTTATTCAATATGGGCAATAGTACTACTTCTACAACATAATGGAGATTATGTCAGAGGTTGCACATGACAATTGAAAAAGATAAAATCTATTTACACGCTACATAAATTAGTATTAAATAGAGGAGACAGCAGTCTTGAATGTTGTAACCCAGTGTTTGATTTTACTTTTAGAAATGTAATATTATACACTTATTGACTGGATATGAGGGTAATAGCACTTTTATTGTCCCCATGGTACCAATCTATTTTCCGAGGCAACGCCGAGGAAAATAGTTGGTACAGAGGGAACAATTAAAGTGCTATTACCCGAATATCAAGTTTTATTATACTGAACAACTGTGCAATTCAAAATTCTAAATGAGGTCCTTTTCTGATGGATTTCTAGTCTACCTTATTAATGCTTTTTAAAACTAATACATTTTCATGTGTGCATTTGAAGAAGAAATTAATTTTAAAAAAACAAAAACAAGAACACCATGTGATTAAAGTGCTATTCACCGGTCGGTGAATAGTCATTTGTGCTAATCATCGGTGAATAGTACTTTTCAGACAAATTGAATGAAACTATGGAAATAGTATTTTTATTGCAATACAATTTATATAGAAAAAAGTATGAGAAGTATAATAAAGACATTTATTAACACTTTCTAATATACTTGTCATATCTGCTAGGACGGTGTGAAACTTGCTTTTACCTTTATACATGTCAGTTTCAGTGTATGACGAAACAAAAACAATTATTGCACAGAGGTTTTATATGTTAAATGAAGAATTTATTACACAGTAGCCATACCCATCGACGTCGTTAAAATTGATTACACAGTAGCCGTACCCATAGACGTCGGTAAAATTGATGACACATTAGCCGTACCCATCGACGTCGGTAAAATTGATTACACAGTCGCCGTACCCATAGACGTCGGTAAAATTGATTACACAGTAGCCGTACCCATCGATGTCGATAAAGTTGATTACACATTAGCCGTACCCATCGATGTCGGTAAAATTGATTATACAGTAGCCGTACCCATAGACGTCGGTAAAATTGATTACACAGTAGCCGTACCCATCGATGTCGATAAAGTTGATTACACAGTAGCCGTACCCATCGATGTCGGTAAAATTGATTATACAGTAGCCGTACCCATCGACGTCGGTAAAATTGATTACACAGTAGCCGTACCCATCGACGTCGGTAAAATTGATTACACAGTAGCCGTACCCATCGACGTCGGTAAAATTGATTACACAGTAGCCGTACCCATCGACGTCGGTAAAATTGATTACACAGTAGCCGTACCCATCGATGTCGATAAAGTTGATTACACATTAGCCGTACCCATCGATGTCGGTAAAATTGATTATACAGTAGCCGTACCCATCGACGTCGGTAAAATTGATTACTCAGTAGCCGTACCCATCGACGTCGGTAAAATTGATTACACAGTAGCCGTACCCATCGACGTCGGTAAAATTGATTACACAGTAGCCGTACCCATCGACGTCGGTAAAATTGATTACACAGTAGCCGTACCCATCGACGTCGGTAAAATTGATTACACAGTAGCCGTACCCATCGACGTCGGTAAAATTGATTACACAGTAGCCGTACCCATCGACGTCGGTAAAATTGATTACACAGTAGCCGTACCCATCGATGTCGATAAAGTTGATTACACATTAGCCGTACCCATCGATGTCGGTAAAATTGATTATACAGTAGCCGTACCCATCGACGTCGGTAAAATTGATTACTCAGTAGCCGTACCCATCGACGTCGGTAAAATTGATTACACAGTAGCCGTACCCATCGACGTCGGTAAAATTGATTACACAGTAGCCGTACCCATCGACGTCGGTAAAATT
The DNA here is from genome assembly GCA_963680875.1 of Bathymodiolus brooksi. NCBI lineage: Eukaryota > Metazoa > Mollusca > Bivalvia > Mytilida > Modiolidae > Bathymodiolus > Bathymodiolus brooksi. The sequence continues at coordinate 136,350,683 of OY804576.1, read as the reverse complement.
GATTACACAGTAGCCGTACCAATCGACGTCGGTAAAATTGATTACACAGCAGCCGTACCCATCGACGTCGGTATAGTGTATAATAATAAAACACTGTTGTTTAATAACATGATTTTAAAAACTGCCTTGGAGAAAACTGGTAAATTTATGCTGTATATGACTGACATTAATTGATACCTGTTTTAATATGACATTGGGATCAGCTATAAGATTTTTAAGGACCACACATTGTGGATATGACAACTAAAGTATCAATTTGGCCTTAACTTAATCTTAAAAATATTAAACAGGATTTAATATCACCCCATAGGTATAGTCTATGAATTATTAACGTACACATTATTATGTGATTTTTATATTATTTATGAAGAGATTATTTTACCAATACAAAGTTGCTGTTTTTTTCTACAACATACACAGGACAATAAATAAGTTTAAAACAAGCCAGGAAGGATCATATCATGTATCACACACACACAAATCTGCTTGGAAATTTTGAACACAACCAGCAGCTTTTAAGACCCTAATACTAGTTTAACCCCTCCACCTTTCATTGACATGCCTTTATCAAGCCGGGGAAGCGAGCAGTCATGCATATTTGCGCTAAGGGGTATCGATGTTGGTTTTGTGTCTACGATTTATTTTTTGCAATTAGATTGTGGAAATGAACCAACAGTGTGTTTTTTTCGTTTTATTTAACACTGAACACTATTATAAGTTAACAATATACCAGAGCAATGTGATTCGACCTACGTTAAATTTATCGTTTCTCCTTGTATTTTCAATTTGTAGACAAAGATTAGGAAATTTCTCTGTACCATTTTTTAGCTTCAATATTTATAGCACAATTATTTTATATTGTTCTTTTTCTTTTGGCCATTGTGTTGTCTGTCCTTCGATTCACGGATTCTGATTACACCTTTGGTATCTTCAAACTCTTCTTAATAAGAATCATACTTGTCCCTACATGTTTTTAGCTGTGTTTTTAACCAGTAGGTATAAAAAGACGGATATAAAATAGTGATGGTCAACAATTCCACCAAGATTCATGCATAACAATGACATTTTAGTAGCATATGGAAACGTTTGAATACTTCATATATATTGTGGCTTTAACTTCTATCCGGTTAATGGTGGTCTATGGTTTGTGGTGTTTAACGCCACTTTCAACAATATTTCAGCTATATCGTGGCGGTTTGTTTTATTGGTGGAGGAAACCGGAGTAATCGGAGAAAACCACCGACCTGTCGCAAGTCACTGGCAAACTTTATCTCATACAGTTGTATCGAGTACACCTCGTCATGTTTGAACTCACAACACTGATTGCACTTCTACTCGAACTAATGTCATGCTGGAAATGTACTCTTTTGTACACTTGGTACAAATAATGTTTTTTATTTATCTTTCAGAAAGAAGGACCTGTGTCAAGTTTAATCCCTCCATTTTGCGGTTTAGTTTGATCATAAAGTATATATCAAGTAGCATGTAGCATGTCAGTAGAAATCTCCGATACAAAGGCTGTCAGAATATCCCATATAAAGATACATCAGCTTCCTTGTCATAGAATGTAATAAACGGTAGCTTTACATAATGTTATACCTTGTAGATTGTACCAGAAAATTTGTTGGGTGAAAACTTTTAGAGATTACTTTCATCTAACATTTATTACGTAAAGAATCTCACGTCATCATTAAAATAATTTTAATATACAGAAGCATTAAACACTATCTATCTTTATATTTATGATGTGTAATTAAAATACTTTGGTTGCAAAGTTGTAAATACCGTATATTCTTTGTAACATAAAGATATACGTTTGTCTCGTTTTATTTCTGTTTTAAGCTAAATGTCGTGTCACTGCCATCGTTAAAATGTCATTTTCTACAACATTATATCTTGCAGCCTATATGGCCCTATCTGAAGTGCATCATTTCATTTACAACACCAAGGAAGGATAACACGAAAAACTTCACAAACACACAAATCATAAATGCTCTTGTCAAGCAAAAATTTAAAGGAGTTGATTACATTTTCTTGGCCGAACATTCCAACATGCTTATCAATGGAGACTCTAATAACAATCTGCTTAAAGATGATCAATATCATCTGAATGATAAAGGTATATCTCTTCTTGCAATTAACATAAAGATAGCAATACATGCGGCAGTAAACACCAAAAACTTGGTAAAATCTTACTCTGCGGGGACTTTAATGCAAGAATATCGAACACACCCGATTACATTTTAGATGACAGTAATCAATATATTCCTATTCATTCCGATTACTTAATAGATAAAGCATTATTGCAAAGAAAAAACCAAGACCAAATTTTAGATGCTAGAGGTAAAGATCTATTAGACCTTTGTATAAGTAATCAATTGAGGGTGTTAAATGGTAGAGTGTTGGGTGATATGTTTGGCAGGTATACTTGTCGCACACCAAATGGATTATGTCCTTGTATCGGAGTGTCCTGGATCAAATATTATATTTTACAGTATCAAATTTTATACTAATTTTGTCAGATACACATTGTAAACTAGAATGGGAATTACTTGCTAAGTATAAGCAAGAAAACATCTCTAATGACAATATTTTACATCCAATGTCTCCTAATTATATGGGATGATGAGTCTGCTGTTCGCTTTACAATGGCACTGGGCTAAGATGAAATCCAAAACCAATTACAGTTGTTCAACAATAAAACAATTTTAGACTCACAAACATCAGTGGATAAAGCAAGGGCATGGCTCTCAAAAATTATTGATTCTTGCTGCATCTCGTTCTTTTAAAAAGAAAAAAGTAAACGACAAATAAAATACAATAGTGAACCAAAAATGGTTTGACTTGAATCTTAAAAAAAATGCGAACAAATTTAATTAATTATGGCAAAATGTTCTCAAAATATCCAAAAGATCCTTATATTAGAAATCACTTTTACAAACTACAGAGAGAATATAATATAACAAGAAAACAAACATATCGTGAATATAAGAAGTCATTATTGAATCAGTTAGAAATCTTACATTCAGACAATCCAAAACTATGCTGGAATCTCATAAATGAGCTTAAAGAATCAAAAAGCTGTGACGAAAATAGCTCTGCAGTTGACTCATCAGCTTGGGTATCTCATTTCAGGAATTTGAGTGAAATAGATGATAAATTTACTGAGCGACTAAATGAATTAAAGCAAAAATTGTCAAAATTGGAAAATTCAACAAACTTTAATGAACTTGACTTCCCAATTAAAGAGAGTGAAATTTCGAGGACACTAGCCACACTTAAATTAAATAAATCCACAGGCCTTGACAATATTTCAACTAACATGCTAAAAAATGGACAATCTATTCTAATACCAAGTCTTAAAAGAATGTTTAATGTATGTATTTCATCTGGTAGATATCCCAAGATATAGGCGGATGGGTATATAACAACAATTCACAAAGCTAATGATATAACAGACCGTAATAATCATAGAGGAATCACAGTGACTAGTGCCATTGGAAAAGTGTTTAATAGTATACAAAATACTAGATTAGATGATTTCTTATGCAAAAATAACATAATTAATAATTGTCAGATAGGATTTACAAAAAATGCAAGAACAGCAGCTCATTATGTTCATTATAAAATGCATCATTGATAAATATTGTAAAACAAAGGATGGGAAGGTCTATGCCTGCTTTGTGGACTTCCAGAAAGCTTTTGATACAATCATTCACACCGGTATTAAAATCAAACTTCTCTCAATCGGAGTTGGTTCAAAGTTTTACGAAATTATCAAAAACATGTATGAAGTAGGTAAATCGTGTGTCAAACTACAGAATCATATACTAGTAACTGGTCATTTCCCTATTAATTTAGGGGTCAAACAAGGTGATAATCTAAGTCCAAACTTATTTAAAATATTTATAAATGATCTTCCAGATTATATTGAAGATTCAATAGATCTTATTTTATTAAATAATAAACCATTAAATTGTCTTCTTTACGCCGATGATTTGGTTTTGTTTTCAACATCAGCTAAAGGACTACAAACAAGACTAGACAAATTACAAAAGTATTGCAAAGACTGGTGTCTAAAAGTAAATCCTAATACAACAAAGGTTCTGGTGTTCAACAAGGCAGGCAAGCATATCCAAGAAAAATTCATATATGAAAACAAAATACTAGATTGTGTTGTTAATTATAAATATCTTGGATTGCATTTCAGCGCATCAGGCTCGTTCTTCTTTGCTCAAACAGAACTGCACAAAAAAGCATTGAAGACTTATTACAAATTGCATAAAGTCTTAATAACTCCAAACCCTAATATTAATACCAGTTTACATGTATTTGACCATACAATTAAACCTATCTTACTGTATAGATGTGAAATATGGGGGAGTTTTAATCCAACTACAGCAAGATTTAGAAATGGAACAATAACATTGGATAAGATATATCAAAATTTAAAATGTGAATTACTACATACCAAATTCTGCAAATTTATTTTGGGAGTTCATAAAAAATCTACAAATGTTGGTGTCCTGTCAGAGTTGGGAAGATTTCCTATTTATTATGATATATTCAAATCTTTGCTTAATTACTGGCATCGATTAGAGACTTTAGATTCAACATTTCCAATTCTTCAAGATGCATATATAACATCTAAAACACTTTTCGAATCTAAGACAACTTCTTGGTATGGTTCAATCCATACAATTTTAGAACAAATACCAGAAATTAAAAATTTTGACCAATTTTGTATAAAGTAAAACACGGTAAAAATGTAATAAAGAAAACATAAGCTTAAACAATATGTTTTGTAGATTAAGTGCCATACATATTTAACATTTACACCTACTCTTAATATACGACGAAAGTTCCCACAGTTAGTCCCATGTATGAAGGGTCTTTGACTATTGAAGCAATTTCCCCTTAAAATAGACAAACAATATAGATAATCTGTCGGTAGAACTAGTAGGTCCAACTAGCAATTAAATCAGTACCTTTATTATTCATTCCAAATTTTATTTCTATGTAATGTCTCCCAGGAAGACCATTAAATTCTTTGGATGTTTGTGACTACATAATATTAAATCTGTTAGAAGTAGGGTTGTTTGTCTTTAACCAAAACGATTCTACCTTCTTAGTTAGTAGTCGGTCAACTACGAGCACTCACTGACCCTTCTATTGCACTGTTCAGGTTCTTTAATATTTATGATATGTGGTCTCTTTGAGTGGAAGCGAATCTGTTCAGGTTGTTCTATTATTTGTTTATATATTTATATATATTGCCATCATTGGCGATCCAATTATCAAGAAGGGATGGTTGGAATCCTATTACATTTTTAAGCGATTTAACCCCACCGCATGTTTGTACTTGTCACAATGCAGGACCTGTATTTCGAACGCCACATATTTTGGTCTTTTTTGTGTTCAATGATGTCAGGTGAGAAGTGGTTGTCCGTTTCTTTTTCATATTGGTGGAATTATTGATCATCACTGTTTAAACATTCCTTTAAAGGGATATTAAAGCTCATTTTGGTAATTTTTTGTATCTCATGAAAATTTGCAATTGGTTCAATAAATGATATTTATGAAACATTAACCCGGTTTTTATCAATGAAACTTTGTAAAAGTGACATAATTCGTTGATAATTCTGTCATATCTTGCGGTCTTTGCAATAATTGAATTTTTGCTTCCTGGGCAAAAATTCATTTCGACCCTTTTAAGTGATATTTTAACGATATTAGGGATTATATGGGCGTGCAAAGTATTGTTGGATTGTTTTTACAATTCAATTGAAAAGAAACAACCTTCGTCACGAGTTGAAAAAATATATGTTAAGACGAGCTTTAATATCCCTTTAATAAATAAATTACATCATCAATGGCTCAATTAAACCACCAACAAAACCAAGAGAAATCAGAAAAGTGAATGATGAAACAACAGTCTGCGTGTAAACATGTCGCTCCACTCCGGCACATTTTCCTGATTCTGAGCCAACCTAGTCGTTGATGTTACTCGTGAATGCTTAGTGGTTAACAGATAAGCAACACATACCAACTTTGTAGTCTTTGGTTTGAGCCGACTACGGCTTGGAACCCACGATCTACCGCACTTGAGGCGAACCATTACTCAATCTATGCTTTTCAAATCAGGAAATAGATAGCGATATTACAAAATTAAAACAATCAGTTTTTATAGAACAAAACCAAACATACCTAAAAACCAGATGTTAGTTAACACCAGTCAAAAAGAAAACAAGGTGGATTTAAGTCTCCACAAAAACAAGGCGGATTGAAGTCTCCACAAAAGGCTATTTTTCGTTTCTTCTTAACTCCTTTCGTTTTCATTGACAGTCAAATGTTGTCCCGTTTCTCCCATCCATCCCTTTTATGTATGGTTTTCATTAATTGTTTTAAACTTTTCTCCTCTTAAATAAGCATGAACTAGTAGTATACTGAACGTTAAGCAGTAATCAATCAATCGAATATAATCAAGCTATTCCTTTAAACATATTTAAAAAAATTGATTTAGTTGTACATTTTTAGTAATGAAATATTTCTATAGGATCATCATATATCTTTAATAAAAACGTAGATATCAAATTTAATGCGCACGGCGCGTCTCTGTAATAACCTTCATCAGGTACGCTTAAAGCCAAAATATTTGAAAGCCAAATAATTTAAAAGTCTTGGGAGCAAGAAAACCAAAATATAATGCAAAATAATGCAGACAAGACCATCTAATTAAATTGTATTCGTAGTATCTATGTCATGGGGTGAAATAAAAATGTTCTATGCCTTACACTCACAGAAAACTGTTGAAGGTTACACTGAATCTTACTAACCTGGTTCTATGTGTCATTCAATCAAAATTATCAAACACAATCGTGGCGGGTGATACTTTTTTAGTTAAGTGTGGCACAAACGTTTTTGCTCAATATACGTATGTGCAATATTTATCGTAATGTTGACAGAATCACAGCATGAAACGATTTAAAGATAAGTCAGCTTCAGTGGGAAGTTGAAGACATTTGATTCTTATAACCTGTGTAAGTAGACATGTGTTTGATAATGTAGGTTTATTGTGTGATAAATTAGTACAGGTTGATAAAGGAAATGATTGAAATGTGCATTAAATGTCTAGTTAGAATGGCAATCAAAACTGTCTAAAAACACGTGCACTTAATTAGTGCTAATAGTTCAACTTAGTTTGTTTAACACCACTTTCACCCATGTTCGAGTTATATATTGGCGTCTAAAATAAAAGATGCATGCTTTGTTGTAAGCTAAGTGAAAAGTATTTCACAATGACCATAAACAATCAGGGTGTGGGTAAAAGGTTGGCACTCGAATGAGTATATGGACGAGTGGTTTCCTTGCTACACGTAACATAAGAGCTAATTGACAAGGTCGGAGAATAATTTCTTAATACAAGCCACCAGAAACAACTACTTACAAACACATAATTACTAATTAGTAGATATTGTTGACTTTCGTTAACATGGAGGGAGCAAGACATTATTCAACCAGTTGGAATAAATATGCATATACAATATAAAATACATTTAATGTTGAAATAAGTCACACTTAATGAAAACCAGAAAGCACTGGTACATTATCTTTCGCTATAATTCAAACAAGGCCATATATTTCGGTTATGATAGTTGTACAGACACCACTACATTTACATTGTACCAGGATATTTTAATTAATCAGTTCCTCTCTTTATTTTAACATAAGACTATCTTTGACCGTATTTCATCATATCATCGCAATAGCGAAGAACAAAAGTAGTTACTGCGCTAAAATCCACAGTTATATTTGAGAGTTGGTATTTTACCTACATGTGGAAAACACCTGCATAATGACCCCATCATTTTACTTATAGAGGGGGATTGGGGGCATAAAACTAGCTTAACACCGCCACTTTTTATTAAGGCACCTGTACCAAGGCAGGAAAGTGAGCGGTCAGGTATCTATTTTGCTTCTGTTCCTACGATTTTTCTATAAGATGTTTGGAATTATTCGATCGGTGTGGTTATTTTTATTATGTGAACTTTTTCTTTAACCCTCTCTCGTACTTCATAAATTTGTTTGAAATCACTCCACAGACAATTTGTCTCTACTCGCTATTTGAGAAATATCCGACAGTTAAGATGATCTCATGATTCTTCTGAATTGTTTTAAAATATCCAAGACTTCTGAGATACTATTGTTGACATAAATGTAATACATTTATACTATTTAATAATGTTTAACTTATAAAGCAATACTTACAACTGATCATGGAGGATTTATCCAGAGACCAGTATATTACACCATTGTGAACAATCAAAAAAATATCAAAATTAAAACGTGGATATCAAATTCAGTGCAAATGATGCATTTCTGGAATAACCTTCATCAGATACGCTCAAAATAACCTTCATCAGATACGCTCAAAATAACCTTCATCAGGTACGCTCAAAATAAACTTCATCAGGTAGCTCAAAATAACCTTCATCAGGTACGCTCAAAGTCAAAAGAATGGAAAGTCCCGCGGGCAAGAAAACTGAAGGACATAAACAAGATAGTCAAATTCAATAAGATCGCCTATGTCTGAGGGAGGAGAACCTTAGTTTTAATAATAATGACATGATTTAGGAGCTGTAAATTTAATAATGACCATGTAAGTATTTAAACACTGACTACTCGTCCACCAGTAGAAGTCGTGTTATAATTTTAATATCAAATACAGAGTACAATTTTAACTTTCAATGTTTAAAAATGCTATGTTAGCCTTCTAAAAGTTGGACAAGAAATGTTCATATTTACGTGATTTAACCTTCAGAAGTTGATTATTGCGGAAAATTGCACTTAAAATACAAGATATAAACAAAAAACGTAGACTTGGTAAACAGAGTAAGATAACATGGTCTTAAGATGAAATAGACAAATGATTTACTCTCTCTCGTTCTCTCTTTAAATTAGATGGAAATATTCTAGAATTATTTGAAATTTCTGTTACATTTGGAAGTTCATTGACATAAACAGAAAAGAAAGTGCATCTATTATTTGTGTCTACAAAGACGTAACAAATTCCACTTCTATTTTCGATTGTATATGAATAACGTTTTACACCAAACGACCTGTTTAACATGAAGAAATAGTCGCTATAAATTTCACTTTATATTTTGAAACATGGCATTTGATGAAATAGTTATAGAAGGTTTGGGCCAATAAAACTAGTTTAACCCTGCCACTTTTTATTGAGGTATCTGTACCAGGCCAACAAAGTGAGCGGTCATGTGTTAGGGGTATCGTTTTTGCCTTTTTCTGATATTTTCAATTGGATTTTATAAATTTCCCGACAGTATGGCATTTTTTTCCCCATTTTATTAGATCATTTAAACAGAAAAAAAAAGGAAAACTCCGAATATAGGAAAATACAATAGAAAATATTTAGAGAGTAACTCATTCTATACAATTTTGACATTTGATAAAATATGACCCATTAAAATGGATTACCGAAATAAAAATATAGGAATGTGTTCCCTTTCGTGTTGATATCAGAACACTTTTGCGTAAAGATAACATGATCGAAATATGATAAATACAATTTTTTAATGATTCGCCTCAGTTGCTCAACCAATAAAACGATTTAAAACGGTAAAAGTAGGGACAGTTGTACGAACCTTTGTTTGATGATTTGTTGTGAGATACCGACTTTATGTTACTATATAAAATAAAGAAAACATTACTTACTGTTCACATATGTTATAGTCAAAACAGAAAACACGCAGACATTGCTGCAATATATTTTTGCAGCAAAAGCCAGGGTTGCAGATTACAATTTCACACAAAATAACCTTAAAGACAACAAAATTCTTGGTCACAACATATTATACATATTGTTACTGGGGATTAGACGTAAGATCGAGTTATGTTGTTTTAGATAAAATGATGGGTAAACTGTCTTCCCGACAAAGAAAACATTATAATGCATCTAGTCTTGTTGCTACAACTCACAGAAATGTCGACATTAATTTCCCTCGTTTATTTATTAACACTTTAATCAAGATTGGGGGGTCTGACAAGGGTATTTTTGTACCCTGCATAGATGAAAAAAGAGGCTCTGAAAGGGTTCAGATTCCGAAATTGCGACAATATGATATTCAATCAAAAAATTTGGAAAAAAAGTAGGCAGATATATTCAAACTTTATTTGAAGCAAACCAATATATATCGAAAAAAGCTTAATTTTAGTGTTTCGAAATAGACAATTGTTTTTATCCTGTATATATACCAGGAAAAACATCCCTGATTACAGACTATGGTATATCTTTTAGATGTCCAAGCCATGCGGTTTATCTGTAATAGATGTTTTAACAGTTGAAGGACGTATAAGGATACAATAACATACCTTTCACTGAGGTTTTCTTCTTAGTAGTTTTTAAATTTAATTTTTATGTTATCAGCTGTCGTCAGTATCTTCTCCTTGTATAACCCTTTGATCAGTTTGTAAAGGAATTTGACCCCCGATATTTTACTAATAATAAATTCCAATGTTCATTCTTTAAAATTAAAAATAAATTAAAGAATGGGATTAATCTTGTAAGCCACTGAGCAGAAATAGGAAACAAAATGAGAAGCACATTTTTTTGTGTGAAGACATGCTTAAAAACGATGTTCGTTTCATCTTTACCTCCAGTTGTTTTTAGGAGGGCTCATGTCTTATTTACGTTATTTATGTGTGATTGCGTATAGTGGCGTCCAACACATATTGTGTTGTGTTTTTGCTTTGTTTTTCTTCGTCTTGTGTATCCTATGTTGCCAGTTTCTCTGGATTATCCATTTGTATTGCCTCTTCGGTATTCTCTTTCGTTTATTTGAAGGTGAAAGAAGTCCTTTAATTTACAATTATAATAAATATTGGTATGCTTTGTCAATGAACAACATCAGTTTAAGTGACGTGTTGTACATGTATATCCCTGTTAACTTTAAATTAAAGATGTACGCGTCATGCGCACTAATTTTTTTCACAGCTGGTGGACTATTAGTTCCCTATGGTATCATTCGCCCAAGTAGTCAGTGCTTCAAGACTGACATGGTTTATTAGATATATTTATGTTTGAAATTTTCAGTTCCTAAATAATGTAATATCTTTAATCTAAGGTCATTGACATAGGTAAACTTTGATGATTTTGGCTATCATGTTTAGGTCCTTTGGTTTATTTACTACCAAATACTTTTAAGTCATTTGGCTTTCATATATGTCGACTATGGACGTTCCTGATCAAGGTTATTCCAAAAAAGCTTGCGCACTAAATTAGATATTAGATATAAATAAAATGAAAAATATAAGAATACAACACTGTCGGAACAATTCCAAAATCGTAGACAAAGGCCAAATCGATACCACTAGTAACGACCGCTGACAGGCACTTCAATAAAAAGTGGAGGGGTTAAACGTGCTTTAAAATAAAGATGTACGCGTCATGCGCACTAATTTCGCATCTTAGTGAAATGATGCGGTCATGCAAATGTTTTCCACATGTGAGTAAAATGCCATCTCTCACATAACCGGACATAACCGTCTGAACAGCGTTATGATAAGGAACGCTTTAATCTTGAACATTATATATAATATATTTAATCTTCGTTTCATATGTAAAATATGAGTTGTATATCTACGTTGTTATTATACGTACTGATACAGACAGGTCAGTTTCTTATTATTATACGTACTGATACAGACAGGTCAGTTTCTTATTATTATACGTACTGATACAGACAGGTCAGTTTCTTATTATTATACGTACTGATACAGACAGGTCAGTTTCTTATTATTATACGTACTGATACAGACAGGTCAGTTTCTTATTATTATACGTACTGATACAGACAAGTCAGTTTCTTATTATTATACGTACTGATACAGACAGGTCAGTTTCTTATTATTATACGTACTGATACAGACAGGTCAGTTTCTTATTATTATACGTACTGATACAGACATGTCAGTTTCTTATTATTATACGTACTGATACAGACAGGTCAGTTTCTTATTATTATACGTACTGATACAGACAGGTCAGTTTCTTATTATTATACGTACTGATACAGACAAGTCAGTTTCTTATTATTATACGTACTGATACAGACAGGTCAGTTTCTTATTATTATACGTACTGATACAGACAGGTCAGTTTCTTATTATTATACGTACTGATACAGACAGGTCAGTTTCTTATTATTATACGTACTGATACAGACAGGTCAGTTTCTTATTATTATACGTACTGATACAGACAGGTCAGTTTCTTATTATTATACGTACTGATACAGACAAGTCAGTTTCTTATTATTATGCGTACTGATACAGACAGGTCAGTTTCTTATTATTATACGTACTGATACAGACAGGTCAGTTTCTTATTATTATACGTACTGATACAGACAGGTCAGTTTCTTATTATTATACGTACTGATACAGACAGGTCAGTTTCTTATTATTATACGTACTGATACAGACAGGTCAGTTTCTTATTATTATACGTACTGATACAGACAGGTCAGTTTCTTATTATTATACGTACTGATACAGACAGGTCAGTTTCTTATTATTATACGTACTGATACAGACAGGTCAGTTTCTTATTATTATACGTACTGATGCAGACAGGTCAGTTTCTTATTATTATGCGTACTGATACAGACAAGTCAGTTTCTTATTAGAACACGCTTGTAGACAACTACATTCTAGTGAGTGAGTGATTGTTGTTTAACGCCAACTCAGCAATTTGTCAGCTATATCATGGTGAGAACAGGTTAATTTTAAGTGAAATGAGATGATGAGGCCCGTTTGGGTCCTAGACCAACACGCTTAGTTGGATTTGCATAGTACTAGCTCACTGAAACAACAGTCCACGGATAGACATGTCGCCCCACTCGAACACATTATCCTGATTCCTAGCCAATCAGTATTTGCTCTAAATGTTCTCCTTAATGCTGCATGCCTAGCGGAGAAGCAACAAAAACCAATTTTATAGTCTTTCGCTTGACCCGATTGGAACTCGAACCCACAGTCTACCGCACTTGAGGCAAACACGCTAACCATTACACCACCGATGAACCCACGATCTACCGCACTTGAGGCAAACACGCTAACCATTACACCACCGATGAACCCACGATCTACCACACTCGAGGCGAACACGCTAACCATTACACCACCGATGAACCCACGATCTAACACATTCGAGGCGAACAGGCTAACCATTACACCACCGATGAACCCACGATCTACCGCACTCGAGGCAAGCACGCTAACCATTACACCACCGATGAACCCACGATCTACCGCACTCGAGGCAAGCACGCTAACCATTACACCACCGATGTGGTTTCAACTACATTCTAGAATTGATTATGACCCACATGGGTGTCATTTAAAAGCACATGCCCTTACGGCCACAAAATGATCTAGTACCAGTTCCATATTAATGTCTAAAATCCTACAATAATTGGTATTTGCTCTATGTATTTCAGCTGTAGATGTTATAGATTCAGTGTGAAAATTTTAATTTACAAAATTAGAAACACTATTATAATTCGAGTATTAATATACATTAAATACGATAATTCTAAGGGAGATGTTAAATACCAGAAAACAACCAATATTTTGTAAGTTAGCAAGTGTTTTTGTGGATTTCTTATTATTACTTCAGTAAATAAAACAATTCCCGGCGTAGCTTAAGAAATGCAGATGGTTTTAATTCCTTCAATGATATTGGGGCTGCTCAGGTATTATATGTAATATTATCTTTAGTCTAAGAATTTTTTGCAATATTTCTTTTAATCAATTAAAAGTTCGTTTTTGGTCTATATTAAAGTTTATATGGTGGAAGAAACTGGTTTCGTGTTTTGTTGACTACACCCAATATTATTTAAGACATAAAACTAGTCTGTTGTCCCCTTATAAGATATAATTATATTACCCCGCTACGTTTGTCAATCTGTGCTATCAAAATAATTCCTATAATTATGCCGCATTAAACGACCAATTTACTCCTTAAAATATTTTATGGTGTGTGAAATAACTCCAGTTTATAGGTTTATTACTGATTTCACGAAAAATAGACAACTTTAAGTCTTTGTTTACAGACAAAGAGGTGTGGAAGTAAAAATAAACAATAAATTAGAAATTTATTTAAACTTATTTTGGAGTGTAACCCGGTATTAACGCGCTATTAACTGGAATCAGTCAGCAATTGAATTAAGATATCTCACCCGGTTTTTTCTTGGGGTCGACAAAACTATAAAATTATTCGGACACCAATCGCACTTTATTTTATGTTCCTTTACTTTTCATTAAACACAATAAGATCAAAACACTTTGCGCTTTATGGCCCCTCTGTGTGCGTTAACATTGAAACTGAAAAGACAAGAACTTTGAGCCAGAATTTAAAAAAAACCAATATTTCTTATTAAAATTGTGTAAATAGAAAGTATGATGAGAGAATTTAATCATTTAAATTTAAATGTGAGAAATAATTGCTATGCTCGATTTTTTAATTACTCTTGGTTGACAATGCATTTCAAAATTTTCTAAATTTTATCGAATGTAATTGCATGTTAATTTACATACTTCACATGTCAACTCACAAGTTAGGTGTACCGACTAGTGGAACAGTGTTATGTACTTTTCGTTTTTTTCTTTTTTCTTTTTTTATCTATCCATTGATTCCTTTCATTTTAATTATCAATGTAGTAGGGTCTTCTAGTTATAAGCTGTTAATTAATATTAATTATCAATGTAGTAGGGTCTTCTAGTTATAAGCTGTTAATTAATATTAATTATCAATGTAGTAGGGTCTTCTAGTTATAAGCTGTTAATTAATATTAATTATCAATGTAGTAGGGTCTTCTAGTTATAAGCTGTTAATTAATATTAATTATCAATGTAGTAGGGTCTTCTAGTTATAAGCTGTTAATTAATATTAATTATCACTGTAGTAGGGTCTTCTAGTTATAAGCTGTTAATTAGTATTAATTATCAATGTAGTAGGGTCTTCTAGTTATAAGCTGTTAATTAATATTAATTATCAATGCAGTAGGGTCTTCTAGTTATAAGCTGTTAATTAATATTAATTATCAATGTAGTAGGGTCTTCTAGTTATAAGCTGTTAATTAATATTAATTATCAATGTAGTAAGGTCTTCTAGTTATAAGCTGTTAATTAATATTAATTATCAATGTAGTAAGGTCTTCTAGTTATAAGCTGTTAATTAATATTAATTATCAATGTAGTAAGGTCTTCTAGTTATAAGCTGTTAATTAATATTAATTATCAATGTAGTAAGGTCTTCTAGTTATAGGCTGTTAATTAATATTAATTATCAATGTAGTATGGTCTTCTAGTTATAAGTTGTTAATTAATATTAATTATCAATGTAGTAGGGTCTTCTAGTTATAAGCTGTTAATTAATATTAATTATCAATGTAGTATGGTCTTCTAGTTATAAACTGTTAATTAATATTAATTATCAATGTAGTAAGGTCTTCTAGTTATAAGCTGTTAATTAATATTAATTATCAATGTAGTAAGGTCTTCTAGTTATAAGCTGTTAATTAATATTAATTATCAATGTAGTAAGGTCTTCTAGTTATAAGCTGTTAATTAATATTAATTATCAATGTAGTAAGGTCTTCTGGTTATAATCTGTTAATTAATATTAATTATCAATGTAGTAGGATCTTCTAGTTATAAGCTGTTAATTAATATTAATTATCAATGTAGTAAGGTCTTCTAGTTATAAGCTGTTAATTAATATTAATTATCAATGTAGTATGGTCTTCTAGTTATAAGCTGTTAATTAATATTAATTATCAATGTAGTAAGGTCTTCTAGTTATAAGCTGTTAATTAATATTAATTATCAATGTAGTAAGGTCTTCTAGTTATAAGCTGTTAATTAATATTAATTATCAATGTAGTATGGTCTTCTAGTTATAAGCTGTTAATTAATATTAATTATCAATGTAGTAAGGTATTCTAGTTATAAGCTGTTAATTAATATTAATTATCAATGTAGTAAGGTCTTCTAGTTATAAGCTGTTAATTAATATTAATTATCAATGTAATATGGTCTTCTAGTTATAAACTGTTATTTAATATTAATTATCAATGTAGTATGGTCTTCTAGTTATAAGCTGTTAATTAATATTAATTATCAATGTAGTATGGTCTTCTAGTTATAAGCTGTTAATTAATATTAATTATCAATGTAGTCAGGTCTTCCAGTTATAAGCTGTTAATTAATATTAATTATCAATGTAGTAAGGTCTTCTAGTTATAAGCTGTTAATTAATATTAATTATCAATGTAGTAAGGTCTTCTAGTTATAAGCTGTTTATTAATATTAATTATCAATATAGTAGGGTCTTCTAGTTATAAGCTGTTAATTAATATTAATTATCATTGTAGTAGGGTCTTCTAGTTATAAGCTGTTAATTAATATTAATTATCAATGTAGTAGGGTCTTCTAGTTATAAGCTGTTAATTAATATTAATTATCAATGTAGTAAGGTCTTCTAGTTATAAGCTGTTAATTAATATTAATTATCAATGTAGTAAGGTCTTCTAGTTATAGGCTGTTAATTAATATTAATTATCAATGTAGTATGGTCTTCTAGTTATAAGTTGTTAATTAATATTAATTATCAATGTAGTAGGGTCTTCTAGTTATAAGCTGTTAATTAATATTAATTATCAATGTAGTATGGTCTTCTAGTTATAAGCTGTTAATTAATATTAATTATCAATGTAGTAAGGTCTTCTAGTTATAAGCTGTTAATTAATATTAATTATCAATGTAGTAAGGTCTTCTAGTTATAAGCTGTTAATTAATATTAATTATCAATGTAGTAAGGTCTTCTAGTTATAAGCTGTTAATTAATATTAATTATCAATGTAGTATGGTCTTCTAGTTATAAGCTGTTAATTAATATTAATTATCAATGTAGTATGGTCTTCTAGTTATAAGCTGTTAATTAATATTAATTATCAATGTAGTAAGGTCTTCTAGTTATAAGCTGTTAATTAATATTAATTATCAATGTAGTAAGGTCTTCTAGTTATAAGCTGTTAATTAATATTAATTATCAATGTAATATGGTCTTCTAGTTATAAACTGTTATTTAATATTAATTATCAATGTAGTCAGGTCTTCCAGTTATAAGCTGTTAATTAATATTAATTATCAATGTAGTAAGGTCTTCTAGTTATAAGCTGTTAATTAATATTAATTATCAATGTAGTAAGGTCTTCTAGTTATAAGCTGTTAATTAATATTAATTATCAATATAGTAAGGTCTTCTAGTTATAAGCTGTTAATTAATATTAATTATCAATGTAGTAGGGTCTTCTAGTTATAAGCTGTTAATTAATATTAATTATCAATGTAGTATGGTCTTCTAGTTATAAACTGTTAATTAATATTAATTATCAATGTAGTAAGGTCTTCTAGTTATAAGTTGTTAATTAATATTAATTATCAATGTAGTAAGGTCTTCTAGTTATAAGCTGTTAATTAATATTAATTATCAATGTAGTAAGGTCTTCTAGTTATAAGCTGTTAATTAATATTAATTATCAATGTAGTAAGGTCTTCTGGTTATAATCTGTTAATTAATATTAATTATCAATGTAGTAGGATCTTCTAGTTATAAGCTGTTAATTAATATTAATTATCAATGTAGTAAGGTCTTCTAGTTATAAGCTGTTAATTAATATTAATTATCAATGTAGTATGGTCTTCTAGTTATAAGCTGTTAATTAATATTAATTATCAATGTAGTAAGGTCTTCTAGTTATAAGCTGTTTATTAGTATTAATTATCAATGTAGTAAGGTCTTCTAGTTATAAGCTGTTAATTAATATTAATTATCAATGTAGTATGGTCTTCTAGTTATAAGCTGTTAATTAATATTAATTATCAATGTAGTAAGGTATTCTAGTTATAAGCTGTTAATTAATATTAATTATCAATGTAGTAAGGTCTTCTAGTTATAAGCTGTTAATTAATATTAATTATCAATGTAATATGGTCTTCTAGTTATAAACTGTTATTTAATATTAATTATCAATGTAGTATGGTCTTCTAGTTATAAGCTGTTAATTAATATTAATTATCAATGTAGTATGGTCTTCTAGTTATAAGCTGTTAATTAATATTAATTATCAATGTAGTCAGGTCTTCCAGTTATAAGCTGTTAATTAATATTAATTATCAATGTAGTAAGGTCTTCTAGTTATAAGCTGTTAATTAATATTAATTATCAATGTAGTAAGGTCTTCTAGTTATAAGCTGTTTATTAATATTAATTATCAATATAGTAGGGTCTTCTAGTTATAAGCTGTTAATTAATATTAATTATCAATGTAGTAGGGTCTTCTAGTTATAAGCTGTTAATTAATATTAATTATCATTGTAGTAGGGTCTTCTAGTTATAAGCTGTTAATTAATATTAATTATCAATGTAGTAGGGTCTTCTAGTTATAAGCTGTTAATTAATATTAATTATCAATGTAGTAAGGTCTTCTAGTTATAAGCTGTTAATTAATATTAATTATCAATGTAGTAAGGTCTTCTAGTTATAGGCTGTTAATTAATATTAATTATCAATGTAGTATGGTCTTCTAGTTATAAGTTGTTAATTAATATTAATTATCAATGTAGTAGGGTCTTCTAGTTATAAGCTGTTAATTAATATTAATTATCAATGTAGTATGGTCTTCTAGTTATAAGCTGTTAATTAATATTAATTATCAATGTAGTAAGGTCTTCTAGTTATAAGCTGTTAATTAATATTAATTATCAATGTAGTAAGGTCTTCTAGTTATAAGCTGTTAATTAATATTAATTATCAATGTAGTAAGGTCTTCTAGTTATAAGCTGTTAATTAATATTAATTATCAATGTAGTATGGTCTTCTAGTTATAAGCTGTTAATTAATATTAATTATCAATGTAGTATGGTCTTCTAGTTATAAGCTGTTAATTAATATTAATTATCAATGTAGTAAGGTCTTCTAGTTATAAGCTGTTAATTAATATTAATTATCAATGTAGTAAGGTCTTCTAGTTATAAGCTGTTAATTAATATTAATTATCAATGTAATATGGTCTTCTAGTTATAAACTGTTATTTAATATTAATTATCAATGTAGTATGGTCTTCTAGTTATAAGCTGTTAATTAATATTAATTATCAATGTAGTATGGTCTTCTAGTTATAAGCTGTTAATTAATATTAATTATCAATGTAGTCAGGTCTTCCAGTTATAAGCTGTTAATTAATATTAATTATCAATGTAGTAAGGTCTTCTAGTTATAAGCTGTTAATTAATATTAATTATCAATGTAGTAAGGTCTTCTAGTTATAAGCTGTTAATTAATATTAATTATCAATATAGTAAGGTCTTCTAGTTATAAGCTGTTAATTAATATTAATTATCAATGTAGTAGGGTCTTCTAGTTATAAGCTGTTAATTAATATTAATTATCATTGTAGTAGGGTCTTCTAGTTATAAGCTGTTAATTAATATTAATTATCAATGTAGTAGGGTCTTCTAGTTATAAGCTGTTAATTAATATTAATTATCAATGTAGTAAGGTCTTCTAGTTATAAGCTGTTAATTAATATTAATTATCAATGTAGTAAGGTCTTCTAGTTATAAGCTGTTAATTAATATTAATTACCAATGTAGTAAGGTCTTCTAGTTATAAGCTGTTAATTAATATAATAGTAGATGGGCATGTTTGATATTTTGTCTGAATAAATTTAATTAAGTACATTTTAACATGTACTGCTTCACCCCATTTCTTACACAGTATTGTCATATTAATACACCTAATGAACTTATGAAGCTCCCAACCAAACAATGATATATTGATTATACAATGATAAACATATTTGTATTCCATGTATATAGGTTTGAATGCATGTAGTGCATATAAACATGTAAAATACAACAATGTATAGTTTTAAAACACATTTGTATTTTACTTAAAAAAATAAATCTAAAAACAATAATAACATCAGGTTTTTAAAAATTTCAATCCAATGATATTTACACCTCTTTGACACTTTGACTATCTACAATCGTGGATTATTCCAGTTCGGGAAAACTCCTTTTGTATTCCTGATAGTGTGAACCCTCTATTCCTCATAAGATTGTTTACTGATCCACGTTGATTTAAGTAATATTTTGTTTTGTAACATTGTTTTCGTTATACACATAGCTGAAATATCATCCTTTTTCATGTCTTCGTTTTACTAATTGACATTTAGCTTCAATATACTATCAGATACTGACTACCTATATTGCAGTTTTAGCCATCTTTCTGGACATCATTTTTGATAATGGAGGAGAAAGTTAAAACCTTGATATATTTGTATTATAATATTTTTCATGACTAAAGATTGAGTATTACGAACACCACTGAAAGCTCGGGTGAACTCTAAAAGGGAAAACAGTTTCTGCTCCACTAGTGACACCCGTCGTGTTCCTGTTAAACGACACGAGCATCATCTAATCTGGTAATCGTGTTGGACACCAGTACAAATTACATAAATAAAACATTTACCTCCAACAGAACAAATAAGAGTAAAAACGAACCGAATATAGTTTGACTTGGAAATCATAACGGACATCAAAACACGGAATTAATGACGTGAAAACATGTAATTGGAGAAAATGAACTATACTAACCACTAATAACCGAGTGTGAACTCATGTGGAACAGTACTTGGTACTCGTCATACTACTCATGTATCACATGACACCTGTTTTTAAGGCACAACATAGTATATTGTAGTAATGTATATCACAGGTACTAGTACACTGGATGCTTTTATCTGAACAATACCCACTATTTTCAGAATGACATCAAGAAACCCAAATTATTATTTTATTTTAATAATACGTTTGTTAAAGTGTTGTTGTTCAAGGAATGCACAGTTTTTGTGTAATCATGTTTGTAGTGTCTATATATAAGATAAAAGTTTTATTCATTTTCTCACAGGGTCCTATGTTAAAAGCTGCCGTGGCGGCCCGGCCATCTTATTTTGTCACTCGACGCTTTAGACTTAAAACTAGTACATAACAATGTACTGAACATTCTTACAGCATTATAATCAAATCTGTCTCGTGGTTTCTCACAAAAAGATATTTGTGAAATTTCAGCCAATCAGCCTTTTAGACATTTTGAATTAGTATCAGCAGCAAATGCTTAAACTTTGTAAGAAAAGTTTGAAGATACCAAAGGGGTAATCAGAATCTGTATATCTAAGATACCAAAGGGGTAATCAGAATTCGTATATTGAAGGTCAGACAACACAATGGCCACAATATACCAAAGGGGTAAACAGAATCTGTATATCTAAGATACCAAAGGGGTAATCAGAATCCGTATATTGAAGGACAGACAACACAATGGCCACAAGATACCAAAGGGGTAATCAGAATCTGTATATCTAAGATACCAAAGGGGTAATCAGAATCTGTATATCTAAGATACCAAAGGGGTAATCAGAATCTGTATATCTAAGATACCAAAGGGGTAATCAGAATCTGTATATCTAAGATTTTTAGTTTAAACATATTTTATTTGCTCAAATGTGCAAAAAGGATAAGACACAAGTTAAACAAACTTATGAAGTCTTCTCCTATATACAATAGGTTACAACATTATTTGATAGAGCATGCATGTATATAAATATTTCATACATTAATATGTGTAGATTGAACTAAAACAGAGAATGAAGAAAGGAATGAGAGAGAGGGTTAATGGTGGTGATGTGTACGATTGTTGTTTTGGTGAACAACTAGACAATAAGAGACCTTTCAGACCTCTTTATATATTCAAACACATGCTTAAAAATAATTTCGTTCTGTTCATACGGGAGTGTAGGATTACCACAGGTCAAAAGTGTAAGGTCTAAAGCACAATAATTAGGTAGCCAGTTGAGATTTTGAAACAATGTATGTCTTATATTTGAATAATGGGAACAATCGAAGAAGAAATGATAGGAGTCTTCGCGATTGGCACCACAACGACAAGACGGATCTGAGACTATATTTACTTGGAACAAATCGTAATTCAAAAAAGAAGCAAAACATCGAAGCTGGGTTAAAATAATATTCAGTTTTCGAGGTCCAATTTCGTAATGTTTAGGAACTTGGCTAATATCTTTCCGCTTTCTTAATTCAGCTTTAAATTTTGCAATTGAATCCACATTTCGAAGAGATGGATCTAAGCTATTCCATTGTCGTATAGTTGAAGGAATAAATGAATCATAAGTATTCGATAGTCTACAAAATGGCATTATAATATCACTTCCATTACGCAATGGATAAACGGTTGTACTTTGAATTGATGGTGGAATTAAGTCACAAAGATACATGGGTGCATTATTGTTTTGTATGTTATAAAACATTTGTAATTTTCTCCTTTTTCTTCTTTCTGCCAATGATTCCCAGCCTAATTCTTTATAAATTAAAATTGAACTAGCAAATATTGGAAGACCAGTAACGATTCTAGCAGCCTCAAGTTGCAAATGGTCAAGCTTATTAGAATTCCCTACCCCACAATTATCCCATACTTCACAAGCATATTCAAAAATTGGTCTGATATAAACTAAATATAATTTCTCTAGATTTTTCCGAGAAAGTTTATATTTTAACTTTCGAAGAACATTCAGGTGTTTGTAAATACTTAACAATATATTTTCGACATGTATATTCCATTTAGCATCGCTGCTAAATGTAACTCCCAAATGTTTGTGAGTATTTGTAATAGGAATAGTTCTTTCATTAAATGTAAAATTGAATTCTGGAATATCCGTATTTGAAAATAGCATAATTTCTGTTTTATCTGAGTTAAAAGTCATCAACCATTTCTTTGACCATTCATCCAGCTCTTTCAAATCGTGAGCAATCACAGTTTTTATCTGTAATTCATCACGGTTGGAATAGCTGAAGGAAGTGTCATCTGCGAAAAGTCGGGTAAGAGAGATTAACTTCTCAGCAATATCGTTGATATACATTATAAATAATAGAGGGCCTAGTACTGATCCTTGGGGTACACCAGCTGAAACATTGCAAAGTGAAGAAGACGACTTGTTTATTAATACTCTCTGTTGTCGATATTGCAGGTAACTAGAGAACCAATTTAATAAATTACTATCCACACCGTATGATTTAATTTTATGTATCAACCCTTTATGCCAAACTTTATCAAATGCTTTAGAAAAGTCACAGAATACAAAACAGCTAATTTCCTTTTTTTCTAGTGAATTTAAAATGCAGTTATACATTTCTAATAGTTGGTGTACTGTTGAATATTGTGGGAGAAAACCAGATTGATATTCATAAATTAACTTGTTTCTTTGTAGATGGTTAAATACATATTTGTAGATAACTCGTTCCATTATTTTTCCAACACAACTTATGAGAGATATAGGTCTATAATTAGACGGTAATGACTTGTCACCTTTTATAAAAATAGCAATCACATGTGCAATCTTCCAGCTGGTTGGATATTTACATTGTAGAAGAGATTTATTAAAAATTATTTGGAGAGGGGCTGCTATTTTTTCAGCCCCTCTCCAAATAATTTTTAATAAATCTAAGATACCAAAGGGGTAATCAGAATCTGTATATCTAAGATACCAAAGGGGTAATCAGAATCCGTATATCTAAGATATCAAAGGGGTAATCAGAATTCGTATATCTAAGATACCGAAGGGGTAATCAGAATCCGTATATCTAAGATACCAAATGGGTAGTCAGAATCCGTATATTGAAGGACAGACAACACAATGGCCACAAGATACCAAAGGGGTAATCAGAATCTGTATATCGAAGATACCAAAGGGGTAATCAGAATCTGTATATCTAAGATACCAAAGGGAAATCAGAATCTGTATATCTAAGATACCAAAGGGGTAATCAGAATCTGTATATCTAAGATACCAAAGGGGTAATCAGAATCTGTATATCTAAGATACCAAAGGGGTAATCAGAATCTGTATATCTAAGATACCAAAGGGGTAATCAGAATCTGTATATCTAAGATACCAAAGGGGTAATCAGAATCCGTATATCTAAGATACCAAAGCGGTAATCAGAATCCGTATATCTAAGATACCAAAGGGGTAATCAGAAGCCGTATATCGAAGAAGGACAGACAACACAATGGCCACAAGATACCAAAGGGTAATCAGAATCCGTATATCATAGGACAGGCAACACAATGGCCACAAGATACCAAAGGGGTAATCAGAATCCGTATATCGAAGGACAGAAAACACAATGGCCACAAGATACCAAAGGGGTAATCAGAATCCGTATATCGAAGGACAGAAAACACAATGGCCACAAGATACCAAAGGGGTAATCAGAATCCGTATATCATAGGACAGGCAACACAATGACCACAAGATACCAAAGGGGTAATCAGAATCCGTATATCGAAGGACAGAAAACACAATGGCCACAAGATACCAAAGGGGTAATCAGAATCCGTATATCATAGGACAGGCAACACAATGGCCACAAAATACCAAAGGGGTAATCAGAATCCGTATATCGAAGGACAGAAAACACAATGGCCACAAGATACGAAAGGAGTAATCAGAATCCGTATATCGAAGAAGGACAGACAACACAATGGCCACAAGATACCAAAGAGGTAATCAGAATCCGTATATCGAAGAACAGACAACACAATGGCCACAAGATATCAAAGGGGTAATCAGAATCCGTATATCATAGGACAGGCAACACAATGGCCACAAGATACCAAAGGGGTAATCAGAATCCGTATATCATAGGACAGGCAACAATGGCCACAAGATACCAAAGGGGTAATCAGAATCCGTATATCGAAGGACAGACAACACAATGGCCACAAGATACCAAAGGGGTAATCAGAATCCGTATATCATAGGGCAGGCAACACAATGGCCACAAACTACCAAAGGGGTAATCAGAATCCGTATATCGAAGGACAGACAACACAATGGCCACAAGATACGAAAGGAGTAATCAGAATCCGTATATCGAAGAAGGACAGACAACACAATGGTCACAAGATACCAAAGGGGTAATCAGAATCCGTATATCGAAGGACAGACAACACAATGGCCACAAGATATCAAAGGGGTAATCAGAATCCGTATATCATAGGACAGACAACACAATGGCCACAAAATACCAAAGGGGTAATCAGAAACCGTATATCGAAGGACAGACAACACAATGGCCACAAGATACCAAAGGGGTAATCAGAATCCGTATACCGAAGGACAGACAACACAATGGCCACAAGATACCAAAGGGGTAATCAGAATCCGTATATCATAGGGCAGGCAACACAATGGCCACAAACTACCAAAGGGGTAATCAGAATCCGTATATCGAAGGACAGACAACACAATGGCCACAAGATACGAAAGGAGTAATCAGAATCCGTATATCGAAGAAGGACAGACAACACAATGGTCACAAGATACCAAAGGGGTAATCAGAATCCGTATATCGAAGGACAGACAACACAATGGCCACAAGATATCAAAGGGGTAATCAGAATCCGTATATCATAGGACAGACAACACAATGGCCACAAAATACCAAAGGGGTAATCAGAAACCGTATATCGAAGGACAGACAACACAATGGCCACAAGATACCAAAGGGGTAATCAGAATCCGTATACCGAAGGACAGACAACACAATGGCCACAAGATACCAAAGGGGTAATCAGAATCCGTATATCGAACAGAACACTCCTGTCAAGTTTGGTTCCAATGGGGCATGTTGTTTCGGAGAAGATTGAAATGTGAAAAGTTTACAGGCAACGATGGATGCAAAGTGATGACAATAGCTCACGTGACGCTTCGGCACTACACCAACTCCGACAAAAATGTGCATCGTGAGAGTTAGCACACGTTGTCCTATGAATGAATAACGACAAGAGATGTTCAAGAGTACCGTATTGTGCTAAATATTGTTTCTCGCGTAATGATCAAAACTGTACACGTTTATATCTTCCCAGACACAAAATGTAATCTTATTATCACATTCGAAAACAAATTCTAGATCATATCAGACATTTAAATAATCATATGCCAAGGATTTTTTATATTCGTTTATCTGGTGATGAAAGTATAATCTTGATCGCAAATAGAAAGTTGTCTGTTATACTTTGTTAGGTGAAGAAATGTGTGGTAGTTGTACTCCGGAGGGCGGATGTCTGATGTAGTATTGATTGATTGGTGTTTAACGCCAACTTTAGCAATATTGTACCACGATTTTATGATTGTTTCACAAAGATAGTTTTAAATATTTCAAGGTTAGAATATGACCTAGTTTTTATATAAGCACAATTTGTCTGATCATCTGATCAAATAGCAATGAACGAACTGAAGGGATACATAGATGGTTGTAAGCTTCACAGCGAAATTAAAATGTAGGTACATTGTACGATGATATCGCATGTTTGGTTTGAATATTACTTTTTTTTAACGTTTTGCAAATTAGTAGAGAAATACTAATATGAAAAGGTTTGATTCCATGTTATTTATCAATATGAATCTTCATTAATCATTGAGCTTCTTTTTTTTTAATATATCATTCATTTCCTTCTTCAAAAATACATAGTTAAAGCTACGTTTTGTCTTCTAAGGTTTAAAACAGTGTTGGTTGGATTTATATGTTTAGTTGTATGTAATATGTCATTGGTTCTCGAAAAGACGTTAAAAACGACAACTTTCGAACAATCACAATAGATGCAATTTCGCACTATATGTAGTAGAATTCACACTACTTGAAATCCACACATTCGTTATTTATTTCAAGCACATACACCGCTAGTTCAATGACGAAACTGCGGCATAAATCTAAATATAAATAGGACGTAGTTTTTCCATTGCAGATACATCTAATCCAAATGGGACATGAATGTGTGCTTCGATCCGGAACATAAAATACCACTTGCAGCAGTACAGTCTGTCCGTTACAATCAAAATATTATTTGCCAGGTCACATTTTACCTACATGATTTATTGTCTGTAAACATGTTCTCGTCATGAATATAGGTGAATACTTATGCTGCTGGAATGATGTTGAACAACAATCAATCCAATGGACGGCACTTTAATACGAGTGCCTCGTTTTTCAGAATGCCATCCTTCGTGCACGTAAATGACAAACGGAGTAAGTTTATTATGGGGTTCGTGTTGCTCGATCTTTAGTTTTCTGTGCAATGCTTTGTAGATCGTTGTTTCTCCCTTTTGTCCTTTTTCTTTTTGGCAATTGTATTGTCTGCCCTTCCATTGTATTGTCTGCCCTTCCATTGTTTGTCTGCCCTTCCATTGTATTGTCTGTGCTTCCATTGTATTGTCTGCCCTTCCATTGTATTGTCTGCCCTTCCATTGTATTGTCTGCCCTTCCATTGTATTGTCTGCCCTTCCATTGTATTGTCTGTCCTTCCATTGTATTGTCTGCCCTTCCATTGTATTGTCTGCCCTTCCATTGTATTGTCTGCCCTTCAATTGTATTGTCTGTCCTTCCATTGTATTGTCTGCCCTTCCATTGTATTGTCTGCCCTTCCATTGTATTGTCTGCCCTTCCATTGTATTGTCTGTCCTTCCATTGTATTGTCTGCCCTTCCATTGTATTGTCTGTCCTTCCATTGTATTGTCTGTCCTTCCATTGTATTGTCTGCCCTTCCATTGTATTGTCTGCCCTTCCATTGTATTGTCTGTCCTTCCATTGTATTGTCTGCCCTTCCATTGTATTGTCTGTCCTTCCATTGTATTGTCTGCCCTTCCATTGTATTGTCTGCCCTTCCATTGTATTGTCTGCCCTTCCATTGTATTGTCTGTCCTTCCATTGTATTGTCTGCCCTTCCATTGTATTGTCTGCCCTTCCATTGTATTGTCTGTCCTTCCATTGTATTGTCTGTCCTTCCATTGTATTGTCTGTCCTTCCATTGTATTGTCTGCCCTTCCATTGTATTGTCTGTCCTTCCATTGTATTGTCTGCCCTTCCATTGTATTGTCTGTCCTTCCATTGTATTGTCTGCCCTTCCATTGTATTTTCTGTCCTTCCATTGTATTGTCTGTCCTTCCATTGTATTGTCTGTCCTTCCATTGTATTGTCTGTCCTTCCATTGTATTGTCTGCCCTTCCATTGTATTGTCTGCCCTTCCATTGTATTGTCTGCCCTTCCATTGTATTGTCTGCCCTTCCATTGTATTGTCTGTCCTTCCATTGTATTGTCTGCCCTTCCATTGTATTGTCTGCCCTTCCATTGTATTGTCTGCCCTTCCATTGTATTGTCTGCCCTTCCATTGTATTGTCTGTCCTTCCATTGTATTGTCTGCCCTTCCATTGTATTGTCTGTCCTTCCATTGTATTGTCTGTCCTTCCATTGTATTGTCTGTCCTTCCATTGTATTGTCTGCCCTTCCATTGTATTGTCTGCCCTTCCATTGTATTGTCTGTCCTTCCATTGTATTGTCTGCCCTTCCATTGTATTGTCTGTCCTTCCATTGTATTGTCTGCCCTTCCATTGTATTGTCTGTCCTTCCATTGTATTGTCTGTCCTTCCATTGTATTGTCTGTCCTTCCATTGTATTGTCTGTCCTTCCATTGTATTGTCTGCCCTTCCATTGTATTGTCTGCCCTTTCATTGTATTGTCTGCCCTTCCATTGTATTGTCTGCCCTTCCATTGTATTGTCTGTCCTTCCATTGTATTGTCTGTCCTTCCATTGTATTGTCTGTCCTTCCATTTTTTACTTCTGATTACACCTTTGATATCTTCAAAATCTGCTGATTAGAAGTTGTTAAGGAATCTTTGCAAGACAATAATTTCCCAACACTTATCCATTATCCCCTATTTTATCAACCAAGACATCACTCCGCTGATCCGAGGGTCACATTAATAAGCCGGTGTGGTGTTTGTTAACTGGTAATGACGTCTTGTTTTTACAGTTGTCATTGGTTGGGTTAGCAGATATGATCATAAATCATAGGTAAAAGCCAGCTCCAAATTTGGCGAATAAATTCTAGATTAAAGTCAGAGTTTTCACTTTACAATCCACAATAAATTTGACCAAACAGGTTGAATCTGCACTTGATTTTCTAACGGATAATATATAAGAAATATTTGTAGATACCAAAAGGGTAATGAGATGCCGAAATTCAAAGAAGAGACAATACAATGGTCAGAAGATAAAAAAGACAAACAATGGTCAGAAGATATAAAAGACAAACAATGGTCAGAAGATAAAAAAGACAATACAATGGTCAGAAGATAAAAAAGACAAACAATGGTCAGAAGATAAAAAAGACAATACAATGGTCAGAAGATAAAAAAGACAAACAATGGTCAGAATATAAAAAAGACAATACAATCGTCAGAAGATAAAAAAAGACAAACAATGGTCAGAAGATAAAAAAGACAATACAATGGTCAGAAGATAAAAAAGACAAACAATGGTCAGAAGATAAAAAAGACAATACAATCGTCAGAAGATAAAAAAAGACAAACAATGGTCAGAAGATAATAAAGACAATACAATGGTCAGAAGATAAAAAAGACAAACAATGGTCAGAAGATAAAAAAGACAAACAATGGTCAGAAGATAAAAAAGACAAACAATGGTCAGAAGATAAAAAAAGACAAACAATGGTCAGAAGATAAAAAAGACAATACAATGGTCAGAATATAAAAAAAGACAAACAATGGTCAGAAGATAAAAAAGACAATACAATGGTCAGAAGATAAAAAAAGACAAACAATGGTCAGAAGATAAAAAAGACAAACAATGGTCAGAAGATAAAAAAGACAATACAATGGTCAGAATATAAAAAAAGACAAACAATGGTCAGAAGATAAAAAAGACAATACAATGGTCAGAATATAAAAAAAGACAAACAATGGTCAGAAGATAAAAAAGACAATACAATGGTCAGAATATAAAAAAAGACAAACAATGGTCAGAAGATAAAAAAGACAAACAATGGTCAGAAGATAAAAAAGACAAACAATGGTCAGAAGATAAAAAAGACAAACAATGGTCAGAAGATAAAAAAAGACAAACAATGGTCAGAAGATAAAAAAGACAAACAATGGTCAGAAGATAAAAAAGACAATACAATGGTCAGAATATAAAAAAAGACAAACAATGGTCAGAAGATAAAAAAGACAATACAATGGTCAGAATATAAAAAAAGACAAACAATGGTCAGAAGATAAAAAAGACAAACAATGGTCAGAAGATAAAAAAGACAATACAATGGTCAGAATATAAAAAAAGACAAACAATGGTCAGAAGATAAAAAAGACAATACAATGGTCAGAATATAAAAAAAGACAAACAATGGTCAGAAGATAAAAAAGACAATACAATGGTCAGAATATAAAAAAAGACAAACAATGGTCAGAAGATAAAAAAGACAAACAATGGTCAGAAGATAAAAAAGACAAACAATGGTCAGAAGATAAAAAAGACAATACAATGGTCAGAAGATAAAAAAGACAATACAATGGTCAGAAGATAAAAAAAGACAAACAATGGTCAGAAGATAAACAAGACAATACAATGGTCAGAAGATAAAAAAGACAATACAATGGTCAGAAGATAAAAAAGACAAACAATGGTCAGAAGATAAAAAAAGACAAACAATGGTCAGACGATAAAAAAGACAATACAATGGTCAGAAGATAAAAAAGACAAACAATGGTCAGAAGATAAAAAAGACAATACAATGGTCAGAATATAAAAAAGACAAACAATGGTCAGAAGATAAAAAAGACAATACAATGGTCAGAAGATAAAAAAGACAAACAATGGTCAGAAGATAAAAAAGACAATACAATGGTCAGAAGATAAAAAAGACAATACAATGGTCAGAATATAAAAAAGACAAACAATGGTCAGAAGATAAAAAAGACAATACAATGGTCAGAAGATAAAAAAGACAAAAAATGATCAGAAGATAAAAAAGACAAACAATGGTCGACACTACGTAGAAAGCTGAAGATTGATCAACACAAACCGCACTAATTAACTGGGTTGAACTCAGGTGCTCCGGCAAAATAAGTAGTAAAACCTTATTCCAGTAGAGTACATGATAATAATAACCACCGTCATATTGTAAACAATAATAAACAATATTATCTTGTTTTTATTATTTTGTATTTTGTAACTTTAATAAAATAAAATAAATCACTCTAAAGTAACATTAATAGTTATATAACATAAATATTAGTATTATCACAGTAACAAATCACAAATAGTTTAGGACAAGATGTCATTAATGTCCATACTTCTAAGATATTAACAATACTAAATAAAAAACATATCATATATCACAGAGTTTCTACTGGAATATGTACTTTTACAAACTACAAAAGTCCAAGCTACAGCTTTATATCGAATATATTGAACTTTCTAATTTAAAAAATAAGACAAGTACACCTTTGTTCATTTGAAAGGAATTTTACAATTCTTAGCAATACACACTATTAACCCCGCCACTATTTACTGAAGTGCCTGTACTAGGCTAGGAAAGTGAGTGATTATGTATGTATGTTTGATGTATCCATTTTCTTACTGTTTCTACGATTATTCGATTGTATTTTAGAACTGGTCCGACTGTGGTATCTTTTGTTTTTCTATTGTATTTTAGAACTGGTCCGACAGTGTGGTATCTTTTGTATTTCTATTGTATTTTAGAACTGGTCCGACAGTGTGGTATCTTTTGTTTTTCTATTGTATTTTAGAACTGGTCCGACAGTGTGGTATCTTTTGTTTTTCTATTGTATTTTAGAACTGGTCCGACAGTGTGGTATCTTTTGTTTTTTCTATTGTATTTTAGAACTGGTCCAACAGTGTGGTATCTTTTGTTTTTCTGTTAGATTTTGGAACTGGTCCGACAGTGTGGTATCTTTTGTTTTTCTGTTAGATTTTGGAACTGGTCCGACAGTGTGGTATCTTTTGTTTTTCTTTTAGATTTTGGAACTGGTCCGACAGTGTGGTATCTTTTGTTTTTCTATTGTATTTTAGAACTGGTCCGACAGTGTGGTATCTTTTGTTTTTCTATTGTATTTTAGAACTGGTCCGACAGTGTGGTATCTTTTGTTTTTCTATTGTATTTTAGAACTGGTCCGACAGTGTGGTATCTTTTGTTTTTCTATTGTATTTTAGAACTGGTCCGACAGTGTGGTATCTTTTGTTTTTCTATTGTATTTTAGAACTGGTTCGACAGTGTGGTATCTTTTGTTTTTCTATTGTATTTTAGAACTGGTCCGACAGTGTGGTATCTTTTGTTTTTCTGTTAGATTTTGGAACTGGTCCGAAAGTGTGGTATCTTTTGTTTTTCTGTTAGATTTTGGAACTGGTCCGACAGTGTGGTATCTTTTGTTTTTCTATTGTATTTTAGAACTGGTCTGACTGTGGTATCTTTTGTTTTTCTATTGTATTTTAGAACTGGTCCGACAGTGTGGTATCTTTTGTTTTTCTATTGTATTTTAGAACTCTTCTGACAGTGTGGTATCTTTTGTTTTTCTATTGTATTTTAGAACTGGTTCGACAGTGTGGTATCTTTTGTTTTTCTATTGTATTTTAGAACTGGTCCGACAGTGTGGTATCTTTTGTTTTTCTATTGTATTTTAGAACTGGTCCGACAGTGTGGTATCTTTTGTTTTTCTATTGTATTTTAGAACTGGTCCAACAGTGTGGTATCTTTTGTTTTTCTGTTAGATTTTGGAACTGGTCCGACAGTGTGATATCTTTTGTTTTTCTGTTAGATTTTGGAACTGGTCCGACTGTGGTATCTTTTGTTTTTCTATTGTATTTTAGAACTGGTTCGACAGTGTGGTATCTTTTGTAGTTCTATTGTATTTTAGAACTGGTCCGACAGTGTGGTATCTTTTGTTTTTCTATTGTATTTTAGAACTGGTCCGACAGTGTGGTATCTTTTGTTTTTTTGTTAGATTTTGGAACTGGTCCGAAATTGTGGTATCTTTTGTTTTTCTGTTAGATTTTGGAACTGGTCCGACAGTGTGGTATCTTTTGTTTTTCTATTGTATTTTAGAACTGGTCCGACAGTGTGGTATCTTTTGTTTTTCTATTGTATTTTAGAACTGGTCCGACTGTGGTATCTTTTGTTTTTCTATTGTATTTTAGAACTGGTCCGACTGTGGTATCTTTTGTTTTTCTATTGTATTTTAGAACTGGTCCGACAGTGTGGTATCTTTTGTTTTTCTATTGTATTTTAGAACTGGTCCGACAGTGTGGTATCATTTGTTTTTCTATTGTATTTTAGAACTGGTCCGACAGTGTGGTATCTTTTGTTTTTCTGTTAGATTTTGGAACTGGTCCGACAGTGTGGTATCTTTTGTTTTTCTATTGTATTTTAGAACTGGTCCGACAGTGTGGTATCTTTTGTTTTCCTATTGTATTTTAGAACTGGTCCGACAGTGTGGTATCTTTTGTTTTTCTATTGTATTTTAGAACTGGTCCGACAGTGTGGTATCTTTTGTTTTTCTATTGTATTTTAGAACTGGTCCGACAGTGTGGTATCTTTTGTTTTTCTATTGTATTTTAGAACTGGTCCGACAGTGTGGTATCTTTTGTTTTTTCTATTGTATTTTAGAACTGGTCCAACAGTGTGGTATCTTTTGTTTTTCTGTTAGATTTTGGAACTGGTCCGACAGTGTGGTATCTTTTGTTTTTCTGTTAGATTTTGGAACTGGTCCGACAGTGTGGTATCTTTTGTTTTTCTTTTAGATTTTGGAACTGGTCCGACAGTGTGGTATCTTTTGTTTTTCTATTGTATTTTAGAACTGGTCCGACAGTGTGGTATCTTTTGTTTTTCTATTGTATTTTAGAACTGGTCCGACAGTGTGGTATCTTTTGTTTTTCTATTGTATTTTAGAACTGGTCCGACAGTGTGGTATCTTTTGTTTTTCTATTGTATTTTAGAACTGGTCCGACAGTGTGGTATCTTTTGTTTTTCTATTGTATTTTAGAACTGGTTCGACAGTGTGGTATCTTTTGTTTTTCTATTGTATTTTAGAACTGGTCCGACAGTGTGGTATCTTTTGTTTTTCTGTTAGATTTTGGAACTGGTCCGAAAGTGTGGTATCTTTTGTTTTTCTGTTAGATTTTGGAACTGGTCCGACAGTGTGGTATCTTTTGTTTTTCTATTGTATTTTAGAACTGGTCTGACTGTGGTATCTTTTGTTTTTCTATTGTATTTTAGAACTGGTCCGACAGTGTGGTATCTTTTGTTTTTCTATTGTATTTTAGAACTCTTCTGACAGTGTGGTATCTTTTGTTTTTCTATTGTATTTTAGAACTGGTTCGACAGTGTGGTATCTTTTGTTTTTCTATTGTATTTTAGAACTGGTCCGACAGTGTGGTATCTTTTGTTTTTCTATTGTATTTTAGAACTGGTCCGACAGTGTGGTATCTTTTGTTTTTCTATTGTATTTTAGAACTGGTCCAACAGTGTGGTATCTTTTGTTTTTCTGTTAGATTTTGGAACTGGTCCGACAGTGTGATATCTTTTGTTTTTCTGTTAGATTTTGGAACTGGTCCGACTGTGGTATCTTTTGTTTTTCTATTGTATTTTAGAACTGGTTCGACAGTGTGGTATCTTTTGTAGTTCTATTGTATTTTAGAACTGGTCCGACAGTGTGGTATCTTTTGTTTTTCTATTGTATTTTAGAACTGGTCCGACAGTGTGGTATCTTTTGTTTTTTTGTTAGATTTTGGAACTGGTCCGAAATTGTGGTATCTTTTGTTTTTCTGTTAGATTTTGGAACTGGTCCGACAGTGTGGTATCTTTTGTTTTTCTATTGTATTTTAGAACTGGTCCGACAGTGTGGTATCTTTTGTTTTTCTATTGTATTTTAGAACTGGTCCGACTGTGGTATCTTTTGTTTTTCTATTGTATTTTAGAACTGGTCCGACTGTGGTATCTTTTGTTTTTCTATTGTATTTTAGAACTGGTCCGACAGTGTGGTATCTTTTGTTTTTCTATTGTATTTTAGAACTGGTCCGACAGTGTGGTATCATTTGTTTTTCTATTGTATTTTAGAACTGGTCCGACAGTGTGGTATCTTTTGTTTTTCTGTTAGATTTTGGAACTGGTCCGACAGTGTGGTATCTTTTGTTTTTCTATTGTATTTTAGAACTGGTCCGACAGTGTGGTATCTTTTGTTTTCCTATTGTATTTTAGAACTGGTCCGACAGTGTGGTATCTTTTGTTTTTCTATTGTATTTTAGAACTGGTCCGACAGTGTGGTATCTTTTGTTTTTCTATTGTATTTTAGAACTGGTCCGACAGTGTGGTATCTTTTGTTTTTCTTTTATTTTCAAACTGACTTATTACTACATTAAAGAAGTGCATACGGCATTCAATACTTCATAATATTCTTGAGGTTCATACCTTAACAAAAATACCCACTAACATACCTATAATAATTATGTATGCCGGGAGGATCAATATAAAAAATATACTTCCAATGTTACCAAAAATGTAACATTATAAATTAAACAATGTTATAAACATCAAATAAATAATTGTAAATAATAAATTCAAAATAAATATAAATGCATTGGCCGAAATCACAGTATGAAAGTCAATCTAATAATACAATGTACAGAAGAAAATATGAATTTAGAATTCACTAACTTGTTTTACTAGCACATTAACCATAATATACATATTTGATGAATGATTTGTTGATACAAGCCTTACAAATAGGAAGATATTCATACATATAATAGTCTAATACATTCTAGGTAGCATTCCACGACGCAGGTTTAGATAAACATGTAGATAACCATTATCTACTTAATCACAACTTTACGTAACATTGCTAATGATGGTATAGATCCATGGTAATTCACTAGAAATCTAGTATATAGCTGATATCCTAAACACTGAGTCCATCAATACATCTTATACTTTAAGATCGTATACAAATGGCACGCTAGTTTGGCAAGTACATCCTCACATGCAATAATAAATAACTAATTCAAGTAGCCATCAACATCTACAGTCCTTTCAGAAATGGCGGGAATGCCGTAATTTGTGCACCAGATCTTAGTTTCATCTCCACATTGATAAGATCAGGATTGTATGTTCCAAACACTGGCAATAATGGTTTGGAAAAATCAATTCCTGAGAAAGTATGGAGTTTCTTTTCCTTCTTGACGTCAGCAATGATCCACTTCTTTCTTTTTGTATCCACCACCATTCCATATGTAACTTCCACTGTCAACCCAGCTTTATTTTCGCTTAATGGCACGTACGCTAAAAGATCCCGATTGTGCCAAAATTCTTGAGCTAACTTTCCATCTTCCGGATATCTTGCAACGTAGAATGACCGCGCATGCTCGTGGCGTTCGACAGTATGATGTTTATCAACGTCTTCCCTCCTACATAACCCAATTTCGAATACTAACCATGTCTGTTCAAGTGGTTGGATAATGTTGAATGTTACAACCATTTCGAAGTAATATTTGCCTTCTTCTTTGAACGACAGTTCGCCTAGAATTCCCTTGTATTGTTTGAGTTTTCTGTTGGCGTTCCCGGATGACGGTTTCCCAGTTTTACGATTTTTCAAAAGTTTGCCATCCACTGACACCTCTCTTTCGTCATGACACGTGTCAACATCGAGACTAAAATCTGGACCTGTAATATATCACATCAGAAGTTTTATTCATGGAGAGTAAATATTAAAATTCCTACCTGACGAAATTATTGTCGGATCTTTTGCTTCGTATTTCGTATTGTTTGATCTATTCCTCCAGTTGGTATTTTACCTATATATCAATGACTGTGTATACATGATTTGAGCTAATTGTTGATGTGGTTTTATAACATTATCAGTGTATAAACCAGTAAATCAAAATGGCACTTACAAACTGCATAATTGTTTACTTTTCAAACCAGTAATTGAACAATGATTGATTTGACTTTACAGCCAAATTATTTGTGATATGTCTGTTTGAACCAATAATTTCCTTTGTCAAATCAATATTTGTACAGATTACTTATTTTAACAGCATATTATCCGGAAGGGTATCTTCATCTTATTTATGTCAGAATGGACTTTGTTCAGATTGATGAATGAATTGCTGAATTTATTTTTGTTCGTGAACTACCGAGAGTTATCTCGCTTAGTACGAAGTAACTTTTGATATATAGGTTACTGCAATAGTTATGAACATGATTTTTGCTTATTGTATACTGTTTTTAATTGTTAATGCACAGCCTATGTTTGTATCATATTTATTGCAATTCTTCGGCTTAAGATAG
This sequence comes from Bathymodiolus brooksi, assembly GCA_963680875.1. Classification (NCBI taxonomy): domain Eukaryota; kingdom Metazoa; phylum Mollusca; class Bivalvia; order Mytilida; family Modiolidae; genus Bathymodiolus; species Bathymodiolus brooksi. Next base: position 136,313,301 of record OY804576.1, on the reverse strand, counting down.
AAACACGAGCACAATGAGACATGATTTTCTAGTAAAAAGTATGATCCTTATGCAAAATCAACGTTAGGAGCAAAGATAAATTAAGTCGATATTGGGAAAGAAAAAAGATGAATACAATGTAAGAAGTCTAAAGTAAAGTATTGAAACTGATACGAATACGAGAACAGTACAAGAAATAGAACACGACAAACTATTGAATAGCAAATAAATTAGAATACAAATGCGTTTTGTACATTTGAAGTAGGAACATTTCTACTCAAAGAGGAGTCTCATGTAGGGGATACTAAGTTTTATATTAATTAACTAGGAGGATACTCACATTTCACATCATTATATGTCGCTGGTCCTGTTCTTGTCTCATCGGAACTGGCGTTTTTCATGAACACTGTCAATATAATGTATATAATTGTAATAATAATATTCCCCAGTCTTTAAATTATCTCCCTTTGAGAAAGGTCAAATCAGTAGGGAAACCATTTCTAACGACTTTTTAAACATGTGATAATTTGACATATATAATCAGAACATATGGTACCGCGGGTTCTATGGCACTGTGTATTCATATGCAATGCTAAAAAATTATCACCGCCATATTTCTAATCAAAGTACCCCGATATAATTAAAATAAACAAGGTATAGCATCTTCTAATCTTTCGTAACTAGTTTCTCATTAGAGGTATTACAAATTAAAAATTGTAAAGATATGATATCAAAAGATAAGAAAATTAAATGAGAAGTTGTGAACATCAAATCAGCTTTATTCGTTCAATGTATTTTTAATGTATACAAAATTACGTTATATCATTTCAATCAACATTTTATAACCCATCCTCTCTGTAATGATATAAAAATGAGTTTTTAATGAAATTTAGCTATAATAAGTATCTGTTTGATTTAATGTACTGTTTATAAGTATTTAAATATTGTATCATCTGGGTTATCATAAACTAAAAAACCTTTTAATGATTTTATCGAAGTGCCTGTACCAAGCCGAGAAAGTGAGCTGTATTGTTTATGTGTGTTAGAGGTATCAATTCTACCTGTTTCTTTTATTTTTCGTTGAACGGTTGCGACATTGTGGTATATATTTTTTTCCTTTTATCAAGATGGAAATTTGACCTTGTATTTAACATTAGAACATTATTTATAATATTGTCGTGTATTTGCCAAACTAGTGTACCATGTATTTATACAATGGTTCATATGATTTACAAATATAAAACACTAAAATATATATAATAACTATTTGCAAGCCTACCAAAGCAATACAAAACAATCATTTTCAAAAGCAATATCATATGCATATATGATATTTATAATCTTGCATCATACATATCAAACTAACATACACTACATAAATACCACACAAATAGTATATACATATCACTCTACGGAACTATTTACATGAGATGTCTATTAAATATCTACTATGTATGCTAAAATATACATTGTTGAAACTGCACGAAAATAAAATGTGTTAATCTATATAACTTTTATTTTACGAAAATAAAATAAAAACTCTGATAATGGACATACACGCATCAAAATTTGGATAGAAAATAGGAAACATTCGCATGCTGGAAAATATTTGACAATCAAACAATGGGGGGATTCATGCTCGCTTGAAGGACAAAAAGAGGAATTTCTGACGTAAAAGTGAATTTTGAACAATGTGCAGCAAACAGGAAATATTGTGATATTCCATGGGAGGAACATAAAAATATTTGAAAACAATATTTTCTGGGAACAAAATGAACATAAATAGGAATCTGTAAAATCATGTTTTCTAAGAAATACGTGCAAAACAATAAAAAAAAATACAGGAGGTCAACAACGACCACAGCATTGGCCTAAATGTTACCTTCATCATCACTATCATCATCGTCGTCATCTAAAAAAGTAAACGAATATGTAAATTGTGCCGAAATCAGTTGTGAAAAGAATGATAACTCGCGTGTATCTTGTGTAAGAGTTTTAGTACTTACAAGATGACCGCTGATTCAATGGCGCTGTGATCGGTTTGAACGATCTTTCCGATGTTGGCTGAAATGATTTTTCTCCAGTCTGACTCAAACTTCTTTCTGTGAAAGAATAATATAAAATGCCAGATCGGAGGAGTAAACCGAACGGAAATATATTTTCCTCCTCAGTTTATTGAAAATCTAAAATTCTACAAGCTAATTATACACCATTACGATAAGAACTCTAAGAAGCAACTACTGTCTAATTTGAAATTAAAGCGATAGGTTATACAGGACACTAACATGCTTATTACAGTTTTAATATAAAGTTTATTTTGAGAAAGAAGACTATCACTATAATATTGAAATATATAAAAACAATTTTTCGTAATCTAGAAAAATTAATAGCAATGTAAATTCCTGCAGATTTAGTTTCAAAAAGGAAAACGTCTCATTATTTAAAAACAATGCATGATATAAAATGTAAAATACCAAGAAAAGCGAACAAAGCAAATCGTAATCCGGATTAGACAAAGCAAGAAAGACCAGTGAAGTTTTAAAGTACAATCCAGAAAACAACACAACACCATTTCTACTCTAAAGCACAATCGGACAAACAACACAACACCATTTCTACTCTAAAGCACAATCAGACAAACAAAACTACACCATTTCTACTCTAAAGCACAATCGGACAAACAACACAACACCATTTCTACTCTAAAGCACAATCAGACAAACAAAACTACACCATTTCTACTCTAAAGCACAATCAGACAAACAAAACTACACCATTTCTACTCTAAAGCACAATCGGACAAACAACACAACACCATTTCTACTCTAAAGCACAATCAGACAAACAAAACTACACCATTTCTACTCTAAAGCACAATCGGACAAACAACACAACACCATTTCTACTCTAAAGCACAATCAGACAAACAAAACTACACCATTTCTACTCTAAAGCACAATCAGACAAACAAAACTACACCATTTCTACTCTAAAGCACAATCGGACAAACAACACAACACCATTTCTACTCTAAAGCACAATCAGACAAACAAAACTACACCATTTCTACTCTAAAGCACAATCGGACAAACAACACAACACCATTTCTACTCTAAAGCACAATCAGACAAACAAAACTATACCATTTCTACTCTAAAGCACAATCGGACAAACAACACAACACCATTTCTACTCTAAAGCACAATCAGACAAACAAAACTACACCATTTCTACTCTAAAGCACAATCAGACAAACAAAACTACACCATTTCTACTCTAAAGCACAATCAGACAAACAAAACAACACCATTTCTACTTTAAAGCACAATCGGACAAACAAAACAACACCATTTCTACTTTAAAGCACAATCAGACAAACAAAACTACACCATTTTTACTCTAAAGCACAATCAGACAAACAAAACTACACCATTTCTACTTTAAAGCACAATCGGACAAACAAAACAACACCATTTCTACTTTAAAGCACAATCGGACAAACAAAACAACACCATTTCTACTTTAAAGCACAATCGGACAAACAAAACAACACCATTTCTACTTTAAAGCACAATCAGACAAACAAAACTACACCATTTCTACTTTAAAGCACAATCAGACAAACAAAACTACACCATTTCTACTTTAAAGCACAATCGGACAAACAAAACAACACCATTTCTACTCTAAAGCACAATCGGACAAACAAAACAACACCATTTCTACTCTAAAGCACAATCGGACAAACAAAACTACACCATTTCTACTCTAAAGCACAATCGGACAAACAAAACTACACCATTTCTACTTTAAAGCACAATCGGACAAACAAAACTACACCATTTCTACTTTAAAGCACAATCGGACAAACAAAACAACACCATTTCTACTTTAAAGCACAATCGGACAAACAAAACAACACCATTTCTACTTTAAAGCATAATCAGACAAACAAAACAACACCATTTCTACTTTAAAGCACAATCAGACAAACAAAACTACACCATTTCTACTTTAAAGCACAATCGGACAAACAAAACAACACCATTTCTACTTTAAAGTACAATCAGACAAACAAAACTACACCATTCCTACTTTAAAGCACAATCGGACAAACAAAACTACACCATTTCTACTTTAAAGCACAATCAGACAAACAAAACTACACCATTTCTACTTTAAAGCACAATCGGACAAACAAAACTACACCATTTCTACTTTAAAGCACATTCAGACAAACAATACTACACCATTTCTACTTTAAAGCACAATCGGACAAACAAAACAACACCATTTCTACTTTAAAGCACAATCGGACAAACAAAACAGCACCATTTCTACTCTAAAGCACAATCGGACAAACAAAACAACACCATTTCTACTCTAAAGCACAATCGGACAAACAAAACTACACCATTTCTACTTTAAAGCACAATCGGACAAACAACACAATACCATTTCTACTTTAAAGCACAATCGGACAAACAAAACAACACCATTTCTACTTTAAAGCACAATCGGACAAACAACACAACACCATTTCTACTCTAAAGCACAATCGGACAAACAAAACTACACAATTTCTACTTTAAAGCACAATCGGACAAACAAAACAACACCATTTCTACTCTAAAGCACAATCGGACAAACAAAACTACACCATTTCTACTCTAAAGCACAATCGGACAAACAAAACAACACCATTTCTACTTTAAAGCACAATCAGACAAACAAAACTACACCATTCCTACTTTAAAGCACAATCGGACAAACAAAACTACACCATTTCTACTTTAAAGCACAATCAGACAAACAAAACTACACCATTTCTACTTTAAAGCATAATCAGACAAACAAAACTACACCATTTCTACTTTAAAGCACAATCGGACAAACAAAACTACACCATTTCTACTCTAAAGCACAATCGGACAAACAAAACAACACCATTTCTACTTTAAAGCACAATCAGACAAACAAAACTACACCATTTCTACTTTAAAGCACAATCGGACAAACAAAACTACACCATTTCTACTTTAAAGCACAATCAGACAAACAAAACTACACCATTTCTACTTTAAAGCACAATCAGACAAACAAAACTACACCATTTCTACTTTAAAGCACAATCAGACAAACAAAACTACACCATTTCTACTCTAAAGCACAATCGGACAAACAAAACAACACCATTTCTACTCTAAAGCACAATCGGACAAACAAAACAACACCATTTCTACTCTAAAGCACAATCGGACAAACAAAACAACACCATTTCTACTCTAAAGCACAATCGGACAAACAAAACAACACCATTTCTACTTTAAAGCACAATCGGACAAACAAAACTACACCATTTCTACTTTAAAGCACAATCGGACAAACAAAACAACACCATTTCTACTTTAAAGCACAATCGGACAAACAAAACAACACCATTTCTACTTTAAAGCACAATCGGACAAACAACACAACACCATTTCTACTTTAAAGCACAATCGGACAAACAACACAACACCATTTCTACTTTAAAGCACAATCAGACAAACAACACAATACCATTTCTACTTTAAAGCACAATCGGACAAACAAAACAACACCATTTCTACTTTAAAGCACAATCGGACAAACAACACAACACCATTTCTACTTTAAAGCACAATCGGACAAACAACACAACACCATTTCTACTCTAAAGCACAATCGGACAAACAAAACAACACCATTTCTACTTTAAAGCACAATCGGACAAACAAAACTACACCATTTCTACTCTAAAGCACAATCGGACAAACAAAACAACACCATTTCTACTCTAAAGCACAATCGGACAAACAAAACAACACCATTTCTACTCTAAAGCACAATCGGACAAACAAAACAACACCATTTCTACTCTAAAGCACAATCGGACAAACAAAACTACACCATTTCTACTTTAAAGCACAATCGGACAAACAACACAATACCATTTCTACTTTAAAGCACAATCGGACAAACAAAACAACACCATTTCTACTTTAAAGCACAATCGGACAAACAACACAACACCATTTCTACTCTAAAGCACAATCGGACAAACAAAACTACACAATTTCTACTTTAAAGCACAATCGGACAAACAAAACAACACCATTTCTACTCTAAAGCACAATCGGACAAACAAAACTACACCATTTCTACTCTAAAGCACAATCGGACAAACAAAACAACACCATTTCTACTTTAAAGCACAATCAGACAAACAAAACTACACCATTCCTACTTTAAAGCACAATCGGACAATTAATGACTTGAAACCAATATAAACAAATAATTACATTACTTCCGTTTTTCATTAAAATGTTACAATATGATTGGCTATGAAGTGGTCACATGATTATAAAAGAGATGCTTTACATCCCAATAAACTCAAACCCGAACTTGCACGTGCCTCCATGACGACGTCAGATGTAAACAATCAATGGCGTAGTAATTTCCAACAGCAAATAATCTAACACAAATAAAATTCACAACGAAAAATTCAACTATATTAAATTTTGGTGTGATTTAAATGTAATTATAAGAATTAAATGCATTTTTTTGTAGTTTTATAGGCGTGTAAAAGCGTGGACCGAGGCACATTTTGTGTATTTTATAGGCGTGTAAAAGCGTGGACCGAGGCACATTTTGTGTATAAAGCGCTTCATACACAAAATGTGCCTCGGTCCACGCTTTTACACGCCTATAAAACTACAAAAAAATGCATTCAATTCTTAAATACAATTCGAAAAAATGGGAAAAAAGTAGAATTCTTTTCTTTTTTCCTTGCATGTCTAGTTCATAGATCCACATTAATGTATACGTTACATTTGGTGTCAGCAGAAATGTTATGTTCTGCGATATAACAACACATTAAAAAGCATGAATATGATAAGCATAAGCTGATAATGTATCTATGTATATATGTATAAAGCTTCCAGTTTGTGTGATCATACCAGGTGGTTGTACCGGTTTTGGTAAATGTCCTCTTCTTTCAAGTTCCTCTGTGATGATGTAATGTAATATTAATGCATAGCATGCATACATGTACAATAGAAATTAAAAACAAGTGTCAATACATTTGATGAAACGAAGTCATGAGGTGGAGGTATGTCACAATTAACTTGCTGATCACTCCATGATGATATGTACACTCCAGGATGATGTCTGATAATTTTATAGTTTACCCGTAGTGTAAGGTTAACGAGAAAGGATCTTATGAAATTTGCACCATCACCATGGAATTGAGGTCAAGGGTCTTAAATAGCTGACTGACCTGTACAATCAGTGGATGAATGTGTGGACCTGTTGTGGAGAAACTATTCTGCATGGCTACTCAGAATATATAACTTAATCGTAATTGCTAGGTATTCGAGAAAAATGTTCATGCAAACTTCAAATTCATATTGTCAACATTCAACCACATAACACGTCATGTGCGTTGTCAACACTGCAGTAAATTTCAATTACTCATTCATAAACTCGCAAAATGGATGTATATCTGTAATACGGTTACATTTTGACTCAATTACTTAGTTTCCAGTTATATGTATTCACTTCAAAAAGGTATTGAGTAAAACACATGGTTAATTTTCTAATTAAGTAACATGCTATTGTTTTTGGTAAATCGTCGTTACTTACTCATAAAGTCTCCAAGCCCCATGGGTCGGGAAATCGTATCTAACTGTGATGTCGATGCTGCTGTTCGCAATTTCCCGGGGACGGGCTGAGTCTTGACCGTCGGAGCTGTTAGAAATGTGTTATGTGTAATATGAGTATACAAATATGTAAAAGATGATTGTAGGTCAAGGTCAAATTGTTATCTTCATTACCAATAAAAAAAAAGATACTTTGCTTTGCAACGGATTTAACCGAAGTTTCTTTCATGTAATATATGCTTTAATATAAACACGAAATAGAATATGGGTGATTTATGATGTTTAACGCCATTTTCAACAATATTTGAGTTAGATCGGTGGGGGAAACCGGAGTACCCGGAGAAAACCACAGACCTGCCGAAAGTCACTAACAAACTTTATCACATAATAATGTATTGAGTACACCTCGCCATGAACGGGGTTCGAACTCACAACTTTAGAACAAGCTGTTTTCAAAATATGATAATAACACACGGTTTTTCATTCAAATAATATTGGACACTTTATTTGACCTTAACACCAAGTAGCCATATTATAAGTTCTAAGCTCCCTAGTGACCGACTATGATTATTTAGACGGTCAGTAAAATGTTGAAGGGTGAGCGCTTTAGCGCGAACCATTCAACTATTTACTTACCGTCTAAATAATCATAGTCGGTCACGGGAGCTTAGAACATTTTTGTACGATGTTGCTGATCTATAACTTGAAACAATAACTAAGTTTTTTCCAAGAACTATGTTTGACGGACTTTCTTGGAAGTTCAAAGGCTAAAGACGTAATGGTCACTAGACAAAATTAAGCACCGCCCACTGACCTTCTGTAATTGTCCGTCTGCATCGTTTCGTAACTCTTTTTTGTTGTGTCTCAAGAAGAGTTTTTTACTGTGTTATTTTAGAAGAAAATATAAATCATCATCTTTCTTGCAGTTGTGTTTGATTATGCTAAATCAAAATACACACATATATATATAGTGAGCCTGGTCAAGTACACTTGGCATACGTCGTCTCAGTTATCGATTACAATATTTCTTTATTTCGGACAGCGTCAAGGTCCAATTATGCAATAATAGAATACACAATGCTGCAGTCACCAAGTAATGGAAATTTCCACTGGCCAGTAAAGCGTATTAATCTTATTCTCTTGATTTCCATATATAGCTCTCGCTTCTATCGTTATTTTTAGGAATGATTTTATCCAATCATAGGTCGTCAAATAAATGCAACATCGTACAATAGTAGTTATATTAGTATCACGGCATACAAAGACCCTTTACCAATGTTAGTCAAGTTCTATATAGTTAATAAATTCATTATTCAGTAAGAGACATATACATTTCCTTTCCAATATTCAACTTTTGGCAATTATTTCTATATATATATATGATCACATTATATTTTTAAATGTGTGAGTGACTCTATTTGTTTTTCTTATGATTCTATGCCCAATTTTGGGCTTGTGATTATGTCAATATAGATATTTTACTATATTTTCTATAATAAATTATTCTATAATAGTGTTAGCTTGTAGAAACATTTTAAGAATAAGATACATGTTGAGTCGTAAAAGGTAATGAAATTCCTATCAATTTTTCTAATATACATTCAACCTCATAATACAAAAACGTACAGAAAAGTCAATATTAACGTAGCATGACAAATGATGTATTGATATTTAAATTCACAAAGTGAATATGATAGCAGCTGATTCAAATAATACAATAGAATGAGTATGTTCATGGTTCTACAACTTACGACTTCTTGTTCTGTTGAAGAAACTTTGCACCTTTTCTCTTGGCGAACATGTTCCATTAGCAACAGGAACAAACTTAGATGGTTTCATCGGCTTAACAACCGTATTCCTCAAACCACTTTTGGCAGTGTCAATTGATGTTTCGTTTATATTTTCCGAGCTTCTAGACATATTTTGTCTGGGTGATCTTGGTGACAATATGTTCTGCTGACTGCCAGTCATTCTCGTTGGCATGCTGAACGGTCGTTGTACCATACCCTTTTCATTTTCTGCCGGTAGTCTGTGATCAGAATCAAATGGGTCAGACTTCCTTGGACTTTCTAACGGATCACTTCCTGTTAAATAAATCGAAATAAAATGTAATATTTTCGATTCCTAAATTTGTCCATATTAATCTTTAATATTGTTCACATGTAATGATAAGATAAGACATTAATACATATGATAGATTTAACTCCCTTTGTATGCATATTTCATTGCTAAATATTGTGCTTTAATGATACAATGAGCAAAAATAGTGGACAACTAAAAAGTCGTCCAGAAAGTAATAAATATTCACGAAAGAAATGAAATCGTTTCATATGTAATGTTATTGTCTTTTAGTGAATGTTAACTCTTGTTTGTTGTTAAAATATGATAGGTGTTACATGTCGATGCACCAAGTGGATCCTTTATTGGCTAGAGCATTATCTTCTATATAATACATTGTTTATAATGGATTCATAATAATAGATAGTGTGACACTCTTAAATGTAAATCAGATCGAAAGCTAAAAGCAATGGTTCCTCGTTACTTTCAGGTCAAATATTTAATTATTTACCTTTCAAGAATGGTGGGAACGACGATAGTGTACCTCCCGAACGCAACCTCATGATGACATTGACAAGGTCAGAATTGTAAGTCCCGAATACAGGAAATAATGGCTGGGAGAAATCAATTTCTGTAAATGTATAGATCTTCTTCTCTCTCTTGACGTCTGCTATTGTTAGTTTGCCAGTACACGTATTGATCAGCATGCCGTACGTCATTTCTACTGTTAGACCCGGGCTGTTGTCGCAAAGTGGGATGATGGCTTTCAGATCACGATTATGCCAAAACTCTTGTGACAGCTTTCCATCTTCTGGATAACGAGCAACATAGAATGAACGTGAGAATTCATGTCGTTCTACGGTATGGTGTTTGTCTACGTCATCTTTCCTACACAATCCCAGTTCGAATACCAGCCATGTCTGTTCTAATGGCTGAATGATGTTGAAGGAGATATCTACTTCATAGTAGAATTTACCAGGTTGTTGGAAGGAGTAGTTTCCAATGATTCCTTTGTATTGTTTCAGCTGTTTTGGCCCTACCACTGTACTGCTTGATGGATTTCCAGTTTTTCTGTTTCGCAATGTTTTACCATCGATAGATACTTCCCGTTCCTCGTGAACTGTCAGGACATCAAAGGAAAAGTCTGGACCTGCAATGAAATGCATTTGATGATAAGTGATTTTATCAAACTAACCGCTGTGTCATTAATGAGGTTTTTATGACCGTGATCTTATGACACTTGCATCTATATCTATCTAAATAAGTACTCACCTCCATTCATATTCGAGTCGATGAGTATTAGATATAACTTTATATGATATAGTTTGTAATGGAATGTGAAAGGGCGGTTGTTTTTCCCTGGGTACACCGTTTTCCTTTAATAATCTTTACTTTAAATAAAAGCACTTTATTCCTTCTTTTTCTTTATCACATGACAAAAACATTAAGCTATTTCTAGTGTGCTTATTTCTATATATCGCTTTGATGTTTTATATAATACAGATTGTAATTTGCAGGGGATAAACTGCACAAAGAAGTTCTGAAAATAAAATAGTATTATCGTGTTAAAGATATGAAAGTCATGCTTTAAACATACTAGATACGAGGCCTCCATGGAACTGTGATTTACATCTATTTTAATCAGTGGCCCATGACGAGGTGTACTCGATACAATGTAATGTGATAAACTTTATCAGTATCTTACGGAAGGTCGGTGGATTTCTCAGGGCATTCCTTAGCCATTAAAACTGACCACAAAGATAAAACTGAAATATTGCTGAAAATGACGTTAAGCAATCATATTCCATATTTGTTCCAAAATTCTTAATTAAGAAAGCTGGTATGGTCGAAACAAACATATGGAAATTTCGGTTATAGGTTTTACTTTAGTATTAATAAGAGACTTTATATATATACATATATCCTTGGGTGAAAAAGTTTGTACGTCACGTGGAGAAGATTGGTAGTTTTCCCGGTTAATCTGGTTTTCTCGACCTTTAAAACTGACCGCTAAGGTCATCAAGGTAAACACTCATAATCTATAATCTCTAAGCTATATGGCTACATATGCACACTTACATGTGACATCATTGAAAATAGCTGGTCCTGATCTTGGTTGACCGTCAGAATTTCCATTTTTAATGAACACTATAAAAATATACATATAAAAAAGAGTCAATTAGTATTGTCTTGATAACATAGCTGCATGAAATTGGCAATCTGGAAGAATAAAATGCCACATGATATCTAATATCTGATAAATATAAAATTGCATACCTATTTGGAATTGAAATGAACATGTACAGATAAATATACAACATAAAAAAACATATATAGACCTTGATAGAGTTTCATTTATGTAGATGTATGTGAACATGAAAGACAATTCATCCAAAACACATGGACAAATCAACGTTTAAGGAACGCCACATCTTCAAATTTATTGGTTCATCTCATAGTCACCTTGCAATTGTAATATCTTCAATAATTAGCATAATGCTGGCATCAAAGAATAATGTATCTTATGTTCATTGTCTAATTAAATATTCTTTTGTCAACTGGAAAATAAATTATTCTTTTCATTTAACACATTGCAAATGTAAATTAGAAATTTTGTGCAAAAAGTGTAAACAAATAAATACATTATAAATAAGACATAAACATGTAATAGGGTCAAATAGGGTAGTCTTTATTATGTAAAATGCTACTATACCACTTCAATAAATCGCACTATTACTAATAATATACATAGCTTCCACAAGAGAGAAGGTTTATTTTTGAAACTATCTAGCTTCTAGCCTCTACAGCAGTGTTTATTTTTTGAAATTTTTAGCTTCTACAGCAGAGTGTTTACTCTTGCAAGCACCTAGCTTCTAAAGCAAAATGCTTACCCTTGCTAGCTTCTAAAGCTGATAGTATTCATAATAGACCTATACAGCAAACATGGTTTACTTTTGAAGGTATCTAGGTTCTACAGGAGAGAGTTTACTCTTGAAAGTAACAAATCCGTTTGATAATTGACACAGTACGATATTCATGCATATTTTACATGTATATATCATGTGGTTAAGAATCACAGGAAGCATTTACATGGTCTTGGCTACCATTTCATCTTACCACAGAATAAAACAATCTTTATCAATAAAGCATACAAATATAAGTCAACAAAGTTAAGGAAGGCTAAAGGTAGGAAATCAGTCCACAGTTAATATTATCAAATAAGATGGCAAAGAGGATGGATGATTCCAGTTATCAATGAATGAAATTTGTGAAATGAGTGGAAATAAGTTGCATTTCGACAGATATACACCAAGCAATATATATATTGTTACACATAGTATTGGTAATATAAAGAATAACTATGGGATTACATATAAAGTTGTGTGCGATAGTTACCTCTGTTGTCTTCACCAGCCTCCTCTATAAAAGCAAATGTTGTGAGCATGATAAGATGTAATGATTATCATCTTCAAAAACATGAGGTTAAATGCAATCAAGTATCAATTTAGTAAACCTTGACGGCAGTAGAATTATTAAACATTTCATATGTATATTTAGAAATAATGTTAAAGAACTAATTGTTACTTGTTGTATCGAGTGTTTATTTACTTTCAAACAATGTTATTGAAATCACATGCTAACTATAACAGACGAACTACTGTTTATTTAAGAAAAACATCTCACACATTAAGTCGTTAATATTATATTAATAGAATTATTTGATAAAAAAAAATTAAAATTATCAAGACTAGCAATCAATATATCTTTGATTGGAACTGAATCTTCACAAATGGAATACAATTGTTTAGAGTCATTCCAATCTGTTCATTAAAGTTGTACCAATTAATTTGCTAAAATGTAAGACATCTACTGCTGTTTTTAATGATAATGGGATTTTAACATGGGTCTCATTTAATCAACTAAACCTGTCGCTTTGCCGAAGTTGTTCTGTTATTAACAGGAATTTTGGAGCCATGTATACGGTCCGAAACAAACGTTTTAGTATTTGATATGAGAAATGTAACGACGAACAGTTAGATGTAAATACGGTTTAACTTACGTGAAGGTCTGTTGATCCGAGGGGATATATGAACAAAAGCTGTCTCTGTGCTCTGTGCTGTACTCTTTTCCTCAACACGTGAACTGGATGCCTTTAATTTTGCACTCTGGTTTTTCTCTGTGTGCAGAAATAAATGTAACAATGGTTAATAATTTTCATTATTACTTTGATCTCTTCTTTAGACAAATCTACAGTTGTATGACAAAAATGTCAGTTTTATCTAGTTTAATACGAAATAATTATTCCGAGCAAAAAGTCAGAATTTTATCCCAAGCATTTTGTATAAAAATCAATTTGGAAGAAATATAAACGTTATCAAATGATAAAAGATTGAAATGTGTTTTATTTATAATTTTTCACTTTACATATAACATGCATAGTATTTTTCTTATGCTAAGGTTAAGAATTTGGTTATTTTTTTGACGATATACTAATCAGTTTATGATTTTAATTTTTTTATCAATAGAAGCTTAGCTACAAACATAAGAAATGTTGGTTGATAAGAATTAATGGGTATTGTTATACAATATAACTGTGAGGTTCTTTAAAATATCTTTTAAAGACAACGGGAAATGGAAATATTTGTAACATTTAGAGAGAACGGATGGGGAATGGAAAAACTTGTAACAATTTCCTTATATAGGATGGATTTGAACTGGAACTAGTTGTAACATGCAGATACAAGATGAATGAGGACAAAAATATGTGTAACCTTTATTAACAGGACAGATAAGAACTAGTAATATTTGTAACATTTAGATACAAGAAGAAGGGGTATAAATATTTGTAACATTGAGATACATGACGGATGGAAATATTTGTTACATTCATAATATGACAAATAGGAACTGGACATATTTGCGTTACATTTCTATACTGAACAAATGGGAACTGGACATATTTGTGACATTAATATACAAGATATTGGGAGCAGGACACATTTGGAACATTTATATACAGAGCAAATGAGAACTGGAAATATTTGTAACATTTATATACAGGACGAATGGGGATTGTAAGTATGTGTAGAATTCAGACACAGGACAGATTAGAACTGAAAACTGGCTATGTTTGTCACATTCCAATACTGGACGGATAGAAACTGAACATGTTTGTAATATTTAGATACTGGACGGATTGGGACTGGAAATATTCATCACTTTTTGTATGTAAAAGGTGGGTGGGAAGTACTCAAATATGTGACAACAAGTGCATGCATTTATGAATATTTAAAGGGTTCTGGGGAATTTCAGTGAATCGTCTATCGAGAGTGGTGTTTTATTTCAAAATATTTGCACCTTCACTCGTATAATTTATAATTTGAATTCTGTCTGACTAATCTATTAATATTGAGAGTTAGACTGAATCCTAATTCACGTGCATTGATTGCAATAATACAACATACAGATACAGACATAAAAATCCACAAAATGTGCACCGTTTTAAAATCTAAGGAACTATTATACAAAGGTGATAGCATGCATTTGTGTAACAACATCAAGGGGTTCACTCGGGTAATCCAATTCTCACCCCTCTTTAGTGTTAAGCATAGTTTTCATGTTTTAAGCAGATTTATAATTTTGGTCGTGTTCCCCGGCATTGGTGGACAGGAGCTATGGCGTTTAAGCTGTTGCTTTGACCGTTTTGCTGATCTACCATCTCTTTCTACTTCTATATGATGATAATATTATAATGTATTAATTTAATATTCTTGATACAAATGCATTACACAATAGTTACATATCAAAGTAAAATTGTGTTTATTATCATTCATTGATATATATGCTGGTGAATTTTAGAAACGCAATACTTTAAGTGCATTTCCATTGAATACATAACACAAATATCTTCATGATGAATTATTTGTTTACGCTCTTTCATTTCATTTTAGACCTGTCGCTATCATTTTACAAAAATATTTCTGGCTTTTAGATGTCCTATTTGGTTGACATAAAACATCATAAACCCTGCGAATTATTCCAAAATGTGGTAGCATAATTCGCATGTGCACCATATTAGCATGAACCTCGTGTTTTAATCATATCCGTATAAATGGCCAAATTAAAAACAGAAACGCTTTTAATGGTAATAAACGTTAGAGAAACCCGAAGGGACAATCAAGAATGGAAACTGATATAAACAATATAAATAAATACCATACAAGGCCATATGACTGAAATTTCACAAAACGGAAGTGATGCAATGTGCTCCTCATTTATAAGAGGTTCTTCATCCGCAAGTATAGACGTTGCTAGGCCATATTACCGGGTGTAACTAGCCATTTAACCAATTAAATGTTGCTATAATTTTCAAAACGGGTATAATATGATGTCAAAGTTCGCGACGTTACGCTCCAAAATCAAATTTAGTTAATTTTGGCTATATATTGAATATAAAGCTGTTAATTCGATGAAATGCAGGGTTCTACCAAAGTACCCTACACCGGGTAAAAAACACTCGAAACTTTCATATTATTTACTTATTCTTTCCAAAAACAAAAAAAACGTCACTTTTACGTGCCCACCGGGGTCCAAAATGTCTTATTTTTTACTATAACCGGGGGGAAATTCGCTATTTACGTTCCTATCCGTATATATGGAGATTGTAACACCCTTCAGTAGCCTGTACACCCTTTGGCTGCGCCTCATGATGTACTTTGCTACTTTAGGGTGTTAAAATCTCCATATCTACGGATAGGAACGTAAATAACTTATAATATCCAATAATTATAATTTGTTTATGAATGGCGACCTTCTGTGAATTCAGTATATACATGTTAGTAACATTTGCAATCATGTTCTCCTCCATTTAACAATTACCGTGTAGTCTTTGTAATCTTGTTATGTATAATAAAAAAAAATGAGTAGTGACGTCGATCTATACAAAAAAAAACAGAGCTATTAAAATGTTTTTCTAATTGCATATATACTCTCCGTTTATATTCAGATGTAGTGTGGAAATTAATAAAGGGCGAAGCCCTTTTAACTACAGGTTATACGAATTATAGTCACGGGACTATTGTATTCATACCACATATCTTTTCACCGGAAGTGTAAAAATATTGAACAAAATAGTATTTAAAATCGCAATAAAATTTATTTCAATGAGAAATCCTGAAATCTCTTTTTGTTTATATTCTGAAAAATTCTAAAAGAAAACTTATAAAATCCACACAAAGCGTTATGTGTAGTACGTCATTTGTTAGTGTGTACTGATCATGAAATACACACATGTGCCAGGTCGTATGCAACCCTGGGATGAATTTCATGAAAGTCCATGCATTTCTCCTGAAAGGATGATTCTCCTCTCTGAATACTTTGTGTGGGCTGGTGTCAAATAGAAAGAGCAGCTCGCCTTCGTCTTCGGCCAGGGAATCTGTTACATCTACATGCTATCCGCGATTCAAAAACATAAAATGATTCTGACAAGACGAGCATGACAGCAGGGAATTATAAAACAAGTTTTATAATTCCCTGATGACATTAAGTTTTTTCTTTTATGGCAAGCAGCTTTGCTTGAAAAACCTTGATTGCATTTTCGTTTGACCCTCATTCCCTTTTGATAAGCCCAAAATCCTTAACTATATAGAATAAAATTGTTGTTGACATTAGGTCGATTCTAGGTCCTGCAAAAATACATTCAGTGAACCTACTTGACATCTGCTGGACCTGTTCTTACCATTTATCTTGCACACTCACATTCGCCTAGCATGCCTCTCTTTTAAGACAGCCAAATGCTGGATATAGACTTCGACCTTAAACAGGTTGTTCCTGTCTCATATTATTTGACATTTACATCTAGGAAGCAACCCCTCATGTTTGTCATAAATTCTTATTTTGTATTATTAAATTTCTGTAAACGGTGAAAGAGTGACATACATTTTCACTTATCTTTCTATTTTTACATCTTTTTATATTTCTTACATTATAATATTTGATTTGGAGGATTTAAATTGGCGATCGAAAGCCAATTAAAGACAGTAATTTGCTACCACATTTTTTAAGAAGTAAAAAAGACTGAAAGCCATATTATATTTATAAATTGACAGCAAAAAACAACAACAGCTATTCAAATAACGAATTGTGTTTCTATAGATCACCAGCATAATATAATAATAAAAGAAAACTATTTGTGAAAAGAAAACATTAGTTTCTTTATAGTATTCTACACTACACCACAACCCACAAAAAAGTGTATTAGTAATACTCTAAATTTTGTCAATAAAATATTCTACTTATAACTAGACAGTCTATGAATGAAAATTGATTTTAAATGAAAACAGACACTACTAACTAGCATTAAAATGGGTTAAATAATCAAAGGACAATTACATTATATACTTTACTCTCATACACTTGAATTTCACTTAAAAAAATTACATTTTCAATTTTGAAATATCACTGGTACTTATAGATAAATACTTCGATAGTTAAAATAATATATAGTGTGACGTTCGTTTAAAATTTGGAAATATTACAGCACAGTGTAAACAGTTCCACAATTCGTACCCTATCGTAGTTTAAATCTGCTACATTATGTGTCGGTAGATAAACTTGAAGAGAAATGCGACATTATATTCCATTGCAAGATCGAAATCTCTGCAGGTAATTCTCTTGTATCTAACCATACATCGAATAGCGCGACCAAAACGGAAATAATCACTGTGAAATATTTGTTAAGTAGCGTACAACAAGGTTGTGCTATATAGGCTTTCCTATTCATGATGACGAAGAGTCGTGTTTTTGTCATAAACGAGACAAGTGTTTAAGAGTAAAATAGTGCACTAAAAATAGACATACCAGAATATATTAACTTTGGTAATTCGCCACTATTTTCAAGACTTTCTGGATAGAACAAAACATAGTTGACAAGAATGAACTGATTCTGCGACTCATATTTTTTTGCATTTGTTATTGGCAAATATATATCATGCATGTTATTACGTAAATATAATACTAAATCGTCATTATAAAAAATTTGGCAAAACGTAAGCCTTATAAAACAAACTATTTATACAGAATTCACTACAGTTGTAAATCTAACTGTTCTTACTTATTCATAGCCTACTTTGAGCAGCCTTTTATTATAGAGCACTTGCATATGTCAACTGGTCGTCAAGTAAATGCATGCACAAGAACAACCTGCATGCGTCGACGATGAGCTCAACCAACTATGATACATATTTGGCATTGTCGGAGGTTAGGCAATGTATTAGATTGGTTATTACCAGGTCTTAGACAGTTTTCTCAGAATTATTGGGATATCTGTATGAGATTTTGCAAATTTAAGCTGTTTTTATTCTCTTTTGTAAAATCTCAGACTTAAATCCGAGATTCTTCAATAAAATAGAGGACTGAGCAACATTACAGCGGTACTAGTGTTCCTTGATATACTTACGAAGACAGTCACTAAGCCCTGCTTGGTGTACGATTATCTCCCGCTGTGAGTCTGGTGATATTTCCCCTTCAACATTGTCTGATGATATGACATGCATGTTTTCAGGAGCTAATACAAAATGTATGAAATTTTGTTAGTAAATTCATGCTTGTTAAGACATAAAGTGAAATAGAACAAAAACAACGAACTAATGATGTGAAAATAGCTACTAAGCACGTGCTAAATACTTCGTAAATGTATTTTGTAGATACATGTATAATATAAGAGCGAAACATTTAAAAGGCAGAGAAGGAAAATCAAATACATGTAAGTTAATGGCATCAAAAGGTAGTGACAGAAACATGGTTTTGCATAAATCTGTGCGGATGTTTTTATACAAATGTATCTTATTAAGTGGATAACTACATGCAACATAGCCATAACCGAATAGCATGTTGATAGTGCATTCGGCGTTATGATAGGGATAAAATATGGCATTATCAATACAATAACTCTGTTCTGCAAAACTTGGAATCTAGTTTGTATTTCATTGATGCCAGAACATCACAAGTGACCCCAGTAACATCATGATGTGTAAATCTTTGTATAAACAAATTACTATCAGGTATTAAACTACGAACTACTGCCATTCAGTAGGTAAATAAAAATGATCAAAGAATGTCACTATTCAAGAATGACAAAAATACAAGATGCTGATAATCACACTCTAATATGATTGAAATAATGGATTAAAAATTAATGGAAGTGGTGGTTATATGTAGCAATATGACATTAATCAACATAAAAGACGATAAAACCAACAAGCTCGACACAAACCAACACAAAGCGGGGAAATGTCATCATTTTGTCTTTTATTTATACAGAGCACGTTGCTGTGCCTGTAGTTTTACCGTAGATACTGTTAACAAGTTATCATGTTGTAACGGGACCGCTCACCTACCTAAGGTCATAGGAACCGTAGTAGGTTCATAACCATCCCCAGCTAACTGCGTTAGTGGCCATCTCCTTTAGCTAAGTTGGTAGAGCGTTGGCTTACAATGCGAGAAGTCCCGGGGTCGAATCCCATTGGGGCTATTGCATTTTTCGGAGGTAGAACATGCTCTACTATTACATTGGCGCCCAACTAAATAACCCGTGATGATCAGAACAAGAAAACTGCTCGGGTTGAGATTTCGTCATCAAGGTATGGTTACTCTTGAGGTGGAAGAGTGCAACGGGAACGCTCCCCTACCTAAGGCTATAGGAACCGTAGTATTTTCATAACCACCTCTGGGCTTACTGCATTAGTGGAGATCTCCATTTAACTCAGTTGGCTCGGCTGTGAGAGTTCCGGGACATTGCGTGCACCATAATATCGCTGGGAAATTGTAGATTTCATTTTAACAATTAATCACATATCCTTATAAAACTAAATCAGGTTTCCTCCTTCACAAAAAATGCTAATTATATTTTTAATTGACGTTGTGAAACATGATATTTTTCTTCAATTTGAAGTTTTTCTTCCCTGCATATAAAATTATCAACTATCACCTAAATGAAAAACGTATGTCTTAATTTTATTTTCCGTTTTGCTTCAAGGATAAATCGATATACGTTAAAAATATAAAATACAAAAAAAATGTATATGCAAAAATGGCATAAAATCCTTATTTTAGCAGTGTATTATTAAAATTAAAAGTTCAAGAGACGCAGTCATGGGAAATGCTCTTCAGTCTAAAACATCGAATTAGGCTAATTTATTGTCTCACTAGATACATCTAAATACCAAAACATAAAACTGGATAGACACCAACATACAACCTTACAACCAATCAGTGTGGCTGTGTATCAGTAATTACTGTAACATATTAGTATACTAGTAGCAGTGCCCTGGTATACCATGGTGAATTATGCAATAAAACCAAACTATGTATGTGTTGAAAGTAAAATAATAACACTTACGAGTTGACAGGTGTCGACTGAAATAACTTGGTTTTTCTTCACTCGGTGATGACTCGATTACTCCATTTACAATAGGCATGAACTTTGACTCCTTCATAGTTTTTGCAGCGTTTCTCAATTCATTACGAGCAGTCTCAAATTCTGAATCTGGAGTACCACTCTGTCTAGATTCCAGCTGCACAACGCCTCTCTCGTTTTCTGCAGGTAGACGGTAATCGGTTGGTTTGCTTTGTTTTAGGGAATAATACCCAGGCTGAATATTTGGTTTTATACTCTCGTAGTCGTCACCTCTTACATTAGGTATCGGTTTCATAGATTGTGGACCGTTTGGTGTGTGTCGTTTTGGAGACTTGTAGTCATTGATACTGCCACCTTTTGGGCCTTGGTATTCATTTAAAGGAGAATTGTGGAGACTATTTATACTATTAAAATCATTCTGTAATTCAATTTGAAAATCACTAAAGCTGCTTCGTTTTGAGTTCTTATAGCTCTCACTTTGAAAACTGGAGTTGAGAGTTTCAGGAGACTTGGGTATATCTTTCGTGACTACATTCCCGATGACATTAACCAACTGACAAAAAGATTCATCGCTTGCTCCCCGATAAAACTTTAAAGAAGCATCGCCCTTTGCCGGCATAGAAACAGAATGATTCTTCAACTCCAATACTCTCTTGAGTAGAATGTCTCGTAACATAAGAAACTCGGATGCAGTGGTATAGGACATTACCCTGCTTGCAAATTCAACAGCCGTCTTCACATTAGTTGAGTAGCTCTTCATTTCGGAAACTTTTTCCTGTAGTTCCCTCTTTCTAGACTGACAATGACTTTGTACTTCTCGATGGAGACGTTCTCTTCTGTCCTCTAACACTTTGTGGAATCTATCAAATATTACATCTATTTCATTGTTTATTTCAGTTTCCTTCTCTGTCAGATCGTAAACTATCGTTTCAATTTGTGACACGGATTCCGCCATGGGATTCCCTTTGTTGTTGATTTCACGAATAACGCTGTTAACAGTCGACTTGCTATCCTCATAAACATCGCTTAGATTCCTTATAATATGTCCGTGCTGTTGGTTGTGAACTGAGACAGCACAGAGTGTACATATTGGGACGTCACAACCACGTTTATCACAATAAAAAGTAAATATCTGGTCTTCGTGTCCTTTTGTTTGACATGTGTCTTTCCTGTGAAAATCCCGAAGATCCGATTCTCTCATATCCTCTATAGATGTTAAAATGTGCTTCTTTGTAACGTGTGTTCTTTTATGTGCACGTGTACACTCGCCACACATAAACAGGAAGCAGTCCCGACAAAATGTTTGCGCGTTTGCTTCATCTGGGCAGTCAGTGCATGGGACCTCTGTAGGTCGAAGTTGAACTCTAATAAAATCCAAATAATTTCTAATGGCAGTGTCTAATGGGAAGGCTTCAACTCCTTCTAGGGTTTTATCGAAGTGAGTTTGACATTCCTGGCAGATCAATTCGTTATCGTTGAGCAGATCTTGCAAACATGTGGAACAACACGTGTGAAGACATGGGAGTACACGTGGTGCTCCTCGTCTGTCGTCATACTCCTTTTCACAGATAGGACACAACAGAAATCCATTTTTGTTGATATTCATCTTTCACCTAAATAAAAAACAAATAAATAAATAAATAAATAAATATGGGATTACAAGAAACAAAATTGTAAACAAGTAAACAAGTAAGTAAATATATACTAGTATTACTGCAGTGAACATTTTCAAGAATTGATGCTATCTACAATCGTACTCTATTCCGAAATTTATGCATATGAGTTATGAAAGTGTTGAAAAACATCGTCTATATAATAAATACTAGTAACATAAAAGGATCTTGACAATTAGGGTGTTACTTTCAGGATAGCGAATATGGGTGTAAATGAACACGACAGATGTATTTTTCATTTTCAAGCACCCAAACATGTAGAGAACAATACCATTTTAATATTGCTATTCGTCATTTCACAGTCATTAATGGGTCATGACGAACAGAGAACTTGTACCCTACACGGATTGCGGAGCCCATGCCGTTTGCACTTGAACAGTGCTCGTTTCTTCTGGTAATCTTTACCATTTAGATTTAACTGGTTAATAAATATCAACATAAAATGCGTGATATAATCTTACAAATACCATTATCAATGTGCTCTGCACCACATAGCAAAATAGCGAATATATAAAACATCACCACTTCCAGATAATTGGCTTCTTTTATGTTGTCCTATATTTTTCACTGTTGTGCCTTTGGATATTCTACTTTGCTCAAAGACATATATACGTATGCTTTTATTATAGATTTATCTAGTTATTTATTTTACATATTTATTTTTAAAAAAATAGATCTTTACTGACTTTTTTTTATTGTTTTAATAATTTCTAAATAATAAAAATGGTATTGCAAGGTTTCTTGTCCGAGGACAATGGACATGCTCCTTGAGTAAAGAAATGATCACCCTATGTCCTCGTTTACTAACATAACCACTGCAAAGACAAAGCTCAGATCCAAAACGAAGAAGAGGTCGTTTGGTATCTTACATAAATTCCACGTTTGTCACCAACAAAACAATAAAACAATGGTATTTGAACGAGTTGTCTAAATTTATGAAATATATGGATAAAATATTGTAGCTGTGTTCTAAAGTATTTAAATGACTTTGGCACTCATTCAATTTCTATAAGCAAGATAAAATTCATACATACTACATTACAGTATATACCTTAATTGGGTAGTTGTTCTATTACTTATTTATTCGTGTTGAAATTCGGCAATCAAATTTATAGTATTTCGGATGCATATCGCTTGATAAATGGCTTAAGTGGCCGGGCAACGGATAAGAGTCTATTGAACGTATTGTTAGGAACGAGAACTCTACAGTGTCGTCGTATCTTTGTGTATTGACTAAAAATCAATAAGTAATTCATGTGATCTAGTAAATATCTCAGGACGTTTATTTACAAATCACACTATTTTTCGGGGTGCTTGGCATGGATTTTGACTCATGGTAATCGACACTGGCTTTAGTTGACAAACATGAGATAAAAAAGTCATAATGCAAATCTACACATAAATTAGTTTTGCGATAACGATGGAATTCTTCCCTTTAAATTTGACTTTGCATTCACATTGACACAGAGAAGCAAAAGGTCACAGTGGATTTCACACAATTAAACTAAGTGATAAAAAAAATAGATACAATTTTGACGAAAAGACTCATATAAAATTAATAATGGGTTTAATATTTAAATAATTATGTGTCTTAGTTGTTCCTTTACATGTCCTTAAAGATCACAACATGGTAAGACTACCCTCATAAAACCATGAACAAGAACAATATAAATAATGACACAATGTGTCCATAGAACACAGATCCTCCCGCTTCCACCTTAAGTAAACAGGTGCATAACTGCAGAACGAAAATAGTTGTAATATTCGAAATCTGATTTGGTCTTACCTTTATGGTTCCTGACCTCGTGTATAAATTTCATATGATTTTCACCAGGCGAACTTATGTTCGATAAAGCGGAAGCCAGATGTGGGACCTATCGATGGGAGGGCATAGGTAAGACTTAATGCGGGGCACAAAGAATAGAAATATTTACTGTCCACCCAACAATCTACTCCTTGTTATTTCTATTCTACGATTAAGTCAGAACTTTTTTATAATTTAAAACCTTATTAACTTCGATGTCACCCATTAAGGAGTGTAAAAAACGGTGTGGCTACCAGTAAGTTAATTTGACCAGATCATACATAGTATTTGACCGTAAAGTAGACACAATACATGAAGTTATTCCTCCTACATGTAGGTAGGAGTGACGGTCATACCCACACCATGGTCTCAATACTAAATGCACAATCCCACTAAAATACATCTAATATGCAAAGGAATTTAATTAAATCTTACAACTGTAATCAAATATTGCTTTAGTTTTTTCAACTTATAAGCTTGTGATTTCAAGGAGGTAATCGGAATACTTTATAGCGTCAAAACGTGCATATCAGCAGTTTATCAAAAATGAGGTAATCCGTTTATTACGTACATGTAGTATACGATTTTGTAATTTAATCGATTAGCAGGTTTTTAATCCGGTTATATAAAATTTGCATATAATAAATAATGAATATTTAAAAAACGAATAGGATCTTGATAGTCTTAAAGTTAATATTTTTGCTGGGTTAATCTGCTTACAATATTTACCACCGTTAGGATTTAACACTTTTTGTAGTATTTTATCCAAACAGTGTCATTGATTCCTCGCAGTCTTGTTAAGACATTTTGTTTATTTCAATGTTAATTACAATCGGATTACAGATATCTCTTGACATCTTTTCGTCACCATTGTATTAAACAACAATAAGAAGTATTTGTAGAATAAAAGAATTGTCAATTATTTTATGCAATCGGTTGTTGTTATAATTATATTATTGCGTACAGCAGATAAAAGGTCTCGTAATCATTTAAACAATGAAGATTTAATTGAGAAGCGATATAAAATAGCCTCGTACAGTTCATAACAATTTAAAGAGGGGTTGACTGGGTTATGGTGGTTAACGCCACTTTCAACAATATTTCAGTAATATCGTGGAGGTCAGTTTTATTGATGGAGAAAACCATCGGCCTGTCGCTAGTCACTGACAAACTTTTGCACATAATGTTGTATTGAGTACATCTCGCCATAGGCGGGATGCGAACTCACAACTTCAGTGGTGGTAGACACTGATTCCATAGGTACAAGTTGAAGGTTATTTACATGTCTCATAAATTAGTATTTGATAGAGGACACAGCAGCCTTGAATGTTTCAACTGAGCGAATAATAACTAAGGACTGTGGCAGACAGTCAGATATTGTACGAGAGACAAACGATTCTTGTCTTTGAGTCTTACAGGGAGGGATAATAATGCATGTGTCGTGGTTGTCTCGAGGGTGGCTTAAATCTGTTCTTCTTCTTTTTTTTTATATATATAATAGCTATATTTTCGTACGCTATCTAATACTTGACAGGTCGAGCATCTTTACACATGTCTTTAAGACTGCCAGTTCAAGCATTGTACATGTCATCAACACAAGATAGCTGCATGTGCTGGAACATTGCGAGTGGATCGATGTCGCCCTCGTTGTATGAATATAAGAGTTTGAAGATACCAAAGTGGTAATAAGAATACGTAAATCGAAAGACAGACAACACAATGACCAAAAGAAAAAGGACAAAAGGACAAACAAAGATTTACAAAACATACACATAAAACTAAAGATCGAGTAACACCAACCCCGCCAAAAACCGGGGGTGAACTCACGTGATTAGTCATAAATGAGGAAAGGATCTAGAAGTGTTTACGACAACTGGAACATATCCATGGTCATTTGTGAAACAGATATCCCATAGCGGTCAACCAAGTCATGGTGACGACCGTAAAACTTTCGAAGTGATGACTTCAGCTTAACCAATATGAACCCTTGGCTCAGTAGCTTCCTTGTTAACAGCAACACTCTATCAAGGAAACACAAGCTCTGGAATATCGTACCAACTGAGAGAGATATATACTCCATATGCAGTTGCTGCTGGAACGTTGCTACATATAAATGGAAAGTTCACAATGGGAAAATTTAAATTATCTCTTTAGACGTGAAGTTTCGTTCTTAACCGCCCCTCACTGTCAATTTCGAGGGGTAGGTCAAGGTTTGAAGTAGATCTATCTGTACCTGTGGTATCATTTATTTCAAGCTCAATGGGATAGATGCGATCAACGAAATCACCAAAGCTAGAAATGTTTAGTGAAAGGACATCATCTTTATAGCGAAACCGGGCGGAACGTGAAATTAAAGGATCCGGCTAGCTTCTTTTCGTTTTTCTTGGGAAGCACCTGTATCAAGTGTGCCTCATATAAATAAAGGAACAAGTCGGTGAGAAGAGGAGCACAGTTTGTACCCATGTGTATGCCGACTGTCTGTTGAAAAACACGTCCACCAAACATAACAAATATGTTGTTAATCAAAAACTCGAGCATTTTGATGATATCAGTTTCAGAGAACTTTTTGGTGGAATCAATTTTACAAAATAAGATCTGTCCCTTCCTAGCACAAGGTATTTGTATCTACGTTGGCCATTCTTTTATATGAAACACAGTTCAACCAACACCCTTAATTTGTCTTTCAGCTTAGAGTTGAGAATAGTTGTGTAGAGGGTAGAGAAGTCAAATGCTTTAGTGCTATTGTAGGAGAGGTACCTAGATTTTATGTACTCGAACAGATCTTTAGAGTTCCATACATAACACACATACTCAAGTTACATTACGGAGAATAAACTGATGTTAAGGTTTCGACTTAGAAAGCAAAGTGTTTTATTGGCTTTCACACAGACAAAATTTACATGTGTTTTCCCATTTTTAATCTTGTCCGATTGTTAGTCCAAGATATTTGGCTTCGTCTAATGACACGAGTGTAAGACAGTGGAGTTTGCATGGAGAGTAAATATTTGGGAGGAGGTCGAAGCCAAACCTTATTAGTGATAGGCTCCAACTACATCGGCAGATTTAAATCGAATGAGGTACGATTGTGTTCATATACACAAAATATTAAACTTTGAATGTTTATGTATGTTGTAAATCCGACTGGTTTATTACTTTACAAAATCATGGTCTATTTCGATACAAAGCTGTTAAATTGGCTTTGAAATGGTGTCAGGATAACGTCTCTAACTTTGTAATAATCACTCCCAAGTATAAGAACAGGTGAACATTCAGTATTTTGGCTGCCTTCCTGTATTCAAACATCATAACAGATTTAATAAGGTTTATCTGTCGTAAGTATAGCATATACATGTTGTCGACCAACCATTGTGTGATGATCTATTACTATTTAGGAACTTGGGAGAAGTGGTCCATTGTCATTGCCTGGCAAACAGCGAATTTTTGTTTAGTAACACCACTAGTCGCAAGCACTCTGTCCAAAATTGTGATTTATAATGACTTGTTTGTAGTCATTTTGTTAGAACATGTCTGAAAGTTTAATCAATTCATTTTACAGTTGACGACCTTTCTGTTTTAATTATTTAAGTAAATAAAACAAATTTAGTGTAAACAATTATAGTCGTTTTATCGATTAGCAATCATGAGAGTGCAATAGACCAAATTAAAATTGTGCAATTTTTATCTTCACTCGATTAAATGTCCGAGACATTTCTTCTTTAACAACATACAGACAGGCGAGTGGTGCTCGATAGGAAATGGGGGATAGCGTCCAGAACAGTTTACGTGTATGCGTATAGAAAATATCAGCAAGCTGTCTGACAGTCAGAGTGCTAATATACTAATTACAAAGTTATTCATAGACATTAAGTAAACTTGAGTGTTTGAAAATAATGCTTTAGTGTTGTATTCATGAATTGAAATGGTCACACACATTTTTTTTTCTCCATCAGGTAGGGACTAATTGTCAAGTGCAAAGGTCAAAACCATTGTTTTCCACCAAGCATGAACTAATTGTCAAATACACAGGTCAAACCATTTTCTTCAAGCTGGGACTAATTGTAAAATTGAAATGGTCAAAATCATTTTTCTTCCATCAAACAGAGATAGTTGTCAAATGCACAAGACATTTCAATATATCTTTTCATTCAATAAATGATTACGACATCTTTTTAAGTTCATGAATGACTGACAACCAATATTATGCTTTATTGTTTGTAGGATTGTTGTGGTCAAGTAAATATGTAAAATATTGACAATAACAATAAAGAATTAATCGTAGAATAATAAATATTATAATGAAATAAAATTAATGATTTTTTATAAAGTACAGAAAACAGAGATTCACAAACAACAGAATTTTACAAAATAAAAATGGCACCAGGATGGACGTATGGGCTGAACATGTGACAAAAAGGGGTGTAATGGATCTGAATGAAAAGTGTGCTTTGCAACCCCCACAAGCTCATACAAGTTTTCTGTTAAACAACGTGTCATTATCCTTTGATCATAATAAAAACTTCTTCTATTAAAAACAATATTTAGTCAACTTCTTTCACTTGAGCACAATACAAAAAGGCTACCATTTATTAATATGTAAACAAATATAAGTTATAAAGAATATTTAAACATTTTTCACAGGTTCGTGGTTTAAAGTGACACTAAAAGTTATATTTTACACACATACCTTTTAAAAGCAACTTCCCAAATCAACATGGATACATTTTAACTATCTATGGTATTTGACGACAAATATTTCAGTGATAGATATATTTTCCGATAGAGCTGAATCAAATGTTCGGCTCGTATTCAATGTTCAGTAGTATTTTATCACGCTACAATGAAGCCCTTGTATATATTGCACATTAAAATAATCTGTCCAAGTGCTCAAATACATGATTTGATATATAATAGGTCAATTGTATATACACAATCAGTTCTCATTTTACCTATACTATATACGACGAAATCCTATTTCTGATAGGTATTTGAACGTACTTGTCTTTGGAGATTTAAACTACGTTCAACATATCTAAGGGTGCGTTTTATTGGATTTGATTAATTACATTATATATTTGTATTTTCCTTTTAAGTTTTCTTACTCGTTCGTACCTTAAATGTTTAAGATATATAAACATAAGGTTTTC
Source organism: Bathymodiolus brooksi (assembly GCA_963680875.1). Taxonomy (NCBI): domain Eukaryota; kingdom Metazoa; phylum Mollusca; class Bivalvia; order Mytilida; family Modiolidae; genus Bathymodiolus; species Bathymodiolus brooksi. The sequence continues at coordinate 136,283,545 of OY804576.1, read as the reverse complement.
ACAACCTGTACATATACATAAAATGAATGTATTTTATATCAAGACTTGAAAACGTATTGAAATAACTCAATTATATGCTTCAGTTGAAAAAAGGATATATTTTAGAAATCCCTTTAAATTATTTATTATAATATTAAAAGTAAATTTGAACAGATAAAATTCATTTAGAGATCTTGACATAATTCAATTCAAACTACTTGAATTATTAATCCCATATAACATTGTTGTAGCATAGAAAAAACACGTATTTAACACTAGATTATGTACTAGTATACATGTCAAAACAGAGGCTCACAGGAACCTGAATCACACTAGTTAACACGATTCATTGAACTATTGTATATCGTAACATACTACAGTTTGATCTATAAAGACTTGAACCAAATAGAACATTGGACATTCATTGTCACACAATTTAATCTCCATATCAAAATGCTGTTTCATGCAATTGCATTTCTATTTTTGGTTTTTAAGAAGATTGTCCCGTTACTTTGAAGGACGACTCGGAAACAATAGAACATGCAGTCTAAACTTGTACAACTCCGTTGCAGTAGTTAATCTTTGAATCTCATATACTTGGTGTTTCATTTTCACCAATATCTGTATTGCCGTTGGAGATCCAGTTATTAAGAGGGTAGGTTGGGATACCATTAACCTGTTTAACCTTGCCACATTCGTGTGCTTGTCCCGAGGCAGGACACGGATTTCCCCAAGTCATATATGTAATGGTCGTTTTTTTTTCAATGATTTGAGGCGATTGTTCGTGTTGCTGATATTTATGGAATTGTTGATCACAACTATTTTTTCATAATTAATCTGGATTTTTCATTTCAAATAAAATTAAAATGTCTCTTGTCGGTTCTTGAGAAGACTATTTTCTCAATTGCAGCCTATATAAAACCTGTCAATTATGCATAGAATTCATACATCATGGGGCCTTGTATATCGAAATGATGATTCATGCAATTTACAAATTTTCTATAAGCAATAAGGGCAACTAAAGTTATTGAGCGGAAAGCATATGGGACACAAGGGTTATATATAATCCCCAGTAACCTTGCAGCCGCGGCATAAAAAACATGTCATAATTACACTCATCATTAGGATTGTTAACTTGTTTTGCATTTTCAACAGATGGTTACCTTGAAAGGTAGACCAATACAAGATAGGTTTTTTTTTCGTCGATAGGTTGGTTAAGATTGAATAAAATTGGACATTGGACTAGTATTCAAATCATCCAATCTGCTACACCAGTCACCATCAATGACTACAATCCAATATGACATTAGAATTCCCCCAAGTTCATAATTAGTTATATGACCGACTGACATTTACCAAATGACAATGGATCCTTTCCCTTTTACCTAAGATTGTTTTCTATCCACTACCACTAGACTTTACTGGATTTGAGAATTAGTAACATGGCATGTCCTTTTCAGAAGCAGGAATTGCTGACCCATTGCAAGCACCCGAGTTCACATCACTTTCTTTGCGAGTTGTTCTCATCTTTTCAGTTTCATGTAATGTTGCCTGTGTCTCTGGACTGTTCATTCTGGATAACCTCTTCGGATTTCTCCGACATTTATTTATCCAAAACCTATTGATATAAACGGGTATATGCTAACTGTTTTTGAATACCCTAACTATTGAATTAAAAATGTCATATTCATCTTGGATAGGTACAAAGTCCATACAGGAACATTCATGGTGGCGATTCTGTCAGTTTTAAACCATTGAAATCCTTTTCCTCAACATAAAGTACAAATGATAAAGGATCTAGAGTTGTGGAATCTGATTTAAATCCATTGAACTGTAAAACTAGAATTTGATAATAATAATAATAATGAATGCTCACCGATTTACAATCCAAGGAAGATTTGTTATTGGTAATTTTCACTCTTTTTTTATTAAAGCAATTCCAAGAATGATAGGGAGACAATTATTTAACGTTTTTTGTCAATGAACAAAGATTCCAAATACAAAACTCGATTCAACAGAAATTCCTCATACAGCATCATATCAGTGAATTATGTCTGTTAATAGAAATACTGAACACCGGTTGTTTCCTTGTTGAAGGCAACAACCCCTGTGAAAGGCATTTTCTGGTAGAGATGTTCAAATAAACAGCTCAGAAACATACTATATTATATGATGGACATTTCTCCAATTCTCTTTGGTTGTAATGTATGGTAGTTGGATTTATAATTACCTATGCAATCAGTACCTATCACCACTAACAAGAGTTAGTTAATGGAAGTGATATAATACCATTTTGCAGACTATCGATTACTTGTGACTCATTTATTCCCTCAACAATACGTCAATGGAATAGCTTAAATCCATCTCTTCGAAATATGGAATCTATTGCAAAATTTAAAACTGAATTAAGAAAACAGAATGATAATAGACAAGTTCCTAAACATTTCGAAATTGGACCTCGAAAACTTAATATTGCATTAACCCAACTTCGATGTTTTGCTTCTTTCTTAAATTATGATTTGTACCAAGTAAATATAGTCTCAGATCCGTCTTGTCGTTGTGGGGCCAATCGTGAAGACTCGTATCACTTCTTCTTTGATTGTTCCCATTATGCAAATATGAGATATAAATTGTTTCACAATCTCAGCTGGCTACCTATTGACTGTGCTATAGACCTCAAGCTTTTAACCAGTGGTAATCCTATTCTTTCAAATGAACAGAACAAAATTATTTTTAAGCACGTGTTTGAATATATAAAGAGGTCTGAAAGGTTTCTTGTTTAAGTGGTTCACCAAATGAACAACCACACACACCATCACCACCAACCTCTCTCTCTCCTTCTCTAATTCCTTTCTTCATTCTCTGTTCTTCTTCAATTTACACATATTAATGTAAGAAATATTCATATGCATGCATGCTCTATCAAATAATGTTGTAACTTATTGTATGTAGGAGAAGACTTCATAAGTTTGTTTAACTTGTGTCTTATCCTTTTTGCATATTTGAACAAATAAATATGTTTAAACTTAAACTAACAAGAGTTCAAATCCCGTTTAGGTGAGGTGTACTCGATACATTATGTGATGTACAAAATGTAGTTTGTCAGTGGTTTTCTCCGGGTACTCTGGTTTTCTCCACCAATAAAAACTGACTGCCACAATATAACTGAAAGTGGCATTAAAACACAATAACCCAACACAACCCAATTATGTCTCTATTTACATGTGGCACTCAAAACATCAGTTCATACATCAATCCCAGTAGCATACCTATTAAGTCTCTATTTACATGTGGCACTCAAAACATCAGTTCATACATCAATCCCAGTAGCATACCTATTAAGTCTCTATTTACATGTGGCACTCAAAACATCAGCTCATACATCAATCCCAGTAGCATACCTATTAAGTCTCTATTTACATGTGGCACTCAAAACATCAGTTCATACATCAATCCCAGTAGCATACCTATTAAGTCTCTATTTACATGTGGCACTCAAAACATCAGTTCATACATCAATCCCAGTAGCATACCTATTAAGTCTCTATTTACATGTGGCACTCAAAACATCAGTTCATACGTCAATCCCAGTAGCATACCTATTAAGTCTCTATTTACATGTGGCACTCAAAACATCAGTTCATACATCAATCCCAGTAGCATACCTATTAAGTCTCTATTTACATGTGGCACTCAAAACATCAGCTCATACGTCAATCCCAGTAGCATACCTATTAAGTCTCTATTTACATGTGGCACTCAAAACATCAGTTCATACATCAATCCCAGTAGCATACCTATTAAGTCTCTATTTACATGTGGCACTCAAAACATCAGTTCATACATCAATCCCAGTAGCATACCTATTAAGTCTCTATTTACATGTGGCACTCAAAACATCAGCTCATACGTCAATCCCAGTAGCATACCTATTAAGTCTCTATTTACATGTGGCACTCAAAACATCAGTTCATACATCAATCCCAGTAGCATACCTATTAAGTCTCTATTTACATGTGGCACTCAAAACATCAGTTCATACATCAATCCCAGTAGCATACCTATTAAGTCTCTATTTACATGTGGCACTCAAAACATCAGCTCATACATCAATCCCAGTAGCATACCTATTAAGTCTCTATTTACATGTGGCACTCAAAACATCAGTTCATACATCAATCCCAGTAGCATACCTATTAAGTCTCTATTTACATGTGGCACTCAAAACATCAGCTCATACGTCAATCCCAGTAGCATACCTATTAAGTCTCTATTTACATGTGGCACTCAAAACATCAGTTCATACATCAATCCCAGTAGCATACCTATTAAGTCTCTATTTACATGTGGCACTCAAAACATCAGTTCATACATCAATCCCAGTAGCATACCTATTAAGTCTCTATTTACATGTGGCACTCAAAACATCAGTTCATACGTCAATCCCAGTAGCATACCTATTAAGTCTATATTTACATGTGGCACTCAAAACATCAGTTCATACATCAATCCCAGTAGCATACCTATTAAGTCTCTATTTACATGTGGCACTCAAAACATCAGTTCATACATCAATCCCAGTAGCATACCAATTATGTCTCTATTTACATGTGGCACTCAAAACATCAGTTCATACATCAATCCCAGTAGCATACCTATTAAGTCTCTATTTACATGTGGCACTCAAAACATCAGTTCATACATCAATCCCAGTAGCATACCAATTATGTCTCTATTTACATGTGGCACTCAAAACATCAGTTCATACGTCAATCCCAGTAGCATACCTATTAAGTCTCTATTTACATGTGGCACTCAAAACATCAGTTCATACGTCAATCCCAGTAGCATACCAATTATGTCTCTATTTACATGTGGCACTCAAAACATCAGTTCATACATCAATCCCAGTAGCATAACTATTAAGTCTCTATTTACATGTGGCACTCAAAACATCAGTTCATACATCAATCCCAGTAGCATACCAATTATGTCTCTATTTACATGTGGCACTCAAAACATCAGTTCATACGTCAATCCCAGTAGCATACCTATTAAGTCTCTATTTACATGTGGCACTCAAAACATCAGTTCATACATCAATCCCAGTAGCATACCTATTAAGTCTCTATTTACATGTGGCACTCAAAACATCAGTTCATACATCAATCCCAGTAGCATACCTATTAAGTCTCTATTTACATGTGGCACTCAAAACATCAGTTCATACATCAATCCCAGTAGCATACCTATTAAGTCTGTATTTACATGTGGCACTCAAAACATCAGTTCATACATCAATCCCAGTAGCATACCTATTAAGTCTCTATTTACATGTGGCACTCAAAACATCAGTTCATACATCAATCCCAGTAGCATACCTATTAAGTCTCTATTTACATGTGGCACTCAAAACATCAGTTCATACATCAATCCCAGTAGCATACCTATTAAGTCTCTATTTACATGTGGCACTCAAAACATCAGCTCATACGTCAATCCCAGTAGCATACCTATTAAGTCTCTATTTACATGTGGCACTCAAAACATCAGTTCATACATCAATCCCAGTAGCATACCTATTAAGTCTCTATTTACATGTGGCACTCAAAACATCAGTTCATACATCAATCCCAGTAGCATACCTATTAAGTCTCTATTTACATGTGGCACTCAAAACATCAGCTCATACATCAATCCCAGTAGCATACCTATTAAGTCTCTATTTACATGTGGCACTCAAAACATCAGTTCATACATCAATCCCAGTAGCATACCTATTAAGTCTCTATTTACATGTGGCACTCAAAACATCAGCTCATACGTCAATCCCAGTAGCATACCTATTAAGTCTCTATTTACATGTGGCACTCAAAACATCAGTTCATACATCAATCCCAGTAGCATACCTATTAAGTCTCTATTTACATGTGGCACTCAAAACATCAGTTCATACATCAATCCCAGTAGCATACCTATTAAGTCTCTATTTACATGTGGCACTCAAAACATCAGTTCATACATCAATCCCAGTAGCATACCTATTAAGTCTCTATTTACATGTGGCACTCAAAACATCAGTTCATACATCAATCCCAGTAGCATACCTATTAAGTCTCTATTTACATGTGGCACTCAAAACATCAGTTCATACATCAATCCCAGTAGCATACCTATTAAGTCTCTATTTACATGTGGCACTCAAAACATCAGTTCATACGTCAATCCCAGTAGCATACCTATTATGTCTCTATTTACATGTGGCACTCAAAACATCAGTTCATACATCAATCCCAGTAGCATACCTATTAAGTCTCTATTTACATGTGGCACTCAAAACATCAGTTCATACATCAATCCCAGTAGCATACCTATTAAGTCTCTATTTACATGTGGCACTCAAAACATCAGCTCATACATCAATCCCAGTAGCATACCTATTAAGTCTCTATTTACATGTGGCACTCAAAACATCAGTTCATACGTCAATCCCAGTAGCATACCTATTAAGTCTATATTTACATGTGGCACTCAAAACATCAGTTCATACATCAATCCCAGTAGCATACCTATTAAGTCTCTATTTACATGTGGCACTCAAAACATCAGTTCATACATCAATCCCAGTAGCATACCAATTATGTCTCTATTTACATGTGGCACTCAAAACATCAGTTCATACATCAATCCCAGTAGCATACCTATTAAGTCTCTATTTACATGTGGCACTCAAAACATCAGTTCATACATCAATCCCAGTAGCATACCAATTATGTCTCTATTTACATGTGGCACTCAAAACATCAGTTCATACGTCAATCCCAGTAGCATACCTATTAAGTCTCTATTTACATGTGGCACTCAAAACATCAGTTCATACGTCAATCCCAGTAGCATACCAATTATGTCTCTATTTACATGTGGCACTCAAAACATCAGTTCATACATCAATCCCAGTAGCATACCTATTAAGTCTCTATTTACATGTGGCACTCAAAACATCAGTTCATACATCAATCCCAGTAGCATACCAATTATGTCTCTATTTACATGTGGCACTCAAAACATCAGTTCATACGTCAATCCCAGTAGCATACCTATTAAGTCTCTATTTACATGTGGCACTCAAAACATCAGTTCATACATCAATCCCAGTAGCATACCTATTAAGTCTCTATTTACATGTGGCACTCAAAACATCAGTTCATACATCAATCCCAGTAGCATACCTATTAAGTCTCTATTTACATGTGGCACTCAAAACATCAGCTCATACGTCAATCCCAGTAGCATACCTATTAAGCAATATGCTGAATTATTGCTAGAAAATATTGTTCTCTCATTATCTGTAATACGGCTACATTGACTTCATTCATGTTGTTCTGATTCAAAATGTGGAGTGCTATAGTTGGAAGAGAAGCATTTTAGCAAATATCCCATACTCATTTTAAGTCACATAGTGGTGGCCACGAAGATTTCAGATTCACAAGAAAAACAAAGATGATGGAGAGGATTATCCTATAGTTGTGTTTCCCTACAAATTTGTTTCAAACTTAGCATGTGCACCTGTTTCAACTCCAAATTTGACAGTCTAAACACATCATCAAACACGTTTCATGTGTCCACAAAATATTGAAATATTTGACTGAGTATATATGTACCTAAAGATTGTTCAAATGACTTGTGAGAAGATTTACTCCAAGTAATAAGCTTATCTTTTTTCATATTGCTTAGGGTGATTATTTAAATGTGATAAGTAAACGGCCCAAAAAATGGATGCAAAAGAATATGGTCTTTTTGTCAGGCAAAGAAAAAACACATTCACATTCAACATACTTGTATTTTTCATTGTTAGGATTTTCTTTGAGGTGAAATAATGGTAAAATGTACAGCATTAGCTACATACAAAAAAAATCTAAATAATTGAACAGGATTAGGGTTATGGTGTTTAACACCACTTTCAACAATATTTCAAATAATTGAACATATTGTAGTATAAATATGATTTACAATGTTAACATAGTAAAATATTTTTGAGTCCATTTCTATTCTGAACAAAAGCAAAAAGCAAATTTTACAAAAATTTCCATGTATACAACAAAAAGGCATAAACATTCTATAAATGCATAAAAAAATCAACACACTGTAAATTCAAAATGAAGAATAATGCGACTTGAACCTTTTCATGAGTTGTCTTGGTAATGTGAACAAAATTTATAGAGTAAGACTATAACTTTCCATTTTACAAAACAATATTTTATACTGTGTAAATGGAAGTTACTCTACTTCAATATATGTACAAAATTATTTTAATCATTGGAATTCGCTTACTGAATAAAACTTACCATTTTCTGTTATTTTATACCTATTTATCGTTAATTTTGACATTTTCCCCTTTATTTCACCAAGCGATACTGTCAGTATCAACCAACTGACTATGATACAGAAAATTATAGGTCAAACACATTATGATGTTACAGAAAAATACCCATTACATACATAGTGTGTTGGTACAAGATTTTGTATAAGGTCGAGCCTGTTATGTGAACCAGTATCACTATGAGTCATGCTAGCAACGAGTAGTGATGTGGTTAGTTCACACAACAGGCAAGACCTGATACAAAGTCTTGTACCAACACATTTTGTATGTAATAAGTTTTTATCTTACATTTCAATAGAAATAAACAACAAGGGTCAAATCAAAATTAAAAAAATTGTACAATACTCTTAGGTGGACTACATTTTATACATGACGTCACGTTATTTTTGGAAATGAAAATTTGACCGTGAATTTGCGATACACAATACGAACGAATGAACAGTAAACAGTCGCTTTGTTTATGTTGCTTACATTGATGTGTTTCCCCCCGCATTACAATGATATGAGGTCATGGAAAGTAGTTCAGCAGAGAAGATCTCTTGCAACGTCGCACGATTCTTGTATCAAACAGGCTACTTTCTTGAATTTCAAAGGAAAACATATATAATGTTAGATAAAAACAATAACTTAAGTATCACAGCATGTCATATCAAACTGCTGTGAAACTAGTCATAATGTCTTTCTCAATCTTCATAACTGCAGTATTCTATGTGATATACACCCATTACTAGCATGGCTTGGTAACTCTGAAGGAGCATCATGAAGAATATTAAAGAGGGGGGAGGGGGTTATGGTATTCAACGTCACTTTCAACAATATTTCAGCAATATGGTGGCAGTCAGTTTTATTGGTGGAGGAAACGGGACTTGTCACAAGTCACTGACAAACTTTATCACATAATGTTGTGTCGAGTACACCTTGCCATGAAAGGGGTTCGAACTCACAACATTAGTGGTGATAGGCAATATAGGTTGTTACAATCCAACAACCATACGATCACGACCATGACACCCCCGAATATTAAAGATAAATTAAACCACCTACATGTCTTAGCTTCTGTGTTATTATTGCTGCAAGCACATGCTCTAATAAAATATCAACACACTTTGTCTGTCAATATTACAACATTAAAAGGCATATACAGACCCTTCCCTGTAATTCACACCATGACAACCCACTGTCATACAATGGTCACTGAGGTCAATGACAATACATATAAAACACTCAAATCTAAATGTACATTTGGGCAAAAATTTTAAAAAAATATAAAAAATTGCATGATCTTGTCAAATGAAAAACATTGAAATAATGAGGAATATATATACAGTACATATCTACAATCATTAGTAGTTCAATGTCTATATACAATGATTTAATATACAACTACATGAAAGCTCAGTAGCATTTATCACAGGAAGAATGTTCTCAACACAATTACTTTGGCTTTAGACAATTCATTCAAGTAATATTATATTTTAATCTTCAGTGTTAATAGATTGGTTTATAGGTTTATAGTGTTTAACCCCACTTTCTACAATATTTCAGTTATATCGTTGCAGTCAGTTTTATTGGTGGAGGAAATCGGACAAACTTTGTCACATAATGTTGTATCGAGTACATCCCACCATGAACAAACTTCAAACTCACAACTTTAGTGGTGATAGGCAGTGATTACACAGGTAGTTGTAAATCCAACTACCATATGATCACGACGGGAACAGGACAAAAGCCCCCCAATAATGAAATAATCATAGAATCTTATTATATTTGTTTTATATTGATGGTGATATTAAGATATCTTAAAGAATTAATACAAAACAAAATACTTTAAAATTATATTTTTCCACATTTCGTTCATTGTTATGTTCATTTATAAAGTGTAAATAAAACTAGAGGCTCCCAGGAGCCTGTAATCGCTCACCTGGTTTTCAATTTGACATCGAAAGTTGATAGAAAATGGGGGTGTTACACATAATTTTGAAAGTGGGCCATCCAAAGATCATTTTAACTCAAATTTCTAAGCAAAAGATTTTGATGTGATTTTTATCTCATAATATTCCTAAACGGAATAAACTGGCTGAAAAAATTTCACAGAAAGACCCAGAGTATATGTTAAACTACTCATTGCCATGTAGCTGCAGTTAAAATTTGAGCTCATTTTGACTTATACTAAAGCAGCAATGGACAATTGAAGAAATTTCTATTTTTAGTAACAGCAGCCATCTTGAACGGAGGACGGTCGGAACAAAAAGTAACAACACTTGATAAGGACCTTGCAAGAAACATTTCTGCCAAGTATGGTTCCAATCCATCCAGTGGTTCTTGAGAAGAAGTTTGTTTTACATATTTCCCATAGGGTCGCTATGTTAACTTATGTCCCCCGCTGGTGGCCATCTTGGATTTTCAATCGGTTCAAAAAGTAACAACACTTGGTTAGGAGCTTGCAATGATCATTCATGACAATTTTCAATTCCATCCTCCATGTAGTATCAGAGAAGAAGATCTTTGAAATTTCAGCCAATCAGAGGCTATTATGGCCCCTGGCAGCCATATTGGATAACCGATCGGAACAAAAAGTAACAAAAATTGATCAGAACCTTGTCAGGAACATTTCTGCCAAGTATGGTTCCAATCCATCCCGTGGTTCTTGAGAAGTTTGTTTTACATATTTCCCATAGGGTCGCTATGTTAAATTGATGTTCCCCGCTGGTGGCCATCTTGGATTTTCAATTGGTCTAAAAAGTAACAACACTTGGTTAGCAGCTTGCAATGATCATTCATGACAATTTTCAATTCCATCCTCCATGTAGTATCGGAGAAGAAGATCATTAAAAATTTCAGCCAATCAGAGGCTTTTATGGCCCCTGGCAGCCATGTTGGATAACCGATCGTAACGAAAGTAAAAACACTTGGTTAGACCATGTAAATGAACATTCCTGCCACATTTGGTCCCATTTGCATCAGTGGTTCTCTAGAAGAAGATTGAAATGTTTACGGACGGACGCCAAGTGATGGCAATAGCTCACCTGACCCGAAGTGAGCTAAAAAAAAAAACACTGCTTAATTGTTTAAATTGAAAGTAATTAGGTAAAGTTAAGCAGGAATTATAATTACCCTTTTAACATTTGAAGTTATTAAAGTAATGAGTGAGTTATTTTCTCATCTTGTTTGATATACTATGATTTTGTTTTTAAGATAAAACCACTTTATTTTTGTTTTTACTTTCTTTGATGAGGGTTATTGTACTTCAATTGTTTATGATAGCTTCATGTTCCAAAAATAACTTATTATGAAAAAGGGTATTCAAAAATAATGTTAATCCATAAATAGCAGTACAAGAAGTCCAAAATGTGTGCAGATACAAATATTAATATGGTTTGAGGTCAAATAAGTCTTGAATCATGTTATAAAATACAAAGAAAATTTTACATATCCGAACAGTTAAACAAAGACACAGAAAAAAATATATGTGACACAAAAAATCATTAACTTATGCTTTTCATTATTGGGGGGCTTTTGTCCTAGACCCGATCACGACCAAGACAGCCCATCAGTGTTAATAGAATGAGACCTACTAGAAATTATTAGAGAAACATGACATGCTAAAAAATTCTTTTTTTTATTACTCATAACACTATGTAAACTATATCTGAACAAATTTTGAAGAAAGAAATCAATCTGAGTAAATGTATAGTTGTGATTTTACCAAAAGTACATTGCTTTTACCCAAGTCTACAGATACTACGTCAATTAGACCTGGAAGGGCATTCAACTCATTTTAAATTAGGAGGTGATAATTCTAAAGTAGAAGGGGGATCCTGCAAAACTAGTATGCAAAACAAAGCCGTATTTTACTTTCACTTTGACAATTTCATTTTTGAAAACAAAGTAGCCAGGTAAAAATGCAATTAGACAGGTAATTTGCCCAGTGCCCAGCTGCTGTGGAATGCCCTGCTAGTCCATATAGACTTGTAGTTCAGAAAATATGGAACTTATTTTTAATCACCTGGTGACTTCATTTATATGTTAAACTAAAATTAAATCCTCTACTGATTAAGGTGGTACCATACACTTCAGGTAAAATTTGATCTGCTCGTTTAATTTTCTTATTTTTTTGGCAGTGTGTTTGAATATATCCACTGTAATAAATATCAAAATTTTAACAAATTCCAACCAACAGACTATAAAGTCACTAGCCACATAGCAGCTTTTCTCTCTGTGGTTTTGATCAACGAGATGCTTGAAATCTGCATACAAACATCATATGATCAAAACGTTCAACTGATTTTAAAGAGTTGTCTCCCTGTAGTGTATGGTACCCCCTTAAGTCAATATTTTATTAAAAAAATAAAAAAAATAAAACCAATCTTTCCATACCTTTTACTACAATCAAACATATGTTAAAAAGACACCTGTATAAAACAAATCACTGTCTATAAAGGGTGGTTTCATCTTCTCCATTCAATGAATAATGCATAAAATTTGAACCTTTATATAAAGACAATTGCTGATACAGCACACATTTTCAGGTTCCCTTCAGTGCCTTATACTTATATAGGTTAATTATATGTCAAGCTGTGAAATATATTGAATTGTCTGATTTCCTCTTTTACATGACATATATTACAAGATCCTAACCTATAACAAAGATATTAGATGTGCACATATATCCAAAATACAGCTTTAACATAAGCACTGTCTTTATCAAGGATAACACTGTGTTACCTTCTTTTTTGAACATGTACAAAGATCCTGTTATTTGACACTCTTCAATATTTTAGGAAAAAAAAAAAAAATATATATCATCGAATGCTTCCCAGCTTGCCTAGTTTGCCGAATTTTGATGCTTCTTTGACCGGCTTGCTTGCTGTTTCTTTCTTCCCCTTCTCTATATCAAAGCACTTCCAGAGTCTGATGGTCTCGTCTGCTGCTGCACTGGCTACAGTGGTGTTATCTGGTGACATTGTTAAACATAGCACTCTAGCTGTATGACCTATTCATTCAAGTAAAAAATGTCTAAATATGGATCCTTATTACAAGATATACAAGCTTAAGTGTAATTGTAAACGTGACATATTTGATATACTGAGACAGTCCTCAAAATGAACATTTGAATTGACTGGTCCGAATCAAATTCTTGAATTCATTATTTTTATATATCTAAATAAAAACTGAAAAAATTACTGGTCCGAACAAAGCGCTACTGATCTTGGGTTCGAGGACCAGTGCTCATCGTGAGGACTGCTGAGAAGAACTGTGAGTGTCATTTTCGTGGTTTCCATATTCAAAAATTCAATAAAAATGAAGTCATAGATGCTATGTCTGTTATGGCCAGATTTCTACATAAAAAAATGTATCTAATTAATTTCCAATTTCTTATAAACTTGTAACAGTTCATGTAACCTGCAAAAATCAGAGGCCAGTGTGTAACAACATATCCCTTTGGATCAAAATTATAAGGAACTAAACCCATTCTGTCCGATTTCCTATTCATTAAAACTTCATAAATGCACATTTTTTGATTTGTTGATAATGTGTAGTGTTGATCACTGATGCTTGAATTACCCGGAACAGATGGAGTGACATCACTACCTTTGTCAATATGGGAAATTTATAATATTTGATTGTAACATTCCCAATTAAAAGCTTTTTTAGAATCTTTAAAGCAGCAAGTGTAGTTTATTACTTTTTTTTAAAAAGTAATGATGTTTTCAGAACAGTACATTATCAGGGATCGCGCTGTCGGTCGCCAATGTCGCAATTTGCGATTTTTTTCCCTTGTGAAATCGAGGACTGAAATCGGCTTCTGGCGATTTTTTGGGCGCCTAGATTTCCTTGTGTAAATTTATAGATAATCACTGTGTACCGTAACAAAAATCTATAATCCGTAAAATACAGGTATATAAAGTTTTATCGTCTGCTAGCGTGTCGATATTTAACTGTCAAAGGAAAACAATTTATCGAGGTGTGAAATCTTGAATATCATTAAAAATAAAAATTGTACATCAATGATATAAACAAATGTGCCATATTTTATTATATTGGCACTTATTTTTCACTTTATTAAATAAATAAACAACTGCTAGTACCGAATGGAATCTGTGTTGAAGAACGATCTGATTCTGATTGCTTAGACATCTTCTGCTTGTCGCATGTCAGCTGAGCTAAACGACGTTTCTGTGAAGGCATGTTTGAAATTGATGAAATATACTTTATTTTTATGGATATTTATAACAACGAGCGGCTGTGACACTAATCCTGAGTAGCTTGGGAATGAGTAGTGTACCAAGCTGAACACAACAAGCCGCTGACACTTCAATTATTTTATTAATTTCTTTCACCAAAATGAATGATTGCTATTAGCCTAATTAAGGTTAATTGCCTTTGAATTTGATCACCTGTAATTAACTACTCAGACCATACAACAGGTGTCAAATTTTGTGATGTAATCTGTTGATTGACTGATCATACACATCGATCGATATTTCCAACAAGAGAAAGGCAGTTTTAGTATAAATTTTAAAAAAAACTTACGAAAAAGGCACGAGGGCATTTTAGTGACAGTTCTGAATGTATGTCTGTATCATATTGTATGTTAACTGTTGTTATATGATGATGTCTATGTTGTTATTTATTGATTATTTATTGTAATAAATTATATAAATCTTTTTGTTTTTGATGATGAAATCGAAATGAAAAACAGAAGTACAATACAGACATTAACATTTGTGCAAACAAATCCGGACCATTTATACATGAAACTGAACATGCCAGGTACATGCAATCATCCAGTTTCGGTTCGAAAAAATTGGCTCCTTGTAAAAATTTTAGCTGGCTCCTGACTTTCAAAACTGGAGCCAGAGCAGCCCCTGCATTATGATTGGGTTCCCTTTTAATTTACTTATATCAAATAGATCTCATCATTTTATAGTATTATATTATTCAGTTTTAGTGATGTAAACCAGCATTTAAGAATCTAAATAATAAATGAAAAAAGTTTTTAACGAACATCAAACGTGATTGTGTTCCCTCAGACTTCAGATATTATTATTTGTAGTTTGAAATCTTATATAATACTATACAACATACCTGTGAGATCAGCAACTCTGTTCATTACAGGATATTTCCAGATAGTTAACTGATTCTGGGAGTATCCATGACCAGATATCAGTTCTTTGTACTCTTTAGACCATAATATAGAGCATACCTGTTAAAAAAAGGAGCGTCTTTGACTGAGTGTCAGTGTGTTAGTGTTATGATGTTCAACGCCACTTTCAACAATATTTCAGTTATATCGTGGCGGTCAGTTTTAATTGGTGGAGGAAATCAGAGTACCTGGAGAAAACCACCCTCTTGCCACAAGTCACTGACAAACTTTATCACATAATGTTGGATCGAGCACACCTCACCTGAGCGGGATTCACACTCACAGTGATACGATCATAACCACGACGCCCTCTCCAATGTTTGATGAAGTACAGTACTAAAAAGATGTTTCAGTTGAATAACACTGGTCAGAGGTCAATGTTTTGCAGTGAGTCAGTATTTTTTACACCCCAAAAACACCTTGTCATATTAACATAAATGTCAGTGGAAAATGGTGTTGGGACTTGCTTAGTATAAGCTGCTATTTTGGTGGCAGAATAAGAGATAAAATACCTGTGATGGTAACATTCAGACGACTAACCTGTACAACTAGATCCAATCTTAAACTATTTCATAATGATGGCCATTTTGTAATCATGTAGTTTTATACAAGCATTATTCATAGTTTAATTCAAATTCTAATACGACGTCCTTCTTTCGCTTTGCAAACAAACGAGCAATTTATTTATATGGAAATATTTCATTAGCACATGCGCAGTGCACACATTTAAGCCAGGTGATAAAATCACAAAATAAAATTATTTACATGTCACGGTTGTTAACGTTTTAAACATCTTATTCACTGAAAATAATCAACATATCCAAAATTAATAAATATGTGATGTGCAATTAAAATGTGCAAACACAATATTATTGTTACAGATGCTCCATCAATAAGACTGACTTTCACGTCGTAAAAGTTATTGTCTGCTCGAATTTGGCAGCATAAATTGTGTGCAACATTGTCCGCAAACGTAAATATAAATTACCGTCTTTCCCATCAAAGCATATTACCGTATATGTACTATTATACATATCAGAATCAAAATAATTCTCGGGATAAAATACTAATATCTGCCAACCCATGTTAAAACTCACAACACAGTATGGCTCCCATGAATTATTTCTTAATTAAATCAATTGTTTTATAGGACTATACTTTTAATGTTCAGCCAATTGAATGCCATACCAGAATGAAGTAAGGATCTTATTGGAAGATAATCTATAAAAACAAGATGAACTGTGAGCTAATGCTCACCTATGATACCCCCGCTCTTCGGCAAACAGGAAGTAGGAATCTGACAGGTCAAAAAACGCTTCCCACAATATGGGGTACCTATATGAAGCTTGTGACCAAACATCAGATTTCTGCCATCAATAGTTGCTGAGAAAAATGCGACGAAAAATGAACATATATGTTCAAATGTGCATAAAAATCAACAAAGTCGGCAAACAGGAAGTAGGAATCCGATGGGTTCAAAAACGCTTCCCACGATATGGGGTACCTATATGAAGCTTGTGACCAAATATCAGATCTCTGTCATCAATAGTTGCTGAGAAAAATGTGACGAAAAATGTGCATATATGTTCAATGTGTATAAAAACCAACTAAGTCGGCAAACAGGAAGTAGGAATCTGACGGGTCCAAAAACGCTACCCACAATATGGTATACCTATATGATGCTTGTGACCAAACATCAGATTTCTGCCATCAACAGTTACTGAGAAAAATGCGACGAAAAATATCTTGGACGGATGGAAGGACGGACAGACAGAGGTAAAACAGTATACCCCCCTCCCCCTTCGGGTAGCGGGGGTATAATGATTCCTGAATTGCTGATTGATGGAAACTTCAAATCATGGTGAAACCTAGGCCTACAGTAAATTTTAAATAATTGATGCATGGTCGAGGAATAATTAAAGGAATATCCTGACAATATCTGTTGCTAAAAAGATATTTTTTACCTGAGAGTTTGTATCTACAGCATTTAAACAAGATCCGGTGGCCACACTCCAAAATCGAATATGCCTATCTGCTGTTCCACCTCCGCTGGCTAATAATTGTGGTTGCCATGGACACCAAGATAATGCCTTAAGAAAGAAAAAAAAAGAGAGAAATCCATAATGATTTAAATTTTAAAGTTTGTGCAAGATCTTTTTTTTCTTTCTTCTTATATATATCTTCCTCCATACAACTTACTGGAAGTTTCTCTAAATACATAGTTAATCCGTGGCCAGGATTGTGTAATATTGATAATTAAAAGCAAATCTGTAATGTCAAAAAAAAAGTCCAAAACATCTCCCAAATTTTACTAAGAAAAGCAGAAACAGGCATTGTTCTAATTGTTTTCATAGGCGGTCTCTACCATGTCCACATTTATACTGTTATCGTTTCTTAGTATTTGCTCTACATGAAACAGGTACCAGAAAAGCATTATTACGTCCTTGACTAAATAACACTTAAGTTCATATTTATCAGCACTCAAAATCACACAATTGCATGATATTACAACATAAACAACATCTAATAACCATTAATTAGTTTACCACTGGTTACTATGTTTAGCTGCTATAACTGTAATAACATTACAACATAAACAACATCTAATAACCATTAATTAGTTTACCACTGGTTACTATGTTTAGCTGCTATAACTGTAATAACATTACAACATAAACAACATCTAATAACCATTAATTAGTTTACCACTGGTTACTATGTTTAGCTGCTATAACTGTAATAACATTACAACATAAACAACATCTAATAACCATTAATTAGCTTACCACTGGTTACTATGTTTAGCTGCTATAACTGTAATAAAATGTAACAATATTTAATTTAAATGTGTACATTGATCTAAAATACGGATTGAAATACATTATCCTACCCTATCACTCTATATTACTACATTGTGTTATATGTGTTAATCAACACATTCAACTATTCTTTCAGTTATATCATAACTATCAGACTAAGTGGGTAATAAAAGCCAAGACAGTGATAACAAACTGACTGTTGAAAGTCCAACCTTGGGTAGTGTCTTGATACCATAACATTCAAAATACTTTCAAACTTGTGTTAGGCTTAAAATACAGTTAAAATACAGAAGTCAACAACTCTACTCACTCAACCCCCATCCCATATTACCAAGTCAACAACCCTACTGACTCGACCCCCCTTCCCACATTACCAAATGTATATACTGGATTTTCATGTTGATATGACCATGGGTGTTATAAATATCCCGTTACAATGTATTCAAATCAATCTACACCAAAACAATATATGCCAAACTTCAAACAAATAGCAACACAGTGAGTTATTGTTTACGCCAAATTAGAAAATTTTTCAGCTATATGATGGCCAGAACAAGCTACATTTTAATGAGATGATGATGTTGTTTCAATTTGTACTAGACCAACATGCTTAGCTAGATTTGTATAGTGCTAGTTCACTGAAATAACAGTCCCAGGTAGACATGTTGCTCCACTTGGACACATTATCTGATTCCAAGCCAAGCAGTCTTTGCTCTTACTCCTTAAAGCTGCATGTAACTTTAATGCTTAGGGCTTTTCCAGGAAAAAATACCTGGCAGGGTCGGAACTCCGTCAATAATTTGGGGTACTATCACCAGAATTTTAATTATTTTTGTGGTACCACTACATAAATATAAATACTTAAAATGACCCCCACCTAGAAAATAGAAATTAAATTTGAAACAAGACTGATCAAATCTGTAATACTGTTTAATGGCAGTAATGCAAGTACAAGTGTGACCTATAACGGCTGTTAACCAGTGGCAAATTTGTTCATTATCCCAGTCCATTTCGGCATTTGACCATGTTTCGTTTTCGACTGGTACTTTTTTTATCTCGGAACCCAGGAACGAAAAAAAACAAAAAAAACAGGTACCAGTTCATCATTTGTATTTCTCCATCTTTTACATAACATATCATTCGGAAGATAATTTGGCTTAAAAATCACGCAAAAGAAGTGAAATAAATAACCGAATATTTTACACCGTTTAACGAACAACATAGTGACATGACTTGCCGGCAAGTATGTCTATTTTAATATACCGAAATGGTAAAAATACCGACAACCACGATTAATTAAATAGAAATTTGACAACAACCCCCAGAAAAGAAATACATTTTACGCCCCCCACCTAGATAAAAAAAAAATCAATGGCATTCCGACCCGACCGGGTATTTTTTCTGGAAAAACCCTTAGCTGAGAAGCAACAAATATCAATTTTATAGTCTTTAGTTTGACCCAACCAAGGCTTGAACCCACGATCTATTTCAATTGAGGCGAACATACTAACCATTACACTCCTGATACGGTTCAAAGTGCAACTGAAAATATTTTGCTACCAAAGCGATGATCAATATAACCAAAATCACAAATAAAAAAACATGGTCCATTGTTGAGGCAAAACCTTGATTTTTGTTAAATAAAAACCCAACTGAAAACTGGATATTACAAAATATGATTCATACATATACAGAACAATTCAGAAATTGTTTAACAAAAATTCTCCATGTCTAGAAGTTGATACCTTCACAGCAGCCTGATGATGTGAGAATGTATGAAGAGGTGAAACTGCATCACTCAGCGTGGCATCCCAGATGTTTAGAAGGTTGTCATTACCACCACTGGCTAAGTATCTACCATCAGGTGACCAGGCTAACCCACAGACTTCCTGTGAGTGGTTGTTGAGTGTAGAGATGTGATGATTGGCTACTCTGACGTCATGGTGATATATGGCACCACTTCTTGACCCACTAAAACAGTCAAATTTATTTCCATTCAATGAACTGATATATAATTTTTTTTTATATAAAATCATACAAAATAAATATTTTATAATATATGTTTCTTGTACCATTAGGGGTCGTCATGGTCTTGATTGTATGGTAGTTGGATTAACAACTACCTCTGCAATTTGTGCCTATCACCACGTGAGTTCGAATCCCGCTCATGGCGAGGTGTGCTACATACAACATTATGTGATAAAGTTTGTCAGCGACTTGCGGCAGGTAGGTGGTTTACGCCGGGGAACTAAGCTTTACTCCACCAATAAAACTGAAATATTGTTGAAAGTGGTGTTCAACACCATACCTCTAATCCTAACCCTTGTACTATTTATTTTGTTGACGATCTTCTGAACCAGTATTGCTCTCTTGATTATAAATGATCTTTTTATATTACCTATTCATATTCATGTTGTAGTCCAATCTAATTAAAATTAGATGTTTATTGTATCTTTAAAAAAAATAATAATCATATTTGGTGATACAATAATACCATCTAACAACATCCTGTATGAGGTCACATCAGTGTTCGTATTTTCAACTGATGACCCTATTAAATCTTTAGGTATCAAGATCAAGTACACTCCAAGAGCTGTAGTCCGATTGGTCAATATAACTGTCTTGTATGTGATTGGACGGTCAAGATGAATGAAAGGTTACATGACATGACCCTAAGCAGGATGTTGTTAAAAGTTAGTGCATCACCAAAGAAAAAAAAGAGACAATAAATGGCAAATTTTAATTAAGACTGAGTTTTAGTTCAATCAAGTTTGTATTTTAACTAAAAAAATAAAGGTAGGAGATGAGCAATGCAAGTTTCACTGAATTTCAATCACTGGTTATAGAGGAGTAAATGCTTAAAGGTGCAGACAGACAGGAAACAAATTCCTGAATGCAATGTAAGCCCACTTCACTTAAGGTGGGGTACGTAATGAAAAGGATTCATTGTTAATTCTGTAAGTGAGAAATATGAAAATGAAAGGTACTCTTTATGTTAATTTTGTAAAGGCTTTTCCAGAAATGATTGCATACAATACATAATCTAAAAGTCTTCAATAGCAATATTTTACAATGTTTACCTGCTTAAAACATATGCATTCCATGAGAGGGTTCCAACACGAGCAGCATGGCCAGACATGTTTCTGATCATCTTATTCTGGGTAACATCCCATAACTAAAAATAAATCAGAAGACATCTACATACAGGTTTAAACATCTTATATTTTATGTATTAATGTAAATCAATTTGAATGATGGCCACTAGATGAAAAGTGAAAATAAACCAGAGGCTCCCAGGAGCCTGTAATCGCTCACCTGGATCAAAGCTGCTTTCAATAACAACGCAACTGCACTGCGGCAGCCATCTTGGTGGGAGAGCACGACTGCCGGACACAATTTTGGAAGAGGACCATCAAATGACTATTCCATCAAAGTTTGGTTCTAATTGAGCTACTGGTTCCAGACAAGATGGTTTTTATGTGAATTTCCCATAGGGTCCTATGTTAAACTAAGTACAGCTGTGCAGCCATCTTGGTCAGAGGGCGGGACCACCAGACACAATTTTGGAAGAGGACCATCCAATGGCTATTTCATCAAAGTTTGGTTCCAATTGAGCAACTCACAGGTTCCAGACAAGAAGATTTTTATGTGAATTTCCCATAGGGTCCTATGTTAAGCTAAGTTTGGCTGTGGGGGCCATCATGGTCAAAGGGCCGAACCGCCGGACACATTTTTGGAAGATAACCATCAAATGACTATTTCATCAACATTTAGTTCTTATTGAGCAAATGGTTTCAGACAAGAAGATTTTTATGGGAATTTCCCATAGGGTCCTATGTTAAATTAAGTTCGGTTGTGGTGGCCATATTGGTCGGAGGTATGAAATGCCGGACACAATTTTGGAAGGGGACCACCCAAGGATCATTTCAACAAAGTTTGATTGAGATTGGCTCAGTAGTTCCAGAGGAGAAGATTTTTTTTTAATTTCATCCCCCCTTTTTTCTATTTTTAGCTTGGTGGCCATCTTGGTTGGAAGTCGGGATCACCGGACACAATTTTGGAAGGGGGCTATCCAATGATCATTCCACCAAAGTTTGGTTGCAATTGGCCCAGTGGTTTCTGAGGAGAAGATTAAAATGTGAAATGTTGACGGACGGACGGACGGCGGACGTAAAATGATGACAATAGCTCACATGGCCTAAAGGCCAGGTGAGCTAAAAATTGCATACATGTTGATATTGTTATATTTCAACTTATTTCATATTCTTCAGTTTTTATTAGACTTGTAATGTTGGGACTTGTAATATATTGGCCAAGGCTGAAACGTCACTTTCAACAATATTTCAGTTATATCGTGGCAGTCAGTTTTATTGGTGAAGGAACCGGAGTACCCGGAGAAAACCATCGACCTGCTGTAAGTCACTGACAAACTTGATCACATAATGTTGTATCAAGTACAACTCGCCATGAGTGGGACTCATACTCACAGGCACTGATTGCATATATATTTGCAAATGCAACTACCATACAATCATGATGGCCTCCATAGACTGCTGATATCATATGCATACAAAACTGAAATACTCTTCAGAGATTGCTGAAATTCTCTTATGGCATAAGGAAATTAAATCTCATAAGCAAATTCAGATAAATATTATAAATGAGTGCATGATTACTGTAAATTCAGAAATTAATGGAGATCGCAATAATTAAACCTCACATTTGTAATGCTCTTTTTCTTGTCCAGTTTCTGTTTGATTTATCTCCCTTTTCTTACACAGGTAAGATTGACAGGTGCATGTTCTAGATTACTGACACCTAGGAAGCGGTGAAGCATGTACATGTTTATTGATTGTTTTGATTACAATTTCCTGTGTAAATATATCTAAAGACAAAATAAAGAGTGTGTATTTAAACGTCTGTGTTTCAATGTTTTGCAAAATAATGACTGGTCAGTTTCATTCGATGTTTTTTCGTCGTAAGGGTAGATCAAAAATATTTTAGTTTCTCATCGATCTAATTATATAACCAGAGGCTCTCAAGAGCCTGTATCGTTCACCTGGTTATAAAAAAAACCAATTGGTCCTATGTAAAAACTATGTCCTGCAGTGGTAGTCATCTTGGAATTATGATCAACATAAAAAACACAAAGTTTGTAAAGGACCTTCCAATGATTGATGCACAGTTTAGGTTCAATCAGTGCAATAGCTTCAGAGAAGAATATATTTCTGTATTTTCCCCATATGGTCCTGTGTTAATATTATGACCTGTGGTGGCAGCCATCTTGGATTTCCGATCGGCATAAAAAACAGAGGACCTTCCAATGATCATTCCTGGGCAGTTTGGTTTCAACTGTCCAAGTGGTTTCAGAGAAGAAGCGTTTTGAAACATTTTTCCCGTAGGGTCCAATGTTAAACTAAGTCCTGACGTAGCCGCCATTTTGAATTTCATATCAGAACAAAAAACGTAAAGTTTGTAGAGGACCATCCAATGAACATTCATGTACAGTTTGGCTTTAATCATATTTGTAGTTTCTGAGAAGAAGGCATTTGAACATTTTCCCATAGGGTCCAATGTTAATCTATGTCCTGCGGTGGTGGCCATCTTGGATTTCCGATCGGCATAAAAAAAACACACACCTTGTAGAGGACCTTCCAATGATCATTCCTGGGCAGTTTGGTTTCAATTATCCAAGTGGTTTCAGAGAAGAAGCGTTTTGAAACATTTTTCCCATAGGGTTCAATGTTAAAGTAAGTCCTGCCGTAGCCCCCATTTTGAATTTCATATCGGAACAAAAAACGTAAAAGTTTGTAGAGGACCATCCAATGAACATTCATGTACAGTTTGGCTTTAATAATATTTGTAGTTTCTGAGAAGAAGGCGTTCGAACATTTCCCCATAGGATCCAATGTTAATCTATGTATTGCGGTGGTGGCCATCTTGGATTTCCGATCGACATAAAAAACATAAACTTTGTAGAGGACCTTCCAATGATCATTCCTGGGCAGTTTGGTTTCAATTGTCCAAGTGGTTTCAGAGAAGAAGCGTTTTGAAACATTTTCCCCATAGGGTCCAATGTTAAACTAAGTCCTGCCGTAGCCGCCATTTTGAATTTCATATCAGAACAAAAAACGTAAAGTTTGTAGAGGACCATCCAATGAACATTCATGTACAGTTTGGCTTTAATCATATTTGTAGTTTCTGAGAAGAAGGCATTTGAACATTTTCCCAAAGGGTCCAATATTAATCTATGTCCTGTGGTGGTGGCCATCTTGAATTTTCGATCTGCATAAAAAACCAGAAATTTTGTAGAGGACCTTCCAATGATCATTCCTGGGCAGTTTGGTTTCAATTGTCCAAGTGGTTTCAGAGAAGAAGCGTTTTGAAACATTTTTCCCATAGGGTTCAATGTTAAAGTAAGTCCTGCCGTAGCCGCCATTTTGAATTTCATATCGGAACAAAAAACGTAAAAGTTTGTAGAGGACCATCCAATGAACATTCATGTACAGTTTGGCTATAATAATATTTGTAGTTTCTGAGAAGAAGGCGTTCGAACATTTCCCCATAGGATCCAATGTTAATCTATGTATTGCGGTGGTGGCCATCTTGGATTTCCGATCGACATAAAAAACATAAACTTTGTAGAGGACCTTCCAATGATCATTCCTGGGCAGTTTGGTTTCAATTGTCCAAGTGGTTTCAGAGAAGAAGCGTTTTGAAACATTTTTCCCATAGGGTCCAATGTTAAACTAAGTTCTGCCGTAGCCGCCATTTTGAATTTCATATCAGAACAAAAAAGCTAAAGTTTGTAGAGGACCATCCAATGAACATTCATGTACAGTTTGGCTTTAATCATATTTGTAGTTTCTGAGAAGAAGGCATTTGAACATTTTCCCATAGGGTTCAATGTTAATCTATGTATTGCGGTGGCGGCCATCTTGGATTTCCGATCGGCATATAAAACAAAAATTCTGTAGAGGACCTTCCAATGATCATTCCTGAGCAGTTTGGTTTCAATTGTCCAAGTGGTTTCAGAGAAGAAGCGTTTTGAAACATTTTTCCCGTAGGGTCCAATGTTAAAGAAGTCCTGCCGTAGTCGCCATTTTGAATTTCATACCAGAACAAAAAACCTAAAGTTTGTAGAGGACCATCTAATGAGCATTCATGTACAGTTGGGCTTTAATCATATTTGTAGTTTCTGAGAAGGCATTTGAATATTTTCCCATAGGGTCCAATATCAATCTATGTCCTGCGGTGGCGGCCATCTTGAATTTTCGATCGGCATAAAAAACAGAAACTTTGTAGAGGACCTGCCAATGATCATTCCTGGGCAGTTTGGTTTCAACTGTCCAAGTGGTTTCAGAGAAGAAGCATTTTGAAACATTTTTCCCATAGGGTCCAATGTTAAAAGTAAGTCCTGCAGTAGCCGCCATTTTGAATTTCATATCGGAACAAAAAACCTTAAGATTGTAGAGGATCATCCAATGAACATTCATGTACAGTTTGGCTTTAATCATATTTGTAGTTTCTGAGAAGAAGGCATTTGAACATTTTCCCATAGGGTCCAATGTTAATCTATGTCCTGCGATGGCAGCCATCTTGGATTTCCGATCGGCATAAAAAACAGTAACTTGGTAAAGGACATTCCAATGATCATTCATTTAGAGTTTGGGTTCAGTCAGTTTATTACTTTCAGAGAAGAAGATCTTTGAAATTTCAGCCAATCAGAGCATATTATTGGCCCTGGCAGCCATATTGAATATCCGACTGGAACAAAAAATAGTAACTTTGTAGAGGACCATCCAAGGAACATTCCTGCTAAGCTTGGTTCCAATCAGCCCAGTGGTTTCGGAGAAGAAGCTTGAAATGTGAAAAGTTTACAGACGACAGACGATGGACGCCAAGTGATGGCAATAGTTCACCTGGACCTTTGGTCCAGGTGAACTAAAAACTGTGTTAATAAATGTCCGATTTTTATTTTATTTTATTTTTAAAGAGGCTAGATGCAGATGAGAAACTACAATATTTTCAACTACCTTACATTCCTTGTCGTATGGGTATCAGGTAATAAAACAAAGTTATGTTTAAAATATTTTTATTACATTGACAGTATAGCACGTAAGACAATGTCATCTGGAGCGCATTTCTTAGTGACAAACTTCCACATAGACATGTTGAAACGTTAATGATTGCTCCCCCAAAAATTCATCTATTTATGGCATTTTTTTAATTTCTAATTACCGTATAGTTAATTGGGCAATATTTTATTTTAAAATATCACTTAGCCAACTAAAATTTGTTTGTAAAACTGAGCTTGTTCCGATAAAAGATTCATACAAGCCTTAATTCTTTTAAACTGCCATTTTTGTTTACCAATTTATTTTGTACACTTCAATTGATCTTTCTTTGAAATTTCATTAACCTTTATATCACCCAAGCCGAGCCCCAAGCCTTCGGATTTTCAATTACTGTCGACTCGGCACGTGACTAAAGTTCACCTGTTACAAAAGTTTCTAGATCCCCCAAAGCACGCTTTGATCGATAATCCTTTCTAGATTCTCATTCACGTGAAAAATGTGTGTACAAAGGGAAATGTGTATCCACTTTAATTAAAGGTAAACATGACACGTGGCTTGCAAGGGGATTAACGACAAACAAATATGAAAACGAAAACGCACATTTAGATAAAAATTTACATCGATATTTTTTTCTTCTTTATCTTGGCGCGTCGCAATAATTAAGGAATCGCAATAATAAATGCACGCAATAATTTCTGAATTTACAGTACCTTCTTGTAATAAAAGGAAGAACCCAAGAGTTGTCATTTTAATGGTCCAGTGGTTTTTGATTGGTCATGGGAATAAAAAAATTTATATGCCTCCTGACCAACCTCAGTGCCTGAAATGAGGGCCAGCACGAAAAAAAATTTTTGGGCCAGTAAAATATTAGTCACTGGCCCAAATGGCGGGCCATAAATTTTGTGACATTTTTTTTATGAAAAAAAGACATCAGATATCAATATATAAACAGTTTTCAGGTTAATTGTTTTTTTTATCAATAACATTAAAATTCATTCTTTCACTAGTCTCACGGGGGTTGGGGCTCTTCAAGGTAATTTTGTACAGTAACGGGTGTGCAGCTGAAATTGCGAAAACACCCCAATGCATATATTGCTATCAAATGAAACCTGAATTTACTTGTTATAACCTTTTCGACAACCTTGACGCCATTGGCTAGGGTGGTCTCAAGAAACGATGCTAGTCCGTCGGATGGGGACAATAAAAGGCTGGTTTGTGTAAGGGGAGATCAATGCCATGATCACATTAAAAACATCCGGAAAAGAGTAGGCTAATGCCACTACAAGGACTGCTCTTGTACTCTCCAAAGTGAAGAGTGACATCACTTGTTTCAATCCACTATGAAGAAGTGATTTTAAAGTAAAATAACCTCTCAGTTCGGGGTAATGTCAGTTGGTTATTCATTCCAAACAAGTATCTCACTTTGTTGAAATAACAAACAGTGCTGTCATTTTCTGTTATATAAACAACTGTTAACTTTTCCTGTTATTTTTTAATTTGTAAACAAAAGTTCTGGTTCCAAAAAAGAAAACACTCCCAATTGTCATTAAAATGTAGCCGTGTACGTATAGAGATGAACTATGAAAAGTTTAAAAGAAGTGACAGGCCAGATCGTTTCCATAGTCAACGATTTTCTCTCCGTTGTTGGGGAAAAGTTTTTCAATGATTACCTAAGGATTGACACAAAAAGGTTACCGATTTCTGTAAAATGAAATTCGTACATGTACATTTTGCAGCAGATTGAATGAATAAACTGCCGAACCGTGGAAGATACCAGATCGCAAACATTATAAGTTGACAGAATTCTCTTTATCTGTGTGAAAGTTAACAATTTTAATAATTAAATCATAAAAAAACAAAAAAACACATTTCTTTTCTAATATTTAGTGAATACATGAAAACGTGTATTGATTGGCTCGATAAAAATAAATAATTGGGCAGAACAGTAAATTACATTAGCTGTGTATTCATTGGCTACAAAAATGTATTTGGACGAATCGCTATGCTCGTAACAAACCGTTTTCGACTAGAACATAACAGTTATCTACCGTTGAAGTTAGTTTATGTCCGGTTTCGGTAAAACAACAATTTTTAAGTCTTTTAGGCAATCGCCCAGAAGTTTTTTGTTGGGCCAGTGACTACCTAATTTGGAGCAGCTTTTGGTCACCCGAATAAGATATTAGTCGTATTTGGCGACTGGGCGACCGTCCATTTCAGGCACTGCAACCTATTGTTAATTCTGGAATAACCCTTATCAATTACTAATGAATTCATTCAATATTTCTCAATTGTACAATGCTATAATTCTTGCATTTATTCTGTGCTGTGTTTTCTTTGTCTTCACCCTGTGTCATGTGTGCCCAATGTTGCCAGTGTCTCTGGATTGCCGATTCAGTTTTCTCCAACTTATAAATAAATTAGACTTGAATTGAAATTTCCATTGAAACAGTTATATATATATATATATATATATACTGGAGGTACTACATAAATAGGAGTATATAATTCCTGCAACAGTTTGTACATGCCACGATATAGCTGAAATACTGTTTAAGTTGGCATTAAACATCAATCAATCAATGTAACATTTCACAATAAGTACCTGTACAGAGCCTGTACTGGTTCCCACAGCTAAGATATTTCCTCCTTCCTTAACCCAGTTTACAGATGATATATAATCATCAGGTGTTTGTAATTCCATCAACTGTGCAATAGAACCATCGTCAGCATTCCAGATATAAACACCACCACCCAAGGCTACAGCTAACAAATTACAGCACGACCAATCCAGAAGATTCAGGTCTGTTAAAGAAATTAAAACATTAAATTACAGCACGACCAATCCAGAAGATTCAGGTCTGTTAAAGAAATTAAAACATTAAATTACAGCATGACCAATCCAGAAGATTCAGGTCTGTTAAAGAAATTAAAACATTAAATTACAGCACGACCAATCCAGCAGATTCAGGTCTGTTAAAGAAATTAAAACATTAAATTACAGCACGACCAATCCAGAAGATTCAGGTCTGTTAAAGAAATTAAAACATTACATTACAGCACGACCAATCCAGCAGATTCAGGTCTGTTAAAGAAGAAATTAAAACATTAAATTACAGCACGACCAATCCAGCAGATTCAGGTCTGTTAAAGAAGAAATTAAAACATTAAATTACAGCACGACCAATCCAGAAGATTCAGGTCTGTGAAAGAAATTAAAACATTAAATTACAGCACGACCAATCCAGAAGATTCAGGTCTGTTAAAGAAATTAAAACATTAAATTACAGCACGACCAATCCAGCAGATTCAGGTCTGTTAAAGAAGAAATTAAAACATTAAATTACAGCACGACCAATCCAGAAGATTCAGGTCTGTTAAAGAAATTAAAACATTAAATTACAGCACGACCAATCCAGCAGATTCAGGTCTGTTAAAGAAGAAATTAAAACATTAAATTACAGCACGACCAATCCAGAAGATTCAGGTCTGTTAAAGAAATTAAAACATTAAATTACAGCATGACCAATCCAGCAGATTCAGGTCTGTTAAAGAAATTAAAACATTAAATTACAGCACGACCAATCCAGCAGATTCAGGTCTGTTAAAGAAAAATTAAAACATTAAATTACAGCACGACCAATCCAGAAGATTCAGGTCTGTTAAAGAAATTAAAACATTAAATTACAGCACAACCAATCCAGCAGATTCAGGTCTGTTAAAGAAGAAATTAAAACATTAAATTACAGCACGACCAATCCAGAAGATTCAGGTCTGTTAAAGAAATTAAAACATTAAATTACAGCACGACCAATCCAGAAGATTCAGGTCTGTTAAAGAAATTAAAACATTAAATTACAGCACGACCAATCCAGCAGATTCAGGTCTGTTAAAGAAATTAAAACATTAAATTACAGCACGACCAATCCAGCAGATTCAGGTCTGTTAAAGAAGAAATTAAAACATTAAATTACAGCACGACCAATCCAGAAGATTCAGGTCTGTTAAAGAAATTAAAACATTAAATTACAGCACGACCAATCCAGAATATTCAGGTCTGTTAAAGAAATTAAAACATTAAATTACAGCACGACCAATCCAGCAGATTCAGGTCTGTTAAAGAAGAAATTAAAACATTAAATTACAGCACGACCAATCCAGCAGATTCAGGTCTGTTAAAGAAGAAATTAAAACATTAAATTACAGCACGACCAATCCAGAAGATTCAGGTCTGTTAAAGAAATTAAAACATTAAATTACAGCACGACCAATCCAGAAGATTCAGGTCTGTTAAAGAAATTAAAACATTAAATTACAGCACGACCAATCCAGCAGATTCAGGTCTGTTAAAGAAATTAAAACATTAAATTACAGCACGACCAATCCAGCAGATTCAGGTCTGTTAAAGAAGAAATTAAAACATTAAATTACAGCACGACCAATCCAGCAGATTCAGGTCTGTTAAAGAAGAAATTAAAACATTAAATTACAGCACGACCAATCCAGCAGATTCAGGTCTGTTAAAGAAGAAATTAAAACATTAAATTACAGCACGACCAATCCAGAAGATTCAGGTCTGTTAAAGAAATTAAAACATTAAATTACAGCACGACCAATCCAGCAGATTCAGGTCTGTTAAAGAAGAAATTAAAACATTAAATTACAGCACGACCAATCCAGCAGATTCAGGTCTGTTAAAGAAGAAATTAAAACATTAAATTACAGCACGACCAATCCAGCAGATTCAGGTCTGTTAAAGAAGAAATTAAAACATTAAATTACAGCACGACCAATCCAGCAGATTCAGGTCTGTTACAGAAGAAACTAAAACATTAAATTACAGCATGACCAATCCAGCAGATTCAGGTCTGTTAAAGAAGAAATTAAAACATTAAATTACAGCACGACCAATCCAGCAGATTCAGGTCTGTTAAAGAAGAAATTAAAACATTAAATTACAGCACGACCAATCCAGCAGATTCAGGTCTGTTAAAGAAGAAATTAAAACATTAAATTAGAGCATGATCAATCCAGCAGATTCAGGTCTATTAAAGAAGAAATTAAAACATTAAATTACAGCACGACCAATCCAGCAGATTCAAGTCTGTTAAAGAAGAAACTAAAACATTAAATTACAGCACGACCAATCCAGCAGATTCAGGTCTGTTAAAGAAGAAATTAAAACATTAAATTACAGCACGGCCAATCCAGCAGATTCAGGTCTGTTAAAGAAGAAATTAAAACATTAAATTACAGCACGACCAATCCAGCAGATTCAAGTCTGTTAAAGAAGAAACTAAAACATTAAATTACAGCACGACCAATCCAGCAGATTCAGGTCTGTTAAAGAAGAAATTAAAACATTAAATTACAGCACGGCCAATCCAGCAGATTCAGGTCTTAAAGAAGAAATTAAAACATTAAATTACAGCACGACCATTCCAGCAGATTCAGGTCTGTTAAAGAAGAAATTAAAACATTAAATTACAGCATGACCAATCCAGAAGATTCAGGTCTGTTAAAGAAGAAATTAAAACATTAAATTACAGCACGACCAATCCAGCAGATTCAGGTCTGTTAAAGAAGAAATTAAAACATTAAATTACAGCACGACCAATCCAGCAGATTCAGGTCTGTTACAGAAGAAACTAAAACATTAAATTACAGCATGACCAATCCAGCAGATTCAGGTCTGTTAAAGAAGAAATTAAAACATTAAATTACAGCACGACCAATCCAGCAGATTCAGGTCTGTTAAAGAAGAAATTAAAACATTAAATTACAGCACGACCAATCCAGCAGATTCAGGTCTGTTAAAGAAGAAATTAAAACATTAAATTAGAGCATGATCAATCCAGCAGATTCAGGTCTGTTAAAGAAGAAATTAAAACATTAAATTACAGCACGACCAATCCAGCAGATTCAAGTCTGTTAAAGAAGAAACTAAAACATTAAATTACAGCACGACCAATCCAGCAGATTCAGGTCTGTTAAAGAAGAAATTAAAACATTAAATTACAGCACGGCCAATCCAGCAGATTCAGGTCTGTTAAAGAAGAAATTAAAACATTAAATTACAGCACGACCAATCCAGCAGATTCAAGTCTGTTAAAGAAGAAACTAAAACATTAAATTACAGCACGACCAATCCAGCAGATTCAGGTCTGTTAAAGAAGAAATTAAAACATTAAATTACATCACGGCCAATCCAGCAGATTCAGGTCTTAAAGAAGAAATTAAAACATTAAATTACAGCACGACCATTCCAGCAGATTCAGGTCTGTTAAAGAAGAAATTAAAACATTAAATTACAGCACGACAAATCCAGCAGATTCAGGTCTGTTAAAGAAGAAATTAAAACATTAAATTAGAGCATGATCAATCCAGCAGATTCAAGTCTGTTAAAGAAGAAACTAAAACATTAAATTACAGCACGACCAATCCAGCAGATTCAGGTCTGTTAAAGAAATTAAAACATTAAATTACAGCACGACCAATCCAGAAGATTCAGGTCTGTTAAAGAAATTAAAACATTAAATTACAGCACGACCAATCCAGCAGATTCAGGACTGTTAAAGAAGAAATTAAAACATTAAATTACAGCACGACCAATCCAGCAGATTCAGGTCTGTTAAAGAAGAAATTAAAACATTAAATTACAGCACGACCAATCCAGCAGATTCAAGTCTGTTAAAGAAGAAACTAAAACATTAAATTACAGCACGGCCAATCCAGCAGATTCAGGTCTTAAAGAAGAAATTAAAACATTAAATTACAGCACGACCATTCCAGCAGATTCAGGTCTGTTAAAGAAGAAATTAAAACATTAAATTACAGCACGGCCAATCCAGCAGATTCAGGTCTGTTAAAGAAGAAATTAAAACATTAAATTACAGCACGACCAATCCAGCAGATTCAAGTCTGTTTAAGAAGAAACTAAAACATTAAATTACAGCACGACCAATCCAGCAGATTCAGGTCTGTTAAAGAAGAAATTAAAACATTAAATTACAGCACGGCCAATCCAGCAGATTCAGGTCTTAAAGAAGAAATTAAAACATTAAATTACAGCACGACCATTCCAGCAGATTCAGGTCGGTTAAAGAAGAAATTAAAACATTAAATTACAGCATGACCAATACAGCAGATTCAGGTCTGTTAAAGAAGAAATTAAAACATTAAATTACAGCACAACCAATCCAGCAGATTCAGGTCTGTTAAAGAAGAAATTAAAACATTAAATTACAGCACGGCCAATCTAGAAGATTCAGGTCTGTTAAAGAAGAAATTAAAACATTAAATTACAGCACGACCAATCCAGCAGATTCAAGTCTGTTAAAGAAGAAACTAAAACATTAAATTACAGCACGACCAATCCAGCAGATTCAGGTCTGTTAAAGAAGAAATTAAAACATTAAATTACAGCACGACCAATCCAGCAGATTCAGGTCTGTTAAAGAAGAAATTAAAACATTAAATTACAGCATGACCAATCCAGCAGATTCAGGTCTGTTAAAGAAGAAATTAAAACATTAAATTATAGCACGACCAATCCAGCAGATTCAGGTCTGTTAAAGAAGAAATTAAAACATTAAATTACAGCACGACCAATCCAGCAGATTCAGGTCTGTTAAAGAAGAAATTAAAACATTAAATTACAGCACGACCAATCCAGCAGATTCAGTTCTGTTAAAGAAGAAATTAAAACATTAAATTACAGCACGACCAATCCAGCAGATTCAGGTCTGTTAAAGAAGAAATTAAAACATTAAATTAGAGCATGATCAATCCAGCAGATTCAAGTCTGTTAAAGAAGAAACTAAAACATTAAATTACATCACGACCAATCCAGCAGATTCAGGTCTGTTAAAGAAGAAATTAAAACATTAAATTACAGCACGGCCAATCTAGAAGATTCAGGTCTGTTAAAGAAGAAATTAAAACATTAAATTACAGCACGACCAATCCAGCAGATTCAAGTCTGTTAAAGAAGAAACTAAAACATTAAATTACAGCACGACCAATCCAGCAGATTCAGGTCTGTTAAAGAAGAAATTAAAACATTAAATTACAGCACGGCCAATCCAGCAGATTCAGGTCTTAAAGAAGAAATTAAAACATTAAATTACAGCACGACCAATCCAGCAGATTCAGGTCTGTTAAAGAAGAAATTAAAACATTAAATTACAGCATGACCAATCCAGCAGATTCAGGTCTGTTAAAGAAGAAATTAAAACATTAAATTACAGCACGGCCAATCTAGAAGATTCAGGTCTGTTAAAGAAGAAATTAAAACATTAAATTACAGCATGACCAATCCAGCAGATTCAGGTCTGTTAAAGAAGAAACTAAAACATTAAATTACAGCACGACCAATCCAGCAGATTCAGGTCTGTTAAAGAAGAAATTAAAACATTATATTACAGCACGACCAATCCAGCAGATTCAGGTCTGTTAAAGAAGAAATTAAAACATTAAATTACAGCATGACCAATCCAGCAGATTCAGGTCTGTTAAAGAAGAAATTAAAACATTAAATTACAGCACGACCAATCCAGCAGATTCAGGTCTGTTAAAGAAGAAACTAAAACATTAAATCACAGCACGACCAATCCAGCAGATTCAGGTCTGTTAAAGAAGAAATTAAAACATTAAATTACAGCATGACCAATCCAGCAGATTCAGGTCTGTTAAAGAAGAAATTAAAACATTAAATTATAGCACGACCAATCCAGCAGATTCAGGTCTGTTAAAGAAGAAATTAAAACATTAAATTACAGCACGACCAATCCAGCAAATTCAGGTCTGTTAAAGAAGAAATTAAAACATTAAATTACAGCACGACCAATCCAGCAGATTCAGGTCTGTTAAAGAAGAAATTAAAACATTAAATTACAGCACGACCAATCCAGCAGATTCAGGTCTGTTAAAGAAGAAACTAAAACATTAAATTACAGCACGACCAATCCAGCAGATTCAGGTCTGTTAAAGAAGAAATTAAAACATTAAATTACAGCACGACCAATCCAGCAGATTCAGGTCTGTTAAAGAAGAAATTAACTAGAGGCTTCCAGGAGCCTGTAATCGCTCACCTGGTTTTCAATTTGACATCTAAAGTTGATAGAAAATGGGGGTGTTACACATAATTTGGAAAGTTGGCCACCCAAAGATCATTTCAACTCAAATTTCTGAGCAAAAGATTTTGATGTGATTTTTATCTCATAATATTCCTAAATGGAATAAACTGGCTGAATAAAATCTCACAGAAAAACCCACAATATATGTTAAACTACTCATTGCCATATAGCTGCAGTTAAAATTTGAGTTCATTTTGATTTGTAATAAAGCGGAAATTGACAACTAAAGAAATTTCTATTTTTTAGTAACAGCAACCATTTTGAACGGAGGGCAGGGCTGTCGGACACAATATTGAAAGGGGACCACCCAAGGAACATCCCAGCCAAATTTGCTTTATTTGGTTTAGCGGTTTCAGAGGAGAAGATTTAAATGTGATCTTTTATCAAAATATGTCTAATTTGTATAATCAGTATAAATCAGTTGTAAGAAAAAATTCACAGAAAAACCCAGAATATATGTTAATCTACTCATTGTCATGTAGCTGCAGTTAAAATTTGAGCTCATTTTGATTTATAATAAAGCAGCAATGGACAATTGAAGAAATTTCTATTTTTAGTAACAGCAGCCATCTTGAATGGAGGGTAGAGCTGTCGGACACAATTTTGAAATGGGACTAACCAAGGACTATCCCTGCCAGGTTTGGTTTAATTTGGTTCAGCGGTTTCAGAGGAAAAGATTTAAATGTGATCTTTTATCAAAATATGTCTAATTTGCATAATCGGTATAAATCGGCTGAAAGAAAAATTTCACAGAAAAATGAGGAATATATGTTAAACTACTCCTTACCATGTAGCTGCAGTTAAAATTTACACTCATTTTGACTTATGCTAAAGCAGCAATGGACAATTGAAGAAATTTCTATTTTTAGTAACAGCAGCCATCTTGAATGGAGGGCGGGGCTGTCGGACACAATTTTGAAAGGGACACACCCAGGGACCATCCCTGCCAGGTTTGGTTTAATTTGGTTCAGCGGTTTCAGAGGAGGAGATTTAAATGTGATCTTTTATCAAAATATGCCTAATTTGAGCTCATTTTGACTTATACTAAAGCAGCAATGAACAATTAAAATTTCATCCCCCCTTTTTTCTATTTTTAGCTTGGCGGCCATCTTGGTTGGAAGTCGGGATCACCGGACACAATTTCGGAAGGGGGCCATCCAAGGACCATTCCACCAAAGTTTGGTTCAAATTGGCCCAGTGGCTTCAGAGGAGTTGATTAAAATGTGAAAAGTTAACGGACGGACGGACGATCAGTGGTGACAATAGCTCACCTGACCCTTTGGGCCAGGAGGGTCAGGTGAGCTAAAAATTAAATTACAGCACAACCAATCCAGCAGATTCAGGTCTGTTAAAGTAGAAATTAAAACATTAAATTACAGCACGACCAATCCAGCAGATTCAGGTCTGTTAAAGAAGAAATTAAAACATTAAATTACAGCACGACCAATCCAGCAGATTCAGGTCTGTTAAAGAAGAAATTAAAACATTAAATTACAGCACGACCAATCCAGCAGATTCAGGTCTGTTAAAGAAGAAATTAAAACATTAAATTACAGCACAACCAATCCAGCAGATTCAGGTCTGTTAAAGAAGAAATTAAAACATTAAATTACAGCACGACCAATCCAGCAGATTCAGGTCTGTTACAGAAGAAATTAAAACATTAAATTACAGCACGACCAATCCAGCAGATTCAGGTCTGTTAAAGAAATCAAAACATTAAAAAAAAAATGCTTCCCACAATATGGGGTACCTATATGAAGCTTGTGACCACAAAATGTATGTTCAATGTGGATAAAAATCAACAAAGTCGGCAAACAGGAAGTAGGAATCTGATGGGTCCAAAAACGCTTCCCACGATATGGGGTACCTATATGAAGCTTGTGACCAAATATCAGATTTCTGCCATCAATAGTTGCTGAGAAAAATGTGACGAAAAATGTGCATATACATGTATGTTCAATGTGTATAAAAACCCACTAAGTCGTCAAACAGGAAGTAGGAATCTGACGGGTCCAAAAACGCTACCCACAATATGGTATATCTATATGACATGTGTGACCAAATATCAGAGGTAAAACAGTATACCCCCCCTCCCCCTTCTGGGAGCGGGGGTATAATTACAGCACGATCAATCCAGCAGATTCAGGTCTGTTAAAGTATAAATTTAAACTTTAAATTACAGCAAGACCATTTCAGCAGATTCAGGTCTGTTAAAGTAAATAAAAATTATACATATTTCATAAAGATTGAAATTGTTATCTGTAAAATTAATCATTGATAGATTATTGGTTTGTTTGATGGTGTTTAACGCCATTTTCAACAATATTTAAGTTATATCGTGGCGGTCATTTTATTGGTGGAGGAAACCACAGACATGTCGCAAGTCACTGACAAACTTTATCACATAATGTTGTACACCTCTCCCTGATTGAGATTCGAACTCTTATCATCAGTGGTGATAGGCACTAAATTGCATAGGTAGTTTTAAATCCAATTATCATACGATCACGGCCATGACGACCCCTGATATATTATTGGTGTTTAACCCCACTTTCAACAATATTTCAGTAATATTGTGGCGGTCGTTATTACTTATGGAGAAGCTTCATCTAAAATGTATCACATAGGTAGTATTTCACCTCACAGTGGACAGCAGTTGAAGCTTTTAAATGATAAGTAATTAGCATGTTAGTCGAGGTAGATGTACATAAAATTGTGTCTAACATTGAGTGTTTCCTTATTAGCTACAGACACATGATGTATATATTGCATGTACCATTGTGATAATGGAAGTTTTATAATCAGTGTTATGATGATATCATCTAGAACAACATTACAAATATTTCATTGAAATGTTCACATTACCATGTATATAAACTCTACATACACAATGCAGTGCTACTTACAAACTAGAGAAAGTTGATCTGGTGATCACAGATACCCCTGCATTCCAAATTTTGAATGAGGCAATGAAAGGAATGAAACATGTTGTGACTTATCTTACAATTTAATTCATTTCATGGCCATCAAAAATTTACAAATTCTTGTAATTGACAATGTAGTAAACTTTTTATTGCTTGCCAAATTAATTTAAATCAGATTACCTGTAACCATAATCGAACTTAACCTGTATTTTATGATCCACAGCATTTGTTTAAGTTTGAAAAGATTTGGTTGAGCGTTACTTTTATTTTCATCCAGAAACCTTTAAAGTCCCTATCTTCTAAGAGAAAAAGGGCCATAATTCATGAACGGTAAATGTCAATTTCACCATAATCGAACTTAATCTGTATTTTATGGTACATCGCATTGTGTTAAAGTTTGAAAAGATTTAGTTGAGTCGTACCTTAAATATCATCCAAAAACCTAGTTTAACCTGTATTTTATGGTATACAGCATTGTGTTAAAGTTTGAAAAGATTTGGTTGAGCGGTACTTTAAATATCATTCGGAAACCTAAAAAGTCCCTATTTTCTAAGAGAAAAAGGGACACAACTCAGGAA
Organism: Bathymodiolus brooksi; assembly: GCA_963680875.1. NCBI lineage: Eukaryota > Metazoa > Mollusca > Bivalvia > Mytilida > Modiolidae > Bathymodiolus > Bathymodiolus brooksi. The sequence goes on along the minus strand of OY804576.1, from coordinate 136,244,503 downwards.
CGGTAAATGTGAAATACACCGTAATCGAACTTTTTTTAACCTGTATTTAATGGTCCACAGTATTATGTTAAAGTTTGAAAAGATTTGGTTGAGCCATACTTTAAATATCATCCGGAAACCTAAAAAGTCCCTATTTTCCAAGAGAAAAAGGGCCATAACTCATGAACGGTAAATGTGAAATACACCATAATCAAACTTAACCTGTATTTTATGGTACACAGCAATCAAGTTTGAAAAGATTTGGTTGAGCGGTACTTTAATTATTATCCGGAAACCAAAAGTGTGACGGACGGACAGACACGAGGATCCCTATATACCCACCGACTCTCGTCGAGCAGGGGTATAAAAACTAACAACAACAATGCAAATAAAATTGTGATTCCCAAAATTTGCTTCCTTATATTAAAAAGAATAAGCTTTGTAAATACATTTCAGCAAAACATTTTAATCATACATTACTGTGTATGAAATATTCCTCTACATAAATCCATTAAAAAATATAGACAAACACTCAATATTTAAGAGAATTTGCTGCTCCAGAAGTGGGGTCTACTGTCTTGAACAATGGCCACATCTGTTGAAGTAAGCATCGAAACGGAACAGAAAAAAATGTTTCACAAGCGTATTACCGTATGTATTAAAAAAATTATCAGTGGAAAGCAACACCTTAAAGACTAGATATGCCATGGAGGCTGCAGTAAGGACATTTCCGTTTGTTGTTGATATTTCATTGTTGAGAAAAAAAATGGCAAATATTAAATTGTCTTTTTTTTACAGGCCTATATATAATAAAACAATCATGGAGTTCTAAGGTGGTAAATATGATACTGATATTGACAAGAAAAATAAAATACTGACCACCTCAAAAGTCCACAATTGTATAATAAAACTTACAATAATCATCAAACAGTTCTGGGGCATCTAATATTCTCTCAGGCTGTTGAGAGATAAGTCTCTGGATAGTTCCTTTAGGTAGTGTAGTCTTACCAGCACAACTGTATAAGACTTTCAGATTGTTACAATATCCTGTATAAAAGATACAAATATCCATTAATTAATAGATTCTCATTAATCACTGATAATGACATCAACATTTAACAGTGACAATCTTTTTTCATTTTAATACATGTAATTAAGACCACTACCATGTGTAAAAAAAGAAGAAATTATGAGGTTATAATTGGAAGGATTTTGATTTATTGCATCTTAATAAGCTCTGAAAACAAAAAGTTCACAAAAGTCAAGTGAAACGACTCAAGATATCTGCTCTCTACCATCATTCAGATACATTTGTCTAAAAATAAATAATTGTTCTAAAAATAACTATAGAGATAAGATGAAAAATATTCACTGTTTAATTAAAATCAACTTTCAGGGCTCCCTAAGCTCAGAATTGTATAGGCTTGTGACATTGGCAAAGATCTAATACCATTCTCCATAATATTTTTGCCGTTGAGTTACAAAATAAGGTTTAAAAATATCTATTTGTCTGTCTAGGAAATCTTCACAGCAATCTCCAGCAATACTAATCATCAACATGTTTACTGTGTTATGGATTAACAAAACAGATGATAGCTTTTATTTCTAGTGTTACAGAAAGGATTATCAATGATTATTGTTATCACCAAATATAGCCCCCTCTCTACGAGTGGGGGTATAATATAAGAAATGTGACAGCTGATCTATGTTTTCCCCCTATATATCCAATGCTGCTTTACTCTATATATTGCCCCAAATAGGTAATTAGCTAGTGATTTGATAATGATTTTACAAGCATTCATAAAAAAAAATATTTGAAAACAAAAAATGGCCATTATCGACTATTTAAATGGCTTTACCTTTAATTGATTAACAAACCTTCAGGAGCATCAGGAGCCTTGTTACTGAATGATAAGATTTTGGTGTTATGTGGGTTCTGTCCCTTGTTTAAAGCATCATTCAAGTGTTGTTGATACTGTACATTAGTGCTCTCAGGGTCGGCATTCTCTGAGTTTTCATTCATCACAGCAAAGTGACCTAAATCAATGTCAGTAGTGGATCTACTGGGAATAAATCTGAAGTAAAAAAACCAAACAAATCTTACTAAAATCAGTTTAAACTCCCAATTCAGGAGTGAAAGATCAGTTGATAAAAGCAATAATTCTTTATTCTATTCATAATAAATAAAATGTTATTGTTGAGGCCGGCTACATCACAACATCATTGACGAAGTTTCCTTTGTTTGTTTCAAACTTGCATTTATCAGGCTTGGATGATAAATATTCTGTAATGAGAATCATGATTACCAGATGTAATTGTGTTATCTTTACCCATTAGCACAAATGTGTGGCTGGGAGACAAGTAAAAAATCTCCTAATCGGGTCTGAAGAAAAAGTAATTTTTCAGTTCAAATATTGTCACTTTCAGTTACACTCGGACCCCTACCCTGAGTCTCCACCCTTAGGAGATTCGGATTGTGATGAAATCCTCAACCGACGACTCTCATGCAGTACAACACTGGGTTAAAATGTCATTCACTCCAATTTCCATCTATTCTGTCAAATCTTAATGAAAACACTGATAATTGAACAGAAAGCAACTGATGGGGGCATAAAAATAATTCTCATGATGGAAAATAGACTTGCAAACTGCGTCAAAATAGTAAAAAGTATTGGGCATCTGCTAAAATGTCTACATTGTTTTGAAAGAAAGAAAATCAAGAGAAATCAAAAACAGGAGGATGTCCAGGCCTCTACATTAACATATTTTTCAACTTGTCCCTTCGGACAACTAACTAAAAAAAGTACTTGTCCGACTCATTCTTTTAGTTGTCCGAAAAAATTAATAAAAATTACAAAAACTAGAGAATAGTTATTCGGGGCTCCCACTACTTTCAGAGAGCTCACAGGGAGAAGTGGGGAGACTTCTGGGAGAAGTCAATTGCGATTAATCGAAACATTGTTTCGTGACCCCTCCGACGTTACCCTGCCCAAATTTAGTAAATAGTTAAAGCTGCCTGAACTGATTTGTTCTGGGTTTTTTTTTATTCATAACTACCTTAAGGACATATATTCAATGTCACATTTTTATTTCTGTCTACCTTGATTGGAGTGATTTTTATATGTACCCGTCCCCCCTCCCCCCTTTCCTTTTGAAATATTACTGTGTTGTGATCCAATACCACACAAATTGTAATAACTAATATTTGTGTTATATAAATCCTTGTTTCTGGTAAAAAAAAATATACCTAGATACTATATATACCAGTATCTAGGTATATTTTTTTTACCAGAAACAAGACTTAGTGCCTGTGATATAAATAAAGCAAAGTATTTTATTTAAATTCACAGAGAAATGAAAATTTTAGTGGATCTTTTCAACCAGATCAGGAAAAAGCTTGTAATAGTTGTCCAATTCAAAGGTTTCATCAATATTTCCCAAAAGCCTAAATCAAGTCCTCTATCGTATTTTGCGCAAAAGACAAGTTTAAATTTGGCGCCAAATTGATATCCGATCATTTTTACGTGTCCGTTCCGGAGTGATTCTTGTTCTTATATTTCAAATATTGATATTTCAGTTCATTAAAGCGTTTCTGAGATTGCGACTTTAATTTTGTCAATGTCGCTTGAACTTCATCAAAGCATGTCTGGAGGAACGATAAATGATAAAATAAAAGAGTTTTGATCTGGCGCTTCACTTTAATTTTAATCAAAATAAATTATGGACAAATTGGAGATCAAACAGGGCTCTTTTATACAACAAACCCAGTATTTTATACCAGTGGAAATTGATTTGTACGTCGTACCGACACGTTTGGAAATCTGATTTTTTCACTTGTCCCGTCGGACAACCGTAATACAAGATCTACTTGTCCGACGTCAGTTTTCACTGGTACCGGACAATCGGACAAACGTTAATGTCGAGGCCTGATGTCTTAAAATCTCTCCAAACATAAGTAACACAAACCTATCACTTTGATTTTGAGTTGGTTGTGATTTCCCTGGTGTCTTGCTAGGTGTCTTAGATGACGATTTGCCTAGCTGTTTTCCTGGAGTCTTGTGAGGAGTTTGTGTCGTTTTGGCAGTAGGTGTCTTTGGAGTCTTTCCAGGTGTCCTAACTGACCTTGGTCTCCGTGGTGATAAAGGGCCACCTAAAAGTACAATTTATATTCAATATCATCATTAGTAAGTAAATAATTTGTGCTCCATCTTTCAAGTAGTGAAATCTTTTTTACACAAGGACTATCCAATGTTTACTATTGAGACATTGTTTTTTTAATCTTAGTTGATATAGAAAAATGAGGTCCAGTTGTTAACTTGTTGGTCATTTTGATTTACAATACTGGCCTGGCAATTTCCGATATCGCTTCCAGAATTTTTCGGTTCCCATCTGGATGATTAGGACCTAAATTTTAGCCCCCTTCAGCGACTGTTAGTGCAGATTCTTGAATATTTGTCTTCTAGTTCTATCAGTAAGTTTCTCTATCTATTCTGATTAAACATAAAACAACAAAGAAAGATTTTTTCTAAATTGGTAAATTATTTATTTTATCGTCAAGTTTGAGGAACCTGTCAATTTTGTCTACCTTACCTTTATCACGGGATACAGATTTAAGTCCAGATTCAGCAGCTTTTCTCTGCCATCTCATTAGTGGACCATCCTGTATATGCCCATCTAACCTAGTCAATTCTGTAACCATGTTTTCAAAATTGAACTGTGCCATATTGAATTATCTAAAATAATGAAACAATAAGCAGATAACAAAATTATAAAATGTTAATATACAAAAATGTATTCTAAACAAAGTAAAATTTAAAAAATAGAAGAATGTGTCCATCAGATGATGATGCCCCTATATAAAATTCAATAAAACAGGGGAATCATTCTAGAGTGGAAAAAGTGCTATTAAATTCCAAAATCAAACTTTGTCTGTCTGTTACATGTATGTTCCCTGTCACAGTGTATCAATTAATTCTAAATGATTTGATTTAGACAACTCAAGTTATTGAACAGAAACCAGAGAAGTTTGCATTTTCAGCAAATTGAAGGGCATAACTCCAGAATGGAAGACATGTTAAAGTCCAAAATCAAACTTGACCTGTCTTTTATGGTCCCATTGGAAATATCCAGAAATATTTTAAAAAATTAAAGAAAGAAAAATATTTAATTAATTATGGTCTTAAAGGGATATTAAAGCTCATTTTGGTAATTTTTTGTATCTCATGAAAATTGCAATTGGTTCAATAAATGATATTTATGAAACATTAACCCAGTTTTTGTCAATGAAACTTCGTAAAAGTGACATAATTCGTTGATAATTCTGTCATATCTTGCGGTTTTTCCAATAATTGAATTTTTGCTTCCTGGACAAAAATTCATTTCGACCCTTTTAAGTGATATTTTAACGATATTAGGGATTATATAGGCATGCAAAGTATTTTTGGATTGTTTTTACAATTAAATTGTAAAGAAACAACCTTTGTCATGAGCTGAAAAAATATATGTTAAAACAAGCTTTAATATCCCTTTAAGAATAGGCATTTAAAAAAAATATGCCATATTTTAATATTTATGACAGTAAAAAAAGAGAGTGGAATGAAGTGACAGACTGTCACAGACAGTGATATACATATGTATTCTGATTCACTTGATACAATAATATTTTGTCAAAGCACAAGATGAAAAAGGAAGCACAAGTGTTTTTACCTTTAAAATAGTAAACCAAATGTATAGTGCAAATGGATGTGAACACATTATGGCAATGGTGTTTTGTCAGTGGAAATGAATGTATGTTTTGAATGTTTTTTTTTATTTAATATATTTGCAACTGCTACATGTAAATATTATATTATAGCTACACTTTCCAAAACAATTTCTACCAATTAATAATTGACCCACTTCAAAAGTTTAAAGATTATGTCAAGGGAATTGCATCACGGAACGGAAAAATTAAGGAATTTAATAGCACAAACCTACTTCTCTCCATACAGTATGTTAAATAGTAGTTCTCCAGACAGTGAACTACGTCGGTGGTGTAATACTAATGGTTAGTGTATTTGCCTCGAGAGTGATAGATCAACGGGTCTGACCTCAGATCAAACCAAGGATCATAAAATTTGCATAAAAATTAAATGCAAATGCCTGTGCATGGACACCATTTTCTTGTCATTATTGACAACATGTTGATATCTCAATACAGAACGCATAGATCTCTGAATCCGGGTCGTTTCGCCCCACTTAATCGCTATTATATTATAATAGATGAAGTCTTTTTCGACAATTTTGGGGTAATTATTTATTTATTAGTTGTACGCAAAAAAAATAATAATTCATTCATTTTGGTCTACTTTAATTATTTATTTATTAGTTGTATACAACAAAATAATAATTCATTCATTTTGGTCTGTGGAATATTGTTGAGCACAAAAGGGAGAATATTTTTCTCAAAAAAGAATCATTGTGAAGGGGTTTAGATTCACTTATGTGTACAGAATGGCAACAAAATACGACGAAATCGACTAACAGAAACATCAAACTCTCCTTCATATGCTAATTTCTCGGATATTTAACAATAATAAATACAGGGTTTGAAATTAGCGGTCGCCCACTAGCCATTTGCGAGTAAATTTCAGTGTGGGCCCTTAAAAATCTCATCTCAGTCGTCCACTTGGCGAATGAAAATTAGAAAAAATAAAATAGTGTAAATCTATATGTAATAATTCCTATTCACCAAGATCGAAATCCGAAAAATATTGACATTTCCATCAATCGATTTTAAGCCCCGATTTTTGGTTTTGATATTAAACTGATATTCGCTTATATTACTCTTCGCTCTATGAACTGAGTAACGAAGTGTAGTAGCCCGGAAACCAGCTTATTTTGATGTATGCGAATCTTATCTCCAGTTAAGGAGATCTACGACTGTCCGTATAAGGATGTCAATTTTTGCATTAATTTTGCGTCATTTAAGGATTGAAATAAAGAATTTAGTTGTTGTTGTAAAGGGATTTAGGTAACAAATAATTCTTTTAATAACGATGATTTCTCTGTTGTCTTTATATTGCACAAACCATGCCGTTTTCTGTTGAGTCATATTACGGAATTTTATAGTACACTTTTCCGACTTTGATTTTTAATTTTACATGTTCGTTCAAAATATCCGGTTAGCGAAATGTTTCGACAAGATGATTTAAGTCAGTTCTTTTTGGGGAACTCTGGGCCTCTTAAAAGGCAAAATGAACAGAGAAACAATATTTTAGAGATTACGAAAAGTCCAAACGCTCTAGACAATTTTTAAAGGAATGGAATCAAAACTGTCCATGGTTAGTTGATACTGAAAGTGAAACTGGCATGGTTTGGTAATAAATAAATAAAATAAATAAATAAAGTTTTATTTAAAGTCGATACATATCACAACATACATATTGCAAAGAACAAAAAAAATGAAAACTCATTTACTACAGGATGTACAAGCTACAAACATCCCCACCATATGTCAAGCTCTAAATCACCCCGAAATTTGACTTCATCTATAAATTTCTGAAGTCATAGTGTATTGGTGCATGTGAAATAATTTTATTTTGAGGAAAATGTTTTGGAAATTTGTTATCTTCTGTATTAAATTATAGTTTCTGAATGGCCAATTTTGCTGCCAGGAAATGGCCAGAATGCAGGATTTTACACCATTTATCCCAGGGCTTCCGGGGGCCTTCAGCGGACCCCCTGCCGTAGGGCACCTTGCAAGCGAGGTGGCAGGCGAGCTATGCGCGCCTGATGGGCCCCTAACAAATTGTGTGGGCTACCAAAATTAATTTGGTGGGGGCCCACTTGGCCCCTAAAATATTTCCTTAGCTTCAAACCCTGAAATATCAGATTTCGTATCAGGTGTCAAACAATGAAAATGAACAAAGAAATTTTACACATTTAATCAGTTGTCAAACAAAGAGTGAAGGAATACATATAACATAATATTAAACACATCAAGAAAGCATGTCACCGTGTAATTATGAGGAAGACAAAAAATAAAGTACCCATGAACAAGCCTTACAACATCCAATATACGAATATTTGCAATGGTATTTTCCATATTTCATTTTTTAAAGCACTATTAATAAATGAGGGCGAAACGACTCAGGGGGCGAACGGGATTCGGGGCGAAACGACCCGGTACCTAGATCTCTCTCTCTCCTGATACAGAATGAGCACCAATTATTGTCCTTTAATGGCTTTATTCTATTATTGAACAAAGGCATAGTTTGATTCTAGATATATGGTTATATAAGGGTAGTATATTTATACTACATGAACTGGCTTGTTATGAATGAATCATTAATGCAGTTAAAAGTGTTCATTTTTCAAACTCAAAGTTGTATCATATTCATAATAAACGTGACTACGTCTGGTGACCGTTTTTTTAATGCGACTGTGTATTTCCGAGGATCTGTACAAAATGTCATGATGTATTTTATTGATGGTTTAATTACCAACCTATGACTTTAAACACGAAAATGTCTGTTTCTACATCAGGTTTAACTGTGTCGTGTATCTTCCATTTGCTTTTGTTTTCGATTTTGAAGATTGCGGGAACTTCGTCACGTGATTATTTCACCGGAAATAAAGTGGAAAGTTGCTGATTGGTCAATAAGTTTTAAGCCGGGAAAGATACGAAAAGGGTCTTTATCACATATTTTGTTGCAATATGTTCGTTTTTGCATGTTCAATAATAGCCTGAAGTCAGTGCTTGTTATTTGCCCTCAGAGTAAATATCCGTATTTGCCCCCGAATTCAACTTCCGGTATCTGCGCAGTGGTCTCAAAGTACATGGAAAGATACATAGTAGTCGTATTTCAATCAAATCAACACATTTCAACATATTGGAATAAAGTTTAAATAAACATTGAAACGGAATAGCTCAAATGTATACGTCGTGTTAAATAGGAATTTCCATTTAAATGTCAACGTCTTGGGTAGATTCATTTTACAGTTTCTAACGTCATTGTACAGATCGACATTGTTTGGTATATTTTTGAAACCAGACTCGAAACAAATAGATTTGCAAGTTGAACAAAGGCAACCCTCTTAAGGATTTATTTTCTCAATTTGTCTGTTCAAAGATCTTTTTTGCAATATAAAAGTCAATGCTTGATTTGATTTGTGGTGTTTAACGCCACTTTTCAGCAATATTTCAGCTATACCATGGCGACCAGATTTAGTGGTAGAAGAAGCCGGACAGAATCACCGACCATGGGCAAGCAACTGGTAAACTTTATCACTTGCGGTTGCGAGTCGAGTGCACCCTTTTGTGTAATTTACAAAGCCGGGCTCGAACTCACGCCGTATTGGTGATAGGCTTGTATGAGTTGCTAGGTAATCCAACTACCTAACTCATTGAGCCACCCTCGTCGATGCTTGGAAAAGGTCAATGTAAAATATGTGATAAAAAGATTATGACATGAAATTTTCCATATTGTCCCTGGTATCAACCCTCGACCCATATCAGCCCTCCAGCTTCACTGTCGGGATTGATATGGGAGTCTCGGACTAATACCAGGGCCAATATGGAAAATGTCATGTAATAATCTCTTAATATTGTCATATTATTTAGTTACTTATAGGCATGATCACAACGGAATATGATTTAATCACTTGGGAAAAAAACTGGATAAGATATTAAAAAAAATCAACACTGCAATATATTGCAAAGCGAAATCCGTTCACGAAAAAAGAAACCTATTTGTTTACATTGTTGCATAGGAAGTGTCTTATTTTTTTATGTTACCTATTGATTTTTTTCTTATCATTGACATTATGTAAATAATATTGATACAGTATCTGATGTCTGACAAACCGCGATAACGAACAAACAAATGGGAACATCGAATTATTATATTAAGATAACGACCGTAGCTAACAGATCAAGATAATGTATTACTAATGATGTACATATAGTAGGTGTTTCTTAAGGGTTTCCGTTGGGTTAATCGGATACAAAAAGTCCAAATTCTCTGCGGAAACGGAAAAATAGTTCTTTTCCAAATTTGTTGTATACGAATAATATTTTGACACAAAGAATCTTCTGTCCAAGTTTCATGAAATTATATATATGAAGGTTTGATGAAGTCATTCATTATTAAAAAAAAACTAGTAAAATTAGTATAAACAAATATGTGACGCCGACAGAAATGATATGCCTTACTTACACAATTGGTAATAACATATTTGCCTATTAGTTGTTTTCTACGAAATTATGGTACAAAATGAAAAATCTCAAGATTTCAGAATTTTCTTTGTGATTAGATTAATATTGTCCCAATACTCAATTATCTGAATAGTTTAATTTCAACTTCATTCCACTATAATATGTGGTAGTGAATGATTCGTAATTACTCCTCATAAAAGTGTTGGAAGTAATCATAGACAATGTCCATTTTTACAAAGGTCCATGTGCTACAATTCTCACCTGTGAAATATAACCAACTCTGCGGGACATTCTTCGGGTCTCTTACATTCCTGTAATTCTCTACAGCGAAGCATTTATAAAACTTTTATTGTAATGCTTGAACAATGTTTTTTTTATCAAATTTACCATAGCTTTATGTGACTATGTTCTTTTCAACCGATATTCCATAGTCGATAGCGTCTGGGCTAATTACGGGCTATGGCTGCATTCTGAATTTGGATTTGGTTTTTTAACACTTTTTTTCAAGACTCGTTAATGACAAACTTATTGACAACCATACAGTAGTTCTTAAAAAAAGAAGTAAAAATTGTTTAAGCCTATCAGAGACCATATTTTTTTAGCCACTCAGAGGCTATATCAGCAGTAACAATTCTAATGAAAGTCCCCGAGAGAACAACATTTCTATCAACTCTGCTGACTAAAGCAAGCAGTTGTTATGGGAAAGAAGTCGATGATGTCAGTGTCAGCAAATCAGTGACCATGGAAGCCATCTTGGATTCAGAATTGTTTCGAAAAGTAACAACAGGTCTTAAGGATCCCTATAGGGACATTTCTAGCAAGTTTGGTTATTTGGAATGCCGTAGCTCTGTAGAAGAAATCATAAACGCCTCAGCAAATCAGAGGCCAGGACAACAGCTTGAATTTCAAATCGCTTCGAAAAAAATAATAACACTAGTTCTTAAGAACCTCCGAAAGAACATTGGTGACAACGGCCTGGTGGCTTCGCATTCAGTAAATCTGGAAAACAAGTCAAGAAAAAAAATAAAAGTTTATTTTAGGGGACAAAAATTTGAAAATATAAAAAAGACAAGTATTGAAATTCCAGAAAATGAGTATCAAGCACCAGTAATAAGAACTAATTAGATAGTACTTTCATTTATAATTGCAGTGACGTTTCGCAGATAATAACAATGAAACAGCCACAGGAACACGCCCCGTGATACCTGCAAGATTATATTTTATAGAATTTAATAAGATAGTAATTATACATAATAAATACTTGTACTTGCAGTTATATTAGTTTTATTAATATAATTAGATATAAATATATTTAGTTTTAAGTATGGCTGATGAAGACATAGAACTAGATTATGGTCCGTTAGTGGAAGAAATTCCAGAAAAAAAGAAGAGCACCGAAAAAAAGAACATTTCCAATGAAGGAAAAGGTAAGGGTATGTCCGATATGTACAAACAGATTCACTAATGTCAGACACGTGTGGCGTTATTCACCGCCACCTTCCCGGCTTCTACACTGTCCCGTTAACAGCATGTTGGACTTGTGTAAGTTACGATTTTGTCAAGAAAGAATTTTCAGACTGACCTCTCTGTTAATGGAAGAAAGACCACAATCATTTTGAAGTTACATTTCTTATGTCCATCTTTGAAATCCCTAAATATTGGCCGTTTACAGTAGAGAGGGAAGAAAAGATAGTAGAATCAATATAACAATTGGTATTCAACCACAACTGATAAATCTAGATAGAACAGCAAAAATTGACAAATGAAGATATTGGTAGCTGTAAGAGGAATGGTTGCTGTGGGAGAATAAAAAATGATGATATACTATAAAAAAAATTATAAAAAGGGGGGGGGGGGGTTGCAATGGCATCCAGACAAAATGCTTAAATTCAATAATTTTAGACTGAAAATACCATGTACATGTTTCAATGGCAACACACACACACATATGCATGTCTGTATAATGAATTCTTTGTCATTCTATGTAATACATTAAAAAGTTAGATTGCTGTCAAATTAAAAAAATAAATATATATGTATATGTAGGTACCATCTACACATGCTTAAAGACATGTCTTACCTCTAACCCTAGATTTGCATCAAGAGACAAGGTAACACTTTGACTATTTAAGTTATATTTTAATGTGGCCAAGTGGTCTGGGGTGCTGGACATAAGGCTAAGTGATTGGTACTATAGTGTATCAATGGTGTGTAATATATATATAGCTGATTACAAAAAAGCCGCTGTCCCTAATAATTTTTAATCTCCCAAATGCTAATACAATCCCACCCTTTTTCTTCATTCATGACAGGTTTGAAATGAGTAACACAGTGGGTGGCGCTGGGTGTGTGTTATTATCTTTTCAGAGTACCCAAATTAACCACCAGTTTTAGAGGCATTCATGTTGCTCAATCTTTAGTTTTCTGAGTAGTGTTTTGTGAACTATTGTTTGTCTTTTTGTCCTTTTATCCTTTGGCCATTGTCCCTTCCTCTTTGATTAACAGCTGCTGATGATGAATTTGGTATCTCCAAACTTTACTTAAACATTGTCCCATTTAGAACACTGCATCTCCAAACTTTACTTAAACATTGTCCCATTTAGAACACTGCATCTCCAATGGCTTGGAATCATCATAAAAAATGCATATATTAAAGCAAAAAATTATGCATTTAAAAATAAATATTTTATTGTCTTGATATAAAAATCATGTAAAAAAGATGTTTTATAATATAATTTCATGGTATGTAACTACAAAATGTATATGTATATAGACAATTTGATTGATATACAAAATATGCAAGACCCAGGTTTTATAATATAATTTCATGGTATATATGTGTAGCTACATTTATATGTATACAGGCATATTTAATTTTATTATAAAATATACTCTTCTTACACTTGATAAACAAACCTGTTGATCCAGATAAATATAACGAGAGTGAATGCAGGCATCAGTTATGCACATGGTCAAAAGATCGGAAAAGTTTTTAAAACAATTTGGGGCAAGAAAACCAAAGAGCCTAAACAGGATAGCCAAAAGAGCCTAAACAGGATAGCCAAAAGAGCCTAAACAGGATAGCCAAAAGAGCCTAAACAGGATAGCCAAAAGAGCCTAAACAGGATAGCCAAAAGAGCCTAAACAGGATAGCCAAAAGAGCCTAAACAGGATAGCCAAAAGAGCCTAAACAGGATAGCCAAATTCGGCTAAGGTTTCCTATGCCCGAGGGGATTAACCTTAGTCTTAATAAATTAAAATGAAAATGTTGATCACATGGTTAAATGTAACAGAAATGCTCTACACAAGACATGTAACACAGGATAACAGAAAAAAAGAGTTCCCTTAAGTGTCTGTCACGGTGTACATGTAAAATAAAATAATTGTCATAAAAATCTGATTACACATAAATAATACAAATAGTAAGTAGATAAATAATATATGAAAAAAAAATAAGATTCAGTATCTGTAATAAAAAAATTAATCTACAATGAGGTCCTCATATAATAAAATGTTGAAAAGATATTTCTAAAGCACCACTCAGGCCAATCTGGTATATAAAAAAAAAGCTGACCAATCAATCTCATAAATTAAAATAAAAATTCGTTCTGTACATAACTAGAGGCTCAGTGGGCTGAGCCTGTGTCACTCACCTTTCATTCTGTTTTGAGGAAACTTTATACAGAACCTTCCATAGGTGCTTCCTACCAAATTTCAGTTCATTTGGTTACTCGGTTTCAGAGGAGAAGATTTTTTAGAAATCAATCAATCAGAAACAAGAATGGCCTGTGGTGGCCATGTTTGTGAATGGATTGGGACAAAATGAGCAATCTTTATAGAGGACCTTCCATAGATGCAACCTACCAAGTGTGAGTTCTACCAAGTGTGAGTTCATTTGGCAAAGCGATTTCAGAGAAGAATTTTTTTTTAGAAATCGACCAATCAGAAACAAGAATTTCCTGTGGTCGCCATGTTTGTTGACGGATCAGGATGAAATTAGCATTCTTTATAGAGGACCTTCCACAGATGCTTCCTACCAAGTTTCGGTTCATTTGGCCAAGTGGTTTCAGAGAAGATTTTTTTTATAGAAATCAACCAATCAGAAACAAGAATTGCCTGTGGCAGCCATGGTTGTTAACGGATCGGGACGAAATGAGCAATCTTTATAGAGGACCTTCCATAGATGCTTCCTATCAAGGTTCGGTTCATTTGGTCAAGCGGTCTCAGGGGAGAAGATTTTTTTAGAAATCAACCAATCACAAACAAGAATTGCTTGTGGCGGCCATGTTTGTGAATGGATCGGGACGAAATGAACAATCTTTATAGAGGACCTTCCATAGATGCTTCCTACCAAGTTTCAGTTCACTTCATAAGGGGATTCAGAGGAGAAGATTAAAATGTGAAAAGTTAACAGACGACGGGCGCCAAGTGATGATAAAAGCTCACATTGCCTTTGGCAATAAATAAGATTTCTGATATCTAAAATAAAACCTGAGTATTCTGACATCCTGTACAATCTGACACATTTCCCTGGTCCCTTGGTGTGTCAGATTAGACAGGTTCTGACATCCTGTACAATCTGACACATTTCCCTGGTCCCTTGGTGTGTCAGATTAGACAGGTTCCACTGTATAAACAACTACCACAAGTGACTTTAAAGGGTCTCATGGACTTTGCCAAACTGGGTTAAAATATGACTATATGGAATGCTACATTTCTTAGCACCAAGAATTTGTTTTTTGAATAGTGTAATTCCTTCCTATCTTCGACTGTCTTAACTTTGGCAATCGCCATGACAACTGATCAAGTACATTATTGCCATATAAGAATTGTTTCAATCCTAAATGCTTAAAGCTAGGATCAGTCTCACAACGTTTTTGATGATCCTGTGGTACTAAGGCTGACACATGATATGGTTTAATATTTTGCTTCCCTATGGTAATCTGGTGATTAAGGCTTTCTGATATGTGGAATTCTGGGTAAATTACAATTAAACTGGCACATTGTTTGCTAAGTTCTTTAAACTCCTTTATAAAATCTGAAGAGAAAAAACACAAATATACTGTTACAGAACATTACAATTCTATGCTTAGGACCTATTACAGTCCTTACGGTTACTAATCCAATTATACAATGTAACATTACAGTCCTTACTGTAACTAATCCAATTATACAATGTAACATTACAGTCCTTCCTGTAACTAATCCAATTATACAATGTAACATTACAGTCCTTACTGTAACTAATCCAATTATACAATGTAACATTACAGTCCTTACTGTAACTAATCCAATTATACAATGTAACATTACAGTCCTTCCTGTAACTAATCCAATTATACAATGTAACATTACAGTCCTTCCTGTAACTAATCCAATTATACAATGTAACATTACAGTCCTTACTGTAACTAATCCAATTATACAATGTAACATTACAGTCCTTACTGTAACTAATCCAATTATACAATGTAACATTACAGTCCTTACTGTAACTAATCCAATTATACAATGTAACATTACAGTCCTTACTGTAACTAATCCAATTATACAATGTAACATTACAGTCCTTACTGTAACTAATCCAATTATACAATGTAACATTACAGTCCTTACTGTAACTAATCCAATTATACAATGTAACATTACAGTCCTTACTGTAACTAATCCAATTATACAATGTAACATTACAGTCCTTACTGTAACTAATCCAATTATACAATGTAACATTACAGTCCTTACTGTAACTAATCCAATTATACAATGTAACATTACAGTCCTTACTGTAACTAATCCAATTATACAATGTAACATTACAGTCCTTCCTGTAACTAATCCAATTATACAATGTAACATTACAGTCCTTACTGTAACTAATCCAATTATACAATGTAACATTACAGTCCTTACTGTAACTAATCCAATTATACAATGTAACATTACAGTCCTTACTGTAACTAATCCAATTATACAATGTAACATTACAGTCCTTACTGTAACTAATCCAATTATACAATGTAACATTACAGTCCTTACTGTAACTAATCCAATTATACAATGTAACATTACAGTCCTTACTGTAACTAATCCAATTATACAATGTAACAGAAAGGGAATAGAGCATGATAGAGAGTTTAATTTTCACACTCTTTCAACTTTCAATTTTTAAATGTATTTGTTTCTCTAAAACATATATACAGTCCATCCAATTAGTCAGCCCAGTCCACACTAAATTAAACTGTCTAGTAGTCCACACTATATTAAACTGTCTAGTAGTCCACACTATATTAAACTGTCTAGTTTTCTGACTATTTACATGATGAGTCAGCCCAGTCCACACTATATTAAACTGTCTAGTTTTCTGACTATTTACATGATGAGTCAGCCCAGTCCACACTATATTAAACTGTCTAGTAGTCCACACTATATTAAACTGTCTAGTAGTCCACACTATATTAAACTGTCTAGTTTTCTGACTATTTACATGATGAGTCAGCCCAGTCCACACTATATTAAACTGTCTAGTTTTCTGACTATTTACATGATGGGTCAGCCCAGTCCACACTATATTAAACTGTCTAGTTTTCTGACTATTTACATGATGAGTCAGCCCAGTCCACACTATATTAAACTGTCTAGTTTTCTGACTATTTACATGATGAGTCAGCCCAGTCCACACTATATTAAACTGTCTAGTTTTCTGACTATTTACATGATGGGTCAGCCCAGTCCACACTATATTAAACTGTCTAGTTTTCTGACTATTTACAAGATGAGTCAGCCCAGTCCACACTATATTAAACTGTCTAGTTTTCTGACTATTTACATGATGGGTCAGCCCTCTGTTTGTTTTTTGTCTGTAGTTGTAACCTCGTAATGTGATGTCAGACACAATGATAACGGTATTAGTAAGATTACTTCACCCGAATTTTATTTTCACATCTGGGAAGAAAGAAAATAGTACGACTAGGTGCCGTTTCACACTCATTTTATGGTATGAGTTATTCTAGTTGTTGAAGACCTTACTGTGACTAAGAAATGTAGAATAGCAATAAAAGTGCTGTTCCTTTACTTTATTTTGTGTCTTAGTGAAATGTTGGATAGTCTCTCATGTTCATTTAAATGCATATCCTTTCTTACTTTACTTTATTTTGTGTCTGAGTGAAATGTTGGATAGTCTCTCATGTTCATTTAAATCCATATCCTTACTTACTTTACTTTATTTTGTGTCTGAGTGAAATGTTGGATAGTCTCTCATGTTCATTTAAATCCATATCCTTTCTTATTTTACTTTATTTTGTGTCTGAGTGAAATGTTGGATAGTCTCTCATGTTCATTTAAATCCATATCCTTTCTTACTTTACTTTAATTCATGTCTAAGTGTAATGTTGGATAGTCTCTCATGTTCATTCAAATCCATATCCTTTCTTATTTTAATTTGTGTCTAAGTGTAATGTTGGATAGTCTCTCATGTTCATTTAAATCCATATCCTTTCTTACTTTACTTTAATTCATGTCTAAGTGTAATGTTGGATAGTCTCTCATGTTCATTTAAATCCATATCCTTTCTTATTTTAATTTGTGTCTAAGTGTAATGTTAGATAGTCTCTCTTGTTCATTTAAATCCATATCCTTTCTTACTTTACTGTAATTTATGTCTAAGTGTAATGTTGGATAGTCTCTCATGTTCATTTAAATTCATATCCTTTCTTATTTTAATTTGTGTCTAAGTGTAATGTTGGATAGTCTCTCATGTTCATTTAAATCCATATCCTTTCTTACTTTACTTTAATTCATGTCTAAGTGTAATGTTGGATAGTCTCTCATGTTCATTTAAATCCATATCCTCTCTTACTTCACTTTAATTCATGGCTAAGTGTAATGTTGGATAGTCTCTCATGTTCATTTAAATCCATATCCTTTCTTATTCTAATTCATGTCTAAGTGTAATGTTGGATAGTCTCTCATGTTCATTTAAATCCACATCCTTTCTTACTTTACTTTAATTCATGTCTAAGTGTAATGTTGGATAGTCTCTCATGTTCATTTAAATCCATATCCTTTCTTACTTTACTTTAATTCATGTCTAAGTGTAATGTTGGATAGTCTCTCATGTTCATTTAAATCCATATCCTTTCTTATTTTAATTTGTGTCTAAGTGTAATGTTGGATAGTCTCTCTTGTTCATTTGAATCCATATCCTTTCTTACTTTACTTTAATTCATGTCTAAGTGTAATGTTGGATAGTCTCTCATGTTCATTTAAATCCATATCCTTTCTTATTTTAATTTGTGTCTAAGTGTAATGTTGGATAGTCTCTCATGTTCATTTAAATCCATATCCTTTCTTATTTTAATTTGTGTCTAAGTGTAATGTTGGATAGCCTCTCATGTTCATTTAAATCCATATCCTTTCTTACTTTACTTTAATTTATGTCTAAGTGTAATGTTGGATAGTCTCTCATGTTCATTTACATCCATATCCTTTCTTACTTTACTTTAATTTGTGTCTAAGTGTAATGTTGGATAGTCTCTCATGTTCATATAAATCCATATCCTTTCTTATTTCAATTTGTGTCTAAGTGTAATGTTGGATAGTCTCTCATGTTCATTTAAATCCATATCCTTTCTTACTTTACTGTAATTTATGTCTAAGTGTAATGTTGGATAGTCTCTCATGTTCATTTAAATCCATATCCTTTCTTACTTTACTTTAATTTATGTCTAAGTGTAATGTTGGATAGTCTCTCATGTTCCTTTACATCCATATCCTTTCTTACTTTACTTTAATTTATGGCTAAGTGTAATGTTGGATAGTCTCTCATGTTCATTTACATCCATATCCTTTCTTACTTTACTTTAATTTATGTCCAAGTGTAATGTTGGATAGTCTCTCATGTTCATTTAAATCCATATCCTTTCTTACTTTACTGTAATTTATGTCTAAGTGTAATGTTGGATAGTCTCTCATGTTCATTTAAATCCATATCCTTTCTTACTTTACTTTAATTTATGTCTACGTGTAATGTTGGATAGTCTCTCATGTTCATTTAAATCCATATCCTTTCTAATTTCAATTTGTGTCTAAGTGTAATGTTGGATAGTCTCTCATGTTCATTTAAATCCATATCCTTTCTTACTTTACTGTAATTTATGTCCAAGTGTAATGTTGGATAGTCTCTCATGTTCATTTAAATCCATATCCTTTCTTACTTTACTGTAATTTATGTCTAAGTGTAATGTTGGATAGTCTCTCATGTTCATTTACATCCATATCCTTTCTTACTTTACTTTAATTTATGTCTAAGTGTAATGTTGGATAGTCTCTCATGTTCATTTAAATCCATATCCTTTCTTACTTTACTTTAATTTATGTCTAAGTGTAATGTTGGATAGTCTCTCATGTTCATTTAAATCCATATCCTTTCTTACTTTACTTGAATTTATGTCTACGTGTAATGTTGGATAGTCTCTCATGTTCATTTAAATCCATATCCTTTCTAATTTCAATTTGTGTCTAAGTGTAATGTTGGATAGTCTCTCATGTTCATTTAAATCCATATCCTTTCTTACTTTACTGTAATTTATGTCTAAGTGTAATGTTGGATAGTCTCTCATGTTCATTTAAATCCATATCCTTTCTAACTGTACTTTAATTTATGTCTAAGTGTAATGTTGGATAGTCTCTCATGTTCATTTAAATCCATATCCTTTCTTACTTTACTTTAATTTATGTCTAAGTGTAATGTTGGATAGTCTCTCATGTTCATTTAAATCCATATCCTTTCTTACTTTACTTTAATTTATGTCTAAGTGTAATGTTGGATAGTCTCTCATGTTCATTTAAATCCATATCCTTTCTTACTTTACTTTAATTTATGTTCAAGTGTAATGTTGGATAGTCTCTCATGTTCATTTAAATCCATATCCTTTCTTACTTTACTGTAATTTATGCATAAGTATAATGTTGGATAGTCTCTCATGTTCATTTACATCCATATCCCTTCTTACTAATTTTTATAACAAAAATTTGTCTTCCAAACAACGTGATCTAAATGATCTATAATAAAATTATGAACCATACAACAGCAAAAATAAAAACAATGTGTTATAATCAAAGGTCCATATGATATAGGATTAAACACTGTTTTTTATGAAATTATATATGTATAAACTCCAGCAGCTCACTCACAAACTGAATAAAGTCCAAAGGACTTAATGTAAATTCCTTTCGAATGACGTAGAATACCGTAAATCGGGATATTTTGGTGTAGGTTAATTTTGGGCTTTTTTCTCCAAAAGAGGGTTGTTTTATTTTGGTGTGTGAAATTTTGGCCATTTTCGTTTCTAGTGTGTTTAATTTTGGCCACTTTTGGTTCCCATGTGTTTAATTATTTTGTCAGTTAATTCAGAACGTAAATGGAAGCGTTCTCATTTTAACCAGCGATACTATGTTTTTACTGTTACTTACCGGATATTTTGATGATGTACTAAAAACCAAATCGATTATGGATAAATTGTGATATTTATTCAAACTAGGAATTTAAATATTTAAACAGCATAAAGTAAAATGCATTTAATATAAAAACAACAAATAATAATTTTGCACTGGTATTAATTATTGTTTTTACAGGTAAACAGTCTTATTATAACGGTCAGTACATGTATTTGTTTACACAACAATTATACATAATAAAGAGATCAAAAGTTACAAAAAAATGTATATGACAGATCATACCTTTATAATTGGATTGTGTACCTGTAAATCTATTTGATTATTGACTGTGAATTGTATGTTGTTATAAATAAAACCGATAAGACACTAATTACGTGTTTATTAATTTTTCTTTTTTCTATAGGTAATTGTCATTTTAATGATATTTGACATTTTGTTGATTGAATAAATTTTATTGGTATTGCATGGTTTTTATCAATGTACTTTATTTACCTGTAATTTCTCTCTTGTCATCCAAGCCAACGATTTCACATCATGAACACTTTTCAGTTTGACTTGTGTGTGTACATTTTGTATATACATGTATAACGGTAATTGACAAAGTTTTACTTAGGAAAGAAGTAAGAAAAAAAGGTACAGAGTAGGGAATATATATATAAAAAGATATTAAGGCAGTGTTCAATTTTGGCGGTTAATTTTTGGAGTGTGACATACTTTGGTGTGTTTAATTTTGGCACTTCGTATTTAGGGGCCAAAATAGGCCAAAATAAAACCATGACCAAAATTTCCCGATTTATGGTAAGTGACGATATCCAATCAGATTACGAGTTATTGATAAATTCTAGTAAGAATAGAATTATAAGTGTATAACTCAGCAGATTATATCTTATCATTCATTGGTTGTTAAAAGGCAGCTGTTGGCCAATCATGATTCTACTATCAGGTCAGATAATATAAATCATCACTGCATTATCCAGGCAGTTTGGGTTAAATCAGTTTTATAGTTTCTGAGACGAAGATAGAAGGTATTTTAACATCTTACTATTGAGTCCTGCTTAAAGCAATTCTCATAGTGGTCCTCATATGATTAATATACTGTATAAAGAGCTATACTGGGTGTAGCATGTGACAACAGTAGCAAGTCAACAAGGGCTTCCTCCTCTATCAGTTTTACTGATATCAAGTTTAACTCAAAAACCATATTAGTGATTAAGAAAATCTTCTGTAAAAATAACCTGAGGCCCTTGTCACAGTCAATTCAAAGAAAAAAATTGTGCATACTTTCGAAATTTAGAAAATTCAGAGTTTGTGTCCCTTTTCAGCCCCTTTTCCATACAAAAATAGCTCATTTTCTTTATTGACTTATAAATAACTTACGAAGGAGAGCATTATGTGGGGAAAAAAGTCCATTTAAATTAGATGAAAAAGAAAACATTCAAAATTTGGAAATTGACAATTTTTGGCCCCTGTCAGTTGAGCTTATCTTGGAAAGTGCAACCGCTTGGTCTCAACACAACCAACTGGAAGAATTTAAAACATCAAAATTGAATGAAATATAAAAATTCTATATACCTTCCAAATATGTGAAATTTCGGAATTTGGACCTTTTTAAAATAAAATGGCTAAATAATTTTAACATATAGATCAAATGTTATAAAACAAATGTAATCCATCGATATATAAACACAGTCCTCATTGAATGTATCAATTATGTGAACTTACCTGAACCTAAAAGAATGTCTTCCATGGTAACCACACTGTAACTATGGTGAGAAAGTTTATTTTTCACACTATGTGCCATCTCACTGTCATCTTGTTCATGAAGGATAAAAACATGGTATCTGTAATCTAAGGAAATAAACATGTCAATCTTGAACACAGATAGATTTCATCTTATTTACAAAACAATCCCTTATACTATTTTCTGACCAATATAAAAATACTACTTATCAATTCAATGTGAAAAAAATGATAAATCAAATGAAAGTATACATTTCACATGACCCTTGAGTCAAGTGGCAATATCCCACATGACCCATGAGTCAAATGGCAACATCTCACATGACCCTTGAGTCAAGGACAAGATTTCACATGACCCATGAGTCAAGAGACAACATCTCACATGAACCTTGAGTCAAAAGACATGTCACATGACCCTTGAGTCAAGTGGCAACATCTCACATGACCCTTGAATCAAGTGACAACATCTCACATGAACCCATGAGGCAAGTGACAACATCTCACATGAACCCATGAGGCAAGTGACAACCTCTCACATAACCCTGGAGTCAAGTGACAATAATTCACACGAATCTTATGTAAACAGATAACATCTTACACGAATCTTTAGTAAAGTGATAACATCTCACATGGCCCTTTGAGTCAAAACATCTAACAGGATATTTTAACTGATGTGACTTCTCACATGGTGCTTTGAGTCAAAACATCTCAAAGGACACTTTAACTGATGTGACATCTCACATGGCCCTTTTGGTCAAAACATCTCACAGGACATTTTAACTGATGTGACATCTCACATGGCCCTTTTGGTCAAAACATCTCACAGGACAAGGACATTTTATCTGATGTGACATCTCACATGGCCCTTTTGGTCAAAACATCTCACAGGACATTTTAGCTGATGTGACATCTCACATGGTGCTTTGAGTCAAAATATCTCACAGGACATTTTGACCCATGTGACATCTCACATAGTCCTTTTGGTCAAAACATTTCACCAGGCTCTTTAAGTTAGGTGACATCAAAATGTATGAAAATCTTTTGAATTTTTGCAGTCTTGGTTAAATATCCACTACATTATTTTCTTAAAGTCTGTAATTTCGGCAAGATCAAATTAAAACAAAACTTTACAAATACCAATTGCTTAGATATAAATTTTTAATGTGTACTCATTACCTGTGTAAAGACATCTACTTAAGCATGAGCAGTGTGTCAGAATAAAGAAACATCTATCAGGACATTTTCTGTATAAACACCAGAAGCCTAGCATTAAGATTAAAACAAATATCACAGAAATGCTTGCTATGAGTATAATGACTATAACCTTCCTGTCTTGTAATATGGTAAGTCTTGGATCTGTGGAAAAAGAAGAATATTTGTAAATAAAACGAAAGAAAACAAAAATCACCACACCATCAGAACAGTCAAAATCAAAATCCAATCAGAAAATTGTCGAAATGGAGGTAAATTTGATATTCCTAACCCACATATACATGACCTCTCACTTTATTAGCTTGGTACAGGAACTTCAATAAAAAAGTGTCAAGGTTAAAATAGTTTTATAGACGTTTAGGACCAAATAACCTCTCGTGAAACGATGCAGTTTTCTAAATGTGAGTAAAACGGTTCTGACATAACTGAGCGAGCAGCGTTCATGTAAAGGTTCTGACATATAACTGAGCGAGCAGCGTTCATGTAAAGGTTCTGACATATAACTGAGCGAGCAGCGTTCATGTAAAGGTTCTGACATATAACTGAGCGAGCAGCGTTCATGTAAAGGTTCTGACATATAACTGAGCGAGCAGCGTTC
Source organism: Bathymodiolus brooksi (assembly GCA_963680875.1). Classification (NCBI taxonomy): domain Eukaryota; kingdom Metazoa; phylum Mollusca; class Bivalvia; order Mytilida; family Modiolidae; genus Bathymodiolus; species Bathymodiolus brooksi. Next base: position 136,220,321 of record OY804576.1, on the reverse strand, counting down.
ATGTAAAGGTTCTGACATATAACTGAGCGAGCAGCGTTCATGTAAAGGTTCTGACATATAACTGAGCAAGCAGCGTTCATGTAAAGGTTCTGACATATAACTGAGCGAGCAGCGTTCATGTAAAGGTTCTGACATATAATTGAGCGAGCAGCATTCATGTAAAGGTTCTGACATATAACTGAGTGCGCAGCGTTCATGTAAAGGTTCTGACATATAACTGAGTGAGCACCGTTCATGTAAAGGTTCTGACATATAACTGAGTGAGCAACGTTCATGTAAAGGTTCTGACATATAACTGAGTGCGCAGCGTTCATGTAAAGGTTCTGACATATAACTGAGTGAGCAGCGTTCATGTAAAGGTTCTGACATATAACTGAGTGAGCAACGTTCATGTAAAGGTTCTGACATATAACTGAGTGAGCAGCATTCATGTAAAGGTTCTGACATATAACTGAGCGAGCAGCGTTCATGTAAAGGTTCTGACATATAACTGAGCGAGCAGCGTTCATGTAAAGGTTCTGACATATAACTGAGCGAGCAGCGTTCATGTAAAGGTTCTGACATATAACTGAGCGAGCAGCGTTCATGTAAAGGTTCTGACATATAACTGAGCGAGCAGCGTTCATGTAAAGGTTCTGACATATAACTGAGCAAGCAGCGTTCATGTAAAGGTTCTGACATATAACTGAGCGAGCAGCGTTCATGTAAAGGTTCTGACATATAATTGAGCGAGCAGCATTCATGTAAAGGTTCTGACATATAACTGAGCGAGCAGCGTTCATGTAAAGGTTCTGACATATAACTGAGCGAGCAGCGTTCATGTAAAGGTTCTGACATATAACTGAGCGAGCAGCGTTCATGTAAAGGTTCTGACATATAACTGAGCGAGCAGCGTTCATGTAAAGGTTCTGACATATAACTGAGCGAGCAGCGTTCATGTAAAGGTTCTGACATATAACTGAGCAAGCAGCGTTCATGTAAAGGTTCTGACATATAACTGAGCGAGCAGCGTTCATGTAAAGGTTCTGACATATAATTGAGCGAGCAGCATTCATGTAAAGGTTCTGACATATAACTGAGCGAGAAGCGTTCATGTAAAGGTTCTGACATATAACTGAGTGCGCAGCGTTCATGTAAAGGTTCTGACATATAACTGAGTGAGCAGCGTTCATGTAAAGGTTCTGACATATAACTGAGTGAGCAACGTTCATGTAAAGGTTCTGACATATAACTGAGCGAGCAGCATTCATGTAAAGGTTCTGACATATAACTGAGCGAGCAGCGTTCATGTAAAGGTTCTGACATATAACTGAGCGAGCAGCATTCATGTAAAGGTTCTGACATATAACTGAGCGAGCAGTGTTCATGTAAAGGTTCTGACATATAACTGAGCGAGCAGCATTCATGTAAAGGTTCTGACATATAACTGAGTGAGCAACGTTCATGTAAAGGTTCTGACATATAACTGAGCGAGCAGCGTTCATGTAAAGGTTCTGACATATAACTGAGCGAGCAGCGTTCATGTAAAGGTTCTGACATATAACTGAGAGAGCAGCGTTCATGTAAAGGTTCTGACATATAACTGAGCGAGCAGTGTTCATGTAAAGGTTCTGACATATAACTGAGCGAGCAGCGTTCATGTAAAGGTTCTGACATATAACTGAGCGAGCAGCATTCATGTAAAGGTTCTGACATATAACTGAGCGAGCAGCGTTCATGTAAAGGTTCTGACATATAACTGAGTGAGCAGCGTTCATGTAAAGGTTCTGACATATAACTGAGCGAGCAGCATTCATGTAAAGGTTCTGACATATAACTGAGCGAGCAGCATTCATGTAAAGGTTCTGACATATAACTGAGCGAGCAGCGTTCATGTAAAGGTTCTGACATATAACTGAGCGAGCAGCGTTCATGTAAAGAACGTCGAGTCCTAGACCTATATTTATTCTTCATGATATAAAAGTCATATGTATAATACTAGTTCTATAAAAGAGAGCTAATTATCTTAACTATCATTTAAATGTTAGTTAATACACAAGAACCTTCAAAAGACATAATAGTGAAACAATTGTCAACTCTGAATCAAAATTTAATTGTCAATATCATTTCTCATCATCGGCACACAAGTGATAGAATACTCTTCAATAAGGTGTAATATCTTAGTGATAACGCTTGAAAGATAAGATGAAACGATTCTTTAAGCTTAGTACATGTACTCAGAAGACAAACTGCAAGATTGTGTGTAAGGAATAAGTTGTGAAATATAAACTCCACAAGTGGGAGTGGTTTATCACTATCAAGGTGTGAAAAATTTTAAATTGCAAAACTGAAGTCATCTCATTTGTCATAAAGTCTGGTAGAAAGATGACCATTATTGTTAAATTCGAGGTAAATGTCAACATGGTAAAGAGATGTCTACTCTCATTTTGCATCTCGTGTTTGTTTTAGATATATTTTTCTTACTGTATTTGTAACATTTTATTTTATCCTCCATAATATTCTTTCTTGCGGATTATTTTTAATATAAAATAATATTATCCTTGGACAATATTTCAATATTAAATTTCTTCCAATGCTATTATATATTTTCCAGGTGAGGTGGAAGAAATTTAATATCAAAATATATCCATGGATAACATTGCACATTATAACTTTTCAACCGAAAAAAATATAGAAGAAATAATCTGATTTTATAAGTTACTAATTTTCTCAATTAATTAATCAACATTGCTGCAAATAAATATCTACTTAATAATAGTGAAATACTTCTTTATTACTGCAGTATTTTTTAAATAAATATATAAATCATTACAATTACAATGTTTTAATAATATTCATAAGATTTTCTTTTGGTCTTGTATATATGTAACAATATCATTGTACTCATCTTCTTCCATTATTCAATATCGACCATTACCAATGAATCAAATTTTTAATATATTTAAACTTAACCTACATGACTCTATTGATTTTATAATGGGTTTGAAGATTACTCAATCTGTCATTTAAATTGACAGTGTTCTGGCTATAATATATTTTCCGTATATATATATATATATATATATATATTTACCTGTAAATTTTATTTATAAAATATTTTTCGAATGGGTCAGGTGATTTATTAATCAGCGTTGGAAATAATATTACATACCTTGGTATAAAATATTATCCGGATTAGCTCATTTGATGGATCGGGTGATTTATCAATGAGCGTCGGAAATAATATTATAGATGTGTCTCGTGATTTAATAATCAGCGTCGGACATAATATTACATACCTTAGCATAAAATATTATCCGGATTATCTCATTTGATGGTTCAGGTGATTTATCATTAATCGTCGGAAATAATTTACAGATGCGTCTCATGATTTAATAATCAGCATGGGAAATAATATTATGTACCTGTTTATTGTACACTAGGATACTTTTTTATAGCAATGGAAAGTATTTTATTATAAAATATTTACTGTAACATAAAATTTAATATTTAATTCTTTCCACCAGATAAAATTTCAACCGGAAAAAATTATGTCTTACATATTCAGTACATTACCTGTGTCAATAAGGGAAACATTGAACTTCCTAATCCTTGAACTTTTTCCTTCTGTAACAATGCATACAAACGGATGATTGAAGTCATCTTCATCCACATTCTCAATTATCAGTTCTGTTTCAATGTATGTAATATTTTGCCTAGAATTGTAAGTACATAATGCAAAAGCATGTAATTGTTAAATTAGAATCATGCCTATACCCTATTAGCGTTACATGGCTATGTTTATATCTGACCTATAAGTGAATCTGCAGGTGTTTTTTTTATTGTTTATTTATATCTGTATTGCTGTTAGAGATCAAATTGTAAAGAACTTAATTAAATATAAATTACTCTGTGATATGTTCAGGATATGTGGTTTTAACAGATAGATTTTGGTTTTTGGCTTTATGGTGTTTAACGCCACTTTCAACAATTTTTCAGTTATATAGTGACTGTCAGTTTTATTGGTGGAGGAAACGGGAGTACCCTGAGAAAACCACCAACCTGCCGCAAGTCACTGACAAACTTTACCACATAATGTTGTACACCTCGCCCTGAGCCTTCAGTGGTGATAGGCACCGATTGCATAGGTAGTTGTAAATCCAACTACCATATGATGATGGCCACGATGGCCCCTAAACAGATATATATACCTACCAGTATCTGGTAAGAGATATGAACACAGACAACTTTGACCACCTCAGGTGTTAATTAAATAATACATTTTTGGAATCAGATAATGAAACAGAATTTATGACTATAACTTGCTTACTCCTATGGTACTTCACAATATTTACATTGTTTTCAAGAAAGAGATTGATAAATAAAAGAAGAATGTGCCCATATGACACAGATGACAGAGATTCCAGCCTATATTAAACTAAAACCTATGTCTGGTGCAACAAACAATAGCTTTCATCTGGTCAAGTTAAGAGTAAGAAAACAAAAAATACAAAAATTACCATTTTTCAATTAATTAAGGGGCATAACTCAGGATCAGAAAAAGTCTAAAATCAAACATGATCTGTCTTTTATGGTTTTGGACCTAATGCATAAATTTCAAATGAATTGATTTAGGGAATTCAAGGGGGCATAATTTAAAAAAGAAAAAGTGTGAAAGTCGAAATCAAACAAACAATAAAAAGAAAATGTAGAGATTGGTTTCCATCCACAATCATGTTTTCATCAGTTTGACATGTATCTTCAGTTTTACCAATAGAATTATGATGTCTCCCAGTCTTCCATTGGATATGATGAATTAAGTCAATTATTGACAGAACCAAATGTTTTCTTTACCTGTCAAGAAATCATGATTAACTTTGTGGTTTTAGTTTGGTTTATGGTGTTTAACGCCACTTTTAACAATAATTCAATTATATTGAGGCGGTCAGTTTTATTGGTGGAGGAAACCAGTATCCTGAGAAAATCACCGACCTTTCTCAAGTCACTGACAAACTTTATCACATAATGTTGTATCGAGTACACCTCGTCTGAGCAGGATTCGAACTCACAACGTTAGTGGTGATTGGCACTGATTGCATAAGTCGTCATAAATGAAACTACCATACGATCACGACCACTACGGTTCCTTAATTTTGTGTAGCAAAGATTTAAAACTCACAGTATAGTCTAAACCATCCATTGAGTTCCCTGTCATTTGGTATACAAACCTATGACAGATCTTGTATCTTTCAGTAGTACTATACAAACCTATGACATATCTTGTATCTTTCATTAGTACTATCTTTTATCATTTGTTCATTATGCTCCCAGGAAATATTTCCCATAACTGTTTCATCACAACCAAAGTCTGCACCACATTTTACTGCCAGTTGTCTACCATTTGTGGTAAGATATGTTTTTGGGGGTTCAAAAATTAGTTGTTCCTGTCTGAAGTTACAATCTAAAAAATTCAATATTAAATGTTTAATTTTTACTAGAAATTTTAGAAAAAAACCTAGTACAGTTGATCCTCTCTTATAAGGTAAATATTACAAAAGTCTACCTTTCTTATAAGGTAAATATTACAAAAGTCTACCTTTCTTATAAGGTAAATATTACAAAAGTCTACCTTTCTTATAAGGTAAATATTACAAAAGTCTACCATTCTTATAAGGTAAATATTACAAAAGTCTACCATTCTTATAAGGTAAATATTACAAAAGTCTACCTTTCTTATAAGGTAAATATTACAAAAGTCTACCATTCTTATAAGGTAAATATTACAAAAGTCTACCATTCTTATCAGGACAGATTTCAGATGCATTGAGATAGTAAAATTCTACTAAATGGTCCCTTCTTTTAATGCCACTTTTAAGAATGAAGAAGATTTCTGCTTTATCCTGCGTTATGATCGAATGGTAGTTGGATTTACAAATACCTGTGCAATCAGTGCATATCACCACTAAAGATGTGAGTTCGAATCACGCTCATGGTGAGATGTACTTGATAAGTTGATACAACATTATGTGATAAAGTTTGTCAGTGACTTGCGACAGGCCTGTGATTTTCTCCAGGTTTCCTCCATCAATAAAACTAACCGCCACGATATAACTGACATATTGTTAAAAGTGGAGTTAAAACATCACAACCCTAACCCACCCCTAACATGGTAAGCATGAAGATATTACTGTTTTATTAAGATTTATCAAGATTGAGAATTTACATTCTTCACAACAACGCTGCTCACACAGTTGATATGTGAGGTTTGGCATTTTACTTTCATCTGGAACACAGACAGTAGAAATGCCTACAAGATTATAAATATTGAAAATTATTTCTACTGCCAAGCATAGTCTATTGAACTTATGATTTTAAGGTAGGATATGTCTGTTTCCATTTTGTCCACTATTTTTGGATAAGCAGTTGTTAGTGTAAGTGTATAAAAGACACAAAATAATGAAAATATTGATTGATTGATTTATTTCAGCAATATCATGGCGATTAGTTTTAGTGGTGGAAGAAGCCGGAGTACCCGGAGAGAACCACCGAATATGGGCAAGCAACTGGTATACTTTATCACTTGCGGCTGCGAGTCCAGTCCACCCTTTTTTTGTAATTTACAAAGCCGGGCTCAAACCCACGCCATATTGTCATAATTGGTGATAGGCTTGTATGAGATGTTAGGTAATCCAACTACCTAACTCATTGAGCCACTCAGGCCCTTAATGAAAATAGGATTAGCCCACATGGTCATATGGACAAAGTAAGCTAAATTGTTTCAGGATACAATATTTTGGCAAGTGTTTCAATGAGTATAAAGCTTTTTTTTCATTACATCTTACCATACAGTTGAAGATGAAAGCAATGTTGATTTTGATTTCTTTTACATGTATAAAATCCTTCATATTCAGGCTCAGCATATCTCAGTCTTAGTACTCCATTTGAAACATCACATTCAGGTCTATCACAGTCTGGTGGCCCACAGTCACAAAAAACAAACGGGAATGACGTCCATATGTCATTGATAGTTTGTCTGTAATGCCAAGTAATATGATCGATGTCTAGTGAGGAGATATTTGGGCAGTGTAGCTCTTTGAATCCACGAACTTCAATATATTCCAACTGACACTGGTGTTTTGCTGAAAAAAAACTGTTTTTAGTTTGATCATGTTCTGATAGTAATCAAACCACTAAAAATACACTTTGTGCTAAATTTGAACAATTTGTAATATAATTTTATTTCTAATAAAAAAGTGGACATACAGAAGTGGCTAAAAAAGGTCTTATTTGAATATGATGTTACAGGTCTTTTTTTTTTTGGTTTTGTTTACATGCACTATAGCCAAACACATATTGCTATGTCATATAAAAATGACTTACATTTGTCACAATTTGATGAAATACTTTCAGTAAAGCTTGTTAATATAACTCCAATGAGAAACCATATTTCCATTTGTCATTACCATCAAATCTTTTTAACTGAAAAATATAAACAGTAATTTATTTAAGAACAAAACTTTACGACAAAAGAGATGATTTCAATTTTCCCATTGTGAAATTTCCATTTATATGTAGCAACATTCCAGCACTACCTGCATATGGAGTATATATCTCTCAGTTGGTCTGGTATTCCAGACTTTGATGTTCCTATCAGGATTTCCTTGAAAGAGGGTTGCCGCTAACAAAGAAGCTATTGAACAAGGGTTCCTATTAGTTACGTTGAAGTCATCACTTTGAAAGTTTTACGTAACCACCATGACTTGGTTAGCTGTTATGGAATATCTGTGTCATAAATGACCATGGATATGGTCCACTTTTTGTAAGCACTTCCCGGTCCTTTCCTCATTCATGACTTATCGCATGGTTTGCAACTAGAGTAACACAATGGGTGAAACTAGTGGAACAGGAGTTCATAGCTTCTAGCCCCATTTTTAGGTGGGTTTGTGTTGCTCGATCTTTAGTTTTCTGTGTAGTGTTTTGTAGATCGCTGTTTGTCCTTTTTCTTTTGGCCATTATGTTGTCTTTCCTTCTTGAATTACAGATTCTGATTACCTCTTTGGTATCTTCTAACTCTTCATACATCTGTCCAAAGTCAGGAACATATATCCATCTCCATCTAGACTATGACTCTATAATAATCCAGACAATAAGTCAGCTTCACATTATTTCAACAACTTAACAACATGATGAAAGAACAGGACATATATTGTGACATATGCAGGAAACTTACTATCCGTGATAGTGCAAGTCAATCAATTTAAGTAGCAATTTAATTATATAGAACATTATTCTCTTTCCATTTGCTCTCACTATTGACAATTCAGACACTCTCTAATGGACAGGTATCGGACAAACGCTTACAGACCAGGAACCAAACTATGTTCTGCCTATCTAAATGTTGTCATTTTTATTGATCGAGGTCCAAATGAGAAAACTTACAACTGATTTTGGATAAAATTCTGGGACCAAATAGTCTTCGATGGCTGGAAAGAATGTTGATTTGTACAGATGATGATCCAAGGAAGGATTCATGGCCACTTTTCAATTGATAAATGCTTGATTGTTAAAATATAGATGGGGCTTCTCATGACACTGAACCCTATGAGTATGAGTAATCTTGTTCAAATCAGAGAAGCTCTTTACCTTCTCCATATAGATATATAAGGCGAAGATGGATTTAAAAAGGCATGTGAATGATACAGAAAGGAACATTTTATGACAATATATATCAGAACACAGGAGTCCGATATTATGGTGCTATGGGAAGATTGATGGTCAATTGCAATAAAAACTCTGGCCATCTTTATATTGCCCAACGATCTTACCCCCTAACCCAATGGATATAGCTTCAGACTCCTGCGATTAGATTAACGTAGAACTAAACTGTAAATTATAACTATGATGATACGCTACAAAATTTTCGTAGTTTTGAAAACGGGCTTTGTAGGCCTTTTCACAGGGATTTGCTCTCGGCCACTAAGTTGGCCCCAATAATTTTTTTTTACTATCAATGTATTTTCCCACTAAAGTTACAATCACTGATTTTTCAGTGGGTAATATTATTGCTAGTTAAAAAAATACTTGCAATATATTACCCACTGAAAAATCACTGAATTTTCAGTCTGTAATACATTGGTAGTAAAAATAAAATTCCATTTGCCCTACAACTGTTTGCAAAAAATTATGTTTTGGCTTTTAGCTTTGTCGGGTTGTACTAATCATGAATAGACATGTTGAATCACAGGGGCTTGTTACCATTTTTTTTATCCCTCAACTGACAAATTTTAGTAAAAACCACAAGGAGGAATCTCAAATGTCGGTGAAATGAAAAATTTTAACACAACACGTTTTCAAAATAGTTTTGTATTGGTGTCTTGACCTGATTTTTAGAGTTGAAGTTGAGGGATAAAAAAGATATCGCAATAAGCCCCTGTGGTTGAATCGAGACAATGCCATTGTGTAATGGATATTCAACTTACACACAATTTTAATTCTGACAAATGCAACCTGCTTAACGATTACTTCTGTTCCATAACTGACCTGAAAGACGACGACATACCATTACCAGACTTTGACGACCGGGGTCCCAACACTTTAACTGACATTACTGTTGTTGAACAAGATATTATTGATATAATCTCAATACTTGATCTCAATAAGGCAGTTGGCCCCGACCATATTAGTAAGGGACCGACCATTTAACTTGAAGGGGGGGGGGGGGGGGTTATGGTTTTTTGTTTCATTCAGAAATTTTTTTTCGGACAACACAAGAGTTAGAATATTTATTTTTATTGTCGCCAGAATTTAACATTAGGTTACAAAATGTATATGACAAAAACTCTGAATCAGATTATTTTTTTTTTCCTCCACCAACATCAGAATATTTTTTTCAGCAACATTGGGAATCAGAATATTTTTTTAGAAAAAAACCATAACCCCCCCCCCCCCCCCCCCTTTCAAGTTAAATGGTCGTTCCCTAACAAGAAGCTTAGGGAAGTAAAGTATGAAATCGCTGGTCCTTTGTGTCTCCTTTTTAACAAGTCACTGAGAGATAAAATATTTCCAGCAGATTGGAAACTTGCCCATATCATCCCGATATTCAAATCTGGTGACAAATCGTCCGTGTCCAATTATCGACCTGTTGCTTTACTTCTTTACTTAGTACTATAAGCAAGGTGTTTGAGAAGGTTGTTTACAAATATATATTTAATTTTCTAATGGAAAATGCATTGATATACAAATTCCAGTCTGGATTTCTCCCTGGCCATTCTACAACACACCAGCTTATAGAGCTTACTAATGAAATATGTATGGCATTCAATAATCGTGAGCTTATATGTTTAATATTTTGTGATGTGAGTAAAGCTTTCGACAGAGTGTGGTTACGAGGCTTATTATTAAAATTAGAAAGATATTGTATTAAAGGAAATCTTCTCCAGTGGTTAGGTAGTTATATTTCAGCCAGAGAACAACAGGTAATAATAAAAAATGTGATTTCTGGGAAAGGTAATCTTAAGGCAGGGGTTCCCCAGAGGTCCATCCTTGGGCCCCTTCTCTTCTTAGTATTTATTAATGACATTGCTGATGAAACGATAGGCTTGTGTAGATTGTTTGCAGATGACACATCCATAGGAGAAAAATCGTATGAAATGAATAGTTAATGTAACATGGTAAATACTGACTTAAAAAATATTTCAGAATGGTCCAAACAATGATTAGTCAAACTTAATCCTACTAAAACTGACATTGTCTATTTTAATACTAGAGACATACCTCCTGGTTTGTTCTTCTGGATAGAAAACACTAGAATTTATCTGGTAAAATGTCATAAGCATTTAGGTATCACTTTAAGTGCAGATTGTAAGTGGTCAAACCACATAAATACTATTATTACAAAAACATCCAAACAAGTGGCAGTTCTGCGAAAACTTAAATTTAAGGTATCTCGAAATTTCCTTGAAACTATGTATTTAATTTTTATTCGTTCACTTTTAGAATATGCAGGAGAGGTTTGGGATAATTGTACTCTCGCCGACTCAGAACGGCTTGAAAAAATTCAACTTGAAGCCGCATTTATAGTAACCAGTTTAACGTCTTATGCGAGTATACTGTCTATCTATAAGGAAACAGGATGGGAAAACTTTCAGTTAGGCGTGAAAAAAGAAAACTCTCATTATTCTATGACATAGTCAGTGGCCAATCACCTGATTATCTTCAAGATTTATTACCTATTACGGTGGGTCAAACCAATAACTATAACTTATGAAACTCTAAAAACTTCACAATTCTCCCAGGAAGGCTTAGTTTATATCAAAGTTCTTTTTTCCCCAAGTACTATTAGACTCTGGAACAATCTGCCAACAGACTTGAGAAATTCTCCTTGCCAACAAATGTTTAAAAACGAAATACGAAAAGTTTATGACATACCTGACAAACCACCATTATATTTTTCTACGGGTATTAGAAATGCTAATATATTACATGCTCGCTTACGTCAAAAATTTAGTAGCCTCAAATGTGATCTATTCAGATGTAACTTAATTGCCTCTTGTAATTGTGATTGTGGAAATTACATCGAGTCTGTGGACCATTTCTTTTTAAAATGTAATATATATACTGAATACAGAATACAACTATTCCGTGGCATGAGTAACTTGCGTTTTGATATAAACATCGTAAATATATTATTTGGAAATGCCTCTTTTGAAAACGACAAAAATTCTAAACTGTTCTTGCTCGTCCAAAAATACATTGTTAACTCTAAAAGATGTGTCCACTAAATTTATATATTGAATATACATCAGACGACAACAACCTTGTATATACGTTTCCGTATTTGTGCTTAAAGATAAATATTATACAAAACTGACTCTTATATTCCATCCAATAGAACTGTTTTTGTCCTGTTAATGTTATGTTATCTTCAATTTTTGCTGTAGTAGTTATTCATATTATCTGTATTTGTAATATATTGTCATTGCTAATGTTTATATATGTACTGGAGAAGACTTCATAAGTTTACAACTTGTGTCTTATCCATTTGTCTTGTTTTGTATGACAATAAAATATGTTTAAAGTACCAGGGGATGATTCTACTTTCATTTCAGAAAACTAACACGTAGAATCATAAGAGGAAACACCAGCATATCCGCATTCCGCACAATGACGTTCATAATGGGAAGGTCTAAAACGCGGAAGTAGGCCCAAAATGGGTACTTGAAAGGTCTTATCTTGAAAAGTACTCACCCTAGGATAAAAATCTAAACGGATTCTAAAAGATATTGTTAAGATCTATCTTTTAAAGAAATAAATAATAAAATATTTTATTATTTAGGTACTTTAAAGTTGACCGGAAATGTCAAAAATGAGAACGGGCAATGGACAAAATTTTGACTTTGATCTCAAATGCATCAAAATTCAAAGACCCCGGTCAAAAACCGTTTAGATATTATTAAAGACAATTTTATACTCTATCAGATGATATAAAATCTATTTGCTAACATATTAGATAAAAGCACAATCTTGACCGGAAGTCTACCTTTTCAGAGTTAGCCGTCGGCTAATTTTCAACTTTGAATCCAAATTTCTCAAAATTCAATGAACCCGATCAAAAACCGTTTAAATATTCTTAAAGACAATTTTATACTCTATCAGATGATATAAATATAATTTTATGGAAATATTGGTGGAAAACACAATCTTGACCGGAACCCTACCTTTTCAGAGTTATCCATCGGCGAATTTTCAACTTTGATCTCAAATTTCTCAAAATTCAAGGAACCTGGTCAAAATCAGTTTACACATTCTGAAAGACAATTTTATACTCTATCTGATGATATAAAAATATTTTTGTTAACCTATTAGATAAAAGCACAATGTTGACCGGAAGCCTACCTTTTCATAGCTGGTCACTGGCAATTTAATCCTCCATCTTAGGGACCGACCATTTAACTTGAAGGGGGGGGTTATGGTTTTTTGTTTCGTCCAGAATTTTTTTTTCGGACAACACAAGAGTTAGAATATTTATTTTTTTTGTCGGGCAAAGCGCGAATTTTTTTTCCAGAATGTAACATTAGGTTATATGACAAAAACTCTCAATCAGATAATTATTTTTTTCCTCCACCAAAATCAGAATATTTTTTTCAGCAACATTGGGAAATTGGGAATCAGAATATTTTTTTAGAAAAAAACCATAACCCCCCCCCCCCCCCCCCTTTCAAGTTAAATGGTCGTTCCCTTACTTATTAATTACATATATTTTCATTACTCCGACAAATTTCACAATTTATATTATATATTTAACCATATTAAAATCTTTTTACTACTATTCAGCACTTGTTTCTAATTTAAACTGAAATAATGTTTTATTTGTAACAGATTGTCAAAAGCTATGATTATCTTTAATAAAAAAATTGGATATGATCAAATACAAAGACAATATCATTAATTGAAGTGATTGAGCAATCACTAATTAGGCGGCCTAATATAATAATAAGAATAAGAGTTTTATTGTCCAATAGAGGGCCCACAAGGGGCAAATATATGATGATTAAATCCAAGTACAAATGTAATAATTTTAATACTGTTAACTGACTAAAGAGTAAATTAAGAGCTAGCTTACATTATTCATAAAGTTCAATTAAAATAAATAATTTAATAATTCAATTAATTATAGCAAAGATATTTACTCAATTAAATCATACATAAGGTCAATAAGAATTAAGAAACAAGAAAAATAAAACAACCCTCACTCTTTTTCATCCGGGCTTGATACCGGCATATGAAAAAAATATACACTCAAGGGTCAAAAAATTTCCCCACTAAGATATTTCCCTATATATTTCATATAAAACCATTTATTTTCAAAACATTCTCTTGAAGTGATTCCTTATCTGATTTTCATGAAATTTTCAGCATTAAATGCAAAAATAAATATAGTTTCTTCTTCGTATAATTTTCAAATAATTTTATTTCTACTTTCTCTTTAGAATTGATTTAAAAACAAAGTTTATATTTTTTCACCAAATCTTACTATATAATCATATAAAATTGTGACGTCAAGAATTTACATTTGTTTTTAAATAATAAATGCTTGTAAATAAAAGTTCGAAAAAATTACATGAAGATAATAAAATAAACTCTAATAATTCTACTATTAAAGGTGAAAATTTCATGAAAATCGGCTAAGGAATGACTTCATGAGACTGTTATGAAAATAAGTGGTTCTATATGAAATATATAGGGAAATATCTTAGTGCGGAAATACTTTTGACCCGTGAGTGTAGTTCTATATTATCAAAATAAACATTTTATTGCATCTGAAACTTCGTTTTTCTCTCGCCAGTGAAGTTGTGACGGGGATATATTTACGCTACTGTCTATCCGTCCGTTCGTACGTCCGTCTGTAACAATTCCGTGGACACTCTAGAATGCGCTTAGTTACTGTGGTAGAAATATTAACCTTGCAGACAATATAGGCGCTCGTAGCACGGAATTACGACCCCCATTTTTAACTTTCTGTTTACATATTTATTTTCAATCAAATTTCTCTATTATTTCATCTCCTTTTTTTCCTTATTTTAACTTGTTCGTGTCCATATTCATCCATCTATATATATATCTAATATACTAATAATTATCCACATGACATGTAACTAAGTTGCTGTTAACATAAGATTGCATGAATATGGACACGATTTTTTTTTTTTTTGCTTGGGGGTTCATGTTGCTCAATCTTTAGTTTTTTGTGCGGTGTTTTATATATATATATATATATATACGTCTGAAAATTAAACCAAACAGTGTTAGAATTAGATTTTAGAGCTGTCAAATTTTTGTTCTTCCCTCGACGGGATTTGAACCCACACCATTGTTACACTGCAGCACCATTCGCTTAGCCTTACGTCCAGCGCCCTAGACCACTCGACTACATCCACTCCCTTACAACACCAAGTACACAAAACAAAGTGATAAAGAATTAAACACTTCGTAGAATGACAAAATTTTCGTCCCACCGAGGGACTTCATCAATGTCTAATTAAATAAAATCTCGAAACAATATAGCGACTTTTCAAATTTCAAAAAAGTTTTTGACGGTCCATGTACGGCACAAAAGAACCAGAAGATGCACATATGAAACTACATGCATAAAAGAATGGAAATCCTACATATAAATTAATAAAAGTACAATAACAATAATATAAATATACAATAGGGCTACACATTTAAATAAATGTTAAATTAGAAATAAAAATAAATATAAAAATGAGACATTATTGGTAAATGTATCAAATAGCACTGTCAAAATATTGTTGAAAACGGTATGATACCCAAACTCATTCAAAAAAACGGCCCGCCACAGTGTGGAATATATACTTTGGGCCAATAGAGCAAACTGTATGTCCTAATACGACTGGAGGAGATCAACACGAATAGGAGTCAAGAGAGGATATTACTTTTTCTCATTGATTCCATTCGGTGATAAGGTCTTAAGTTTTCTAATCCAGAAGCTTTCCCTTTCCTGTCTGCTTTTATCATCCCACTTGGGGTTATGGTCAATTATGGTGACCTTCAGTTTGCCGAAAGAATCATGGTGGCCCGTCGATCTGAGATGTCTGCTGAGTGGAAGGTCAGGTTTGCAATTTGCATCGCTTCTGTGGCCATTCAAGCGTTTACTAAGTTGTTGTTTAGTTTCTCCGATGTATTGAAGACCACAAATTGCACATTCCAGGAGGTAGATAATATTTTCTGTCTTGCAGTTGGCATTGCAGTATATGATAAATTTTTCTCCTGTATGTGTGCTGCTGAATTTTTGTGTGCATTGGATGTTTTTGCACGTCATACATCGTCTCGAATCACATTTTTGACACTGACCATTGTAGGCAGATCGAGGGGAGATGTCAGCTCTCACCAAGATGTCTTTCAAACTTTTGGGTTTCCTGAAGGCCAAGACGGGTGGTTCTTTGAAGATTTTACACAGTTCTGGGTGTTTTTGTATGGTTGTCCAGTGCTCACGAACGATGCTGGATAAATTACTGAGCGCAGGATGGTATGTAATGACAAATGGCACTCTGTTGTTCGCGTTCTTTTCTTTATATTGGATGAGGTCTTTTCTGTCAATACCACTTGCTTTGTTAAAACAATGGTTAATGCTCGCATTGTTGTAACCCCTCTTTTTTAGATGACATTTCAGTTCCCCAAGCCGTTTTTTGGTGGTTTGTTCGTTGGAGCAGATGCGTTTGATTCGGAGAGCTTGGCTGTACGGAATACTTTTGGTGCAATGTTTAGGATGACAACTCTGTGGGGACAGGTACTGATGTTTATCTGTCGGTTTGTTGGCATGGTCAAAGAAACGATTGAGGTTTTCTTCCGACTCGATCCACTTCATGTCAACGTCGTCTATGAAACGAAACCAGGAAAGTGGCTTGTGAGGTGCAGATTGTATGATGAGTTTTTCAAGCTTCCCCATGAAGATGTTGGCGTATGAAGGTGCCATCTTTGTTCCCATAGCTGTTCCGTTGATTTGTAAAAAATGCTCTCCATTAAATGTAAAATTGTTATGCTTCAGTACCAATGTGAGCAACTGGACAAGACATTCCGTTGGTGGTTCTTTCACGGCTCTTTGGTCCCAGGCCTCTCGACATGCTTCGATACCGTCATTATGTGGGATGTTAGTGTATAATGACGTAACGTCCATCGAAACAAGAATGGTCCCCGAAGGAAGGGGGTTCATGGATTCCATTTTTAGAAGATAATCAGTGGTGTCTTTCAAATGTGAAGGTAACGCTTCTACATGAGGTCGAAGGTGGAAATCGACGAATTCGGAGATTTTTTCTGTGGGGTGCCCATTTGCTGAAACAATGGGTCTCCCGGGGTTGTTGACTTTATGAATTTTAGGTAATAGGTAGAAGCGTCCGACTTTGGGTTTGTCTGGTTTCAAGTAATCGAAAGTGTTCTTGTCGATATGACTATTTTCTTTCATAATTTTTAGCTCCTGTGTTATTTTAGTGCTGAATTCTTCCGTGGGGTCAGAGTCCAGTTTTTTGTAAAATCTTTCATCCATCAGTTGTCTGTTTGCCTCCTCTAAATAATCTACTTTGTCCATAACAGATGTATATATATATATATATATATATATATAAATATATCATTGTTTGTCTTTTTTATTAAGTAAAACGGCAGCTGGACCTAGAAACAAAAGTTAGTAGAACGAGAGAGTTGTAACACGAAATGTTGTAAAATATGGATAAATGGCTCAAAGATATACTTCCAGACAAGATCCATACCATAATCGCGGGAGGGACCAAATGAGGAAAAAGGGGTGTCCGGAATTCGAGTGCCTGTGGTTTTATATGTATGTTTTGTAGATCGTTTGTCCTTTTGTTTATTTTCTTTTGGACATTGTGTTGTCTGTACTTCTTCGATATACGGATTCTGATTACCCCTTTGATATCTTTTGGTCATTGTGTTGTCTGTACTTCTTCGATATACGGATTCTGATTACCCCTTTGATATCTTCAAACTCTTCTTCAACATTAAAAAATTCACAATTCACACTTCTTATATTATTGTTTTATGTTTCTAAAATATTTAGGAACCGTCGTGGTCGTGATCGTACGGTAGTTGGATTTACAACTACTAGTGCAATCTGTGCCTATCACCACTAAAGTTGTGATTTCGAAACCCGTTCATGGCGAGGTGTACTCAATACAACATTATGTGATAAAGTTTGTCAGTGACCTGCGACAGGTCGGTGGTTTCCCCCACCAATAAAACTGACAGCCACGATATAACTGAAATATTGTTGAAAGTGGCGTTAAACGCCATAACCCAGCCAACCATCTAAAACATTTATGAGGAGACAGGAGATGTATATTTTCGTTGTGTTCTTTAGAGAATCTATCAATGACAACAAATTGATATGCAAATACTATCATTTAATATAATACACAAACAAATCATGTATATTTCATGTTAAATTACAAATGTATAATAGTTCTACAACGTTGATCATGCAAAGTCACATTCTACTGAAAATAATCTAATTTCCTTGGAAAATCTCTAATTGGATTATTGTATGGTGGCCAACCTGGAAACCCAGAACAATCACAGTCACATGGAGATTTAACACAAACACAGCATGGCCAACTTGGACGGCCTACAACAAATAAATACAAATTAATCATCATGGCAGTTTCTGAAACGATTTTTTTTCTCAAAACGTTTCCTTGAAACAAAATTAGTGTTAGTACATCAGGAAAAGCTAATGGAACATAGGTGCCACATCTGGAGCAGGAACTTTTTACCCTTCCGGATTTTAGTGGGTGTTTGTGTTGCTCCATCTTTAGATTTCTGTATATTGTTTTGTAGATCTCTGTTTGTCGCTTTGTTCTCTTTCTATTGTCTATTGTATGGTGTTCTGTTCTTCTAAGATTTACTGCTTATCATTAACCCTTTCGTATCTTCACACTTTTCTATAGCCTGCCTCGCACAAAAAAACCCCCAAAACATTTCAGGGGAGTTGGGCCTCTTGGTGTCTAATTCACTTCCGCCATATTGTGGGTCATTCCATTTTTTTCAATAGGCTTCTTTAATGTTTATTTCATTGTATTTTAGAGATTTTAATGATGAAGGTTTGGCACAGAAGTGGGTCATATTATTGTCGATAGCTATATCATTTGCAGTCACTGATTGTATAGTACAGTTAAAAGATATAAAGTATAGTATGTAACTAAATTACACGAGATATAAAGTATAGTATGTAACTAAATTACACGAGATATAAAGTATAGTATGTAACTAAATTACACGAGATATAAAGTATAGTATGTAACTAAATTACACGAGATATAAAGTACAGTATGTAACTAATTTACACGAGATATAAAGTACAGTATGTAACTAAATTACACGAGATATAAAGTATAGTATGTAACTAAATTACACGAGATATAAAGTATAGTATGTAACTAAATTACACGAGATATAAAGTATAGTATGTAACTAAATTACACGAGATATAAAGTACAGTATGTAACTAAATTACACGAGATATAAAGTATAGTATGTAACTAAATTACACGAGATATAAAGTATAGTATGTAACTAAATTACACGAGATATAAAGTACAGTATGTAACTAAATTACACGAGATATAAAGTATAGTATGTAACTAAATTACACGAGATATAAAGTATAGTATGTAACTAAATTACACGAGATATAAAGTATAGTATGTAACTAAATTACACGAGATATAAAGTAAGGTATGTAACTAAATTACACGAGATATAAAGTATAGTATGTAACTAAATTACACGAGATATAAAGTATAGTATGTAACTAAATTACACGAGATATAAAGTATAGTATGTAACTAAATTACACGAGATATAAAGTATAGTATGTAACTAAATTACACGAGATATAAAGTATAGTATGTAACTAAATTACACGAGATATAAAGTACAGTATGTAACTAAATTACACGAGATATAAAGTATAGTATGTAACTAAATTACACGAGATATAAAGTATAGTATGTAACTAAATTACACGAGATATAAAGTACAGTATGTAACTAAATTACACGAGATATAAAGTACAGTATGTAACTAAATTACACGAGATATAAAGTATAGTATGTAACTAAATTACACGAGATATAAAGTACAGTATGTAACTAAATTACACGAGATATAAAGTATAGTATGTAACTAAATTACACGAGATATAAAGTACAGTATGTAACTAAATTACACGAGATATAAAGTACAGTATGTAACTAAATTACACGAGATATAAAGTACAGTATGTAACTAAATTACACGAGATATAAAGTATAGTATGTAACTAAATTACACGAGATATAAAGTACAGTATGTAACTAAATTACACGAGATATAAAGTATAGTATGTAACTAAATTACACGAGATATAAAGTATAGTATGTAACTAAATTACACGAGATATAAAGTATAGTATGTAACTAAATTACACGAGATATAAAGTATAGTATGTAACTAAATTACACGAGATATAAAGTATAGTATGTAACTAAATTACACGAGATATAAAGTATAGTATGTAACTAAATTACACGAGATATAAAGTATAGTATGTAACTAAATTACACGAGATATAAAGTACAGTATGTAACTAAATTACACGAGATATAAAGTATAGTATGTAACTAAATTACACGAGATATAAAGTACAGTATGTAACTAAATTACACGAGATATAAAGTATAGTATGTAACTAAATTACACGAGATATAAAGTACAGTATGTAACTAAATTACACGAGATATAAAGTATAGTATGTAACTAAATTACACGAGATATAAAGTATAGTATGTAACTAAATTACACGAGATATAAAGTATAGTATGTAACTAAATTACACGAGATATAAAGTACAGTATGTAACTAAATTACACGAGATATAAAGTATAGTATGTAACTAAATTACACGAGATATAAAGTATAGTATGTAACTAAATTACACGAGATATAAAGTATAGTATGTAACTAAATTACACGAGATATAAAGTATAGTATGTAACTAAATTACACGAGATATAAAGTATAGTATGTAACTAAATTACACGAGATATAAAGTATAGTATGTAACTAAATTACACGAGATATAAAGTATAGTATGTAACTAAATTACACGAGATATAAAGTATAGTATGTAACTAAATTACACGAGATATAAAGTATAGTATGTAACTAAATTACACGAGATATAAAGTATAGTATGTAACTAAATTACACGAGATAAAAAGTATAGTATGTAACTAAATTACACGAGATATAAAGTACAGTATGTAACTAAATTACACGAGATATAAAGTACAGTATGTAACTAAATTACACGAGATATAAAGTATAGTATGTAACTAAATTACACGAGATATAAAGTACAGTATGTAACTAAATTACACGAGATATAAAGTACAGTATGTAACTAAATTACACGAGATATAAAGTATAGTATGTAACTAAATTACACGAGATATAAAGTACAGTATGTAACTAAATTACACGAGATATAAAGTATAGTATGTAACTAAATTACACGAGATATAAAGTACAGTATGTAACTAAATTACACGAGATATAAAGTACAGTATGTAACTAAATTACACGAGATATAAAGTATAGTATGTAACTAAATTACACGAGATATAAAGTATAGTATGTAACTAAATTACACGAGATATAAAGTATAGTATGTAACTAAATTACACGAGATATAAAGTATAGTATGTAACTAAATTACACGAGATATAAAGTATAGTATGTAACTAAATTACACGAGATATAAAGTATAGTATGTAACTAAATTACACGAGATATAAAGTACAGTATGTAACTAAATTACACGAGATATAAAGTATAGTATGTAACTAAATTACACGAGATATAAAGTATAGTATGTAACTAAATTACACGAGATATAAAGTATAGTATGTAACTAAATTACACGAGATATAAAGTATAGTATGTAACTAAATTACACGAGATATAAAGTATAGTATGTAACTAAATTACACGAGATATAAAGTATAGTATGTAACTAAATTACACGAGATATAAAGTATAGTATGTAACTAAATTACACGAGATATAAAGTATAGTATGTAACTAAATTACACGAGATATAAAGTATAGTATGTAACTAAATTACACGAGATATAAAGTATAGTATGTAACTAAATTACACGAGATATAAAGTACAGTATGTAACTAAATTACACGAGATATAAAGTATAGTATGTAACTAAATTACACGAGATATAAAGTATAGTATGTAACTAAATTACACGAGATATAAAGTATAGTATGTAACTAAATTACACGAGATATAAAGTATAGTATGTAACTAAATTACACGAGATATAAAGTATAGTATGTAACTAAATTACACGAGATATAAAGTATAGTATGTAACTAAATTACACGAGATATAAAGTACAGTATGTAACTAAATTACACGAGATATAAAGTATAGTATGTAACTAAATTACACGAGATATAAAGTACAGTATGTAACTAAATTACACGAGATATAAAGTATAGTATGTAACTAAATTACACGAGATATAAAGTACAGTATGTAACTAAATTACACGAGATATAAAGTATAGTATGTAACTAAATTACACGAGATATAAAGTATAGTATGTAACTAAATTACACGAGATATAAAGTATAGTATGTAACTAAATTACACGAGATATAAAGTATAGTATGTAACTAAATTACACGAGATATAAAGTATAGTATGTAACTAAATTACACTAGATATAAAGTATAGTATGTAACTAAATTACACGAGATATAAAGTACAGTATGTAACTAAATTACACGAGATATAAAGTATAGTATGTAACTAAATTACACGAGATATAAAGTACAGTATGTAACTAAATTACACGAGATATAAAGTATAGTATGTAACTAAATTACACGAGATATAAAGTATAGTATGTAACTAAATTACACGAGATATAAAGTACAGTATGTAACTAAATTACACGAGATATAAAGTATAGTATGTAACTAAATTACACGAGATATAAAGTACAGTATGTAACTAAATTACACGAGATATAAAGTACAGTATGTAACTAAATTACACGAGATATAAAGTACAGTATGTAACTAAATTACACGAGATATAAAGTATAGTATGTAACTAAATTACACGAGATATAAAGTATAGTATGTAACTAAATTACACGAGATATAAAGTACAGTATGTAACTAAATTACACGAGATATAAAGTATAGTATGTAACTAAATTACACGAGATATAAAGTACAGTATGTAACTAAATTACACGAGATATAAAGTATAGTATGTAACTAAATTACACGAGATATAAAGTACAGTATGTAACTAAATTACACGAGATATAAAGTACAGTATGTAACTAAATTACACGATGTTTATAGCAAGCACTCCCAGTAAATACTGGTACAATATGACAAGTGCTACCAGTAAATACTGGTACAATATGACAAGTGCTACCAGTAAATACTGGTACAATATGACAAGTGCTACCAGTAAATACTGGTACAATATGACAAGTGCTACCAGTAAATACTGGTACAATATGACAAGTGCTACCAGTATACACCATATTACAACAGGAAAAGTTTTAATATAGCAAAGGGATAATTAGAAGCCGTAAATTGAAGGACAGAAAACACAATGGCCAAGAGAAGAAGGACAGACAATACAATGGTCAAGAGAAGAAGGACAGACAACACAATGGCCAAGAGAAGGACAGACAACACAATGGCCAAGAGAAGAAGGACAGACAACACAATGGCCAAGAGAAGGACAGACAATACAATGGCCAAGAGAAGGACAGACAACACAATGGCCAAGAAAAGAAGGATAGACAATACAATGGCCAAGAGAAGAAGGACAAATGGACAAACTACGATCTACAAAAAACTACTCAGAAAACTAATGATTGAGCATATACGAACCCAACAAAACCCGCGAGTGAACTCATATGTTTCGGAAGGGTAAGCAGTTACAGCTCAACTAATGGAACCCAGAAAATATAATATTACAATGAGCGTTTCCAGTAGATACGATACTACCTCTAGTGTTCCCTGTATATACGACATTCAGAGGTGTAGAAGTGGATCGGATATTGGGGGAAGCTTTAGGAGTGGACCAGAAAGTGAGGGTGGGCAAACTGCAGACTAGAAAGTGGGGCCAAGCTTCAAGAGAGGAGAGAGCCATACATTTGAGACAAGGTTTCAAGACTGGTAAGAAACAAATGTTATTTGGCCCCGAAGCACGCCATCATACCCTATGTCTAAAATACATCTTTTTCTAGATTTTCTTTTCCAAAAAAGGGGGAAACATAGTTTTGCCCCCCCACCTTTTTCAAAGCGGATGGCATGTGCCCCATGACGGCTCCTACATCCCTGCTATTACAAGTGTTCTCAGTAAATACGATTTTACAGTAAGTGCTCCCAATAAATACGATATTACAAATAAACTTACCTTCAGCGAACGAGTTTATGTTTACTGTTACAAATAATAAACAAACTATGCTGAACAGGACAAGGTACTTCATGATGACAACTGAAAGTCTGTGTAATCTATTCATCCAAGGATTTCATTTTCAGAGTTTATATATATATATACAAAATGTAATTGCATGGCGGTTGATTCCTTTCCCAAAGTTTTGTTTTAACAATTTATCATGTGTTACGTCAAACTAAACCGTAAACACAGAACTATAATTGATGTGTTTTGCAACACGTCATATGATTGTCAATTGTCAATTGCCATGTACATTTTTGATACTTAAAGGTGTGTATATCCTTAAACAAAGGTGAAAATACTATTAACAAAACAAAATAGTGGTAAAGACGTGCTCTTATTGCTTTTTGAAAACCATCGCAAAAGTGAAAAAAAAACTCCAATTATTTAACCAATAATGATACATCTCGCAACATACAGGAAAATAAATCACAAACTTTAGCGGTGGTAGGTTCTGATTACATAGAAAGATGTAAATCTAACTACTATAGGGCCATAACTGACACCTGTCCCTTGTTAAGCCACTCTACAATACAAGTATACTAAACAAATATTGTTTATATAGATAATTGTATATAACAAAATCCTATATTAATTATCTATATTAAAATTAAACAACAGGTAAGAACTTTTATTGATGTGTACTGCTATATGTTTGTACTTAGGTTTTTGTGTTGTTCTATCATGTGTCTTTACGTTCTGAGTTCCGTGTTGTGATGTCCGTTACAATCTCCGCATAATAACGATGTTCGGTTCGTCTTTACCTCCAGTTGTTGTAAGCCATAATATTGTCCTGTGAAAATGTTTCCGATTGTATCTTTTTCAAATGGAAAATCCACAACAGACCAAAAGAAGTCACCTCTGCGCTTTATTCTGTCCTCTGACTTTATCATAGAAAACAATTGTAACATCAATCGTATCTACTCGGCCATTCTCGCAACCCTGCAAATAACCTCGTACGTACATAGTAGAAATTCTTCTTAAATTGTTTGCCGGAAGTTAAGTTAAGTTAAGCCGCACAAAAATATAGTCCACGAAAATCCAATATGGAAGACATACTAAGTAAAATCTAATCATGCAAAACTAATTAAAACTTTAATTGAAATATAGAAAATTGTTTAAAATATAACATGTAACTGACATATGAAAAGTAGTGCGATTTATACGCCTAATGCATACGAGGTTATTTGCAGGGTAGCGAGAATGGCCGAGTAGTTACGATTGTTGTAACATAAGACACTATTTGACGGCGGACACTATTTAATCCTATATTGTTTGTAGGAGGGCGCATGTCTTATTTACGTTATTTGTATTTATTTGCGCATAGTGGTGTCCAATACATATTGTATTGTTTCTCTGCATTGTCCCGTTTTTATTTTCCCTTCGGTATTCTCTAACGTTTACTTAAAACTATTTTCTGATAGATAATTGGCTATCATACATCCTAAATTAATTACATTTTATCTACATCAAAATAAACAACATGGAAGAACTATTGATATGCACTGCGATATGTCATCCATAGTTTTTCTTTACATCAAAGTACTCAGTCACACCGGAAGATAATAAATGAAGGTAAAAATGTTATCGTTATGACATTGTTAATAAAAACATTAAAGGAAAGTAAAAACAGCTAGATTAATTACATTAGCCGGTTTAACTCGCCACATTTATGTACCTGTATAAAGCCAGGAATTGGACATGCATAAAATATCTTGTTACTGGAACGGAAAAGTTTATTATTTGAGAAAAAAACACTCTGATTCTAATAAAAAGTTCTACGAAACTTGCATTATTATCAAAATGCTTAGAGTTTTTCATTGACAACATATTTGTTTATGTTTGATGACGTGTTTTTCAACAGACAGTCAGCACTCCTACTGGTAAACCTGTGTTGTTTATGAGCATCTTAAGTTTGTCGTTTTTAATGAGTGTGTCCGGTCCTACACAGCCTGAAACGTAAATGAAACATAACAAAGCACCCGGGTTCACTTCCAGTTTTAGTGGGGTTCATGTTGTTCAATCTGTAGTTTTCTGTGTAGTGTTTTGTCTTTAGTTCCTTTTCTTTTGACAATTGTAATGTCTGTTTTTCGATTTCCGACTTCTGTATCCTCAAACTGTTCTTCCATATCAGATGATGTTCATGCCGTTTGACATTAACACGACACACTAATAGAACATGAACTGTGTACCATTTCTGAACACCAGAGTTCACCCCCGGTTTACAGTGCTTGTCGTGTTTTTCAATCTTTTCTGTTTTCTGTGCACTGCTTTGTGGATCACTGCTTGGCTTTTCGGTATTTTTCTTTTACATCATCCGGTGGTCATTGCTGTGTCTGTCAGTTTTCGATGAAGGGCTTCTTATTACACCTCTTGGTATATTCAAAGATTTTGATCGGATATGAAAATTAGGCATAGTTTCAAAGCAATATCTCCTGTAAATGTATTATTTATTATCATATTATGGCTTAGAGCCGAAGGGAAAATTGCCTTCTACAATACAATTGTGTGATTCAGATTTACTAAGGTTGATAATATGATGCTCTGTAGCAATTTGACTATAGATTCATTCCTGCGACACATATATAAATTTTAATTATATCCTAGGGGAAATCGTGTTGTATATAAAAAAAAAATATGCAAAATTAAAACATAATTAACATTTGGTGCTAAGCATATAACATGAAGGAATAAGAGTCAACATTGATTGTTTCACAGTCTTTATGATATGTTGTTGTGTTGCGACATGTCTATCTGCGGTCTGTTGTTGCTATAGAGATACAGCTCCACGTGTTACTCTAGTACAAAGCAGCCACGATAAACGTCTAATCATATCAAAAAGTATAACTTGTTCCTGCTATGATAGAGCAGAAAAGAAACAGTATTAAGTCCTAGTTTACATCCAAATGTTCCTATTAGTCAAATCCTATCATCATTTGCAAAATATCTTTTGTTTTGTAAATTTAATTATTTTCAACTGGAACTGGAAGACCTAAAAGCCAAGCTTATGTAATCAATATTATGTCCCTATCCCCTCTCCCTCCGAGTCTGATAATGTCTTTCGCACGAAAAAAAATAATCTTATTATTTCTTTATTGGATATGAAAATGGGCAATTTTTCTTTAAACTTAAACAACATTTCTAGTTGAAAACAACAAGATGAGATTATTTATTGTTTGCAACTGGGTTCATCCCGGCTTTTGGTGGTGTCCGTGTTACTGCACCTGGGTTCATCCCGGCTGTTGGTGGTGTCCGTGTTACTGCACCTGGGTTCATCCCGACTTTTGGTGGTGTCCGTGTTACTGCACCTGGGTTCATCCCGACTTTTGGTAGTGTCCGTGTTACTGCACCTGGGTTCATCCCGACTTTTGGTGGTGTCCGTGTTACTGCACCTGGGTTCATCCCGACTTTTGGTGGTGTCCGTGTTACTGCACCTGGGTTCATCCCGACTTTTGGTGGTGTCCGTGTTACTGCACCTGGGTTCATCCCGACTTTTGGTGGTGTCCGTGTTACTGCACCTGGGTTCATCCCGACTTTTGGTGGTGTCCGTGTTACTGCACCTGGGTTCATCCCGACTTTTGGTGGTGTCCGTGTTACTGCACCTGGGTTCATCCCGACTTTTGGTGGTGTCCGTGTTACTGCACCTGGGTTCATCCCGACTTTTGGTGGTGTCCGTGTTACTGCACCTGGGTTCATCCCGACTTTTGGTGGTGTTCGTGTTGCTGCACCTGGGTTGATCCCGACTGTTGGTGGTGTCCGTGTTACTGCACCTGGGTTGATCCCAGCTTTTGGTGGTGTCCGTGTTACTGCACCTGGGTTGATCCCGACTTTTGGTGGTGTCCGTGTTACTGCACCTGGGTTGATCCCGACTTTTGGTGGTGTTCGTGTTGCTGCACCTGGGTTCATCCCGACTTTTGGTGGTGTCCGTGTTGCTGCACCTGGGTTGATCCCGACTTTTGGTGGTGTCCGTGTTGCTGCACCTGGGTTGATCCCGACTTTTGGTGGTGTCCGTGTTACTGCACCTGGGTTGATCCCGACTTTTGGTGGTGTCCGTGTTACTGCACCTGGGTTCATCCCGACTTTTGGTGGTGTTCGTGTTGCTGCACCTGGGTTGATCCCGACTTTTGGTGGTGTCCGTGTTGCTGCACCTGGGTTGATCCCGACTTTTGGTGGTGTCCGTGTTGTTGCACCTGGGTTGATCCCGACTTTTGGTGGTGTCCGTGTTGCTGCACCTGGGTTGATCCCGACTTTTGGTGGTGTCCGTGTTACTGCACCTGGGTTGATCCCGACTTTTGGTGGTGTCCGTGTTACTGCACCTGGGTTCATCCCGACTTTTGGTGGTGTCCGTGTTGCTGCACCTGGGTTCATCCCGACTTTTGGTGGTGTCCGTGTTGCTGCACCTTGGCTCATCCCGACTTTTGGTGGTGTCCGTGTTACTGCACCTGGGTTCATCCCGACTTTTGGTGGTGTCCGTGTTACTGCACCTGGGTTCATCCTGACTTTTGGTGGTGTCCGTGTTACTGCACCTGGGTTCATCCCGACTTTTGGTGGTGTCCGTGTTACTGCACCTGGGTTCATCCCGACTTTTGGTGGTGTCCGTGTTACTGCACCTGGGTTCATCCCGACTTTTGGTGGTGTCCATGTTGCTCATCTTTTCAGATTTCTGTGTTGTGTTGTTTGGTTTTTTTTTGGCTTTGTTTGTCTTTGTCTTGTGTCTTATGTGCCCAATATTGCCAGTGTCTCTGGGTTGTCCGTCCAGTCTTGATTGCCCCTTCGGTTTTCTCTAACGTATATTTGCATCTTTCATGTTTATTATTTTCTAATAAAATATCACGCATATTTCTTTAAAAGTTCAATGGTCGTTCCTTATTGCATGAATATTTTAAAGACCGACAACAATGAAGATAACATATTTTTAATTAATCCAAGAAAAAAAAATACCTGTGTTTCCGCTAACATGCTCTAAAATATTAGAATCGGTAGGTAGGAAAAAGACTTTATTTTTTTAAATATTATTAGTAAGTTTCTACAGGGGACACATTCTGACTTTAATAGTGCTTGTTCAAAAATGTCCAAAAAACTTTAGGGTAGGCACAAAAAACTTTAGGGTAGGCACAAAAAACTTTAGGGTAGGCACAAAACATTAGGGGTCGGTAGGATTTGTTCCCCTTATATCATCAGCGTTTGTGTATACTTATATCAGCCATATGTATACTTATATCAGCCATATATGATAAATCATTGTTGTTTTCACTAGAAGGGTGGCGTTGAAATTTAACATGTTGGAGAAATGTCACCAAAAACGTTTTAAGTATAGAGAAAGTCAAGTTTTTACCGGGACAAATTCTTTCTCCGGCTGAAAATGGTAAGAATTTGTAAAATTCAACTTTTTCATTATCAGAAAATCTCTGCGGTAAAAATTCATCAGCTCTTTCCCAGAGCAGTGGGTGACGATGACGTATATCCAGATTAATTTAAAAAACTGTACCTTTTGGAAAGTAATGTCCATCAAAATGAATAGAGTTCTTAAGTGTTCTTGGCTTTGTACGTAAACAGGTTTCTTGATTTCTTAGCGATTCGAGGATAAACCATTTAAGATAGGTCATATCTTGTGATGTGTTTTCTTCCCCAACCATCCTTTCGCAAAATATTTCTTCTCTGATCCTTTCCTGCCATTCTGGGTTCTCAATTAGTTTAATAATAAGTATTCTCATTTCTGTTCCTAATGTATCCACTATTGTATGTTGTGATTTGAAAAGTCCTGTATAATCTGCATTTGTTAACTTAAACTTTCCATTCATTTCTGCAAGGATTAACCGATTAAGTATCCCGTTATATTCTTTATTTCTTTCTTACAAAACCTGTCTCTTTCGCTTTTTCAATATGTAATCATGCATACGTCCAAATTTATATTTAAGACGTTTAAACACAATGAAAATTGTCATTAGGCGGAATAATAACATTAATAAATTGTCATTAGGCGGAATAATAACATTAATAAATTGTCATTAGGCGGAATAATAACATTAATAAATTGTTATTAGGCGGAATAATAACATTAATAAATTGTCATTAGGCGGAATAATAACATTAATAAATTGTCATTAGGCGGAATAATAACATTAATAAATTGTCATTAGGCGGAATAATAACATTAATAAATTGTCATTAGGCGGAATAATAACATTAATAAATTGTTATTAGGCGGAATAATAACATTAATAAATTGTCATTAGGCGGAATAATAACATTAATAAATTGTTATTAGGCGGAATAATAACATTAATAAATTGTCATTAGGCGGAATAATAACATTAATAAATTGTCATTAGGCGGAATAATAACATTAATAAATTGTTATTAGGCGGAATAATAACATTAATAAATTGTCATTAGGTGGAATAATAACATTAATAAATTGTTATTAGGCGGAATAATAACATTAATAAATTGTTATTAGGCGGAATAATAACATTAATAAATTGTTATTAGGCGGAATAATAACATTAATAAATTGTTATTAGGCGCAATAATAACATTAATAAATTGTTATTAGGCGGAATAATAACATTAATAAATTGTTATTAGGCGGAATAATAACATTAATAAATTGTTATTAGGCGGAATAATAACATTAATAAATTGTCATTAGGCGGAATAATAACATTAATAAATTGTTATTAGGCGGAATAATAACATTAATAAATTGTCATTAGGCGGAATAATAACATTAATAAATTGTCATTAGGCGGAATAATAACATTAATAAATTGTCATTAGGCGGAATAATAACATTAATAAATTGTCATTAGGCGGAATAATAACATTAATAAATTGTTATTAGGCGGAATAATAACATTAATAAATTGTCATTAGGCGGAATAATAACATTAATAAATTGTCATTAGGCGGAATAATAACATTAATAAATTGTTATTAGGCGGAATAATAACATTAATAAATTGTCATTAGGCGGAATAATAACATTAATAAATTGTCATTAGGCGGAATAATAACATTAATAAATTGTCATTAGGCGGAATAATAACATTAATAAATTGTCATTAGGCGGAATAATAACATTAATAAATTGTCATTAGGCGGAATAATAACATTAATAAATTGTTATTAGGCGGAATAATAACATTAATAAATTGTCATTAGGCGGAATAATAACATTAATAAATTGTCATTAGGCGGAATAATAACATTAATAAATTGTTATTAGGCGGAATAATAACATTAATAAATTGTCATTAGGCGGAATAATAACATTAATAAATTGTTATTTTCTTGCGCACAGTTTTCAAGTTTAGTAAAGAAGTAATAGTCATACTTTGTATTCATCATCTTGATATCAGAACGCTCCCACTTCTGTATATCATTTCCAAACCAAATTTTGTTGGAACATTCGTAAATTAATTTTGACATTAGTTCATTTATGTTAAATGACTTTGAATTTCCATCTGAAATTTCCAATGTATCTATAAAAGAGAAGAAAACTTGCCAACATATATTTGTTTGACTATACTTTGTTTGAATTCCATAGGAATAATGATGTATATCACGATTAACCTTCCACTGGTGTCCTGTACTTTCTTGGAGCCTAAGTCGTTTAAAAACTGTGTCTATAAAATGAAAATCAATGAGAAAATCCTCTGAATTTTTCATCACTTTACCAATTAATTCCGGGTGATAACATGATATTCTGTATCGACCAAATCCTTTAGAAAATCTGTAAAATGTTGGGAATTTTTCAACGATCTGTTTTATTGTAGAATTCCTAATCTCATGCATATTTCCGTAAAACCAATTGCCCTTATAACCAGGAAATCGGTGATAAAAGGATCTGGTCTTCAAACATATCCACGTTAGTAAAGTTATAAGAGTGTTGTGATTCCCAGTAAAACTACAACCATCTTCCTCGCTATGTTCTATATAGAGGTTTGTTATATCAACATTTATACAGGTTGTAGTTACAGAAGATGACAGCATATACAACCATTTTTCCAGGTGTTATATCAACTCTTATACAGGTTGTAGTTACTTATAGAACAGATTTAAGGCTACAACATATGATTAATTTATTGATACATATTTCCTGGTAAATAGCGACATTTTATAGCTCTACTTAGTCAACAGTTAAATAATGTCCGTATCACGAATGACAACTGATATGTTCCGTTTGTCGCCATCACAATCAGGTTCTTTCCTCATTCTTGACTTATCACAGGATTTGTAACTAGTGTAACAACGGGTGCAACTACTGGAGCAGGAAATGCTTACCCTTCCGGAGTACATGAATTCACCCGGTTTTAGTGGGGTTCGTGTTGCTTAATCTTTGAGTTTCTGTGTAGTGTTTTGTAAATCATTGTTTGTACTTTTGCCCTTTTTTATTTTGGCCATTGTGTTGTCTGTCCTTCGATTTACGACTTCTCATTACCCTATGGTATCTTCAAACTTGTTTCTATGTTCGATCATTTTTAAATTTAAGCAATAGCTTATATATACCTTATTTGTAAATGGGGATGTTCCAGAAATTCTATGGTTGCCAATGTGAATTGGTTGATTATTGAAAAAAGGTTATATGTTTGGTTTTCTCGTCATAAAGATTTCAATTTGTTTTCTTTGTCGTTTATTGACCAGGGGGACGTTACTCTAACACATATATGAATGACCGTCCACTTTCGTTGTTTGATACGGCACTTAAATAATAAGTGATAGATGTATCACTGCACTTAAAAAAAATACATATTCTCCGATCCTCCGAAGCGGGATAAAAGATTTGCTAACGAACATGCGCTATAATTGTGTGGGATGTTTCAAATACAAAATTTAGATTTTGGCGGATATAAAAATGTGTCTTATTATTAGTGTAGGCTGATGGTATTTTAAATTAACTCAGAATATATACTTCCCGCCATAATCATTGTTAGTAGATCGAAGCGGACAACACTCTTTCTATGTCAAGTAGCTTATTATGATTTATGACCAGTCTCTAATTAATTTTATGCTAATTATTTTAAAGTCTCGTAAATAAATGTTCGCTAATTCTAAACAGACTCATGGAGTCTGAAGTTGTAAAATTCAAATGGGTCCAAGGAGGGAACCTTTTTTACAAAACTTTTACGGAACATTGGGTCAAAAGTGTCCCACTCCTACCCCCACCCCTTACCCCAAATGTAGTTCCCATTTCGAAACGTGCATGTGAAGTAAGTTACATGTTATAACTTTTTCACCAAATAAGGTTTATTGTCAATTCAAAATTCCATAAATTGGATATTTTAATCAAGTGATTATTGGCTTTGAATGTGCTGAGAGAAGTGATTATGTTCAAAATTGGTCAAACGATAATTTTCCATGTGCTGTGAACGTTTAAACATCTAGGCTTCGCTCGGAGTTTAAATGTCCATAAAACATGTACAACTTATCTTTATTTTACAACAGCATTGTATTGACAAATGCCCACAAGAAAATATTCTAATGAAGTTAATGTCCAAATGTCATGCTTTTAAAATATGATCTTACCCTTCTATTTCGTGAACATGAGGTCATATGCACTTACCCCACCTTTTTTTTTAACTTTCTGTTTATATTTTCAATAAAAATTCTTATTACTGGGAGTATTATATCACATCTGTTTTATTACTTCCAGCTTATGATACTGGTCCTTTACTCTTATTATCACATGCAAGTTGTTACCATAAGATTGCATGGATTTATGGACAGGAACACGTTAAATAAAGGAAAAGGATATGGAATAATAAAAAAAGTTTATTGAAAATTAATATGTAAACAGAAAAATTTTTTAAGGGGGTAATTGCATGAGATGGGTTTACAAAAGAATAATAAAGAAAATTATTTACATCTTTTATCTGATTGTTAAAAGTTTCAACTCATCAATCAGGGTGTTAGTATTTCATGTCGACTTGCTATTTTTTTTCATAAAGAAGTGTCGTCTATTATGAGAAATTTACATAAATCTACGAGGGTATCAGAAAAAAATCCTATATCAACCGATATTTTAAAGAACAATTTAGTGTTTAATAGTTTGAGTAGAAATACTCTTTTGATCGTTACAAATAATTCATGAATTTGAATATTATATGTACCATGGATCTTACGAATTAACTTATTTAAACCAACGAATCCGAAGGATGAGTTGGTTTAAATAAGTTCATGCGTAAGATCCATAGTATATATGGTTTGTAACAGAAATTACATGATTAGCAGATTTATGACGTTAAAACCATGGAATAATAGATCTATGACGTCAAAATCATGGAATAACACCAAGATCTTCATGTTAGACCATGGTTTGTAAAAGTTCACTATTTTTAAGTTGATTACTGCATAAAAACATCAAAGGAAAAATGTGTATTTATGTTACAATAATCTTATAAACCATTTACAATCAATCAAAGTTGTAAATTGTCTCTATTTTGACACTCAAATTGTACTGTTTTTATTATGTGCCGAATCAAAATAAAGTTTTCTTATTTTATCCACCCGTATTAAATTACATATAAATTATCTATTTAAATGACACTAAGTGTATATTTGTGTCAGTCAGTGTATGATCGATTTCGTCCCAACACCTGTCCGTTAGATGGCGCCTTTATATCACAAAGTAGGGTCACGCAGTGATAATAATGGTCTCTTCCTTAATGATTGAAAATGTAAATACCGGATTAACAAACAGGGAATAAATAGTGGACTTCACAAGGTAAGTGTTTAGTTGATAATAGAAATTGACATACATATAGTACATATACGTCACCTTTAAAAATAAGATTACTTCATGGATTGACTCACCTGGATTAATTAATCAATGGGGGACATTGGGGGCAAACTCAATTTTAAATGATGTTCATGTGTATTTATACCTTTCTGTCGTATTATAATTTGTGTATTGCTGTATATTTACATCGACTGAAGATCAGCCGTTTATATGGAACCTTGTCGTCGAGTAGTTACTGAGATCGCTGGGTAAATAATAACATCACTGACGTGGGGTCTTCTACACAGATACTCACCTAAAGTCAGTGTTAAGGTTACCAGACGCCAACTCAAGGCCGGTCATTTTGCTATATTTATACGGGACACCCCCTAGTCCCGATAGTTTGAAGTGGCGATAATTACACACATAACACAACCCTCAAGCCTTTACGGTAATTATTAAAAGATAAAAATATGTAATATCTGATCAATGCATACCGAATAAAAATTGTGTTCTCTGTTTAATTATAAAACGTACAACATATTGTATTATTGCTACACCCTTGTGTAGGCTAAATGTATGTGAACTCTAATGAAACCCCTCCAAAACACTGCCATGACTCAGCATTATCATTGATTATATTACGCAAGAATGTCGATCGGAGCAAGCTGGTGGAATATCCTTTCGAATTAAGATTTCCAATTTTTCGTAGTCGTAGGGACGCAGTTCCTCCATCAAACTGGATGCGAACCAGCACATACTAGTTTTTAACTGTCGCTTATATTAGAACAAAATAAATTAACGTACCAAAAAATGTTGAAATCATATATATTGTACCCCCACCCCGAATGTCTGTGAAATAACCAGACGTAGGCTGTCATGTCAGAGATTATGTAATGGAGACAACAACAAAAGGTATTTGATTTAAATATTTTACTTATGAATGTAATTAAGCAACATGCAAAACCTCTCTCCTACAACCTATATATTTCTGATCAATACATACATTTACATGTACATATCCTTTCTTGCCAATACAATTATGATACATGTACATTTATATAAATAATCAATTACATGCATATATTTGTACCATACATATCCAAGAGGTCACTCGTATGTGTATGACCATTCAAAATATTGAAGATGCAAAACTATTTTATTTCCAGATAATATATTATACAGATACATGTATATCATGTTTGGAAAGGGTATTTGCGAAACGTACCAGTCGAGAGATTTAGTCTCAAGACTGCTATTTTTCGCAAATACCCCTCCCCTCCCAAACATGATATATCTCTTTAATTACACCGAATATTATTTAGAATAAATAAATAAATAATACCTTTTGTACAATAATACCCCCAGCAAAGCTATTGTAAATACGGCCTCTAATATCACATACAGGCCGCTGTACTTTAATAATTTGACCCATTTTTGGGACAAGGTTGATATCGTTTACGTAATGCATTTCTCTGACTATTATCACATTATTGTTCGAACAGTGGATTATTTTTATGAATCTAGTTTATTCTTTTGTTCTTGAATATATGAACTTTAACCTTTTACTGTTTTAGGCTTAAAAACGCGTTTTACATAGTTTGGGATTTCCGTGTCTCGAACCATTGCTGGCCTTTTCCAAGTCTATTTTGACTTTCAAAACCTCCATCTAACCACTCGGCTACGGTGACCACACTACTATACGCTATAATTAGTTTATTTGACTCTTGATAGTAAGCTTTGTAAAAAAAAATCAACAATTTGTTGAAAAAAGGAAGTATTTCAGATCTGGCATAATTTATGTTCAGAACTGACAAGTATGTGAACTTTTAAAATTTATTCTCGCAATACAAAAACAACTAACGAACCGACCGCAAGTAATAATAGATTTGCACACCCTACAACCGGCTATCTGGACAACAGATGCTATCGGGAACTCAGATCATATCTACGTCACACGGAATGACAGGTAGGCATTTCTTTGACGTTTTTCTTCCATTTTATCTACTTTTTGGATTTTAAATTTATGTCTGATTTGTTGCACTACAAATGAGAAATTTGCATACCAAATATGACAGTATAGGTTTTAATATTTAGTAAGTTTTCAATCAATGAAGATAGAATTTGACATTTTCAACAGAGAATTCTTCAGAACATTAACGTTTTCTCTAAAATTTAAAAAGAAAGCACAAGTTTCTATCATATACATGAAAAATATAGTGTTTCTTCTACCTTCCTGTACAACGGGAACTCGAAGTGTTATGTAGTAAGAATATTATACGCAATTTCATTCCAATGGTCAAAATGTTTTAGCTATCGGTGACAGCAGATTATTTTGAAACTGACTATCACTGAGTCGGACACTGACAGCAGATGTTGGCAATCGGGAACAACAGTGACATGCATTCTTATTTCTGGTTTATCCTGTAA
This sequence comes from Bathymodiolus brooksi, assembly GCA_963680875.1. Lineage (NCBI taxonomy): Eukaryota > Metazoa > Mollusca > Bivalvia > Mytilida > Modiolidae > Bathymodiolus > Bathymodiolus brooksi. The sequence goes on along the minus strand of OY804576.1, from coordinate 136,183,110 downwards.
TAAGTTGAGCCATTAGTGTTTAGAATAATTAAAATATTGAAATTCATGGCTAATGGTTGCCTTTAAATTTCAAAACAATGAGATTGTTCCGAAGTAAAAATATATTTTCGAAGCTATGAAACCCATTAAAAAATAGTTTTTTGTCCAATACCATAGTATTAACTTTTGCTTGTATTAATTTCCATTGTCATCGACTTTGGAAATGTCTTTAACGTGGATAAACTGAGAAATAACTTGAAAATTACTTCTTTTAAAAAGATTTGATTGAATTAGGATATTTAGAAGTTTTGTAATATTTCATTTTTGATCAATTTCATCAGATCAGTTGAGCTAAATGGCAATCGGGAACATGAACAATTTCACGAAACTTTTTAGTGTCAAATCGGGAAACAAATGATTTTTCTACAAGTGTCAGGAGCAGCCAGGGAGGAGAGGTATGAATAATGCACAATAATGAGAGAAACAAAGTTAATTAACAATGGAATTTCTTTTAATTTTTTTCATGTTCCCGATTGCCATTTAACTCCATTGATCTGATGTACGTGATAGCCCAATCTGCTGTCCCCGATAGCCAAAACATTTTGACCATTGGAATGAAATTGCGTATAGTATTCTTAATACATAACACTTCGAGTTCCCGTTGTACAGGAAGGTAGAAGAAACACAATGTTTTTCATGTATATGATAGAAACTTGTGCTTTCTTTTTAAATTTTAGAGAAAACGTTAATGTTCTGAAGAATTCTCTGTTGAAAATGTCAAATTCTATCTTCATTGATTGAAAACTTATTAAATATTAAAACCTATACTGTCATATTTGGTATGCAAATTTCTCATTTGTAGTGCAACAAATCAGACATAAATTTAAAATCCAAAAAGTAGATAAAATGGAAGAAAAACGCCAAAGAAATTCCAACCTGTCATTCCGTGTGACGTAGATATGATCTGAGTTCCCGATAGCATCTGTTGTCCAGATAGCCGGTTGTAGGGTGTGATTTGGGACACTTGCAAGATCTTGAAATATCTAAATATAAACGATTCTTTTCACTTAAAAGACCTTGAAATATCTAAATATAAACGAGAATCGAAAGGACGTTGACCGATAAAAATTTGTCGTTTTATTTTTGTTAATTGTTGTCTTATTTGGCTTTCTAAACATTAAAAGTGCCATACCATATATTTTTTCAACAACACTATTATTGTACAAGTTAGATACATTATTATTGAAACAAAAGAATTTGCCCGTATTGGATATAACGGGTTTCTTTTTCCGCATTCGTACTCGGGTGACGGCCTTGGTGCTATGCACCTCGGCCTTCACCTGAGTACTCATACGGAAAAAGAAACCCGTTATATCCAATACGGCCCGCTTCTTTTGTTTCAATAGTACTGTATCCTATGCTTGTTTGTCGTTTTCAGGACCTAACATGATGTATCTGTTTAATTCTACCGAATGATGTTACATAAAACGCACAACTGATAACGTTTAGCAGATTTTGTTACAAGCGTCTCGGTGAAGGGTAAAAACCAATCGTAACTACTCGGCCATTCTCGCTACCCTGCAAATAACCTCGTACGTACATAGTAGAAATTCTTCTTAAATTGTTTACCGGAAGTTAAGTTAAGTTAAGCCGCACAAAAATATAGTTCACGAAAATCCAATATGGAAGACATACTAAGTAAAATCTAATCATGCAAAACTAATTAAAACTTTAATTGAAATATAGAAAATTGTTTAAAATATAACTTTATCAAACTTTCATGTAACTGGCATGTGAAAAGTAGTGCGATTTATACGCCTAATGCATACGAGGTTATTTGCAGGGTAGCGAGAATGGCCGAGTAGTTACGATTGGAGTAAAAACGGCAAATACGATTTACATAAAACGCACAACTGATAGCGTTTTACAAATTTTGTTACAAGCGTCTCGGTGAAGGGTAAAAACGACAAATACGATTTTGCAAATACCATGAAAAAAAGTTAAATCTTATGCAAATACACCTACATGAAGTAAAAATTCTGCAAATTCACAATGCAAGGCCTGAATTTGTAAAAAAAATATCACGGCTATTAACCAATCAGAATCCAGCATTCTTATATAAGGTGTAATTATTAGGCAAATAACCCGGCAATGGTGGAAAAGCTGAAAAACTAAGAATTGGTAAAACAAATACCCCTTTCATCAACCAATCAGAAGACAGCATTCTGATATAAGGTGTAATTATGAATTAAATCATTGAACAGTTGCCATGTAAGCAAAACTTGGATATCTGGAATAACTTTCATCAGGTGCTCATAGTCAAAACATTGGAAAGCCAAATAATTTAAAAGTATTTGGGAGCTAGAAAACCAAAGGGCCAAACAGTATAGTCAAAATCTGCTAAGGTTACCTATGCATGTTGAAGGGATATCTTAGTTTAAATAATAATTACATTGCAGACCTACTTAACAATGATTTATTATTTTGGCAAAGTCTTTAGGTACCAAGACATGATCAAAAGCAATAAATCAACTGAAAACATTTTTTTTAAATGGTAGAAAAGAAAAAAGACATGGACAAACAAAATTCACAAATAATGAACACAGAAAATTAAAAAACAACACGAACCACAAACCTAAACCTGGGATGTACTTGGGTACTCTGGAAGGGTGAACAATTCCCGCTCCACTAGTAGCATCCAATCGTGTTATCCACGTATAGTCAAATCTAGTAAATAGTCGGCAGTTGTGATACACACATTTCGTGTTTCTGTTTATATTTATATGTATGTTTTTATAACTCTTCAAGCGTTGTTAACTTGATTTCGGATAATATCTTTTGGTTGTATCCACATTCTTTCATATTTAAAATATTTGTCATCTTGCAGGGGTTTAATCACTATGATAGTAAATGGACGTTCTAGACAGAATACTAGTATTAGATTATGCATAAACCGCATCGGTGGCGTAATGGCTAGCGTACTGGTCTCGAGTGCTGTAGATCGTGGGTTCGGGTCAAACCAAAGACTGAAATTGGTAGTTGTTGCTTCTCTGCTAAGCACGCAGCATTAAGGAGAAGAGCAAAAACTGGTTGACTCGGAATCAGAATAATGTGTCCGAGTGGAGCGACATGTCTTCCCGCGGACTGTTGTTTCAGTGAACTAGCACTATGAAAATTCAACTCAGCGTGTTGGTCTAGTACAAAGCGGACTTCATCATCATCTCATTGAAAATTAACTTGTTCTCGCCATGATATAGCTAAAAACAATTGCTGAATTGGCGTTAAATAACAATCACTCACTCACTAGATTATGTATAAACCTTTCAGAGCTTTCAATTCTGTGTAGATAGGAATGGTTACCGGTAAGTCATGTTATACAGTTATTTTGTAATGGTAGCTGATCTCACCGACCAAAGCCACACATACCTTTAAGTCCAAAATATAAATACATCTAGTTTTATCTGATTAGTACACCATATAACAGTGAACATATATATTCAGGTTCACAATATTTGGTCCACACCTTGACCAAAGGGTGACACATGTCAAACAGGTACATTTGTATATAGTAGATGATTTTCATTATTTTATTCTAATTTGCTACACTTTCCCTGGTTGGGGCTTGAATTTCCGATTGGTTAGCATGTTTAACTGATTTGCAATCCCTGTAAATATCATTTATAGAGTTATAAGATTTCCAAGCACCTGAACATGGTTTGCTGTTTCACCAGACAATATTTATGATATTTGGTCTCATTTTCATAATCCAGTGACATTGTATAGCTTCATTTAATTCTAGTTACCAATGTCATTATGACAAGACATACTATAATAACTACATGTATATTTATGTTCTATCCATGCATATCACCTCAACTTGAGTTCAGTCTTGTTGTACTTTGACTTGCTTATTTTTCTAAATAAATTAGACAACGATTTGTAGGAGAATGCGAGACATAGAACTTTGTCCACATTTGTTAATCAGTTGGTTTTCTTTCCTAGTTAGAAATATTCACCCACATAATGATTCATTTTCATAATGTTGGTTTTCTCTCCTAGTAAGAAATATTCACTGACATAATGGTTCCTTTTTAATCTGTTTGTTTTCTTTCTTAGTTAGAAATGTTCATCCACAAAATGGTTCATTTTTAATATGTTGATGTTCTTTTTTTAGTAAGTAATGTTCATCGCAGTATGGATAAATTTTAATCTGTTTATTTTCTTTTCCAGTTAGAAATGTTTATCAGCAATATGATTTATATTTAATCTGTTTCCAGTTAGAAATGTTTATCTGCAATATGATTCATATTTAATCTGTTTCCAGTTAGAAATGTTTATCAGCAATATGATTCATATTTAATCTGTTTCCAGTTAGAAATGTTTATCAGCAATATGATTCATATTTAATCTGTTTCCAGTTAGAAATGTTTATCAGCAATATGATTCATATTTAATCTGTTTCCAGTTAAAAATGTTTATCTAGCAATATGATTCATATTTAATCTGTTTCCAGTTAAAAATGTTTATTAGCAATATGATTCATATTTAATCTGTTTCCAGTTAAAAATGTTTATCTGCAATATGATTCATATTTAATCTGTTTCCAGTTAAAAATGTTTATCTAGCAATATGATTCATATTTAATCTGTTTCCAGTTAGAAATGTTTATTAGCAATATGATTCATATTTAATCTGTTTTCTCTTTCAGGAAAAATGGAAGTTTCTTTGATAGGGCCAATACTGTTTTCTTTAACCGTCATTTTGTTCAAATTACAAATAGCAATATCAGCAGATGTGTGTCCAAGTAAGTGTATCTGTGACTGGACAGTTGGTAGTGTTAATTGTTCAAACCAAAAGCTTGATCACATTCCCGATTTTGGAGCGAGATCTGCATCCGTGGAACAACTATATTTTTCACATAATAACCTTACTAAAATAACAAAGGAATCAGTGGATAAATTTACTAATATTACTATTCTAGAAATAAATGACAATTTAATATCAGATATTGACAGTGGCGCCTTTTCATCACTACAAAAGCTAAAGAAGCTCAAGTTGACTGGAAATTTACTTACCGTTGTGAAAACTGGAACCTTCACAGATCTGATGTCCTTACAATATTTAATTCTCTCTCAAAATCAAATAGTAGAATTACAGGAAAATACCATTACAAATTTGACAAATTTGATTTCTTTACAGTTGGCATATAATTCTCTGTTGCATTTGAATAGCAACTCAATTAGGAATCTTCCCTCTTTAACACATTTATATCTCAGAGATAATCGGTTAACAGAAGTACCGACAGACTTTTTATCCATGATACCCTATTTGACGTTCTTAACGTTAAACAAAAACAAAATTTCTGGGATAGATCAATTTGCATTTGCAGGCTGTACACGTTTGCAAGAATTGCATTTGTCTGATAACAGAATTCAGTCCATTAATGAGCTAGGTTTTAGTATCGCTGGTAACTTATCCACTTTAAATCTAGTTACACTGTACCTGACTAAAAACAGACTTAAGTCAATTCCTCCTGCAATAAAGACTGTAGAAACTATATTGCATTTAGAACTAAGCGGAAATTTATTAGAAAAAGTTAGCCCTTGTTCACTTCACACACTTGCAAAGCTAAGAAGTCTACATATAACCATGAATGATAATTTGGAAAGGATTGAATCAAAAGCGTTTGCTGGTTTAAAGGATCTGTTTCAAGTATACATATCTAACAATAGACGTCTAAAAGACATATCTGAAGATGCATTTATAGATTCTAAGAAAGTTGAATCCATTTTCTTAGAAAATAATGATCTCCGAAATTTTTCAAAAGATTTGTTTGAATGGCATAATGTAAGGTTGTTAAACATACAGACTAATAATTTTGTTTGTTCATGTGACATTCTATGGATACAAAAAAGTGAAATGATGCAGAAACAATATATCAAAAATTTAATGAACCATGTGAAATGTAACGATGGTAATACCACTGTGTATATAATGTCTCTAAAAGCTGAAGAGATGAACTGCCCAATAGAGGGACAGACTTATGATACAACGTCACGTTTAATCACGGGACTTATCGCAGCTAGTGTGATTTCATGTACACTTGTTTTGTGTTTCGTATTGATCTCGAGTAGAAATAGATTGCATACCAAATATATTCAGTTCAAATACAGACGACAAAGAGACGACCCATTGTTTACTGTTGAAGATCCAAAATCAAAAAGCAAAATGTTTTCTAGTAAATCCCTGTTACGGAATCAGGTTACACGCGAGGAGACGTTGATGTAAAGTTAAATATAGCAGACGTTAGTATACCGAATGTGTTAGTCCCGATGTCATCCATATTAGTTTATACTGACCCCATAGAGAAATCCAGTTTATTCCTTTGTTGGAAAGTTCATTGCACATGCTCATAATTGTGTTGATGGAAATGGGCTTTAATTGTTGTTATTATTTTTTTGTGTGTAAAACTTTACATAACAGTTCTTTTCAGTACAAACATAATATTTATATGCATACTATTAAACCATGAATCCAACATTGTAATATTTAGAATATTTCCAAGTGGTCGCCATGGTCGTGATTGTAGGGTATTTTGATGTACATCTACCTATTCAATCAGTGCCTATCGCCACTAAAGCTAGAATCCTGGTTATAATGAGGTGTGTTCTGATATTTGTCAGTGACGTTCGGCAGGTTGGTGCTTTTCTCGGCGGGTACTCCGGTTTCCTCTGACAATAAAACTGACATCCACGATATAACTGAAATATTGTTGAATATGGTGTTAAATACCAACACCCATTAACCATTCCTCTATTGTATTGAATACATTCCATGTGTTTTGTTTTGTTGTTGTTATTCTGCTACTTTTTGGTGTACCAGTTATGTTTTACTGCTTGTATTGTCCATCCAGATTGTGATTTTTATGCTTAATATTTCACCTTCATCTATTTATGTGTGGTCTTATGATCTCAAAACCAATAGGCCTTTTATACATTTCAGATGTGATCATAAAAGATAAAATTATACGTTTTTATAAAAATAATTATAAGAGTTATTTCCCTTACGACGTACAAAATGATACCCGGTCTAGCAAAAGCAATGGAAAGCACAACGGATTTGGGTATAATTTTCTAATAATTTATATATATTTGAACCTTGTAAAAAAAAATCAGAGGATAATTTTACAGCAAAAAACATTGTAGAAAATTCGGAAGGTTCTAAGACATATTTTTTTTTAACAGATTATGGGGGGGAGGGGGATATATATTATTTACATTGAGCTGTCCATAATAACTCCTGTAAAATGTATATTTGTTATTTTAGAAGTCAGAAATGTACAAATGGTATGAGTGATCTCCAAATTAATTAAAGAACTATTTAATTAGAGAGCTCATAAATCAGATACAGTTGGATATATCTCTAAGTGAAATAAAATCAAATGAAGAGATCTTTAAGTTAATCCGATAACTCTCTTTAGACGTGAATTGAAGAACTCTTCAATTGTATTAGATAATCTCTAATGAATTAGAGATATCTCTAAATATTTGATTTTATGTTAATACTATGTTCCATAGGTGTCTGCCAGCAATAAAACTGGTCCTTATCATATAACTTTTAGTATATTACAAACTGCTGACCTTAAATATTACATGAATTCAAAAGACTTCAATATTTACAATATATTTAAAATTCTTGTCTGAAATATGTGAAATAGATATGGTAAAAACAATAATAACCCTCTTGTTAGAATAGAAACTACAGTTTAATATGGAAATTGAACCTAATCTACTCAATCCATTTTTTTTTAAATTTCATGTATTTTTCTTTGTAACTACTAAATGTTATGATTTGTTATGGACAATTCTTGTTTATGATTTGTTATCTAGTATAGTATTGCTGTAATTTAATTCCTCAACCAAAGATTCCACATTTAATCTTGAACAGGTGAAAAAATAAAGTCGACAGACAATTATTGTCTCAAAATTCAATTGCTCTAATAAAAACGTAGATGTCAAATTTAGTGCGCATGACGCGTTTCTGGAATAACCTTCATTGGGTACGCTCAAAACCAAAATATTTGAAAGCCAAATAATTTAAAAATCTTTTGGAGCAAGAAAAGCAATGGGCCTAAACAGGGTAGCTAAAATCGGATAAGGTCACTTATGCCTGAGGGAGGGGAATTTTAGTTTTTTAATAATAATTACATGACTTAAAAACTTTAACCAGAACATTGCTATTCAGGCTCAGGTAAGCTTCTAGTTTGCAGCAAGGGTATACAATTATTATTTCTTTTTATATATTGTTTGTTTGATTTTTATAAACTCGCAATTGCTGAATAGGCACAATAAAGTATCTTGTATACATAATCTATTGATATTTGTGTTTTAAGTCCCTGGAACAGTATTTCAAAATATCATCATAAGAACCAACAATGTGACGTGCATATTTTATGTTTGCACATATGAATATCCCACGGGATTGTGGGATTCAAACAGTCAGCTACACCCACAGACTACAATGGGTAAAAAGTGATCATGAGAATATACTATGGAAATGCAACATTATTGTAATATATAGGTTGAGTTAAGTTTAATTAAGTTGAAATCATCACTTCGAACGTTTTACGGCCGCCATCATGACTTGGTTGACCGTTATGGAATATATGTGTCACAAATGACAACAGATATGTTCCACTTGTGGTTAACACTTCCCAGTCTTTTCCTCATTCATGACTTCGTTTTTGTAATTAGATTAACACAACGGGTGTCACTAATGACTAATGACTAATGACACGGATCTTCGGTGGTCTACTTTAGTATCGAATACTTGGATGTGACAAATACTGTGACTTTTCACGTCATTATCTTAGGTAGTTTGCGTTAGTCTCGAATGTCACAACGTGACATTTATAATTTATAACGTGAATAAATATGTCTGGATCTTAGGGAGTCTGCGTTAGCCTCGAATGCTAGTAATTTTTTACCAAAGAGATGATAGCATTTTAGGGAGTATGTAGATGAAGAATTTTGAATAATTGGAGAAACTATAGACTTCTTTAAATAAGCTCATCACCCACATTTAAAATCCAGATATGAATCCTTACGGACTGAAATGATTTATTATAGCGGTGTGTGTAAGAGCCTTAGATTTCAAAATACAGCAATTCGTGAAATCAAAAGTTACACTACTCCTTCTCCCAGTACACATCAATATCTACAATCAAAAGTTACACTACCCCTTCTCCCAGTACACATCAATATCTACAATCAAAGGTTACACTACTCCTTCTCCCAGTACACATCAATATCTACAATCAAAAGTTACACTACCCCTTCTCCCAGTACACATCAATATCTACAATCAAAAGTTACACTACCCCTTCTCCCAGTACACATCAATATCTACAATCAAAAGTTACACTACCCCTTCTCCCAGTACACATCAATATCTACAATCAAAAGTTACACTACTCTTTCTCCCAGTACACATCAATATCTACAATCAAAAGTTACACTACCCCTTCTCCCAGTACACATCAATATCTACAATCAAAAGTTACACTACCCCTTCTCCCAGTACACATCAATATATACAATCAAAAGTTACACTACCCCTTCTCCCAGTACACATCAATATCTACAATCAAAAGTTACACTACCCCTTCTCCCAGTACACATCAATATCTACAATCAAAAGTTACACTACCCCTTCTCCCAGTACACATCAATATCTACAATCAAAAGTTACACTACTCTTTCTCCCAGTACACATCAATATCTACAATCAAAAGTTACACTACCCCTTCTCCCAGTACACATCAATATCTACAATCAAAGGTTACACTACCCCTTCTCCCAGTACACATCAATATATACAATCAAAAGTTACACTACCCCTTCTCCCAGTACACATCAATATCTACAATCAAAAGTTACACTACCCCTTCTCCCAGTACACATCAATATCTACAATCAAAAGTTACACTACCCCTTCTCCCAGTACACATCAATATCTACAATCAAAAGTTACACTACTCCTTTTCCCAGTACACATCAATATCTACAATCAAAAGTTACACTACCCATTCTCCCAGTACACATCAATATCTACAATCAAAAGTTACACTACCCCTTCTCCCAGTACACATCAATATCTACAATCAAAAGTTACACTACCCCTTCTCCCAGTACACATCAATATCTACAATCAAAAGTTACACTACCCCTTCTCCCAGTACACATCAATATCTACAATCAAAAGTTACACTACCCCTTCTCCCAGTACACATCAATATCTACAATCAAAAGTTACACTACCCCTTCTCCCAGTACACATCAATATCTACAATCAAAAGTTACACTACCCCTTCTCCCAGTCCACATCAATATCTACAATCAAAAGTTACACTACTCCTTCTCCCAGTACACATCAATATCTACAATCAATAGTTACACTACCCCTTCTCCCAGTACACATCAATATCTACAATCAAAAGTTACACTACCCCTTCTCCCAGTACACATCAATATCTACAATCAAAAGTTACACTACTCCTTCTCCCAGTACACATCAATATCTACAATCAAAAGTTACACTACCCCTTCTCCCAGTACACATCAATATCTACAATCAAAAGTTACACTACCCCTTCTCCCAGTACACATCAATATCTACAATCAAAAGTTACACTACCCCTTCTCCCAGTACACATCAATATCTACAATCAAAAGTTACACTACCCCTTCTCCCAGTACACATCAATATCTACAATCAAAAGTTACACTACCCCTTCTCCCAGTACACATCAATATCTACAATCAAAAGTTACACTACCCCTTCTCTCAGTACACATCAATATCTACAATCAAAAGTTATACTACCCCTTCTCCCAGTACACATCAATATCTACAATCAAAAGTTACACTACTCCTTCTCCCAGTACACATCAATATCTACAATCAAAAGTTACACTACCCCTTCTCCCAGTACACATCAATATCTACAATCAAAAGTTACACTACCCCTTCTCCCAGTCCACATCAATATCTACAATCAAAAGTTACACTACTCCTTCTCCCAGTACACATCAATATCTACAATCAAAAGTTACACTACCCCTTCTCCCAGTACACATCAATATCTACAATCAAAAGTTACACTACCCCTTCTCCCAGTACACATCAATATCTACAATCAAAGGTTACACTACCCCTTCTCCCAGTACACATCAATATCTACAATCAAATGTTACACTACCCCTTCTCCTTCTCCCAGTACACATCAATATCTACAATCAAAAGTTACACTACCCCTTCTCCCAGTACACATCAATATCTACAATCAAAAGTTGCACTACCCATTCTCCCAGTACACATCAATATCTACAATCAAAAGTTACACTACCCCTTCTCCCAGTACACATCAATATCTACAATCAAAAGTTACACTAGCCCTTCTCCCAGTACACATCAATATCTACAATCAAAGGTTACACTACCCCTTCTCCCAGTCCACATCAATATCTACAATCAAAAGTTACACTACTCCTTCTCCCAGTACACATCAATATCTACAATCAAAAGTTACACTACCCCTTCTCCCAGTACACATCAATATCTACAATCAAAAGTTACACTACCCCTTCTCCCAGTACACATCAATATCTACAATCAAAAGTTACACTACCCCTTCTCCCAGTACACATCAATATCTACAATCAAAAGTTACACTACCCCTTCTCCCAGTACACATCAATATCTACAATCAAAAGTTACACTACCCCTTCTCCCAGTACACATCAATATCTACAATCAAAAGTTACACTACCCCTTCTCCCAGTACACATCAATATCTACAATCAAAAGTTACACTACCCCTTCTCCCAGTACACATCAATATCTACAATCAAAAGTTACACTACTCCTTCTCCCAGTACACATCAATATCTACAATCAAAAGTTACACTACCCCTTCTCCCAGTACACATCAATATCTACAATCAAAAGTTACACTACCCCTTCTCCCAGTACACATCAATATCTACAATCAAAGGTTACACTACTCCTTCTCCCAGTACACATCAATATCTACAATCAAAGGTTACACTACTCCTTCTCCCAATACACATCAATATCTACAATCAAAGGTTACACTACCCCTTCTCCCAGTACACATCAATATCTACAATCAAAAGTTACACTACCCCTTCTCCCAGTACACATCAATATCTACAATCAAAAGTTACACTACCCCTTCTCCCAGTACACATCAATATCTACAATCAAAAGTTACACTACCCCTTCTCCTTCTCCCAGTACACATCAATATCTACAATCAAAAGTTACACTACCCCTTCTCCCAGTACACATCAATATCTACAATCAAAAGTTACACTACCCCTTCTCCCAGTACACATCAATATCTACAATCAAAAGTTACACTACCCCTTCTCCCAGTACACATCAATATCTACAATCAAAAGTTACACTACCCCTTCTCTCAGTACACATCAATATCTACAATCAAAAGTTACACTACCCCTTCTCCCAGTACACATCAATATCTACAATCAAAAGTTACACTACTCCTTCTCCCAGTACACATCAATATCTACAATCAAAAGTTACACTACCCCTTCTCCCAGTACACATCAATATCTACAATCAAAAGTTACACTACCCCTTCTCCCAGTCCACATCAATATCTACAATCAAAAGTTACACTACTCCTTCTCCCAGTACACATCAATATCTACAATCAAAAGTTACACTACCCCTTCTCCCAGTACACATCAATATCTACAATCAAAAGTTACACTACCCCTTCTCCCAGTACACATCAATATCTACAATCAAAAGTTACACTACCCCTTCTCCCAGTACACATCAATATCTACAATCAAATGTTACACTACCCCTTCTCCTTCTCCCAGTACACATCAATATCTACAATCAAAAGTTACACTACCCCTTCTCCCAGTACACATCAATATCTACAATCAAAAGTTACACTACCCCTTCTCCCAGTACACATCAATATCTACAATCAAAAGTTACACTACTCCTTCTCCCAGTACACATCAATATCTACAATCAAAAGTTACACTACCCATTCTCCCAGTACACATCAATATCTACAATCAAAAGTTACACTACCCCTTCTCCCAGTACACATCAATATCTACAATCAAAAGTTACACTACCCCTTCTCCCAGTACACATCAATATCTACAATCAAAAGTTACACTACCCCTTCTCCCAGTACACATCAATATCTACAATCAAAAGTTGCACTACCCCTTCTCCCAGTACACATCAATATCTACAATCAAAAGTTACACTACCCCTTCTCCCAGTACACATCAATATCTACAATCAAAAGTTACACTACCCCTTCTCCCAGTACACATCAATATCTACAATCAAAAGTTACACTACTCCTTCTCCCAGTACACATCAATATCTACAATCAAAAGTTACACTACCCCTTCTCCCAGTACACATCAATATCTACAATCAAAAGTTACACTACCCCTTCTCCCAGTACACATCAATATCTACAATCAAAAGTTACACTACCCCTTCTCCTTCTTCCAGTACACATCAATATCTACAATCAAAAGTTACACTACCCCTTCTCCCAGTACACATCAATATCTACAATCAAAAGTTACATTACCCCTTCTCCCAGTACACATCAATATCTACAATCAAAAGTTACACTACCCCTTCTCCCAGTACACATCAATATCTACAATCAAAAGTTACACTACTCCTTCTCCCAGTACACATCAATATCTACAATCAAAGGTTACACTACCCCTTCTCCCAGTACACATCAATATCTACAATCAAAAGTTACACTACCCCTTCTCCTTCTCCCAGTACACATCAATATCTACAATCAAAAGTTACACTACCCCTTCTCCCAGTACACATCAATATCTACAATCAAAAGTTACACTACCCCTTCTCCCAGTACACATCAATATCTACAATCAAAAGTTATACTACTCCTTCTCCCAGTACACATCAATATCTACAATCAAAAGTTACACTACTCCTTCTCCCAGTACACATCAATATCTACAATCAAAGGTTACACTACCCCTTCTCCCAGTACACATCAATATCTACAATCAAAAGTTACACTACCCCTTCTCCCAGTACACATCAATATCTACAATAAAAAGTTACACTACCCCTTCTCCCAGTACACATCAATATCTACAATAAAAAGTTACACTACCCCTTCTCCCAGTACACATCAATATCTACAATCAAAAGTTACACTACTCCTTCTCCCAGTACACATCAATATCTACAATCAAAAGTTACACTACCCCTTCTCCCAGTACACATCAATATCTACAATCAAAAGTTACACTACCCCTTCTCCCAGTACACATCAATATCTACAATCAAAAGTTACACTACTCCTCCCAGTACACATCAATATCTACAATCAAAGGTTACACTACTCCTTCTCCCAGTACACATCAATATCTACAATCAAAAGTTACACTACTCCTTCTCCCAGTACACATCAATATCTACACAGAACATCTATGCATTGTACTGTAGTATTCACTTTTAAAGTAACACAATAAGCCACATTAGAAACATGAGCAACACTGAAAATCTACCAGACCATTCTCAAATTTAAACAACGTCTTACTGACAGGGACACAGTTAAATAGAAATAAATGCTAACATATAGTCGACCTAAGAAGGTTAGAGGGTGAATATACATGTACTACGAACTAACGAAAAAACAACATCAAACACCTCTAGTATTTATTATCAAGTCCCATTTCTCAACCAGAAATAATAGGATTTATTCATATGAGGAATAAATCCCGTTATCCACAGCGAAATCGGGCAATTTTTTCCCGCAAATATATCATGGTTCACAGATTTGTGCAAGAGTTATCCCGCTTTAATTTGAAGGGTTGTTACGTGACAATTTGCTGTGACATCGTACTTCCTTTCTGAATCTGCAATCAAAGCGCAACGCCAAGGTCACAGAAAAATCCGATCAAGGGGAAAAGTGTTTTAATATATCAGGATATAAGTACTTTTGTCAGTTCTAACTTGAAAGTAAGTATTGTTCATAGTCAATTTTATTTTTCTCTTCGATAGTTTTGTGTAACCTTAATACTTGGGAATTGGCATTTAAATGCTATCTAAGAATTATAGGCAGAACAATTAAAGTATGGATAGTTAGATTCAGTATTGTGAAAGAATTACACATTTATAGCGCAAGTTATTTGATTTGAGCCAATTTGGCTGATTAGTTTAGTTTAGAATTACACATTTATAGCCCATTTGGCTTGAAATCTATTTGTTATTGAAGACAGAGTTATATAGTATATACTTATTGACTGGGTATGAGGGAATAGCAAGTTTATTGTCCCCGAGACACTGACTATTGACCGAGGCGAAGCCGAGGTTAATAGTCAGGGTCGAGGGGACAAGAAACTTGCCATTCCCGAATACACAGTCTATAAGTATTTTATTATACCGAAAAAACATTAGACTCATAGTTGAATGATCACCTCAACATGATAAAGAATAATAAAATCACGCATCTTTTGCCAGTATTTTGCATTATAAATCTGAATATTGTCTCATGGACATTGTCATGCTGTTTCCCCAGTTATTCATAAGAGTGTGATTCTTTTGAGAAAGTAGACTTCAACATAAATGTACATGGTGACTACAAGTTTTATGAAAATTTTGAATTTTTGGGAAATTTTTGAAATTTAGAAATTTTTGAAACTTTAAAATTTTTATTTTATTTATTTTAAATTTTTGAATTTTTTTTTAAATTTTGAAATTTTATGAAATTTTATGAAAACTGAAATCTAAAAAAAAAAATTTAAATTTGAAATGAAATTTTTGAAATTTTGACAAAAAAATCCGGGTTTCTCGATAGCGACGATAACGCCAGAGGATCACGCATAACAATTACCGTAGTTTGTCCAATAAGCGACGTCCAATTAAAAATTCCGCGAAAGTTGTTTAAATTGCCAGGAAATAGTTCAGCGGCAGTCAATAGTCTTGAAAACTATGGACCGGTCAATAGTCTCAGTGTTAAAAATGTGAAACAATAGCATTTTTATTTCTTTAAAAAAGCTTTAAGAAAGTATATACTGAGGTATAATAACACAAGTTATTTGATTTGAGCCAATTTGACTGATTAGTTTAGTTTGGAAATTAATATAAGTGGAGTTGGAGGAATTACACATTTATAGCCAATTTGGCTTGGAATCCCTCTCCCGTTTAGGCAATTCCATTTTTCTGTTTGACATTCAGTTCACACTTCACAAATTAATGTTTTGGGTCTTGATGTTAAGCATATATACGCGGCTGTTTTTGTACATTTAGATTAGAATAGTTCAAAACCTATTCATTGATGTATGTGTTGTATGTTTTAGTTTTATGTGTATGTTTTGTAGATCGTTGTTTGTCCTTTTTCGCTTAGTCATTGTTTTGTCTGTCCTTCGATGTACGGATTCTGATTACCCCTTTAAGCTCTCTTCTTATAATACAAGAGTGGCATCAAACAGAGAATCTCCATTGATCAGCTGTATTACTTATCTTTGATTTTATGAAATTTGAAGAATAGATATAAAAGAAAAAATCCGATTCCAATAATGAATGAATAATAATTCTGCAAATTGCCTTATTGGGGAAAAAAGATTTTGATATTGGTAAACTTGAACTTTATCTGATGTTGGGATACAATACCCAAACATAAACGTTACATCAATGTATTTCCTAATCCTGGTTAATACAAATCAGATATGTCCTTGAAAACTTTTAAATATTAATGTTATTATTGGCGAATAGATTGAATATCTATGAAAATACAGAAATTTGTTTGAATTAATCTTCAACTATATCTAACTGGATTAAATGTTTCCAAATATGACGTTGACATAGATTATAACCTTTTTTGAAGTTATCTTGTTGTGAAGAGGCTTAGTAAAATAAAATATACATAGACTACAAACTTCGGATGAGGGTAAAAAATCAACAAGGAATAAGGATTGCCTTTAATCGGCATAGCTCCCCAAAGGAATTCCCCACGGTACAGAAATATAAGAAATGTTTGAAGATAAGATAGGCGTAATCAGATACCGTAAATCGAAGAAGGACAGACAAACACAACCGCCAAAAGAAAAAGGACAAAAGGACAAACAACAATCTACAAAACATTACACAGAAAACTAAAGCGGAGGCGGGGTGAACTCAGGTGCTCCGCTGCGGGATACAATCCTCACGAAAACAGTATAGTTGCTTTAGTAAAATTGAGTACATTGTTAACAAGAATGTCGCGCTTCTTGCTCGTATTATACAATTTCTTACAGCAGATCCAAATGAACAATGTCATGTGCGTGGTTGTTGGTGGCGCGTTGCATTAAAAAACCTTTCTGATCTTATCTAACTGTGGCAATCTAAATTCCCGCTCCACATACCCATCCTAGTACTAACATTTTACCATAATTATTTTTCTCTCTTGTTTAATATAGCTTACTACTGCTCATTTGATGGCAAACTACAATAGATCATATTTGGCAACAACTCATGTAGTAGACAATTGATCATAGGACCATTTCTCCATGCCGTTGTTCTCTTGCGGGAATTTCAGCTTAGATGAGTAAAGGAAGTCGTCAAAAAAACATGACATCCACCATATATTTTTGTCCCATTAACTTGTCAGAGCAGTCAAGCTTGACAACACAACATGGCGGTTTAAAACAATTTTTAATAAGTTTATAAGAGCGTTTTTTACTTCCTGTGTTTATAACTATTATTAGTAGTGCAGTGACGAATCGAGAAAAGACGCTTATTTTTCGAGTTTAATGTACCGGAATACCACACGGCTGAAATTTTCCCAGATGAAAGAGTATACATTAAAGTACCAATTTAGTCCTGTCGTCGCGTTTTCTCATGGTGCAGTTTTTTAGGAGAGCGTGACATTTGGGGGTAATCGCATTTTCACATTTCTAAGTATGTCTACTTTGCGATACTGTTTTTATAATATTTGACAAAAATAAAAACTCTTTTCTGATTAAATTGAGACTACTATATCTTATCTTTCATTTGAAATAACAAGGTAAATAAAGAACAGAAAATTAGCAGTTAGAATTAAGATTATTCTCTGAGGGTCAATTTTCGTGACCTTTCACCACCTTTCAATTCCATTTAAAATTGTTCCACGCTATTCACGAGGAAAATATAATTCGCTATGAATTGAAACTTTATTTGTAATATTATGTGTGTTAAATTTGTCAATCAAAACTTGAAATTAAACGTTTATCATCTTTTTCTAAACTTTACTAGCATTCTGTAAATTTGATACGCACTGAGCATGGTGTCGCTCCCCTGTATAACACTCCCCTGATTACATTGAGTGCAATGCGTGTCGTTTAAAATGAAATTACTATGAAATTAACTTGTCTCTCAATGAAATAATTTATGTGCTTATTACAAGAATTCAGTTTAATATCTCATTTTATTGTGATGGTTTTAGTGTAGGAGTTATTTAAAGCAGAATATCAGTTGTTGAAAATAAGCTCCTATAAGGCACAAATAATACACTGACCAAGTCGGAATACTTGTTTAATCCGGAAAATGTGCAGTCCCGTTAAATTTGCCCACTCTATGTCTAAACACAAGCAATTGGGAATCATGTGTCATTTGTCAAATAAACACACCCGACAGTTTGTCCTGCGCTACAGAGAAGGGAAGAGATACTCTGTTTGATGCGATCAACAAGCGACAAGATGATGTTTATCGTCGCCTGTATGACAAATTTAATTCTTTGAGCTTGCTTCCTTTAAATGAAATAAAGTATCATATGTCTTGTTATAAGGCCTATACAATTAAAAGAAATTTACAACGGTATGTCAGCGATGTTCCAGAATGTAGCAACACTAGTAATGACGCTTCAGTGTCTACTATGAAGACGCGTTAAAACCTTGCCACAAATAAACTGGGACTATTGTATTTTTTTGTAGACAAAAGGCTATCAAGAAAGATAGCAGCTAACTCATTTATCCATGGTTGCTTTAAAGAAAATGAAACTAGGGATTTTTATTCACCCATTTCCAGGTCCCAATTGAAGACGTTTGAAGACCTGACAAAGCGTTGTAACCTTAAATGTCGGTCTGGGGAAGTTATTAAAGCCCATATAAACCCAGAGATTGTCTTCAAAAGAGCCTTGGCCCTTGCAAATGTACGAGAGGAAGTTACTGTAGAAAAGGTTTTGGCTTGCCCAATCGGACAGATACCAACCGCTTTATTCCATGATAATGGATTAATGTATTATGAGAAAGTCGTGTAAATCTGATTTGATCAACTTACTGGAAAAAGAGGTCTACTCGGCGTTCACACTTCCTGAATATGATAGAAGCAGGTTTGTACTCGTATCAGAGATTCAATGGCTATTATACATAGCATGAATGTAAAACGGTTCAAAAGTTTTGGTGATCTGGCAAAAGGTTACTTTAAAGTTCTGTTGGCTTGCTTTCACAGCTTCGATTGTGTTGTCGACGTGTTTGATTTATATGACGTGGAACAATCTGTTAAATCAACAGAAAGAAAGAGGAGGTATGCCGGTCATATTGGTAGAGTCTTTCAAATAATAAACAGTAGACCCATACCACCCATACCAGACTGGAAACATGTCTTTCTGTTCCCGAAAACAAAACCGGTCTTATTAGGTTTCTTGGTGACTACGCTTTGAAACATTACACAGGTTTCACCTTGGGAGACAATGACCAAATACAGTTTGCCGGGTGTTTCCAAAATCCTGAAATTGTGATGACCATCAGCTCTGGTCCTATAGACGATGTTCCCGAATTATTTAGTACACAAGAGAAGGCTGATACCAGAATTATCCTACATGCATTGTTTGCAAACAAGAAAATATCATGCAAAAACTCCCAAGGACGCATTGTAATCAAATCCTCGGACACAGACGTATTTCTACTTTGCTTGCACTACTTTCCACAGATGTCGAACATTGAGGAGTTGTGGTTTCAGACGGGTAGTGTAAACTCAATGAAGACCTCGGCGATTCGTTCCTGTGCATGACATTACCCTTGCAATTGGTCCTCTGGTGTGTAACATTCTACCAGCCGTTCATGCTCTTACAGGGTGTGACACTACGTCTTCATTTTTTGGTATAGGCAAAAAGACAGTGTATAAAACCTCGATACAAAATCCGCAGAAATTCCAAAATTTGTTGAGTCTTACATGGCGTGTTATGTGGTTGAATGTTGACAATATGAATTTAAAGTTTGCATGAACATTTTTCTCGAATACCTAGCAATTACGATTAAGTATATATTCTGAGTAGCCATGCAGAATAGTTTCTCCACAACTGGTCCACACATTCATCCACTGTGTGTACAGGTCAGTCAGCTATTTAAGACCCTTGACCTCAATGCCATGGTGATGGTGCAAATTTCATAAGATCCTTTCTCGTTAACCTTACACTACGGGTAAACTATAAAATTATCTAGTGGGATTTCATACTAACAAGAGACCATTTTATTCAATCAATTGTTTCAACAGTGAGATTCTGTCCGCTATTGCAACTATTCTTTCTTTGAAGTTGCTTGAGATACTTATTCTGTATTGCACTTTATTTTTCGTTACGTAAATGGTTGTTTCACTTCTAAACCCACAATCTATTTCAACTGTCCAATGCATTGTCTGCAAAAAAAGGGGGTTGCGTGTTGTAAGATTTCACGTTATTTTTTCTCATTTATTCCTATACATTTTAATCACATTTATTTTGCAAATCTTTAATATACATGATATGTAGTAACAAACTAGTTATTTTCAATTCTTTGTCTTTTCAATACTTAAAATTGAGATCTGGACTTTGTAATTTTTTTGGTGTGAAACCTTCTTAGATGCTTGTTCTTGTTGTCGTAATTTTTTCCTTGTTTCTCTATGAATTTGGTTCAAACTTTCCAGAAAAGATATACATATTGCAGTGGGCCGGGGGTTCAGAATGTCGTCCTTTGATGGGTAGATATCCTTCCGGAGACGAATGTAAATGGAGCTCCTATTATAACCTGACTGCAGACTATTGGCCACTAAATAAAGTTTATGCGTTGAATCTTCACTTGTGATTGTTCCTGACCGAGTGCCCAATAAATCTGCGGACAGTATCTCACGAGTCTCAGATGGTGTGCATATATATATACCAGAACAATTGAAAGTTAATGATTTATTGTACTTCACAATAACAGTTGAATAAGATTATAACAATAAGTATACAGTGACAATGTGGTAACTATGGCGTCTCTACCCTACAATCGTCCAGAAATAGATTAGAATTAGTACTTCGCTGGCACTCACAGTAGCTCAAAATTGGTATACTCTGGTACAATAAAAATATGGGAAACGGGCATAATATAAGTGTTATATATATATATATAACACTTATATAAGACTGATCGTTGACTGGTTTTTCAGACGTTGTATATATATATATATATATATATATATATATATGTGTGTGTGTGTATCTATCACATATCAAATATACTCTTAACTATTTATTCATACTATCTTCAATAAGTGCGAAAATATGAGTATGTCGACATATACAGCGTGTCGTGGTTTCGGCCGTAAAAGTGTAGATTATCTAGGCTCAGAGAGTTCACCAGTTAGTTAAATAATATACAGTTCCTCAAATGTATCAATATACACTACACTAACTCACTAGTAAACCACAGATATTGCCTTGTATAGATAAATGTCTTTAAGGCGACACGGTTATAGTGTCTTTATTGTGACACGGTGCGCACAATTAATATATTATTATAGTGTCTCAACGGCGACACGGTGAATACAATTAATATGTTATTATAGTGTCTTGATGGCGACACGGTTGTGATGTCTTTATTGCGACACGGTGCGCACAATTAGTATATTATTATTAGGGGCGGATCCAGGATTTCAAGTTAGGGGGGGCGTACTTAAAAAAATTGCGCCGAGCGGAGGGAGGCGCGAAAATTTGTTGGGTATTTCGTGTGAGAATTCGCGATTTTACGCCAAAAAAGCAGATTACAGAATCTCTCTCCTACCCCTAACCTCCAATTCTAAAAATAAAACCGTGATGAGCAAACTACATTGTATGTCAAATTTGTAGTTTAAGTTTCACTTCAATCCATTGAGTGGTTATTTAGGAGTTGCGGGTTGCAGAATCCTCCTCTTACCCCCTCCACCCGACCTTCAATGAAAATTCTAAAAAAACATTGTGCACAACTACAATGTATTTCAAGTACATTATATAGTTTAAGTCAATCAATTGCGTGGTTACAGTCAGGGGAGTTGCGGATTGCAGAAATCTTACAGACGGACGGACGAACGGACGGAGATCAAGTGTTTGAGCAACGAGCGTAAAAACCTCATTACACTAAAAGGTCAAACAACAAAAATTTATCAAAGTTCTCGAGAAATATGCTTACGGAAATCAGGTGTGAGATGTGCATAAACCATTTTGTCGAGATTATTTTCACACTTTCATGTGCAGTTGTAGATATTAATTTATTACAAATAAATTGTAGTCAGAATTTTTTGTTAAAAATGTGTAAAAAAATTGTCCAGACATCCATTGGTAGATATAAATAATATAAACGTATACGGACAAAGGATTTGTACACACTTTCTTGTGCAGATACCTCGGGCAGATGCAGAGATTGTTACAAATAAATTGCCGCTATTTTTTTTATTTTTTTTTATTAATATGTTACTTTTGTATTTTAATGTACAATATACCAACGCGTATTTTTACTGATCTTTACTTGAAAAGTAAAAGGCAACATTTTCGGGTATTTATATACAAATCAAATTTATATTTTTTTTTCATATGAAATTGCAGAATTTCGAATTCAAGAACTATTTGAACCATTATTTAAAGAGAAGTGACCATTTTCGTGGGACTCTCAAGTTTCTACACACTGTCTCAGTTTCATCATCTGATTCTCTCGTTATAGGTTTTCGTTGTATGTTTTATAAATGAGAATGAGATCAATTGTTAAATTAATTATTCGAAGTATTGATTGAATTTACTTTTTAGTTTACCTTTGACTTTTCTCCTCTCGTCGAGGAATAAGAAATGTATCCAATCTTGCTTGTTTTCTTGGCCTAGAATTTTCGTCCATTTTATAATTTCTAAATAGCACGTGTACATGTAGTTGTAAAATTGACTGCAGAAATAATGCCCCGCACGCCCCCCTCTAAATCCGCCACTGATTATAGTGTTACGGCGACCCGGTGAATACAATTAATATGTTATGATAGTGTCTTGATGGCGACACGGTGCATACAATTAATTAGTCCGAGATTCCTCTGTCGTTTAACGGCATTGATAAAGTTGCTTGTAGCCGTTCAACGACAGAGGGTGCTATATACGGAAACCATCGAATTTGCCTCACGGCCATAGGATCGGCACATTTCCACGTTTCGTGGCTATCGGATTTTATTTTCTATCATAAACCTTATATAAATCGCTTCACCAATCATTTTTCTATTCATTCATAACCATCTTACCCTCAGAAAGTGGTGTTACACTCCATTACAGCACGATTTTGCCTTAGATCCTATTATTCCGCCATTTGACTTCTATTTTCGAATCTACACACGTGATCTCGCGATACTAACTGAATGATGACAGCAACGCATTGCATGATGGGAGCTAATTAATGCAGCGTGCCAAATTATTTGGAGCATTATTTGTATACGTACACAACATTCAAATCACATGGAAGACGATACATTTAAGCGTATTCTGCAGGACAAACAGTCCATCTACAGATCAAAGCAGAGCAGAAGGAAATAATACAGAATGTGTTGGAAGAAAAGATTCAATGGCAGAGTGTTACCAACGGGCTTCGGAAAGAGCATGTGTTACGTTCCCCCTTTTTGTTTTTGGACAAGGTACTACATTTTTTATTTCTTATGGTTATCTGTAATTCACTAAATTTGCTGTTAAAATCATTACCAATCAATATAATCAACTGTATTAAATTTTATGTTAATTGTTCTGCCTTAACAGGCGCCTATGATTGGCAATAACAATATTTGTTTGTTTGTTTATATGCAAATCATCTCCCATGATACATTGCGGTAATCGTAGTTTTCTCGTAGTCACGTGACAAATGTTTGAAAAATGGAAGACAAATGTCGAAATCATAGGATCTAAGGCAAAATCGTGCTGTAATGGAGTGTAACACCACTTTCTGAGGGTAAGATGTTTATGAATGAATAGAAAAATGATTGGTGAAGCGATTTATATAAGGTTTATGATAGAAAATAAAATCCGATAGCCACGAAACGTGGAAATGTGCTGACCCAGAGTTGGAGAAGCAAATCCGCTGTTTCCGTATATAGCACGCTCGGTCGTTGAACGGCTACAAGCAACTTTATCAATGCCGTTAAACGACAGAGGAATCTCGGACTAACAATTAATATACTAGTATTATAATGGTATCGTGACGACGACACGATATATCTTCTATTTTCTACTGACAAATAGTCCACAGGTTCGTGGCCCTGATACCAAAGATTATTGTCGTACAGACAATTCTTCTTAGAATATGTTTAAACTATATGGAAATGTATCCGGATAAATAGAATACTATTTTCGGCAATAAAGTCTACGACACGGTGTGTGTCGCGCCTGATATAGGATGTAAAAAGTGTCGATATCTTATGTAAAAGCCGACTTCTATTAACTTTCTATATGGATAAACTGCAGTGTGTGTCCAATAAAAATGCGACACTATGCTAACCTTCAACACGAAAGTAGAGCTATTGGATTCCTACTGTGTGTCGATCTATGGATCTGAGACTCCTTATAATTAAGTGTTCGATAATGGCGCCCAGCTAAGACAAGACTGAACCCGAGTGTTCTTTACTTCGGAATTTATACCCTTAAGACACGTCCAAGACACGCCCCTAACATAAGAATAACCAAACTCCGGACAGTTACCAGCTCCGGTCCGCACACTTAGTTACGATTGCTAGTCACTGCCACCGGCTTTTTCCGTTTCCGGATCTTCATAGGGTTTGACCCCATTGACCTTTCGTTTCTATCAAACAATTACGAAAAAACAAATGGCGACCAAGGAAGCGCTTCAAAGATAATTTGTGGTATTTTGATGTATTTCACGATAAGCATAGGTTATAGCAAAACAAAATTAACAAATTATACGATTTGGATCTCCTGTACTTGGCGATCACAATACTGGTATACTAGTATTGTGCACAATACTGGTATAAAAAAATATTCCAGTATTGTATTCTAGTATTGTTCCAGTATTGTTAAATTAGTTATTTTTTGGGAGTATTGTATATATTAACAATACTAGAACAATACTAGAATACGATATTGGAATAAATTGATAACAATGTGTCAAGTTGTCAATGTGTATTGTAGGACAGGAAATTGCAACATGAATGGACACTTTTTCAAAAGCAAAAAAAACACAAAAAAACATTATCTTATTTTTTATTGATTTAAGCACTATTCACTATTTCATTACAGTGTTCCAGCTAGGATTTCAAAAGGGCAGGGTGCTGGTCCTGAAAAGGGGCTCTTTAGTGCGCTGTTGGATTTTCAAAAAAGGCATTTTTTAGGGACACTGTAAAATCAAATAAAGTATACAATGCAATATTGACTTTTATTATTTATACATGAGCAAATAGGTCAGTTTATTCAACAAATCAACCTAGATATAATTCTATCTTTCTGTCATTAACTCTAAAAAACTTGGCAACTACTGTATCTGACACATGCTCATAACATTGTTTGTTGCAATTTAGTTTGACATGTAAAATATTGTTCATTGTGACCTGTTTCATGCGATTTATGTGATCACACTTTACCAATTTGACCTGTGAAAATACCCTTTCTACTTCTGCTGTACTCAGAGGTAACACAGCAGCTGTACTCATTAAGTGTATGCTATTATTGGGGTACAGTGCTGATAAACCAAGCTTTTCATTTAATAAAAGCTTAAGGCATGCCATGATGCTCCTTTCATGACATTCCTCTATTTTTATCACTTGTTTAAGTTTCAGATGAATTTGAAAGTTCAACATTTTAAAATTGGATTAAATAATTTTTTTTATCAAAATACAAGGATGTTACGGGAGGACAGACGGACGAACGGAAGGTAGCGTTACTACATGTATATCCCTTCGCAACTTCGTTGGCGATGGGATAAAAACTACCCCCCCCCCCCCCCACAAGATAAAAACCTCTACAAACTATCAGTTGTAAAAGGCAACCTCTTACAACAATTACAGCAGCATCAATTATGGCAATAGACGATGTAAGTAGTTTTTTTTCTTCTTCAAATTTACAATAAAAACAATGATGCCTGTGATATGGCAGTTAAAGGCACTCACTAAAAACTATAAATATCATACTTCTACACAACATTTATACTTATATAACAAGTGCCATTCTATAAAGAATTATGAGAGACTATATAAATTTCAATAAATTAAAACTTTAAATCACGTCTATAAAACATTTCAGTTCTGTAAAAACTTAACTATCAATCAAGAATATAAAAAACTATTTCTTCTACCTTAAATATTAAAAAGAAACCATCATAAAGAAAGATAATTAAAAAGTTGGCATGCGGTGAAATATTTCTCCAATTACGAATTATACCTCAAAAAACGGCATTGTCATAATTTGGTCTTAATTTATGGTACAAGGATGTGCTTTACAAAGTTTTGACCTTTTTATCTAAGACATCAGCATATCTGGCATGCATTCAGGATATATACAATGAAAGATGAACACAGGATTTACACAGACATCGTGTTCTTTGTATTTGATCTCGATCTACTTTATTAGGTTTAAATAAAATACCTTGTCTTTTGTATGAACAATTATTTATATACACGACTATATGGTTTAAAAGGAATATATTACTTGGCTCTATTTTAAGCTTGTCTTATTATTTGTTATGTTAATTTGTCAAGTACGCACATGTGTTTACCAAGAAACTAATTGTATTGATTGATCAATTAAAAAGTAATATTTTTTTCTATTAGAATTACCATGCAGAGTCAGTGTGTTTTAAATCGGTCATCCAATCAGGATGCTCATTATTCTTGTCCAAGATAAAAATACATCGCTAAAGTAAATTTACCTGTGGTTTCAGAGTAGAAGATTTTTAGAAATCTAACATAAAATTTCCCCACTTCAACTCGTAAATTTACATAGAAATCGGAGATATTTCGTCATAAAACTTCACACATGGTTTTGTCTATCATATTTCTTGAAGACAAACATAAAATTTTATTGCATTTATTCATATTGTATGAGTATCAACAGTTTTTTCAACACCGTATCTGTTTCTCGATACAGCCACAACTTCAACTCGTAAATTTACATAGAAATCGGAGATATTTCGTCATAAAACTTCACACATGGTTTTGTCTATCATATTTCATAAAGACAAACATAACATTTTATAGCATTTATCAATATTTTATGAATATCAACAGTTTTTTCAACACTGTATCTGTTTCTCGATACAGCCGCCCGATTACAGTGACCCGTGACCCAGATTAGCAGATCTCAGCAGTTTTTTCTGAATAAGGTTGTTTAATTAATTTGCTAATATAATGATTATATAAGTATTGGGATAACATATTTGCAAGTTTTCAATAATAATGTTAATTATTCAAATGTTCATACACAGCTGTTGTTATCAGGCAAATTCTCAAATCTTCAATGGTTTTGTTTTTAAAAAACGGTATGTTGGCGTAGGACATCCACAGTTTCTTGAGAATTGCTGATATTTTGCTGTAGTTGTTGTTTGGTCATTCTCATAATATTGTGTAAAGAATTTTTGATTGAGATAGCCGTCTCTATATTTGGATCATCAGCGATGTCATCCTCATTGTTGTCTTGTGTATTTGCAAGTAATCTCTTCCGATACTGGTACTCTGTTTCGTCATCTTGCCGTTTCCGTTTTACAGCATGTCCAGTAGGTTGCTGTGATGGCACTTGGACGGCTTGAAAATGGTAACCAGACCGACACATCCGCTAAAGATGGTTTTGGATGGCGCTGTGCCAACCAAAGATGTCCGAAACGCCGTACATACCGTACCATTCGTGCTGGATCATTTTTCGAAAAGTCTCGCATCACCATAATACAGATGTTTCAATACTTGAGAGATGTCTGCTCCACTAAACTACTATCAACTCCAGTTGAATTAGGTGGACCAGGTGTGATTGTCCAAATTGATGAAAGTCTTTTTAATCACAAATCAAAATACAACAGAGGGCGACGGGCCAGCAAAGAGCAGTGGGTTTTCGGTTTAGCAGATACATCCAGCAAGCCTGCCATTACCACATGGAAACTGTTGACAAAAGAGATGCCGCAACTCTTTTACCTATTATACAACGTGTTGTAAAACCAGGGACAATCATCCATTCAGATCAGTGGAAAGCGTACCATAACATCAGCTCATGACTGCAGCTTAGCCATGGCACAGTTAATCATTCGCTCAACTTCGTGGACCCTGCAACTGGTATACATACTCAAGCAATCGAGTCGTACTGGGCTAAAGCCAAACAGAAGTTTAAAGAGATGAAAGATGTGTCATCACATCTACTACCCAGTTACCTAGATGAAAGAATGTGGAGAGACAGATGGGGTACCACAGGTGACAATGCATTTACAAACATTCTCATACATATTTCAGAACAATATCCCGTGTAAAAGTGATATTTATTATGGACATGATAGACTCTTTATAATTCTAGTGCTAGTACATTATATTGTGAATGTGATGTTATTATTCATAAATCATGTTGTTCATCAAAGATTATTAAAAAATTGATGCCATCTACAAAAATGTATGATCATCTATAAAATAAATAAAATGTAAATTATGACATGTTGTTTTATCAATTATTATATATCCTGGTATTGCATATTTTTATTTACGAACAGTATTGTTAACAATACTGGAATATGATTTTATACCAGTATTGTATTTTTTTTGTAAAAAAATTACAATACTGGAATAATTTTTTATACCAGTATTGTCAACAATACTGGTATACCAGTATTGTGATCGCCAAGTACAGGAGATCCTACGATTTAGCCCCCTTCCAATATATATGCTCGCTATGAACGCAAATTCCCATGAAAACACAATATGAGCAGGTGCGACATGACGTCATGAGTCTTTATTTTGGGGCTAATTAGCAGACGATAAAAATATGGAAATGAAAAAAACCAAAGGTTTTATGCCATGACAATATTTTATCAGACCGAATATGGAACAAACATAATCTATTTAAGCGGGTAGGTACAAAGCAAACAGATCACTATCATACATTTGAAGAAATCTTGAAATAAATTCCAAGGCATACCAAACATTAGTTAGATAAAAACTTAAATATTGCTGCACTGTATGGGATCCTTATTCATCAGAAAATATATATCGGGATACAATTTGTATATCCAAAGACGAGCAGCACATTATGTATGCAACAAACACAACACCAGCAAACTGAGCAATGTCAGACCCTCAGTTGGCCAACTCTACACAACTACTAGAATGCAGAATAAAAGCTAGACTGCAAATTAAATGTTCCATAAAATTGTGCGTTACAGAATAATTATTATAACCACTATTATCTGCCTATTGAGATCCCTGAACCAGTCTATATTTTATTGAATTAGTTGTATTAAGATCCTTAATTTACCTGCAAAAGAATTTGTTGTCCTTTTTCTACAGTTGTTTACATTTTTTAAGGTACAACTATGATGCCAAGTGTGAATGTGATTGATGTATTAAAGATTTACCATTTAGTTTGATTACTCATTGTAAGTACAAAATAGCAACATAACTTTTTATCTGGGACATTTTTGTATCAGTAAATATTATGCTTTTAATTTTGTCCAAATACTTTTGTGAATTGATCTTTAAGCACAAATTTAATATATTGACATTGCTGGTTATGCATTTTTTTTGTGTGTAGATTAATCAACATAAGAATTCACTATCTGTCCTTCCGTCCGTCTGTCTGTCCTTCCAACCGTCCAAAGATATTTTTCGTCACATTTTTCTCAGCAACTATTGATGGCAGAAATCTGATATTTGGTCACAAGCTTCATATAGGTATGCCATATTGTGAGAATCGTTTTTGGACCTGTCAGATTCCTACTTCCTGTTTGCCGACTTAGTTGCTTTTTATACACATTGA
This sequence comes from Bathymodiolus brooksi, assembly GCA_963680875.1. Taxonomy (NCBI): domain Eukaryota; kingdom Metazoa; phylum Mollusca; class Bivalvia; order Mytilida; family Modiolidae; genus Bathymodiolus; species Bathymodiolus brooksi. Next base: position 136,152,849 of record OY804576.1, on the reverse strand, counting down.
ACATATATGCGGGGGTATCATAAGTAAGCATTAGCTCACAGATCATCTTGTTCGATTCAGTGTCACGCTTTCCTTGATCCGTAAATCCTCTGAAGCCACATGATAGAAAACAAGCAAAAAAAAAGGCATGGTTAAGCAGATTAATCGGATGCCATCAGATATAAACAAACAAGAACCAGTCTATATTTTATTGAATTAGTTGTATTAAGATCCTTAATTTACCTGCAAAAGAATATTTTGTCCTTTTTCTACAGTTGTTTAAAATAATTGTTCAACATTTTTTAAGGTACAACTATGATGCCAAGTGTGAATGTGATTGATGTATTAAAGATTTACCATTTAGTTTGATTACTCATTGTAAGTACAAAATAGCAACATAACTTTTTATCTGGGACTGGAGGTAGAATACAACTACATTTTGTACCAGTAAATATTATGCTTGAAGTCTTTTTTCTTCTTCAAATTTTGTGCAAATGCTTTTGTGAATTGGTCTTTAAAAGCACAAATTTAATATATTGACATTGCTGGTTATGCATTTTTTTTGGTCAATTGTGTAGATTAGTCAACTATCTGTAATTCGATTCAGTGTCATGCTTTCCTTGATCCGTAAATCCTCTGAAGCCACACAATAGAAAACAAGCAAAAATAAAATGGCATGGTTAAACAGATTAATCGGATCCCATCAGATATAAACAAACAATAAAGAAGTTGTGCATCTACTTTTTATTTCACAATGGTTTCTGGGGTTTCCCAGAGCCAATAAGGTATTTTCAAATTATTGTGGTACAGAAAGGGGGGGGGGGTTACATAAATTTCCTCAGGAATGGACTATAAGGACTTGGTGATTAAATATGTGTACCAGAAGCCAACCAACATCTTGCACCTTGCTTCGGTGAACTAATGTTTTTTTCTTTCAGTCTTATTATGGAGGAACTCCAGACAACTTTACCAAAGTGTGTTTGTTGTAGGCTATCGCCACAAATTCTTTTTAAAGTGACAGGACCAAAAATTAAGGACAACAAATATATAGTTGATTTCATCGAAGAAATTTGTTGTATTAAAGACAATGGATGGTATATGCATTTATTAGAAACTAATGAAGGCATATGCCGACAATGTTTTACCAAATTGGAAAATTTTCATAGTTTTTCAAAAATGTTAAAGACCAATATATCGGTAGATTTATCCGAAAAAGGTAGCACTGGAAAGAGATTGTTGATGTCTCCTGAGTCAACATCATTTGTGCAACCATCAAGTGGCATGACAAAAAAAAGAAGAAAATTGTTTTTTTCTCCAAAGAAATGTGACTTCATTGATGACCACCAATATTCTTCCAAAGCTGTGCAACATAAAGGTATGTCTGTCTTATGCTGTCATCACAAAGCATATTTTAAATCTACTTAACATAATTATCATTTCATTATGAACAAACAGTTTTAAATGATCTGTAATTCTATTGACAAAGGAGCATGGATGACCCAGTAGTTATGATTAATGACTTCCCAACCACAGATCTAACACCACTAACTATTAAAACATGGAAATCAAATAACTAAAGGTCAGTAAACACAAAGCGCTAGTAAAACATGGGTGATACAAGGTGTTTTCAAAGGATCAACATGTCCTACATGATGCCTGTTGTGTACAATAATGACACACAAAAAAATGTAATGTAATAAAATAAAAAAGCCTATGCTTTTGACAAACCAAAAATTACTTCACTCTAAATTTTACTGTACATCACATAACAACTCATAACCATCCCAGGAAACAAGTATCTTGATCTGACTTTTTCATATGACTGCAAAATTTTGCTGTCATATTATGGTATGGCATTATCAACGTCCACAGACAGAATGATTTCCGTGCTATCCAAGTTCTAGTGGAATTACAGATAGATCCTTCTGAATTTTGATGCAGTTTTTTTGTCTTTGAATTGATTTCACAGATATTCCAGAAATAGTTTGTGGGCTTTCCACTATCTCTTACTGTTTTAGAGATAAATTCGACCGAAAAACCAAATTCCAAACTTTCTTATTTTTCATCTATGTATACATGTATTAACATGTACATGTATAAGAATAATGCAAACTTTCAGAAAAGGTAATGATAAAAGAAAGGAAGGAAAGAGAAGAAAGGCAGGCCAAAATATTAAATACAATGAAAGCTGTCCAGAAATCTTCCAGAACACATGTATTAAATGAACAGCTTAAATTGATTGAAAAAGAAAGTATATTATCCAAGAAAAGACCTTTGGAGAAACTTCAAGATTCTGAAAAGATATTGTGATGGATATGCTTGAAGAATTATCAGAAAAGTATTAAATATACTAAAGCAATAATACAATTAATTAATGTAACGATAACACTGATTAATTTCATAAATATCTCCTTTGGAGTTGGTTAGTGATTGCTGTTAAAGGTCAGTGAGTAATTTTTTTACTGATATCATGGTAAGAACATGTTACTTTCTGATGATGATGTCCACTTTGTAATAGACCAGCACGCTGAGTGTTTATAGTACTAGCTCACCGAAACAGTCCATAGGCATACATGCCGCTCCATTCAGAAACATTATTCGAGCTACGATTCAACTAGTCTTTAACCTTACTCCTTAAAGCTGCATGTTTAGCGGAGAAGCAGCAAATACCAATTTTATATCCTTTGGTTTGATCCAACCGGAGATCAAATCCATGATCTACCGCACTCACAACAGCATACTAATTATATAACCATTACACCAGGAAGACAGTTCAATATCTCCTTGGTGATAAACATGTTTTCATATGCAGTATTTAGATATTAAAATTAAAATATAATTTGCAATCATTCGTCAGATCTCTGTAGTTTTAATTTTAACATGACATTGTAGGGTTATTTAAATAGTTTATCGTTTTTGTCTTTTTAACAGGGTTCCACTTCTCTTTGAAATTTTAGTAGGATCAGTAGGGAAAATATCACCATCATGCTTTGCACCAATTTCAGCAGTGTATGGGATTCTATTATTCCAAAAAAACCATATGATGTCTGCTTGGCAAAGGTGTATGTCAGCTATATGTCTTAGAGGTCAATTGGAAGATAATAAAGACAGTACATGTACTCCAAAATTTTGAATACAACAATTTTTATGCAATCACCTTAAAGAAGACGATGATGTAACAAGAAGTACTATGTCTTCTCAGGGTAAAAATACCCCATGTCTAACATTCATTATGGATGGTTTAATGTTGTATTATATCAAATTATTTTTAGTTCACCTGGACCAAAAGGTCCATGTGAACTATTGCCATCACTTGGCGTCCGTCGTCTGTTGTCTGTCGTCTGTAAACTTTTCACATTTCAAGCTTCTTCTCCGAAACCACTGGGCCGATTGGAACCAAACTTAGCAGGAATGTTCCTTGGATGGTCCTCTACAAAGTTACTGTTTTTCGTTCCAGTCGGATATTCAATATGGCTGCCAGGGCCAATAATATGCTCTAATTGGCTGAAATTTCAAAGATCTTCTTCTCTGAAACTAATGAACTGACTGAACCCAAACTGTAAATGAATGATCATTGGAATGTCCTTTACCAAGTTTCTGTTTTTTATGCCGATCGGAAATCCAAGATGGCCGCCATCGCAGGACATAGATTAACATTGGACCCTATGGGAAAATGTTCAAATGCCTTCTTCTCAGAAACTACAAATATGATTAAAGCCAAACTGTACATGAATGTTCATTGGACGGTCCTCTACAATCTCAATGTTTTTTGTTCCGATATGAAATTCAAAATGGCGGCTACGGCAGGACTTAGTTTAACATTGGACCCTATGGGAAAAATGTTTCAAAATGCCTTCTTCTCAGAAACTACAAATATTATTAAAGCCAAACTGTACATGAATGTTCATTGGATGGTCCTCTACAAACTTTACTTTTTTTGTTCCGATATGAAATTCAAAATGGCGGCTACGGCAGGGCTTAGTTTAACATTGGACCCTATGGGGAAAATGTTTCAAAACGCTTCTTCTCTGAAACCACTAAGACAGTTGAAACCAAACTGCCCAGGAATGATCATTGGAAGGTCCTCTACAAATTTTATGTTTTTTATGCCGATCGGAAATCAAAGATGGCCGCCACCGCAATACATAGATTAACATTGGACCCTATGGGAAAATGTTCAAATGCCTTCTTCTCAGAAACTACAAATATTATTAAAGCCAAACTGTACATGAATGTTCATTGGATGGTCCTCTACAAACTTTACGTTTTTTGTTCCAATATGAAATTCAAAATGGCGGCTATGGCAGGACTTAGTTTAACATTGGACCCTATGGGAAAAATGTTTCAAAACGCTTCTTCTCTGAAACCACTTGGACAATTGAAACCAAACTGCCCAGGAATAGTCATTGGAAGGTCCTCTACAAAGTTTATGTTTTTTATGTCGATCGGAAATCCAAGATGGCCACCACCGCAATACATAGATTAACATTGGACCCTATGGGAAAATGTTCAAATGCCTTCTTCTCAGAAACTACAAATATTATTAGAGCCAAACTGTACATGAATGTTCATTGGATGGTCCTCTACAAACTTTACGTTTTTTGTTCCGATATGAAATTCAAAATGGCGGCTACGGCAGGACTTAGTTTAACATTGGACCCTATGGGGAAAATGTTTCAAAACGCTTCTTCTCTGAAACCACTCGGACAATTGAAACCAAACTGCCCATGAATGATCATTGGAAGGTCCTCTACAAAATATATGTTTTTTATGTCGATCGGATATCCAAGATGGCCGCCACCGCAATACATAGATTAACATTGGACCCTATGGGAAAATGTTCAAATGCCTTCTTCTCAGAAACTACAAATATTATTAAAGCCAAACTGTACATGAATGTTCATTGGATGGTCCTCTACAAACTTTACGTTTTTTGTTCCGATATGAAATTCAAAATGGCGGCTACGGCAGGGCTTAGTTTAACATTGGACCCTATGGGAAAAATGTTTCAAAACGCTTCTTCTCTGAAACCACTTGGACAATTGAAACCAAACTGCCCAGGAAGTCATTGGAAGGTCCTCTACAAAGTTTATGTTTTTTTATGCCGATCGAAAATTCAAGATGGCCGCCACCGCAGGACATAGATTAACATTGGACCCTATGGGAAAATATTCAAATGCCTTCTTCTCAGAAAATACAAATATGATTAAAGCCAAACTGTACATGAATGTTCATTAGATGGTCCTCTACAAACTTTACGTTTTTTGTTCCGGTATGAAATTCAAAATGGTGGCTACGGCAGGACTTAGTTTAACATTGGACCCTATGGGAAAAATGTTTCAAAACGCTTCTTCTCTGAAACCACTTGGACAATTGAAACCAAACTGTCCAGGAATGATCATTGGAAGGTCCTCTACAAAGTTTATGTTTTTTATGTCGATCGGAAATCCAAGATGGCCACCACCGCAATACATAGATTAACATTGGACCCTATGGGAAAATGTTCAAATGCCTTCTTCTCAGAAACTACAAATATTATTAGAGCCAAACTGTACATGAATGTTCATTGGATGGTCCTCTACAAACTTTACGTTTTTTGTTCCGATATGAAATTCAAAATGGCGGCTACGGCAGGACTTAGTTTAACATTGGACCCTATGGGGAAAATGTTTCAAAACGCTTCTTCTCTGAAACCACTTGGATAATTGAAACCAAACTGCCCAGGAATGATCATTGGAAGGTCCTCTACAAGGTGTGTGTTTTTTATGCCGATCGGATATCCAAGATGGCCACCACTGCAGGACATAGATTAGCATTGGACCCTATGGGAAAATGTTCAAATGCCTTCTTCTCAGAAACTACAAATATTATTAAAGCCAAACTGTACATGAATGTTCAATGGATGGTCCTCTACAAACTTTACGTTTTTTGTTCTGATATGAAATTCAAAATGGCGGCTACGGCAGGACTTGTTTAACATTGGACCCTATGGGAAAAATGTTTCAAAACGCTTCTTCTCTGAAACCAAACTGCCCAGGAATGATCATTGGAAGGTCCTCTGTTTTTTATGCCAATCGGAAATCCAAGATGGCTGCCACCACAGGTCATAGTATTAACACAGGACCATATCGGGAAAATACAGAAATATCTTCTTCTCTGAAGCTATTGCACTGATTGAACCTAAACTGTGCATCAATCATTGGAAGGTCCTTTACAAACTTTGTGTTTTTTATGTTGATCGTAATTCCTAGATGACTACCACTGCAGGACATAGTTTTTACATAGGACTAATTGGTTTTTTTTATAACCAGGTGAACGATACAGGCTCTTGAGAGCCTCTGGTTACACTTAGCAAAAGTCGATTATAGGTTAATTTCAATATTGCTTATTTTGCCAATGAGAATATATTATGATTAAGTATTGAAACTATTAAAGGATGTTGTAACTGGTTGGAAGCTACTTTTGTAAATTAAGGATTCTAATTCAAATTCAACTATTTTTTTAACACAATTCGTAGAATCATGTTTTTTAGTTTGTGCCTACCTCTAATCAAGTCAACTGTGTAACAATCACAGCACAAATATTAATAACTACATTGATACCTGCTTTTGTGCTTTAATCTTCTCGCTTGAATGCTTTATTTATATGTAAATGTTCTATATGTGTATTATTGCCATTAACATTTACATTGGCTCCTATAGTACAAGGTAGTACATTTCAATAATGTTGAAAAGATGTCAGTTCAAATCTGACTAGAAGCCAAGGATCTGTATTTTTAAGTGTGAGTTTGACTTGAACATGTTAACTGCACTAACAAATTAAAAAAATATATGTACAAGCTGCTTTTGTGCTTTAATCTTCTCGCTTGAATGCTTTATTTATTTGTAAATGTTCTATAATCAAAGTTTTGATGAACTCCTTTTCCAGGATGTTTTTATTTGGTATATAGCAGAATCTTTTTGCTGTGTGTACCTGTTGGAATTCTAATCAAAGAAAGCATACAAAATGTATAATGAAAATCTACAATTTTGTAATGTATTACATATAATCAGAAGATGAATTCACTCAAACCAAATTTATAGTGATTACAGTATTAAAATATTTTCAGGCTCTTACTAAGTTGTCTCATTTTGGATTGACTCTTTCACCATCTTCCAAATTGAGACTGGAAGACGAAGCATGTAGTTCCAGCAAAAAAATTATCATAGAAATGTTGAGGAGAAACCCATTGGCCAAAGTAACTGGAGACAATCTTGATGTATATATCAAGAGAGACATTATATCGGGAATGAACAAAAATAAAGACATCCATCTGTTTGCATCCAATATAATATTCCCAAGAATTGCAAAGATAACAATGGAAAATACAAGACCTGCAAATCAACAAATTTCCATAACAAATTTAACATTTAATGACCAACAGCGATCACATCTTCTGAATTTATACAAGGTATAACCAAATAAGTTTTAGTAGTTTATTATACTCAATTGTTTTGAATAAGAAAATTATTTGATTAATCTAGGTTGACATTATACACAAGCAATCATCAAGGATACATTCTTCTATTACAATGAGTACCATGTTACATGAGTGTGTACATTACACAGCCAAGTACGATAATAACATCTTGATATATATGCAATAAAATCTTTAACATACTAATACTAAATGAATAACAAATTAATAACAATCAATTATAATGTGGAAGCAAAATACTCTTTAATTAATTTAACTGTGCTTTGTATATGATATATACACATTAAATGTATATTGTGTTGGTACAGTTCTTTTATCATGTCCAGTCTTAATAAATAACATTTTGAAATATAAAATAGGTCTATACGTCACAATTAGTCCTACGCGAAGATTCCCCAATGACATTTTGTATTTATTAACGGAGATGTCATGGGGGTTTTCCCACATTCCAAAGCTAATCACATCACGAAAGTAGAACCGACTAAACTACATATATATATGATACAAGGTTTTGTATCAGATGGGTTGTATCGAATGGTTAAAGCCATGTATTACTATAGAATACATACTTAATGTTAGATAAATAGAAATTATTGGGCATTATATTGGTTGATGAGAGTTTACCCATTGATATATATACTTATCAGTAATTTTGACATTTTTCCTTTGATCTAGTTTATTCAAGTTTACAACATAAGAATGTAAAACTAAAGTTATTCAATTTGAACTGTAGAAATACTTGTTAATTACAAAGCATCATGTATTTTAGGATATTATTGCAAATATTTTTGCTGATGGCATAGAGGATTTGAATGGATGTCCCAAGTAGCAAGAAATCCACATGAATACACTGATTTAATGTCAAGGAAAAGTCATACAGCACAATTACCCATTATTAATGCAAATGAGACAAAACATGAAGATTGCTTAAAAATAATGGATACATATGAGAACATGCTTTCAGAACTTTACACAGAAGCACACGGTATAGTATTTACTTGCCAATATTTAAAAGGTGGAGGACAGTCATTACACTTGCAGGCCAATGTTACATCCCTATTTATTTACTAATTCAGCTATTGCCCTTTCTTGAAATATTTTGTTTCTAAATTTTTACCTGCAGATGTAGTATTTTCGTGTGGATTAAATCATTCAGTATACCACCTTTAGTCTATGATATCACTCTAGTTTCCACAAAATATATGTACATTACAATATCAAATTTACAAGTATTGACATAAAAATAATAAATGTGATGTTTACCATACATTCTTGCATTACTTATTTATAATTCATTGTATAATAATATGAGTAACATATAATAATATATTGACTTATTGATACAGCTAAAATATCAAAAAGAAAAAATGAATATATGAATGTTTGGATCATTTATAAGCCCATGACCTTTGACAATTATTGATGTGTTCAGTGACAACCTTACAATTTACCCTGCACTGGTAGACACACCTTGCTATCTATCATGACAACATTATAATTTACCCTGAACTGGTAGACACACCTTGCTATCTGTCATGACAACCTTACAATTTAGTCTGAACTGGTAGACACACCTTGCTATCCTGACAACCTTACAATTTAGTCTGAACTGGTAGACACACCTTGCTATCCTGACAACCTTACAATTTACCCTGAACTGGTAGACACACCTTGCTATCCTGACAACCTTACAATTTACCCTGAACTGGTAGACACACCTTGCTATCCTGACAACCTTACAATTTACCCTGAACTGGTAGACACACATTGTTATCCTGACAACCTTACAATTTACCCTGAACTGGTAGACAAACCTTGCTATCCTGACAACCTTATGACTATTACCATTTATTACCGTTCACATGATAATCATTAAAAATAGCAACATATCATTCCATATTTAGGCACAGATGATAAGCTGAAACAGTTTAAAGTAGTAATTGGAGGTGACCAGCTTACCAGGAGTAGACTCCAAGAGGCAAAAGCCTTGAGATCACTATCACCGAATCCAAAGAAAAGATTTGAAGACCTTGACCCTATAGTGATAGAACTTTGGCATGTGAAACAAGATTTGCTTGAGGTATATATATAACAAATACTCTGGTTGTTTTCATAGTTAAATCCAACAAGAGAATTTACTTATATATATACATAAGAAAAAACTATACACTGCTTGGAGCTTTCTATGTGGCTACCATATATATGTCAGAATATTTCAAAAACTCCAACAACGGTCAAATTTTCTGAAAAGAACAGAAATAAGCATCGCTTTGATCATTTTCGAGGGTGTCCTCTGTCACGTTTGTGCCTATACTCCAACTGTTTTTTTCTGTTCTCTCTACATGTATCAATGACCAAATACAAAAATGTATAACAAAAAACAATAAGCAAGTCAAGGCATTGGCTATATACACTTAGTCTGTTTGTTCTAACTGCATTTCCATGATGCATTTTCAACTTTATTTTACACAATATAGACATCTACCACAAAATATCTTATACAAATGTATTTCTATTGAGGCTTGCATCATGATAAACAAAGAAGCATATGTTATGGAAAATATTTATTGTTTTAAAGGGTTTTCACTTCACTTTTAACTTGACTTTGAACATCTTTGTACACATATTAGATGTTTTATAATATATTTGTTCATGTACATATTGTTTTTGATCCAACTCTAACATTAGGATGACTCTTGACAACTGATTAGACGTGTATATATATGAGTTACACATAAACTAAATATATGCAGATAATTTTTATACCAAATTATATTCTTTTTAATTCTAGAAATTATATAAGGCACTTTACAATACATCTGCAGTGAGGACAGCAGGCTTATTTTAAAGCCAAGCTACAGAGAACAGATGTATCTGGTAAAGTGAAGGGGCACTTTAAGTCTCACATGGAATTTATGTGTCTTCTTGGAGAGAAGGTGGTTATAGAAATTTTGAATGAAATTTTGGATTTATTCTTAACTGAATATCATTATATACCCCCAGTATCCAGTGAAACTTCACATCCTGTACATAAAGATGAAATGTTTAATTATTTCAATAATTTCAGCCATTGGTTTATACATATAACTGCATTAAACAGGGTTGCAAAAGATGGCGATATTACACGCATTATCTCTTGCAAGTATTGGGAAAGTGAACGAGGTGGACATACATGCACAACACGGGTTACTGGTGGTGGGTCAAAACCCATTCCAGACACTGAAGTAGACAAAACAAGCCTTATTTTTGGGGAATCTCTATTTAAATCAGCTAATGTAGCCTTCATAACATCATCATCCTGATTAGCATATACTGCTGAATAACAGGATTCAGTAATTTGTTCTTCACCAAATAAAGATCTCAAAAACATTATTGCACAGCTCATATAAAACATAGGAATATACATTATTGTCACCGGGTAATTTTCAGGATTTGATTTCAAATCTAAGCATTCCTGCTTAAACACATCTTCATATACAAACATTACATCATTCGATTTAACTTTCTTTTTTTTTTCTAAAAATATGTTCGGTCTGTCTGGAGTAATACTAATTAACTTGGGAGATTTTAATCCTAGTTTCTCAGGTAAGGTTTTTACCTGGTCCTTTGTCAAGGTGCCACTCATTGCAACAAATCTGGCTTGTTCAAATATAGCTGGCAACTCTTTTAGCTTGTTATAATCTGGCCGGAAATCTGTGTGCCTGAAAAGGTATAAAAATTTACGATTGAAGTATTTATCAATCTTGATTTTTTTTCTTCTGTATCAATTGTATTTTTTTAAATGCACACATTCTTTGTCAATGTTTAAAATTGAATAAGTTGGAATCAGATGAAGGATTATATAATCAACAGCATGATTCATAGATAAACTATGTAATTATAATGAAAACAAATGAAATTAATATTATGTCATAATTATGTTCTTTTTGAAAATCAAATATTGTTCATTTATATTCGATTATTAAAACTGCTAGATTTATACATATAATATACATCTGTTAATATTCTTGAAATGTATGTAATTTTACTTTGTAAATTGACTATATGCATTTAATTTTAAAATAAGTGGTATTTTTCTTTTCATATTTGAATAAAATTGCTAACGTTTTTAATATCATATCTGTAATCTGTAATCAAGTTAAACAAGAAAACCTGGTTTGCCGTATTATGATGGAATTTATCACTTGTTATTGTATATATTAACTCACAAATTGTATAATTTCTATCATCAATAAATCCTGAACATTTGCTTTCTTATCTGAATTCTTTTTTCTCTCTCATTCTACACCAACCATCATGTTTAGTATTTTTTTTCTTTAGATAGAATCTGAAAAAAAAATCTCAACAAAAGAATAATTAATAAAAGTTTAAAATAGTGAATTTGAATACTTCAGCAATTTACACAAAAAACAGTTGTTTTTTCTCCCTCAAACAGAACTTTTTAATAGATATACCATTCATTGCAAAAGCATACCACATCAAAAAGTAACAGTTCAAGGAGGTAATACAAAGTGCACTAGCTGGAAAAAACAGGTAAAAGAACAGAAACAGTTCTTGTGAAAAAAGTTGTATTCACAAATGTAATTCAGATATAAAACACTACATGATGGAAACATGACTTGTTTTAATGTTTTACAACAATTCCATACATATATTCAACATTATAACAGCTATTATGAAAAGTAATATCATGCTCATTAGAACATCCTTTATTACTAACTTACATCACAGACAGATGTTAATTATAACTAATACAGCCATATGTACATGTATCAGGCAGGAATTTACTTCTCAGAGCAATATCACATCAAAGGTGAATATGGAAGGAAGTTTTGCTTTAGGTGCAAGATGCAATATAAGGTCCATATTGAGCTGAACATTTCAGGTGTTATATTCTTTTTTTTTAATCCAAATTAACCCAATATACCCTGATAGTTAGTGTTGAATACATTACACTGAGAATACAAAATAATAAACATTTTATTCTAATGCAACTGTTATATCAAATTATATGAATTTTCATGATTGACTACTGCTTACCTTCAAATACACAGTTGACATGTCATAACTAAGGCACGGCTGGTAATCGGCACAAGCAGAACAGTTGTTTCTGCAAAGAAATTCGTGAGGATAACTTCCGGTTTTGGTGGAGGAGAGTTCACGAAGACGCTTCGCAAGGTATGTACATGTCAAAAATTGAAATTTTCTTTTTTTAGTGCTCGAATATTGCAAAATCAGAGAATGCTATGCTGTGGCGAATGCTTTCACGATTAGAAACATGTATAGTTTATTCTTGTATATGAAGTGTAACTCTTGCAAAATCAATCGTCCCACGAAAAACATGACGAAAATTGTGACACTCTTACATTTATAAGTTGTTATTGACAAAGATGCAAGTTAAATTTTCAATATTTTTTCATCATGGGAGTCTAAATATAATCGGGGATAAATTCCGATTCGTCAGAAGTAAATTGAAGTCTAGATAAATCAACAAACTGTCAATTTTCTCGTTTTCCTGCTTGAGGAGATCAGTTCTGATAGAGCACATTGCGAATGCATGAGGAGATTTGCTAGTTTTGGTACGACACATGTAATCCACTGTATAATCACAAATTGTGCATGTCTGTCTGGTAATAAATTCACGAACTGATGCCCTTCTTCCCGTCGGGTTTTTAAAAGTATAAAAGTAATATTTCATTGTTCATGGGCTGTCCACCTAGAAAGAAACATTTCATTTAAGGAATCAATTCATAATTGTAACTGTGGTTTCCCATGATTTAACTTGTCATTATTGATCATTTGTTCTTTGTGCCATTTTCAATTGTGTATTGGATACACAAGATTAACTTCCCTTACATTGGAAAAAATTGAAAATGCACTGTAAGATAATTTTATAATCAAGAATAATTAAACTTAATGTGAATCATATCTTTATAATTTCTAATACAAATGATACTCTCTAAATTAAATATCATACAGTTGAGAATAATATTAATTTGTGGTTTGTTTTTCTATTATATAGTGTGTTATGTGTACACACTTGTAAATAAAAAAGATCTCTGTTAGTAGTGGTTACAAGATGTAAAGCGCTTTACCGATTTTAAGGATATGTCCACAGTTTAATTGACATCTTGTGTTTTATTTATTCATGACTACTAGCACTAAGTGAATGTTTATTTACGTTAGACCTATGTATGTGCTGAAATCATGTAATATTATAACTTGTGTAGATCTGCGGTGAAGTTTCCATCATCTTTAGTAAAAAGGTTGGGCCGAATAGATGTGGAAACCCGTTTGAAAGGATATAAATATTTTGAAATTGAAAGAGATTTTTTAATAAACTTGGTGTCCTGATTGATGGGGATTTTAAATTTGGTGTACAGTAGCAATTATTCTGATTTCCTGAAACGTCATCTTCATCTGAGAAACAGGCTACTGGACCAGGGCTATAAAAAGATTCGCCTTATTCGATCTCTTAAAAAGTTTATATTCCGATACCAAGATCTTGTCGAAATATATTCCGTCTCTGCAGAAACGATTATAAGCGATGCATTTTCATATAGTGAAAATGTATAAAGATAAAGAAGTCAAGAAAAATGTCAAGGATATTTTTTTTATCAATGTGTGACGTAAAAATATTTTTGACATTTACGTCACCGAATATGGTACTGCTTTGACAACTATTTTACCTATTTTGTTCCTGTATTTAAATACTGTTATAGTGACAACCGGAACCTTTGAACCGTAATGAGAGTGGGAGGTTTGGCGCCTTAAAATCTGATTCAACCCACCATTTCTTTAGAAATGCCTGCACCAAGTCAGGGTATTACAGTTTTCCGGTTGTTGACTGATTTTGTCTGTTTATATAATTATGAGTTTTGACTTTCCCTTTGTAAGTTTGTTTGGAGTTCGGTAATTTTGTTATTACCCTTATGTACTGCTACTTGTTTTTGACCCACCACCAGTAACCCGTGTTGTGCATGTATGTCCACCTCGTTCACTTTCCCAATACTTGCAAGAGATAATGCGTGTAATATCGCCATCTTTTGCAACCCTGTTTAATGCAGTTATATGTATAAACCAATGGCTGAAATTATTGAAATAATTAAACATTTCATCTTTATGTACAGGATGTGAAGTTTCACTGGATACTGGGGGTATATAATGATATTCAGTTAAGAATAAATCCAAAATTTCATTCAAAATTTCTATAACCACCTTCTCTCCAAGAAGACACATAAATTCCATGTGAGACTTAAAGTGCCCCTTCACTTTACCAGATACATACTGCCTGTTGTCCTCACTGCAGATGTATTGTAAAGTGCCTTATATAATTTCTAGAATTAAAAAGAATATAATTTGGTATAAAAATTATCTGCATATATTTAGTTTATGTGTAACTCATATATATACACGTCTAATCAGTTGTCAAGAGTCATCCTAATGTTAGAGTTGGATCAAAAACAATATGTACATGAACAAATATATTATAAAACATCTAATATGTGTACAAAGATGTTCAAAGTCAAGTTAAAAGTGAAGTGAAAACCCTTTAAAACAATAAATATTTTCCATAACATATGCTTCTTTGTTTATCATGATGCAAGCCTCAATAGAAATACATTTGTATAAGATATTTTGTGGTAGATGTCTATATTGTGTAAAATAAAGTTGAAAATGCATCATGGAAATGCAGTTAGAACAAACAGACTAAGTGTATATAGCCAATGCCTTGACTTGCTTATTGTTTTTTGTTATACATTTTTGTATTTGGTCATTGATACATGTAGAGAGAACAGAAAAAAACAGTTGGAGTATAGGCACAAACGTGACAGAGGACACCCTCGAAAATGATCAAAGCGATGCTTATTTCTGTTCTTTTCAGAAAATTTGACCGTTGTTGGAGTTTTTGAAATATTCTGACATATATATGGTAGCCACATAGAAAGCTCCAAGCAGTGTATAGTTTTTTCTTATGTATATATATAAGTAAATTCTCTTGTTGGATTTAACTATGAAAACAACCAGAGTATTTGTTATATATATACCTCAAGCAAATCTTGTTTCACATGCCAAAGTTCTATCACTATAGGGTCAAGGTCTTCAAATCTTTTCTTTGGATTCGGTGATAGTGATCTCAAGGCTTTTGCCTCTTGGAGTCTACTCCTGGTAAGCTGGTCACCTCCAATTACTACTTTAAACTGTTTCAGCTTATCATCTGTGCCTAAATATGGAATGATATGTTGCTATTTTTAATGATTATCATGTGAACGGTAATAAATGGTAATAGTCATAAGGTTGTCAGGATAGCAAGGTTTGTCTACCAGTTCAGGGTAAATTGTAAGGTTGTCAGGATAACAATGTGTGTCTACCAGTTCAGGGTAAATTGTAAGGTTGTCAGGATAGCAAGGTGTGTCTACCAGTTCAGGGTAAATTGTAAGGTTGTCAGGATAGCAAGGTGTGTCTACCAGTTCAGGGTAAATTGTAAGGTTGTCAGGATAGCAAGGTGTGTCTACCAGTTCAGACTAAATTGTAAGGTTGTCAGGATAGCAAGGTGTGTCTACCAGTTCAGACTAAATTGTAAGGTTGTCATGACAGATAGCAAGGTGTGTCTACCAGTTCAGGGTAAATTATAATGTTGTCATGATAGATAGCAAGGTGTGTCTACCAGTGCAGGGTAAATTGTAAGGTTGTCACTGAACACATCAATAATTGTCAAAGGTCATGGGCTTATAAATGATCCAAACATTCATATATTCATTTTTTCTTTTTGATATTTTAGCTGTATCAATAAGTCAATATATTATTATATGTTACTCATATTATTATACAATGAATTATAAATAAGTAATGCAAGAATGTATGGTAAACATCACATTTATTATTTTTATGTCAATACTTGTAAATTTGATATTGTAATGTACATATATTTTGTGGAAACTAGAGTGATATCATAGACTAAAGGTGGTATACTGAATGATTTAATCCACACGAAAATACTACATCTGCAGGTAAAAATTTAGAAACAAAATATTTCAAGAAAGGGCAATAGCTGAATTAGTAAATAAATAGGGATGTAACATTGGCCTGCAAGTGTAATGACTGTCCTCCACCTTTTAAATATTGGCAAGTAAATACTATACCGTGTGCTTCTGTGTAAAGTTCTGAAAGCATGTTCTCATATGTATCCATTATTTTTAAGCAATCTTCATGTTTTGTCTCATTTGCATTAATAATGGGTAATTGTGCTGTATGACTTTTCCTTGACATTAAATCAGTGTATTCATGTGGATTTCTTGCTACTTGGGACATCCATTCAAATCCTCTATGCCATCAGCAAAAATATTTGCAATAATATCCTAAAATACATGATGCTTTGTAATTAACAAGTATTTCTACAGTTCAAATTGAATAACTTTAGTTTTACATTCTTATGTTGTAAACTTGAATAAACTAGATCAAAGGAAAAATGTCAAAATTACTGATAAGTATATATATCAATGGGTAAACTCTCATCAACCAATATAATGCCCAATAATTTCTATTTATCTAACATTAAGTATGTATTCTATAGTAATACATGGCTTTAACCATTCGATACAACCCATCTGATACAAAACCTTGTATCATATATATATGTAGTTTAGTCGGTTCTACTTTCGTGATGTGATTAGCTTTGGAATGTGGGAAAACCCCCATGACATCTCCGTTAATAAATACAAAATGTCATTGGGGAATCTTCGCGTAGGACTAATTGTGACGTATAGACCTATTTTATATTTCAAAATGTTATTTATTAAGACTGGACATGATAAAAGAACTGTACCAACACAATATACATTTAATGTGTATATATCATATACAAAGCACAGTTAAATTAATTAAAGAGTATTTTGCTTCCACATTATAATTGATTGTTATTAATTTGTTATTCATTTAGTATTAGTATGTTAAAGATTTTATTGCATATATATCAAGATGTTATTATCGTACTTGGCTGTGTAATGTACACACTCATGTAACATGGTACTCATTGTAATAGAAGAATGTATCCTTGATGATTGCTTGTGTATAATGTCAACCTAGATTAATCAAATAATTTTCTTATTCAAAACAATTGAGTATAATAAACTACTAAAACTTATTTGGTTATACCTTGTATAAATTCAGAAGATGTGATCGCTGTTGGTCATTAAATGTTAAATTTGTTATGGAAATTTGTTGATTTGCAGGTCTTGTATTTTCCATTGTTATCTTTGCAATTCTTGGGAATATTATATTGGATGCAAACAGATGGATGTCTTTATTTTTGTTCATTCCCGATATAATGTCTCTCTTGATATATACATCAAGATTGTCTCCAGTTACTTTGGCCAATGGGTTTCTCCTCAACATTTCTATGATAATTTTTTTGCTGGAACTACATGCTTCGTCTTCCAGTCTCAATTTGGAAGATGGTGAAAGAGTCAATCCAAAATGAGACAACTTAGTAAGAGCCTGAAAATATTTTAATACTGTAATCACTATAAATTTGGTTTGAGTGAATTCATCTTCTGATTATATGTAATACATTACAAAATTGTAGATTTTCATTATACATTTTGTATGCTTTCTTTGATTAGAATTCCAACAGGTACACACAGCAAAAAGATTCTGCTATATACCAAATAAAAACATCCTGGAAAAGGAGTTCATCAAAACTTTGATTATAGAACATTTACAAATAAATAAAGCATTCAAGCGAGAAGATTAAAGCACAAAAGCAGCTTGTACATATATTTTTTTAATTTGTTAGTGCAGTTAACATGTTCAAGTCAAACTCACACTTAAAAATACAGATCCTTGGCTTCTAGTCAGATTTGAACTGACATCTTTTCAACATTATTGAAATGTACTACCTTGTACTATAGGAGCCAATGTAAATGTTAATGGCAATAATACACATATAGAACATTTACATATAAATAAAGCATTCAAGCGAGAAGATTAAAGCACAAAAGCAGGTATCAATGTAGTTATTAATATTTGTGCTGTGATTGTTACACAGTTGACTTGATTAGAGGTAGGCACAAACTAAAAAACATGATTCTACGAATTGTGTTAAAAAAATAGTTGAATTTGAATTAGAATCCTTAATTTACAAAAGTAGCTTCCAACCAGTTACAACATCCTTTAATAGTTTCAATACTTAATCATAATATATTCTCATTGGCAAAATAAGCAATATTGAAATTAACCTTTAATCGACTTTTGCTAAGTGTAACCAGAGGCTCTCAAGAGCCTGTATCGTTCACCTGGTTATAAAAAAAAACAATTAGTCCTATGTAAAAACTATGTCCTGCAGTGGTAGTCATCTAGGAATTACGATCAACATAAAAAACACAAAGTTTGTAAAGGACCTTCCAATGATTGATGCACAGTTTAGGTTCAATCAGTGCAATAGCTTCAGAGAAGAAGATATTTCTGTATTTTCCCGATATGGTCCTGTGTTAATACTATGACCTGTGGTGGCAGCCATCTTGGATTTCCGATTGGCATAAAAAACAGAGGACCTTCCAATGATCATTCCTGGGCAGTTTGGTTTCAGAGAAGAAGCGTTTTGAAACATTTTTCCCATAGGGTCCAATGTTAAACAAGTCCTGCCGTAGCCGCCATTTTGAATTTCATATCAGAACAAAAAACGTAAAGTTTGTAGAGGACCATCCATTGAACATTCATGTACAGTTTGGCTTTAATAATATTTGTAGTTTCTGAGAAGAAGGCATTTGAACATTTTCCCATAGGGTCCAATGCTAATCTATGTCCTGCAGTGGTGGCCATCTTGGATATCCGATCGGCATAAAAAACACACACCTTGTAGAGGACCTTCCAATGATCATTCCTGGGCAGTTTGGTTTCAATTATCCAAGTGGTTTCAGAGAAGAAGCGTTTTGAAACATTTTCCCCATAGGGTCCAATGTTAAACTAAGTCCTGCCGTAGCCGCCATTTTGAATTTCATATCGGAACAAAAAACGTAAAGTTTGTAGAGGACCATCCAATGAACATTCATGTACAGTTTGGCTCTAATAATATTTGTAGTTTCTGAGAAGGCATTTGAACATTTTCCCATAGGGTCCAATGTTAATCTATGTATTGCGGTGGTGGCCATCTTGGATTTCCGATCGACATAAAAAACATAAACTTTGTAGAGGACCTTCCAATGATCATTCCTGGACAGTTTGGTTTCAATTGTCCAAGTGGTTTCAGAGAAGAAGCGTTTTGAAACATTTTTCCCATAGGGTCCAATGTTAAACTAAGTCCTGCCGTAGCCACCATTTTGAATTTCATACCGGAACAAAAAACGTAAAGTTTGTAGAGGACCATCTAATGAACATTCATGTACAGTTTGGCTTTAATCATATTTGTATTTTCTGAGAAGAAGGCATTTGAATATTTTCCCATAGGGTCCAATGTTAATCTATGTCCTGCGGTGGCGGCCATCTTGAATTTTCGATCGGCATAAAAAAACATAAACTTTGTAGAGGACCTTCCAATGACTTCCTGGGCAGTTTGGTTTCAATTGTCCAAGTGGTTTCAGAGAAGAAGCGTTTTGAAACATTTTTCCCATAGGGTCCAATGTTAAACTAAGCCCTGCCGTAGCCGCCATTTTGAATTTCATATCGGAACAAAAAACGTAAAGTTTGTAGAGGACCATCCAATGAACATTCATGTACAGTTTGGCTTTAATAATATTTGTAGTTTCTGAGAAGAAGGCATTTGAACATTTTCCCATAGGGTCCAATGTTAATCTATGTATTGCGGTGGCGGCCATCTTGGATATCCGATCGACATAAAAAACATATATTTTGTAGAGGACCTTCCAATGATCATTCATGGGCAGTTTGGTTTCAATTGTCCGAGTGGTTTCAGAGAAGAAGCGTTTTGAAACATTTTCCCCATAGGGTCCAATGTTAAACTAAGTCCTGCCGTAGCCGCCATTTTGAATTTCATATCGGAACAAAAAACGTAAAGTTTGTAGAGGACCATCCAATGAACATTCATGTACAGTTTGGCTCTAATAATATTTGTAGTTTCTGAGAAGAAGGCATTTGAACATTTTCCCATAGGGTCCAATGTTAATCTATGTATTGCGGTGGTGGCCATCTTGGATTTCCGATCGACATAAAAAACATAAACTTTGTAGAGGACCTTCCAATGACTATTCCTGGGCAGTTTGGTTTCAATTGTCCAAGTGGTTTCAGAGAAGAAGCGTTTTGAAACATTTTTCCCATAGGGTCCAATGTTAAACTAAGTCCTGCCATAGCCGCCATTTTGAATTTCATATTGGAACAAAAAACGTAAAGTTTGTAGAGGACCATCCAATGAACATTCATGTACAGTTTGGCTTTAATAATATTTGTAGTTTCTGAGAAGAAGGCATTTGAACATTTTCCCATAGGGTCCAATGTTAATCTATGTATTGCGGTGGCGGCCATCTTTGATTTCCGATCGGCATAAAAAACATAAAATTTGTAGAGGACCTTCCAATGATCATTCCTGGGCAGTTTGGTTTCAACTGTCTTAGTGGTTTCAGAGAAGAAGCGTTTTGAAACATTTTCCCCATAGGGTCCAATGTTAAACTAAGCCCTGCCGTAGCCGCCATTTTGAATTTCATATCGGAACAAAAAAAGTAAAGTTTGTAGAGGACCATCCAATGAACATTCATGTACAGTTTGGCTTTAATAATATTTGTAGTTTCTGAGAAGAAGGCATTTTGAAACATTTTTCCCATAGGGTCCAATGTTAAACTAAGTCCTGCCGTAGCCGCCATTTTGAATTTCATATCGGAACAAAAAACATTGAGATTGTAGAGGACCGTCCAATGAACATTCATGTACAGTTTGGCTTTAATCATATTTGTAGTTTCTGAGAAGAAGGCATTTGAACATTTTCCCATAGGGTCCAATGTTAATCTATGTCCTGCGATGGCGGCCATCTTGGATTTCCGATCGGCATAAAAAACAGAAACTTGGTAAAGGACATTCCAATGATCATTCATTTACAGTTTGGGTTCAGTCAGTTCATTAGTTTCAGAGAAGAAGATCTTTGAAATTTCAGCCAATTAGAGCATATTATTGGCCCTGGCAGCCATATTGAATATCCGACTGGAACGAAAAACAGTAACTTTGTAGAGGACCATCCAAGGAACATTCCTGCTAAGTTTGGTTCCAATCGGCCCAGTGGTTTCGGAGAAGAAGCTTGAAATGTGAAAAGTTTACAGACGACAGACAACAGACGACGGACGCCAAGTGATGGCAATAGTTCACATGGACCTTTTGGTCCAGGTGAACTAAAAATAATTTGATATAATACAACATTAAACCATCCATAATGAATGTTAGACATGGGGTATTTTTACCCTGAGAAGACATAGTACTTCTTGTTACATCATCGTCTTCTTTAAGGTGATTGCATAAAAATTGTTGTATTCAAAATTTTGGAGTACATGTACTGTCTTTATTATCTTCCAATTGACCTCTAAGACATATAGCTGACATACACCTTTGCCAAGCAGACATCATATGGTTTTTTTGGAATAATAGAATCCCATACACTGCTGAAATTGGTGCAAAGCATGATGGTGATATTTTCCCTACTGATCCTACTAAAATTTCAAAGAGAAGTGGAACCCTGTTAAAAAGACAAAAACGATAAACTATTTAAATAACCCTACAATGTCATGTTAAAATTAAAACTACAGAGATCTGACGAATGATTGCAAATTATATTTTAATTTTAATATCTAAATACTGCATATGAAAACATGTTTATCACCAAGGAGATATTGAACTGTCTTCCTGGTGTAATGGTTATATAATTAGTATGCTGTTGTGAGTGCGGTAGATCATGGATTTGATCTCCGGTTGGATCAAACCAAAGGATATAAAATTGGTATTTGCTGCTTCTCCGCTAAACATGCAGCTTTAAGGAGTAAGGTTAAAGACTAGTTGAATCGTAGCTCGAATAATGTTTCTGAATGGAGCGGCATGTATGCCTATGGACTGTTTCGGTGAGCTAGTACTATAAACACTCAGCGTGCTGGTCTATTACAAAGTGGACATCATCATCAGAAAGTAACATGTTCTTACCATGATATCAGTAAAAAAATTACTCACTGACCTTTAACAGCAATCACTAACCAACTCCAAAGGAGATATTTATGAAATTAATCAGTGTTATCGTTACATTAATTAATTGTATTATTGCTTTAGTATATTTAATACTTTTCTGATAATTCTTCAAGCATATCCATCACAATATCTTTTCAGAATCTTGAAGTTTCTCCAAAGGTCTTTTCTTTGATAATATACTTTCTTTTTCAATCAATTTAAGCTGTTCATTTAATACATGTGTTCTGGAAGATTTCTGGACAGCTTTCATTGTATTTAATATTTTGGCCTGCCTTTCTTCTCTTTCCTTCCTTTCTTTTATCATTACCTTTTCTGAAAGTTTGCATTATTCTTATACATGTACATGTTAATACATGTATACATAGATGAAAAATAAGAAAGTTTGGAATTTGGTTTTTCGGTCGAATTTATCTCTAAAACAGTAAGAGATAGTGGAAATCCCACAAAATATTTCTGGAATATCTGTGAAATCAATTCAAAGACAAAAAAACTGCATCAAAATTCAGAAGGATCTATCTGTAATTCCACTAGAACTTGGATAGCACGGAAATCATTCTGTCTGTGGATGTTGATAATGCCATACCATAATATGACAGCAAAATTTTGCAGTCATATGAAAAAGTCAGATCAAGATACTTGTTTCCTGGGATGGTTATGAGTTGTTATGTGATGTACAGTAAAATTTAGAGTGAAGTAATTTTTGGTTTGTCAAAAGTATAGGCTTTTTTATTTTATTACATTACATTTTTTTGTGTGTCATTATTGTACACAACAGGCATCATGTAGGACATGTTGATCCTTTGAAAACACCTTGTATCACCCATGTTTTACTAGCGCTTTGTGTTTACTGACCTTTAGTTATTTTATTTCCATGTTTTAATAGTTAGTGGTGTTAGTTCTGTGGTTGGGAAGTCATTAATCATAACTACTGGGTCATCCATGCTCCTTTGTCAATAGAATTACAGATCATTTAAAACTGTTTGTTCATAATGAAATGATAATTATGTTAAGTAGTTGTGCAATAAAGATTTAAAATATGCTTTGTGATGACAGCATAAGACAGACATACCTTTATGTTGCACAGCTTTGGAAGAATATTGGTGGTCATCAATGAAGTCACATTTCTTTGGAGAAAAAAACAATTTTCTTCTTTTTTTTGTCATGCCACTTGATGGTTGCACAAATGATGTTGACTCAGGAGACATCAACAATCTCTTTCCAGTGCTACCTTTTTCGGATAAATCTACCGATATATTAGTCTTTAACATTTTTGAAAAACTATGAAAATTTTCCAATTTGGTAAAACATTGTCGGCATATGCCTTCATTAGTTTCTAATAAATGCATATACCATCCATTGTCTTTAATACAACAAATTTCTTCGATGAAATCAACTATATATTTGTTGTCCTTAATTTTTGGTCCTGTCACTTTAAAAAGAATTTGTGGCGATAGCCTACAACAAACACACTTTGGTAAAGTTGTCTGGAGTTCCTCCATAATAAGACTGAAAGAAAAAAACATTAGTTCACCGAAGCAAGGTGCAAGATGTTGGTTGGCTTCTGGTACACATATTTAATCACCAAGTCCTTATAGTCCATTCCTGAGGAAATTTATGTAACCCCCCCCCCCCCCCTTTCTGTACCACAATAATTTGAAAATACCTTATTGGCTCTGGGAAACCCCAGAAACCATTGTGAAATAAAAAGTAGATGCACAACTTCTTTATTGTTTGTTTATATCTGATGGGATCCGATTAATCTGTTTAACCATGCCATTTTTTTTTTGCTTGTTTTCTATTGTGTGGCTTCAGAGGATTTACGGATCAAGGAAAGCATGACACTGAATCGAATTACAGATAGTTGACTAATCTACACAATTGACCAAAAAAAATGCATAACCAGCAAT
This sequence comes from Bathymodiolus brooksi, assembly GCA_963680875.1. NCBI lineage: Eukaryota > Metazoa > Mollusca > Bivalvia > Mytilida > Modiolidae > Bathymodiolus > Bathymodiolus brooksi. The sequence goes on along the minus strand of OY804576.1, from coordinate 136,128,315 downwards.
GTCAATATATTAAATTTGTGCTTTTAAAGACCAATTCACAAAAGCATTTGGACAAAATTTGAAGAAGAAAAAAGACTTCAAGCATAATATTTACTGGTACAAAATGTAGTTGTATTCTACCTCCAGTCCCAGATAAAAAGTTATGTTGCTATTTTGTACTTACAATGAGTAATCAAACTAAATGGTAAATCTTTAATACATCAATCACATTCACACTTGGCATCATAGTTGTACCTTAAAAAATGTTGAACAATTATTTTAAACAACTGTAGAAAAAGGACAAAATATTCTTTTGCAGGTAAATTAAGGATCTTAATACAACTAATTCAATAAAATATAGACTGGTTCTTGTTTGTTTATATCTGATGGCATCCGATTAATCTGTTTAACCATGCCTTTTTTTTTGCTTGTTTTCTATCATGTGGCTTCAGAGGATTTACGGATCAAGGAAAGCGTGACACTGAATATAACAAGATGATCTGTGAGCTAATGCTTACTTATGATACCCCCGCATATATGTTCAATGTGTATAAAAAACAACTAAGTCGGCAAACAGGAAGTAGGAATCTGACAGGTCCAAAAACGATTCTCACAATATGGCATACCTATATGAAGCTTGTGACCAAATATCAGATTTCTGCCATCAATAGTTGCTGAGAAAAATGTGACGAAAAATATCTTTGGACGGTTGGAAGGACAGACAGACGGACGGAAGGACAGATAGTGAATTCTTATGTTGATTAATCTACACACAAAAAAAATGCATAACCAGCAATGTCAATATATTAAATTTGTGCTTAAAGATCAATTCACAAAAGTATTTGGACAAAATTAAAAGCATAATATTTACTGATACAAAAATGTCCCAGATAAAAAGTTATGTTGCTATTTTGTACTTACAATGAGTAATCAAACTAAATGGTAAATCTTTAATACATCAATCACATTCACACTTGGCATCATAGTTGTACCTTAAAAAATGTAAACAACTGTAGAAAAAGGACAACAAATTCTTTTGCAGGTAAATTAAGGATCTTAATACAACTAATTCAATAAAATATAGACTGGTTCAGGGATCTCAATAGGCAGATAATAGTGGTTATAATAATTATTCTGTAACGCACAATTTTATGGAACATTTAATTTGCAGTCTAGCTTTTATTCTGCATTCTAGTAGTTGTGTAGAGTTGGCCAACTGAGGGTCTGACATTGCTCAGTTTGCTGGTGTTGTGTTTGTTGCATACATAATGTGCTGCTCGTCTTTGGATATACAAATTGTATCCCGATATATATTTTCTGATGAATAAGGATCCCATACAGTGCAGCAATATTTAAGTTTTTATCTAACTAATGTTTGGTATGCCTTGGAATTTATTTCAAGATTTCTTCAAATGTATGATAGTGATCTGTTTGCTTTGTACCTACCCACTTAAATAGATTATGTTTGTTCCATATTCGGTCTGATAAAATATTGTCATGGCATAAAACCTTTGGTTTTTTTCATTTCCATATTTTTATCGTCTGCTAATTAGCCCCAAAATAAAGACTCATGACGTCGTGTCGCACCTGCTCATATTGTGTTTTCATGGGAATTTGCGTTCATAGCGAGCATATATATTGGAAGGGGGCTAAATCGTAGGATCTCCTGTACTTGGCGATCACAATACTGGTATACCAGTATTGTTGACAATACTGGTATAAAAAATTATTCCAGTATTGTAATTTTTTTACAAAAAAAATACAATACTGGTATAAAATCATATTCCAGTATTGTTAACAATACTGTTCGTAAATAAAAATATGCAATACCAGGATATATAATAATTGATAAAACAACATGTCATAATTTACATTTTATTTATTTTATAGATGATCATACATTTTTGTAGATGGCATCAATTTTTTAATAATCTTTGATGAACAACATGATTTATGAATAATAACATCACATTCACAATATAATGTACTAGCACTAGAATTATAAAGAGTCTATCATGTCCATAATAAATATCACTTTTACACAGGATATTGTTCTGAAATATGTATGAGAATGTTTGTAAATGCATTGTCACCTGTGGTACCCCATCTGTCTCTCCACATTCTTTCATCTAGGTAACTGGGTAGTAGATGTGATGACACATCTTTCATCTCTTTAAACTTCTGTTTGGCTTTAGCCCAGTACGACTCGATTGCTTGAGTATGTATACCAGTTGCAGGGTCCACGAAGTTGAGCGAATGATTAACTGTGCCATGGCTAAGCTGCAGTCATGAGCTGATGTTATGGTACGCTTTCCACTGATCTGAATGGATGATTGTCCCTGGTTTTACAACACGTTGTATAATAGGTAAAAGAGTTGCGGCATCTCTTTTGTCAACAGTTTCCATGTAGTAATGGCAGGCTTGCTGGATGTATCTGCTAAACCGAAAACCCACTGCTCTTTGCTGGCCCGTCGCCCTCTGTTGTATTTTGATTTGTGATTAAAAAGACTTTCATCAATTTGGACAATCACACCTGGTCCACCTAATTCAACTGGAGTTGATAGTAGTTTAGTGGAGCAGACATCTCTCAAGTATTGAAACATCTGTATTATGGTGATGCGAGACCTTTCGAAAAATGATCCAGCACGAATGGTACGGTATGTACGGCGTTTCGGACATCTTTGGTTGGCACAGCGCCATCCAAAACCATCTTTAGCGGATGTGTCGGTCTGGTTACCATTTTCAAGCCGTCCAAGTGCCATCACAGCAACCTACTGGACATGCTGTAAAACGGAAACGGCAAGATGACGAAACAGAGTACCAGTATCGGAAGAGATTACTTGCAAATACACAAGACAACAATGAGGATGACATCGCTGATGATCCAAATATAGAGACGGCTATCTCAATCAAAAATTCTTTACACAATATTATGAGAATGACCAAACAACAACTACAGCAAAATATCAGCAATTCTCAAGAAACTGTGGATGTCCTACGCCAACATACCGTTTTTTAAAAACAAAACCATTGAAGATTTGAGAATTTGCCTGATAACAACAGCTGTGTATGAACATTTGAATAATTAACATTATTATTGAAAACTTGCAAATATGTTATCCCAATACTTATATAATCATTATATTAGCAAATTAATTAAACAACCTTATTCAGAAAAAACTGCTGAGATCTGCTAATCTGGGTCACGGGTCACTGTAATCGGGCGGCTGTATCGAGAAACAGATACAGTGTTGAAAAAACTGTTGATATTCATAAAATATTGATAAATGCTATAAAATGTTATGTTTGTCTTTATGAAATATGATAGACAAAACCATGTGTGAAGTTTTATGACGAAATATCTCCGATTTCTATGTAAATTTACGAGTTGAAGTTGTGGCTGTATCGAGAAACAGATACGGTGTTGAAAAAACTGTTGATACTCATACAATATGAATAAATGCAATAAAATTTTATGTTTGTCTTCAAGAAATATGATAGACAAAACCATGTGTGAAGTTTTATGACGAAATATCTCCGATTTCTATGTAAATTTACGAGTTGAAGTGGGGAAATTTTATGTTAGATTTCTAAAAATCTTCTACTCTGAAACCACAGGTAAATTTACTTTAGCGATGTATTTTTATCTTGGACAAGAATAATAAGCATCCTGATTGGATGACCGATTTAAAACACACTGACTCTGAATGGTAATTCTAATAGAAAAAAATATTACTTTTTAATTGATCAATCAATACAATTAGTTTCTTGGTAAACACATGTGCGTACTTGACAAATTAACATAACAAATAATAAGACAAGCTTAAAATAGAGCCAAGTAATATATTCCTTTTAAACCATATAGTCGTGTATATAAATAATTGTTCATACAAAAGACAAGGTATTTTATTTAAACCTAATAAAGTAGATCGAGATCAAATACAAAGAACACGATGTCTGTGTAAATCCTGTGTTCATCTTTCATTGTATATATCCTGAATGCATGCCAGATATGCTGATGTCTTAGATAAAAAGGTCAAAACTTTGTAAAGCACATCCTTGTACCATAAATTAAGACCAAATTATGACAATGCCGTTTTTTGAGGTATAATTCGTAATTGGAGAAATATTTCACCGCATGCCAACTTTTTAATTATCTTTCTTTATGATGGTTTCTTTTTAATATTTAAGGTAGAAGAAATAGTTTTTTATATTCTTGATTGATAGTTAAGTTTTTACAGAACTGAAATGTTTTATAGACGTGATTTAAAGTTTTAATTTATTGAAATTTATATAGTCTCTCATAATTCTTTATAGAATGGCACTTGTTATATAAGTATAAATGTTGTGTAGAAGTATGATATTTATAGTTTTTAGTGAGTGCCTTTAACTGCCATATCACAGGCATCATTGTTTTTATTGTAAATTTGAAGAAGAAAAAAAACTACTTACATCGTCTATTGCGATAATTGATGCTGCTGTAATTGTTGTAAGAGGTTGCCTTTTACAACTGATAGTTTGTAGAGGTTTTTATCTTGTGGGGGGGGGGGGGGGTAGTTTTTATCCCATCGCCAACGAAGTTGCGAAGGGATATACATGTAGTAACGCTACCTTCCGTTCGTCCGTCTGTCCTCCCGTAACATCCTTGTATTTTGATAAAAAAAATTATTTAATCCAATTTTAAAATGTTGAACTTTCAAATTCATCTGAAACTTAAACAAGTGATAAAAATAGAGGAATGTCATGAAAGGAGCATCATGGCATGCCTTAAGCTTTTATTAAATGAAAAGCTTGGTTTATCAGCACTGTACCCCAATAATAGCATACACTTAATGAGTACAGCTGCTGTGTTACCTCTGAGTACAGCAGAAGTAGAAAGGGTATTTTCACAGGTCAAATTGGTAAAGTGTGATCACATAAATCGCATGAAACAGGTCACAATTAACAATATTTTACATGTCAAACTAAATTGCAACAAACAATGTTATGAGCATGTGTCAGATACAGTAGTTGCCAAGTTTTTTAGAGTTAATGACAGAAAGATAGAATTATATCTAGGTTGATTTGTTGAATAAACTGACCTATTTGCTCATGTATAAATAATAAAAGTCAATATTTCATTGTATACTTTATTTGATTTTACAGTGTCCCTAAAAAATGCCTTTTTTGAAAATCCAACAGCGCACTAAAGAGCCCCTTTTCAGGACCAGCACCCTGCCCTTTTGAAATCCTAGCTGGAACACTGTAATGAAATAGTGAATAGTGCTTAAATCAATAAAAAATAAGATAATGTTTTTTTGTGTTTTTTTTGCTTTTGAAAAAGTGTCAATTCATGTTGCCATTTCCTGTCCTACAATACACATTGACAACTTGACACATTGTTATCAATTTATTCCAATATCGTATTCTAGTATTGTTCTAGTATTGTTAATATATACAATACTCCCAAAAAATAACTAATTTAACAATACTGGAACAATACTAGAATACAATACTGGAATATTTTTTTATACCAGTATTGTGCACAATACTAGTATACCAGTATTGTGATCGCCAAGTACAGGAGATCCAAATCGTATAATTTGTTAATTTTGTTTTGCTATAACCTATGCTTATCGTGAAATACATCAAAATACCACAAATTATCTTTGAAGCGCTTCCTTGGTCGCCATTTGTTTTTTCGTAATTGTTTGATAGAAACGAAAGGTCAATGGGGTCAAACCCTATGAAGATCCGGAAACGGAAAAAGCCGGTGGCAGTGACTAGCAATCGTAACTAAGTGTGCGGACCGGAGCTGGTAACTGTCCGGAGTTTGGTTATTCTTATGTTAGGAGCGTGTCTTGGACGTGTCGTAAGGGTATAAATTCCGAAGTAAAGAACACTCGGGTTCAGTCTTGTCTTAGCTGGGCGCCATTATCGAACACTTAATTATAAGGAGTCTCAGATCCATAGATTGACACACAGTAGAAATCCAATAGCTCTACTTTCGTGTTGAAGGTTAGCATAGTGTCGCATTTTTATTGGACACACACTGCAGTTTATCCATATAGAAAGTTAATAGAAGTCGGCTTTTACATAAGATATCGACACTTTTTACATCCTATATCAGGCGCGACACACACCGTGTCGTAGACTTTATTGCCGAAAATAGTATTCTATTTATCCGGATACATTTCCATATAGTTTAAACATATTCTAAGAAGAATTGTCTGTACGACAATAATCTTTGGTATCAGGGCCACGAACCTGTGGACTATTTGTCAGTAGAAAATAGAAGATATATCGTGTCGTCGTCACGATACCATTATAATACTAGTATATTAATTGTTAGTCCGAGATTCCTCTGTCGTTTAACGGCATTGATAAAGTTGCTTGTAGCCGTTCAACGACAGAGCGTGCTATATACGGAAACAGCGGATTTGCTTCTCCAACTCTGGGTCAGCACATTTCCACGTTTCGTGGCTATCGGATTTTATTTTCTATCATAAACCTTATATAAATCGCTTCACCAATCATTTTTCTATTCATTCATAAACATCTTACCCTCAGAAAGTGGTGTTACACTCCATTACAGCACGATTTTGCCTTAGATCCTATGATTTCGACATTTGTCTTCCATTTTTCAAACATTTGTCACGTGACTACGAGAAAACTACGATTACCGCAATGTATCATGGGAGATGATTTGCATATAAACAAACAAACAAATATTTTTATTGCCAATCATAGGCGCCTGTTAAGGCAGAACAATTAACATAAAATTTAATACAGTTGATTATATTGATTGGTAATGATTTTAACAGCAAATTTAGTGAATTACAGATAACCATAAGAAATAAAAAATGTAGTACCTTGTCCAAAAACAAAAAGGGGGAACGTAACACATGCTCTTTCCGAAGCCCGTTGGTAACACTCTGCCATTGAAAATGCACAAGTCAACAACACATTAGTTTCAGTTAAGTTGAATGCACAAGTCAACAACACATTAGTTTCAGCTAAGTTAAATTCACAAATCAACAACATATTAGTTGCAGCTAAGTTTAATGCACAAATCAACAACATATTAGTTGCAGCTAAGTTAAATGCACAAGTCAACAACACATTAGTTTCAGGTATGCTAAATGCACAAGTCAACAACACATTAGTTTCAGTTAAGCTAAATGCACAAGTCAACAACACATTAGTTTCAGTTAAGTTAAATGCACAAATCAACAACATATTAGTTGCAGTTAAGTTAAATGCACAAGTCAACATACTCAAATGCATCCAATAATAAATTGTTTAATGTTTACAATAATGGTTCATTTCCTATGGAGCAGCTTCACAATGTTTGTTCGTAATACTATTAAAATAAGGGCAAGAATCTTTGATATGTATAAACAACGTAAACGGTCGTTTTTCGATATTTGTACGCTTCAATTAATCAAATAGGTTTGAGAGCAGGGGCGGATCCAGGATTGCAAGTTAGGGGGGGGGGGGCGCACTTAAATAAATTGCGGCGAGCGGAGGGAGGCGCGAACATTTTTGGGGTATTTCGTGTGATAAATCACGATTTTACACCAAAAAATCATATTTTTTCCAATTTTAGGGGGGTGGGGGGTGGGGGCGTGCCGGGTGCCCCCCCTGGATCCGCCCCTGGAGAAGTCGTTCTGGCATACACAAACATTTTAAGCAGTTTATGAATGAAACTTCATTTTAGGTTTAGATTCGATGCACACATCATGCATGGAAATATGATATCATGACAATCTCACACCTATTTTATGACATCTGTTCGGAAGACCAGTTATACAATCCGAGAATAGAAAACTCCATAATGAGTTAGCAGTTTTTGATGACAGTCATGAATCATTCAGAGATTTTTTATCAACAGCAATTTCTCATCTAAAAAATCTCAATTACTAAATAGTAAAAATTCGCATATCCAATAAAAAAAATCAGAGATGAAAAACGTTATACTTGAGAATAGGATACATGTAGCTATAGCATAGCTTAGTCTTATGAGGTTCACTTGATTACTTAAAGTTTATTTTGGTTAACAATAATCTGAATGTTCATATTCCGGGATAAGTCGAACGTGGAAACGGGAAGATTGTGTTCTCATTATATTAATAATAGGAAAGTAATGCTCATGAAAATCATTATACATTCTAGGCCGTCATTGTTCATTTACTAACGTTTGCTAAGGTATACGCAGGGCTCATTATTGTCATCATTAAGACATATTAATATACTTGATAGATATGTTTCAATCTCAAATACTATATAACCAATGCATGGTCAACTTAAAGTTGGCTTTCATTAGCTCTGTTACTATCATTTATCTACAAATTACAGTAAAACATTATTTTATATTGCAAATGTCATTCCCCCGTGCTCTGACCGCCGTGAAATAACTCCAGTGCAGAGCGTATAATTTTGAATAAAATGGGAAATGTGAAAATATTGTATTGTTATGATCCTCTCCGACGATTATCATAGAAATACTCCTATCAATGACGTTGATTGGCGAATGCTTGTATATTCATCTGCCGAATAATAACAAAACCCTTCTTAATACAAGGTACAATTTTAATGCAGAAATATACTTATATTTTAACGAATCATTTTCTTCTCCACGATTCCCAAATAAACTTATATTGATACGAAATCACATGTGTCCTAGACAACAGCATTTGAATTCTACAGTATCTCTCCTTAGAATTCTTTAATCGGGGTAAATTTGTATGACTGGCAAATTGTATATTTTTTATAAAGAGTATTATGTTTGTTTTTAATAATTCTTCCAACACTTCGAATTCACACCCTTCACAGTTTATAGTTAATAAATCAAGTACTTTAAGACAGCTGAGACCTAATCCTAAGAAAATTTCAGTAATGTTGAAAAGCTGAATTGTTACTGTCTGATTCGTATTCAGTGTAAAAACAGAAGTTGCATCTCCGTCTTTACCAGAAATAGATATGTTTAACTGAATGTTTGTACTGCCAGCTCCAAACGGAAAGACTTTTACAGTTGGTTTATATGAGAACAATTTGACTAAATGGTCATAGTATAATTTGACCGGTTCTAATATCACATACAATTTTGGGTGAAACCAAGCAACAATATTTGTAGCATCTAATCCTGTGTTTCCTCCAATATCTAACACTGTACTAGTATTGTTAAGGTACACGTGATGTTCCCATCGTATTCTGGCTGTATTGTTGACCCATATACTAGAACCTCTTCTGTAGTCCCACTTATAATTTGAAATGCATGACCTTTCACCTCTCCTCTCTGTCATAGAAAGCATTGGAGAGTCTGTTCTATTTATAGAATGATGACATATATCAAGCTTTGGAATAGACCGTCTCTGTCCTGATACTAATTTTATATATTTGGAATAAAGACTACTGTAAACATTCTCTTCATGTGATATATCTAAAGTATCATCAATATGTTGTTTTACTGTCTTCCTTGGCAGTGTCACTCGAGATTGCATTGTTTGTGATGATAAAGCAGAATGAGATTGTGTCCTGATGAATGACCTACCATATCCACTAATATGCCTTTCTGTATATTGAGGTAACTCCAACATTAGAGGCTGTGCTTCCTGTGCCATAAATCTGCTGATATAATCAGATGTTTTGTTGCGATAAACATAGCAAACCAGATTTGTAAGCGCCAAAAATATAATAGTAAGAAACCCGATCCATATCCTGCTCATTCTTATATTTTAAGATGATGTCAATTCAAGAGAGAGATATATAAGGCATGTTTCTAAAGTATACCATGTGAAATCATGGTTACTGTTGGTGCAGTCCGAACGCTTGAAATAATCTGCCGCTTATCCTCTAAATATTCCATTCATCATTTAACATCCCTTAAAATCCCTGTGTGTGATTGTTATAGCTGACCAAGTACTACACAATTACATGAAATGTTCACGAATATAGAGTTCCAGTAACTAAACTAAATTTTCTTCAAATGATGAATATTGACCGAACACGCCTCGTCTGAAAAATAGAATGTTCACTAAAACATTATGTAACGATTATTATCAAAAGTGATGAATTGAGTGAATATAAAACGTCCTTTTCTATCACTTTAAAATCTCCCCCGTAAACTACTGATGTTGTATAGAACTGTTACAGCTGTTGTTGGCCAGTGACAATCAAGGTAAATTGGAAAATTTAATGGACCGAAATACCACACGGCTGCATTGAATATTATTTTGAAGAAAAAGACATTTTGCATCGATTTAGGCATGTCGTCGCATCCTAGTATGGTGACAGATTTTCTATATCCGTATAGTCAAAGGTCAAATCTAAGAACGAAGACATTTTCATTTTTTCATACATTATCCGAAATATCTTAACTAGCAATCGCCACTGCTTAACGTACTTCATACATATGGTTGAGACAGGCATTGAAAGTGAGATTGTTGCGGTTACAAAAGTCTGACTTTAAAAACATAACTGAAATATGCGCCTAATTAAAAAGGGGGGACACAATTCACAAATCGATATTAACGCACGTATATTTTCACCGCAAGTCATTGAAATTTCTTAGAATTATACATAAGAATAATTCAATATATTGAAGTGGTCATGGCCGTAGTTGAAAAAAAAACCAAAATTAATTATAAATACCCTTCCAGACCCTCATTCTCGTACTATGTTATATCATTACTGGTTGATGTTATATGTAAATAATTTGTATTACAATTGTGTAAACAGGGAGAGTTATCCTTATAATTGTGATGTTATTTAACTTGTATTTTTCTTTGAATAGGGATTTCATGTGATTTTTTCTTTAATGTAACATATTAGAATTTCAATAGAATTTGAAAGAGCACATAATTCTGAATGCAATGCAAAAAGAATTTTGAAAATCCATCAAGGGGTTCAAAAGTTATGAGATTTTTTGAGGCTCAAAACATGTTCTATTTTGTGACATTGAATTTTTTTATTGTATACTAATTATATAATAATATAAAGATCATAATATGGCACCAACTGATGCTGAAAATACACCATTTTTTGTCACATTTTTTAATGTAAAATCAATATTAATGAACATATCTTAAAAAAAAATTCAGAGGAACGTTAAGTACAAATGGCAGATTCAATTCAACATTTGATAGCAAGTTGCCTTGACAACGGCGGCCATATTGGAAATCAAAATGGTCGCCGAATTTTGACCATTTTAACAAAAATTGCATTTCTTGCTCCATTATATTCAAAATAATGCTGATATTTATCAAGTATTTACACAAAATTGACGTATAATAAGTTGCTGAATCAATTTCTACAAAAAATAAGGGATTTAGGTGTATATTTTTAAGCCAGTTCGCTACGGCTGCCATTTTGAAAAGCACCGATAGGGAAAAAATAAAGCTGAAGGTAACATAGGCGTGTAATATATCATTTGAAAGCTTAGAAAAAGCCTCGTTCAAATAAACCAATTTCAGTGTCTGTAAGTCAATGTTGACATGGTTGAAGCCAACATTTGTATATTTGTATATTTATTTTAGTTGTTATCAATTCGTGTGTTCATCCATTTCTTAATGTATATCTCTCATCACTGGCAATGGCTATAAATGATAAATAATATGAACAAACCAATTTATTAATTTTGTAAAATCATGTGAACATAAAATTGGTATTGATATTTATTTGTACAATCTAAATAAGACCATCAGCTGTCTGTATAATATCAATAAATATGATATAAGTAATTTTCACAGATCTGAGAATCATACCATGGTTTTTATATTGTAAGCAATAAAATCTATAAATATATATTTATGTTTGGTATTTTAATGCTTAAATGCTTCAAATGAATTTTGTTCTATCATTATCCATGTTATTTTAGAAGATAACCAATCAATTTAGCAGTAGTCAGTAGTAATATTTGAATATACTAGATTCGAAAATATTCTTTCTTTTTGTATGAAAATCCAACAAGATGAACTGTGAGCTAATGCTCACCTATGATACCCCCGCTCTTCGGCAAACAGGAAGTAGGAATCTGACGGGTTAAAAAACGCTTCCCACGATATGGGGTACCTATATGAAGCTTGTGACCAAATATCAGATTTCTGCCATCAATAGTTACTGAGAAAAATGTGACGAAAAATATCTTGGACGGACGGAAGGACGGACAGAGGTAAAACAGTATACCCTTCTCCCCCTTCGGGGAGCGGGGGTATAAAAAGTAGAACAAGACACTCAATACTGTGAAAATGTACTTCATAAACAAATAAGATTGAACATGGTCACTTTTTTGGATTACCTACATTCTATTCAACAATAATTAAGTCACCCTTTTGCAAATCTCTCAACAAATTCATAGAATATAGCTCATCTTCACCTGTTTCTTCATAGTGTACCTCATATTTTACTTTCAAAAGATCCTTATTTGCCATATCAATTAAATTTACTGTTGCTGTGTACCACTGTTGAATATGGTTGTCGTCAAAACATTTGTGTTTAATTGTTTTACCAACAAGTAATTCAGGATCAGATTGGAATTTTGGCAACATATTTCTTTGTTGTTCAATTAATTCTTTTTTCACGCTGTACCTGTATTTATGTTGCAACAGATTGCTTAAAAGTAGTTATTTCCTCTCAAATTTCATTTATTTCTTTTAATGCTAAAGTGTTAGCCCTTGTTTCATGACCAGAATCTTCAAATTGATTTAATTCCAGAATTTGTTTTAAGGTTTGAATTAACTCTGATTCAGTGTAATTTTTTCTATTTGCAGATTTTTGAAAAAGTTCTTTTGGACCTTTACTGTGTAACACCTCTTTATGAAATTTTATTTGACAAAACAGTGCATTTAAAACCTTATTTAAACCATGATTTCTTAATTCTTCAACTTTCTCATCAATTTGATCAATATTCCAAACACCACCGACTTCTGAAATTTCATTTACTATATCAGTAATCATTACTCTTTGCTTAGTTTCCTTTTGCTCTCTTTTTTTTGTTTTTCTTTTAGTTTTTTTAGCTTTTGTTTTTTTATTGTTTCTCTCTTATCATTGAACATTCTTTTTACTTCGGGTGCTCTAACCCTGGCATTATCTAATAATTTGTTCTTTATATCATGATCTAATGAGTTTAGCCATTCACTTGTCTTATTATTTGTCCATAGAATCACCGATTCATAGCATAATGTTGTTGCTGCAGGTTTCATACGGATCAATAGATCTAAACTGCCAAAGTCTCGTTCTGAAACAGTATTAGTTTTTGGGAGACTTTTTGCCTGAACAGAAAATTCTTCTGTTGGATTTGAATATTTTCCACCTGGAAGTTGGTCTTTTGCCTGTCTATCTAAGATAAGCATTATGCTATGAGTCAGTAATTCTATACACATTTGAGTTAATGAATCCAACTCTGGATCTGCATCAGCAAAAAGTGATTCATAAATGTCGTCCTTGTTGATTTGAATATCCATAAATAGCTGATCTCCTTCAAAAATAGGAGATGCATCATTACCCCAACTTTGCAATTTCTCAAGAGCAGTCTTCAAGTAAGGATTAATTGATAAAATTCCACCCTCTGATTCAAATAGGCGCCACATTGGTGCAGTGATCAATTTATCAATGATCCCTAAAGCCCTGACTTCAGCAATATATATTTTTTCATTTATGTCATATTCAATGGACTTAAGCAGCTCATTTGGTGATATCCACTGATTTAAGAAATCTTGTAAATGACTTTTGTGGTAAAACAAAGCTGCTGCATCATAAAATAGAATATTAAACCTATTTGACCGAAAGGTGGCAATTTTATTAGTTTCACCCTTTTCCTCAAGAAAAGAATTTCAGTAAGAAGCCACACCTGCCTTTTCAGATCCATGGGTCGTTAATGCCTTTGCTGCCGTACGTACCAATCTACATGCACCAGATTCAGATTTGCTAAAGGAATGAGGGTTTCTACCAGATACAGTTATATTCTGCTCAAACTCTTTTAAGGCCTTGTCGCATTCTGTCGCAAAATTGACAAGCAAATGCATTTTACAAAAGAAATTACCCATGGGCCTGAGATTAGTTTGTGATTCTTCTGATAAATCAAGCCAATTATCAATTACAACAGGTAATAAATCTGATCTAAGATCTGCCAAGGCACTGTTAAAAACTGGATTAACAGAACCTTGGTCTGACATTGTGTTTGTTAAAGAGGCTATAAGTTTGGCAACTTTGGCATCTCTATCAATTTCATTCAATTTACAAGTTTCGGCTAGTTCATTTATCAATGTTTTAAAACTATTCATCAATGTGTCAGCATCACCAGATCCAACTTCAGAAAGACCTATTGACATGGAGTTGCCATCCGGCAAAATTACTTGGAAGGACTCATAATGTTTAAAAAATTTACTTGTAGCATCACTGTGTAAAGTATTTCCTGTCATAGTTGTAGGATCGTAATCCTTGAGCATAGGATCAACAATTTGCTGTTGTGCAACTGATTTTGCTTCTAGTAGTAACCTTGACTTAACAGCCAAACTTGGAAGTCGCTGGGGTATCTTTCCAGTAAATGTTTGTAAGACTGTACATATAACATTGTTCACTTTGTTCATACTGACATTACATTCAGTAAGCAATGCCAAAATACTAGAACGGCTACAGCAACTTTATAAATGCCGTTAAACGACAGAGGAATCTCGGACTACCATAATACACGCACGTACTTCATTAATGTACCTTCCATTTTCAAACGTGAGAACTTGGTCACTCTCTAGGAGAATGTTTAATTGTTCAAGTTCTGAAATTTTGTTGTTGTTCATATGTACCTGCTCTTTTAATGTTGCTATTTCTTCCTCGTGTTTATTTACCAATGAACATTTTGACCAACGACTGTTTATTTTCAAACTACAAATTCTTTTCTGAAGTTTATGTTTTTCTGATTTTAGCTGAGATATTGCCTGATTTGAAGAATCTATAGTATCTAAATTATAATCAATTACTCTTTGTTTATCCTCTAAAGATTCTTGCACATCATTTATTTCATTATCCTTTTGCTCACATTGATTTTTTAATTCCTGTATTTCTGTTAATGTTGTTAAAAATTTATTCTCAAGCCTTTTTTGCCTTTTGTTAACGTTTCGTGTATTATATTTTGAAAGCTTTGATTTTGCTTCATCCAGTTTAACTGTTGTCTCATCAAGTGTCTTAGATACACTTTCAAATTTTGTCTGCCATTTGTTTGTTTCCTTTTCTAAGTTAACCTTGTCAGAAGAGAATTTGGCAATTGCATCTCTATGCTTTAGTTGAATTTGGTTTAGAACATTTAAGGAAGTTGTAATAAAGTTTTCAAAGTTATCAATTTGAATATTTAACTCATTTATTTTATTTTCTTTATCTTCAATGCCTCTTTTTAATGACACATTTTCCTTTTTGACATCTTTGACGACCTCTTGCATGGACTTTATAACACCTACATCTACATTTAATGAACCCGAGATGCAAGCTGGTGGCAAAAACTCGGTTTTGCAAAAACTATGTATTTTATCTTGGTTTCCTTTCCTTTTCAGCAACTTTGATTTATTGTATACAGTTTGGACTTTCTTTCGTAAGCTTTCGATATTTGTATCAATAAAAGCTTTGTCATCTTTTGCCTGCCCTATTTGACAGATTGTTTTTGCAGCAATGGCATCACTGGTCGAATTGTTGCGTATTTCGTATACAATTCCATTATTGATTGTAATTTCCTTTGAAAAATTTTCTGCTTTTAACAAGTCTGTGATAGATAAATTTTGTTCCTTTGTGTAGGGCCCTAAGAAATCCTTGGGGTCACAGTTGCTGCTCATCATTTTAACGATTGAAAAAAAATTAAGGGATGCTTACTAATTTTGTGAAGTTATTATCGTTTCGAACGATTAATGAAAACCAAAAATGAACTAAAAATTAAAAGAAATAAAAAAAAATAAACAACGCAAACTTAACAAAAAAATGAGCAGCAGCTGACGGTAAAAATATTGAGGATAATTTTTAATCAAATGGAGAGTCATAGCATAAAACAGGAAAAGGTGACAAATGCTTTTATTCACCAAATATAAATTTGATTTCTGGATTTCCAAGTTTGGTAAGTTAAGTCAAGGTTGCTACTAGAAGCATCATCATATTCCATTGAACAGTTTTACAAGCTCTATACATGGAAAACCCATCAAAGTTATAAACAATCACTTTTGACAAACTTATTTAATTTGGACTTATTTTAGGCCCCTCAATCATTTGGACCCCTTTTCAGACAATCTTCAAAACAAATTTTGAGCAGGGGTTCCCCTAATAACCAATTGCACATAACCCATAAAAGTTATAAACAATCGCTTTTGACGAACTTAATTTTTTTCAATTTGGACTTATTTTAGGCCCCTCAATCATTAGTACCCCTTTTCAGACCATCTTCAAAAAAAATTGGAGCAGGGGTTCCCCTAATAACAAGCTAATGAACAATTGCACATAACCCATAAAAGTTATAAACAATCGCTTTTGACGAACTTAATTTTTTTCAATTTGGACTTATTTTAGACCCCTCCATCATTAGTACCCCTTTTCAGACCATCTTCAAAAAAAATTTGAGCAGGGGTTCCCCTAATAACGAGCTAATGAACAATTGCACATAACCCAGTTATAAACAATCGCTTTTGACGAACTTAATTTTTTTCAATTTGGACTTATTTTAGGCCCCTCCATCATTAGTACCCCTTTTCAGACCATCTTCAAAAAAATTTGAGCAGGGGTTCCCCTAATAAACAATTGCACATAACCCAGTTATTAACAATCGCTTTTGATGAACTTTGCTTTTTTAATTTGGACCATATATAAAGACTAAGAATCAACAGATTTGTCTTTAATGAACTACAGCATTTACTTTTCAATATCAAAGGCTTGAGGAACCATAAGAGTCCATTATTTATTACTATATGATTTAGAGTTACACCCCCCTTTTTTTCTTTCATTTTTCATTCAAACTTAATCACATGTAAAAATAAAGCAAAGCTAAATAAAACTGGCAAGTCTTTGTAATTAGATCTTTTAAACATTTGTACAATCAAATATCATGACATGTTTGTTGTGTTTTTTTTATAAAAATTATGTAAACATCAAACTAGTGTCGAGTGAAATAAGAATATTACTTCTTCATACGTCTTGTTCTTGATCAACAACAGCTAAAATTATTCATCCTTATATAATATAATAAATTGTTAAAAAAACCAATTATTTTTTTAATAAATTCTTGTGCTCGCATATCAAAATCTTCAGAAATGAATATACTTTTAAAATTTTAGCACGCAATATTTTTTCTTACCCAATAAGACTAAATTTTAATAGTTTTGTCTTCGCTTCGACATATCTCGGGGCCTAGAAATGATAGAAATACCGCGCATACTCATACATATTCATAAGACCAACCTCTTTCACCCTATATGGATAAAAAGGCGGGTAATGGTCATAATTCCGGCAGAGAGCCGTCCAATCAGCGCTACCGTCGCCGAAAATTGACAGATTTTGGTGCCGTCACTGGGCGGCATTACGATATTTATGCTTGTCAACTTCAACCTGTTAAATCCAGATCAATACACATTGAACGACTGGAAAAACTACACACGGTTGTAAACAAAGGATATTTGTGGAATTTAAAAGTAAATTTATTACAAAATACTGATCCATTAAACCAAATTAATAAAATTTCATCAAGTGGATACGTTTATTTCAGCTTCTCGACGCTATGTCACGATAAAAATCACGTGTCGTCATCCCCCCCCCCCCCTTTTCATGTTTACAGTTACTGTACACACTATTATCGGTGATAATAATAAGTTATTACCTTATTCGTTATATTTGTTGGTACATCACAGTAGCTTTCATGTTATTTCCCCACAAATTAAACAAGTCCTATTTACGTTTTCATCATCCGACACACTTCTGTATTCTATATTCTTCGTGTCATAGACACATGTGGATTTTGAAAAACTCTAAAGATCTTTTGGATAACCTGAAATCAAGATCTTTCTCTCAGGTATCCTCCATCAAAACCTTTGATTTTTCAACTCTATATACCACCCTACCGCATGACAAATTAAAAACCCGCTTAAAAGAAACAATTCATAAAGCTTTTAGTCATAGAAACTATGGCTCAAAATTTGTTGTGTTAGGCTACAATTCCACATATTTTTCAAACAAAATTCATAAAGGTAAAACATGCTACTCCGAGGAACAAGTGATCAGTATGCTGGAGTTCCTCATCGATAACATATTTGTCTCCTTTGGAGGGACACTGTTTCAGCAGGTCGTCGGCATACCAATGGGTACGAATTGTGCCCCTCTTCTAGCCGATTTATTTTTATACTCATATGAGTCGGAGTTTCTTCAAAAGCTTGTAAAAGATAAGAAGATTCATGAGGCTAGAGCCTTTAATTTCACATACAGGTATATTGATGACGTTTTATCTATCAATAATTCTAGATTTGCAGAATTTCTTCCATTGATATATCCTCCAGAGCTGGAAGTTAAAGAGACCACCGATACAGCTTCGTCCGCATCATTTTTGGACTTATACCTCGAATTTGACGACAGTGGTCAACTCAGTACTAAAATTTATGATAAGCGGGACGACTTCAATTTTAAAATCATAAATTTTCCAAATATGTGCAGCAATATACCAGCTTCTCCTGCATATGGTGTTTACATCTCGCAATTGATTCGCTATGCAAGGGGCAGTAGCAATTATTCTGATTTCCTGAAACGTCATCTTCATCTGAGAAACAGGCTACTGGACCAGGGCTATAAAAAGATTCGCCTTATTCGATCTCTTAAAAAGTTTATATTCCGATACCAATATCTTGTCGAAATATATTCCGTCTCTGCAGAAAAAATTATAAGCGATGCATTTTCATATAGTGAAAATGTATAAAGATAAAGAGTCAAATATGTCAAGAATTTTTTTTGTCAATGTGTGACGTAAAAATATTTTTGACATTTACGTCACCGAATATGGTACTGCTTTGACAACTATTTTACCTATTTTGTTCCTGTATTTAAATACTGTTACAGTGACAGCCGGAACCTTTGAACCGTAATGAGAGCGGGAGGTTTGGCGCCTTAAAATCTGATTCAACCCACCATTTCTTTAGAAATGCCTGTACCAAGTCAGGGTCATTACGGTTTTCACAGTTTTCCGGTTGTTGACTGATTTTGTCTGTTTATATAATTATGAGTTTTGACTTTCCCTTTGTAAGATTGTTCGGAGTTCGGTAATTTTGTTATTACCTTTAGACACTGGATTGTCTCTCTTGTAATTTTTGGTATCGTCTACGCGCATGTACAATTTACACTCGGTAACTTCAACACACTTGTACTTTTGATAGGTGGACGGACACTGACATATAAAATAAATAAAATAATTACGGTAGAAATAATAAATAAATTATAAATCGAAGCGTTCGGTTTCCTGTATATAATCCGCAAGAAGTCGAATCCGTTCCGTTTCCGTTAGTGAAATTTCTTCATCGGCTCCAGACTGAGGTGCATTGAGCCAGACAATAAAAACATGTCATGAATCAGTTTTTCTCTTGCTTCTTCATATTTGTCACAATGAAGAATATAATGTTCTACGGTTTCCCTTTCACCACATTGACAGTTTGCACTTTCTGTGATGTTTAATTTGTGGCAGTAATCATTAAGTTTGGCATATCCTGATCTGAGGTTGTAAATTATTGTTGAAATTTTTTTGTTTGGAAAATCATGAAGGTTTTTTGTTTTTACTTGAGGATGGAAATTGTGGTAGAATCTTCCTCTATTACTGAAATTCCATCTGTTTTGCCATTTTTCTGTAATGTGGTCCCTTGCTGCTTTTTTCACATCTTGTTTAGTTATAGTATTGTGAGAGTCTAATTGATTTTGTTCTGCTTCCTTTGCAGCTTCTTTAGCTAATCTGTCAGCTATTTCATTTCCATTAACATTCGCATGTCCTGGTGTCCAATGAATTTTTATTTCGATTCCATTTTTTTGTATTCTTTTCATTTTATCCAAAATTTCGAGTGTAATTCTTTTGTGGTTTTCAATTTTCCAATGTAGGGTAAGTATTCCAATTGCTGTTTGACTGTCCGAAAATATTGTAAGTTGTTCTATTTTTCTTCTTATTTCTGGTTGATCTATATATTCTAATACTATTTTGATTGCTATTAACTCTCCTAATAATATAGATCCTCTTTTACAAACCGGTTGTTTTAGCTCTGTTGTTTCTTCCTCAACAAATACTATTGCCCCTGCTTCACATGGTCCAGGATTATTAAGGCATGAACCATCGGTGAATGCTATTGCTGTATTATTGGTTGTTTCAGTGATCTTTTGAAGTATCAAATCTCTACCTTTGATTTCCTGTTCCTTTGTTCTAGTTTTTGATGATCCCAAATTTTTCCAATATTCTGGTGGTGATTTGCTTGCTTGTAAGCCATGGAATTGAAATTCTTCTTCTATATTTTTAACATCTATTTTCGTTTCTTTTTTCATTTCTTCCCCTTGTAAACACATCAATCCTAATGGTGATATATGCCTATCAGTATTTTCTTTTCTTCTCCATTTGTCTAATTGGTTCTTAATAGGAATTTTTGCAGAATATGAGTAAATTTTTCCAATGTCTCTGATGGCGATTTCCTCTCTCCTAAAGTCTAAAGGTATTACCCCAGACATTACTTCCATTGCCTCTAGACTGGCAGTCGATGGTAAGCCTAGGATTATTGACAATCCTTTCCTCTGTACTGTGTTTAACTTATCTAGATTGTCTTTATTTCCGATTTGCCATACACAGCTAGCATACTGTAAAACTGAACCAATTAAACTGTTGTAAATTTGCAATACAAATTTTGTCTTTATTTGGCCTAGTCCTTTGATTTCTCTCAGCATTCCTAATGAATTTCCTGCTTTCTTCTCAATATTCAGAATGTGTTGTCCAAAGTTAAGCTTTTCATCTAGTGTTACTCCCAATAATTTTGGATTTCTATTGTATTTTAGAATTTTGTTGTTTAATTTTAAGATTGTATGTCCAGGATGTTGTTTTAATCTAGAGAATATGCTATATTCTGTTTTATCTGCATTGATGTTGATTCTCCATTTTCTACTCCATTCCATAATTTCATTGATGTCCTTTTGTATACAATCAGAAACTTCTA
Organism: Bathymodiolus brooksi; assembly: GCA_963680875.1. Taxonomy (NCBI): domain Eukaryota; kingdom Metazoa; phylum Mollusca; class Bivalvia; order Mytilida; family Modiolidae; genus Bathymodiolus; species Bathymodiolus brooksi. The sequence goes on along the minus strand of OY804576.1, from coordinate 136,107,175 downwards.
CTAAATTATTCCCTGATTTCCACATTGTACTGTCATCTGCAAACTTGCATCTTTGTGAAACAATTTTTTCAAACAAATCTTTGACATATATATTAAATAATATTGGAGAAATCACTGCACCTTGAGGTAATCCAATGTTGGTTTTAAACCATTCTCCCTCTGTATTGTTGACTAAGCATTTTGCTAGTCTTTCATCTAAGAAGTTTTGTATCCACTTCCACATTTTCCCTTGTATTCCTGATTTAAACAACTTTACTAATAATCCCTCTCTCCAGACACTGTCATAAGCCTTTTCGAAATCAATTAATACTGCTAGTGTAAATTTCTCTTCATTAAAACCATCCACTATAGATTGTGTTAAATTTAAAAGAGCATTTGTTGTTGATCTATAATGTCGAAATCCTTCCTGTTCCTCATCTAATATGTCATTTGTTTCTACAAATCCTTCTAGACGACTTGTAATTATTCGTTCCATTAGTTTGCCAAGGATACTGGTTAAACTTATAGGTCGATATGATGATGGGTTATTGTAATTAGGTTTTCCTGGTTTTTTTAGAAATTTTACATTTGCCTTTTTCCATTGTTTGGGTACGTATCCTTCATTCCAACTTTTGATAAAAATTTGTAGTAGAAAATCCAAAACTGTTATATCTGCATTGATAAGTAATTTAGAAAATATGTTGTCTGGTCCTGGTGCTGAGTCAATTTTCAATCTGGATACTGCTCCCTCTAATTCATCCATGCTAATTTCTTTGTTGTAATAATCTTCTTCTCCTTCATCATCACTTAGTGTCATTGTTATATATTCACCCATCACTTCATCATAAAAATTTTCATCAAATTCATTAATATTTAAGTGTTTTCCTTTAAAGAATGTTTCTTCTAATTCAATTGCTTTGCTGTTTTCTTCGAATATAACTGTATTATCTGGTTGAATAAATGGTAGTATTGTGTTATTGCTTTTCTTGTTAGTGAACTTTCTAAATTCCATCCATTTATCTTTTATATTTCTTGCATTGTTGATATTTGCACAAATATTTTCTGACCATTTCTCTAGTGCAGCTTCTTTTGCCTCTATAAATTCCTCTTCAGCTTTGATTAGAGATGATAGATTGGTTGGTGAACTCTTGAGTTTAAAAGTTCTTTGAGATTTATTTAGGTCATGTTTTTTCTTTCCAACTTCTGGATTCCACCAACATGGTCTGTTGAATTTTTTGCTTGATTTTGAAATTTTTGGGACAGCTATTTCCATACAGTTTAGGAAATTATCTTCAAATTGTTGGTACATATGTTCTAAATTTTGGTCATCATTTAATTGTACATTTGAAAATTGATCTTTTGTTGTTTGTTTCCATAATCCTAAATCACATTTGTGAATGTTCCATTTTGGGTCTTCATCTTCTCTTTTAGAGTCAGTAATACAAGAATGTAATTTCACATAAATTCCTATATGGTCTGATTTAACATTTTCATGTGTTAACGTGGTACATTCCAAAGACTTTTTGTATGTGGTTTGGGTAGTTAAAGCCAAATCTATTATACTGTTACTATTTCGTCTGGTAGCCTGTCCATCATTCAAACAAATTAACTGATTTTGAGTCATACAATCCTCTAATAATCTTCCATGACTGTTTTCATTCCCGTCATTCCACTTAGGGGGGGGGGGGGGGGGGCGCACTTAAAAAAATTGCGCCGAGCGGAGGGAGGCGCGAAATTTGTTGGGGTATTTCGTGTGAAAAATCATGATTTTACGCCAAAAAATCATATTTTTTCCAATTGCGGAGGGAGGCGCGAAAATTGTTGGGGTATTTCGTGTGAAAAATCACGATTTTGTGCAAAAAAATCATATTTTTTCCAATTTTAGGGGGGGGGGGGGTGGGGTGCGCGCCGGGTGCGCCCCCCCCCCCCTGGATCCGCTCCTGCGTACAGAATACGTATACTGTTGTCACTTCACTATTACTTGTTTATCATGCGAGAAATACATTAACCTTGTAATACCTATGCTGAGACTATTTACTAAAAAATGAATTAAGTATATATTAAACTATCGGTCTCTATTAAGCTATTTATGTCTTGTTTTATAGCACAGGATTGTGTATGTACAGCGTCAAAGTTATTGTGCTTTAAAAGTTCTGATTATTGTAATGAGGCACCTTAATGAACAATAAATATTTTTGTTTATGATATAAAACAAATAATCATAACCCTATGTAAACGCCGTATACGTAACGTACGCGCCCTTGTCCGATCCAACAGAAATATACAATTTACATGTAAACACTATTTTGTCAGTTAATTAGATTGATCAATAAATACAGGATTTTTTTTTTCTTCAAATGTTTATATAATTCCCTGATAAATATAAGAACAATCTATAATAGTATTATATTATTGTTTATTTATTTGTACCATTCTGGATGATAATAACTTTAGCTATTCAATACACAATAATCCATCAATCGTTTGTGTATTTTACAGTAGTTATGTATATTTGATTTCTTGATTTTGTTTTTCAGGATCTAGAACTATGCACTCATATTTATTTCAATTTGATGTTGATTTAAATGTAAACGTTTAATATTTTCATGGAGATTCAACATTATAATTTATGTTTATTTATTTTACAGGCGATTCATGCATTTTAGTGGCCTTACCGTACATCATTACGAACATATTGTTATATGGTAAATTACTTCAATCCTTACAAATCGGTTCATTGTGCGACATTATATCCAACTTAATCATGATTCGCTTCTATAACTCTGTAATTTATTAGGGGCTTGTTTTCGATAAAAAAAAATATGTATATGGATATTTTTTTTAAATAATCGTTAATACAGTGTTAAACATCGATTTGTATGCATCTGAAAGCAAAGCTCGGAGCTAAGAAATTATTCATATGAATATTTTACGTTAAGTTTAACGTTTAAAAAAATGAAATTCACTTCTGTAAACATCTGTTTTATAGGCCTTGTATTAAAATATGTGTTGAAATAGTGTAAAACAATTGAATTTTCTATAATTCAGAGAGAACACATTTGTTGTCCCCACAAGAGTTACATGTCTAGAGGCCTTTTCCTCAGGTGTACCACCTGTTGTGTTTACTGCTAAAGTATATATTGTATTGGAGTGAGCTGTAAGTAATGCATTACCAAAGTAATAAAATTTTATGATTTCGTGTATCCCTCAAGGCCAACATTTTATAATATCAAAGAATGGCGTCCTTCCTAATTAAGAGGAATTAAGGGGTCCCATTAAGGGTGAATTATCAGGGTAATCACATGTAAATAAAGGTAAATTTGATTCTCTTTTTTGCTTTTTCTACATAAATGGAATTACATAAAATACGAAAACAAATTAATGAATATGCATTATTAAACTCTAAAAATATAAAATTACACATGAAATATGAAAATATAATACTGAATATTTATTATTAATTTTAAACCAATATAAACACACATCAAATAAGAAAACATAATAATTAATATTTATATTAAACATTAATACTATTACTATATAAGCAAACCTGAAATATGCTCTCCAAACTTGATTTTTCACTATTTTTTTATAATTAAAAAAAGTCAAGTTATGAAAGAAATAATTTTCTTATAAAAATTAACTTTTAAAAATAGAACTTCATTTCCATTGTAAGAATATATATATATGATCTATTTTCTTTCCTTAATGTATACATATTTTACTGTTTTAAGGTGTATTATTTCTGTTAAAATTTTAATTAATGGTTTATTTTCCTATTGGATTTTTTTAGCCAAAAAAAAATGACCAACTTTAATCTTACATAAAATACATTATTTTCATTTCTCATTAATTTTGTAACTTTTCTTTATTTAAATTTTTCTTCTTAAATCAATATAAATTTACTTCATTTTCATTAGATTCGAATCAATATTTTTATTGAACTACTTGATGATGCAAATATATATATATACCACATGTTCAATCTTTAAAAAAAAAAAATCCACAACCCATAATATACTCGTTTTATCCTTGTAATTCAACATTTCATTGACAAAAATAAACTTTTCAAAAGAAAATATTATTTATTACACGAAACTACATGACCCCTATATGACCTAACTTGAATAATACTGCGCCCTCTATCGGCACTTTCGCTGGACGAGGGCTTGAACGCTCTTAGTGGTAAAAATCCGTCAGGCCGCTGGCTGGTACAGCCGACCAATCAAATGTCAGATATTAGCGCGTATGCCCATTAGTGACTCCCTTTACTTCCGTTTGTAAATATTGACCAAAAAAACCCACGGAGAATGATTGTGTACGTACGTGCCTTTGCATATTTAGAAAACTAATACACCTTTATTCTCATAATTATGATTTAAATTGCCATAGATTCACAAATCTTTAAAGATTTACAAAAATAAAACACCGTGTAATCATTTTTTGAAGTTTTTATGTTTTAATCTAAATTTGCTAAGATGTCACAATACACATCTAACATGCATTTTTGTAATGTATGTGGGACAATATAAGTGATTTGTGGATAATAGAGTCGACACACGTAACTTGCCGTTAACATAAGATTGTATAAATATGGATATGCACAAGTTAAATTAAGGAAATTGGGATGAAATAATAAAGAAATTTTATTGAAAATAAATATGTAAACAGAAAGTTGATTATTTCATAAATAATAACACTTTTTTTTAGCAATCAATTTTAATCGTTTCATTTATATAAATCTTTATTCAATAATTCGTCTATTTTATTAACAAAAATAAACTATTGTAAAGAAAATATTACTTATTAGCAAAGTGTATGAATGGATCAGAGACTATATTATGTAACCTTGTACATGTCAATAAAAAAAAATATCGGATGTAAACAAAGCGTGCGATATTAAAAATACCGATGAAAACACATAAATTGTGCCTACATTGTAGGAATAATGACATTCTTTTCATAAGAAAGGATAAATACAGCAAGCAAGCTTGTTATACATTGAAATTTCACCCCGAGATCAAAATATTACTAAAACTAGGATGTCAACAAACAACATGCATAACCAACAAAACACGTGACGCTATAAAAAAAAAAAATATCGTTAACTAATGAAATAGAAAATTGAAGAACAACTTTTAAAAATATTTTATTGAATAAAAATACAATAATGAATGGAGTATATATGTGATCTGAGCTCTTCCAAAGCTGCACTTCCTGTCCAAAAATATGTAGAAGAATATTCGATTATAACTAACTTGAATAATTGAACGCTCTTAGTGGTAAAAATCCGTCAGGCTGCTGGCTGAATTAAATAGGGTCGACACACGTAACTTGCCGTTAACATAAGATTGTATAAATATGGATATGCACAAGTTAAATTAAGGAAAATGGGATGAAATAATAAAGAAATTTTATTGAAAATAAATATGTAAACAGAAAGTTGATTATTTCATAAATTAAAATGATTTTTAATATAATATATAAAGAAATACCCATCACAATATCGTTATTTTGGTAAATACTTATTAGACTGATTTTTGTCTTTAATTGATAACTGACCCAAGTTAGCCTAAATAAATGAAATGTGACTTAATGTGTTAATTATATAAATCCTTACCTTCTATCAATTTTAATTTCTTATCTAATTCTTATTCTTATTATGTAACACTATGGTCAGGTTGTTATTTTCATTGAATGGCATCTCAAAATAGTTGGCTTCACAGTAAGAGCTCTTCCGGTATATTGGTTACATCCTGTATATTACAATTGACAGCTAATGCATGACAAACAATTTTAATCAGCCATCAGTATCATAAAATCACGGCTGGTAATCGGCACAAGCAGAACAGTTGGTTGTGCAAAGAAATTCGTGAGGATAACTTCCGGTTTTGGTGGAGGAGAGTTCACGAAGACGCTTCGCAAGGTATGTACATGTCAAAAATTGAAATTTTCTTTTTTACTGCTCGAATATTGCAAAATCAGAGAATGCTATGCTGTGGCGAATGCTTTCACGATTAGAAACATGTATAGTTTATTCTTGTATATGAAGTGTAACTCTCGCAAAATCAATCGTCCCACGAAAAACATGACGAAAATTGTGACACTCGTGCATTTCTAAGTTGTTCTTGACAAAGATGCAAGTTAAATTTTCAATATTTTTTCATCATGGGAGTCTAAATGTAATCGGGGATAAATTCCGATTCGTCAGAAGTAAATTGAAGTCTCGATAAATCTACAAACTGTCAATTTCTCGTTTTCCTGCTCGAGGAGATCGGTTCTGATAGAGCACATTGCGAATGCATGAGGAGATTTGCTAGTTTTGGTACGACACAGGTAATCCACTGTATAATCACAAATTTTGCATGTCTGTCTGGTAATAAATTCACGAACTGATGCCCTTCTGCCCGTCTGGTTTTTAAAAGTATAAAAGTAATATTTCATTGTTCATGGGCTGTCCACCTAGAAAGAAACATTTCATTTAAGGAATCAATTCATAATTGTAACTGTGGTTTCCCATGATTTAACTTGTCATTATTGATCATTTGTTGTTTGTGACAACTTCCATTCACAGGCGCTCGTGGCACGGACCATCCCCCTTTTTCTATCTTTCTGTTTACAAATTTATTTACTAATAATATTATTAGTATCTATACACATGCAATTTGATGTTAACATAAGATTGTATGAATATTGACACGAACAAGTTAAAATAAGGGAAAAGTGATGAAATAATAAAGAAATAAAGAAATTTTATTGAAAATAAATTTGTAAACAGAAAGTTAGAAAAAGGGGGGTGGTCCGTGCCACGAGCGCCTGTGCTTCCATTGTGTATTGGATACACAACATTAACTTCCCTTACATTGGAAAAAATTGAAAATGCACTGTAAGATAATTTTATAATCAAGAATAATTAATCTTAATGTGAATCATATCTTTATATTTTCTAATACAAATGATACACTCTAAATTAAATATCATACAGTTGAGAATAATATTAATTTGTGGTTTGTTTTTCTATTATGTAGTGTGTTATGTGTACACACTTGTAAATAAAAAAGATCTCTGTTAGTAGTGGTTACAAGATGTACAGCGCTTTACCGATTTTAAGGATATGACCACAGTTTAATTGACATCCTGTGTTTAATTTATTCATGACTAGCTAGCACTAAGTGAATGTTTATTTACGTTAGACCTATGTATGTGCTGAAATCATGTAATATTATAACTTGTGTAGATCTGCGGTGAAGTTTCCGTCATCTTTAGTAAAAAGGTTGCGCCGAATAGATGTGGAAACCCGTTTGAAAGGATATAAAGATTTTGAAATTGAAAGAGATTTTTTTTTAATAAACTTGGTGTCCTGATTGATGGGGATTTTAAATTTGGTATATTGCTATATATAGCTACTTGTTTTTGTTCGTTTCCTTGGCGGTGATACAGGCAATCTATATCGAAATGTTTTTTTGTAAAGAGTCAATGTCAGTCCCCTTTTCCTCTTTCCCTTGAATCCTGGCATCTCCTTAAAGTGGACAGAGAATAGTTTATTTTGATTAGAGTATTTATCAGTGTTGTGTTTAAAAGTGTCAATTTATCAATTTTGCAGAAAACAATTACCAAAACTTGAAAATCTCCTCATGCATTCGCAATGTGCTCTATCAGAACCGATCTCCTCAAGCAGGAAAACGAGAAAATTGACAGTTTGTAGATTTATCTAGATTTCAATTTACTTCTGACTAATCGGAATTTATCCCCGATTACATGTAGACTCCCATGATGAAAAAATATTGAAAATTTAACTTGCATCTTTGTCAATAACAACTTAGAAATGCACGAGTGTCACAATTTTCGTCATGTTTTTCGTGGGACGATTGATTTTGCGAGAGTTACACTTCATATACAAGAATAAACTATACATGTTTCTAATCGTGAAAGCATTCGCCACAGCATAGCATTCTCTGATTTTGCAATATTCGAGCAGTAAAAAAGAAAATTTCAATTGTTGACATGTACATACCTTGCGAAGCGTCTTCTTGAACTCTCCTCCACCAAAACCGGAAGTTATCCTCACGAATTTCTCGCTTGTGCCGATTACCAGCCGTGAAAATACATTTTTTTTAAATCTTTATTTTAAATGAAATTAAAAAATCATTATAAGAGTGAATTCAATTCAAGCTTTTATTTTACTTTCCAACTTTGAAATAAAAATCACTGTTTTAGTTTAGTAATTATTCATTTAAGTTTTATTTCATGTTTGGTTGTATTTATCCGGATATGTGTATTGCATACAACATTACATCATCTGATCGTTCCATTGGACATTATTTACAAACACTTTAGCTCCTCCTATTTTATGTCGTAATACCCATAAGTAATAGCGATTTACTATTTCCGGTTTGACGGATTTTTTCAATGAATGCATCCAGGCGTTAAAGGACTAATGACATAAAAAATAAATTTTTCAATTTTGTTTGATTTGGTCATTAAATAAACTATAAACATTGTCTTAATTGAAAATAACCCCCTAGTACGCCCATTTTATTGAGTATTACCTTTTGAAATCGCCCCGATCTCTGACCTATACATTTTAATGAGCTAAGTGGTCACGTGAACATGCGCCAAAGGATGGCTTCCATGATAAACGATCATGAGCGATCGAAGTGAGACAGTAAACAGCCGATAAATATCATGGACAGTGATGACAGCAATATCTCCGATCATATTAGTGATTTAGACATCCAGCCGTATCAGTTCGAGCCATTATGTAATGATGAAAGTCAACAGGAAAGAGAACATTCAACATCAGAAGACTCCGATATCGACGAAAGTTCCCAAGGCTCAAGACAGACTTGTCAAAAGGTGAGGTTTTGTTTATTTGTTGAATATATTCGAAAAAAAACACCACTTGATTGAACGAAAAACTGTAATAATATAAGTCAACAGGTTGTACTGACGATGATATCTTACCCCCCCCCCCCCCCCCCAATTTACGAAAGTTTTAACGAATAAAGATGACTGTCGTAGTGCCTCCTATGTCGGTGGTCGGTAAAAAGTGTAACCCGAACCGGAAATTGACGGAAATGTCCCGAACCGGAAATCTTTTATTGTTGATATTTTCTTTAATTTTACGATGTTTTTCAAAAACTTTTTTAATTTATTGTGTATTTTTATATACGTGAAACACATAGATTATAATAAGATGTTGAAATATATTCAAAAAGTTGAAAAATGCAGTTTTCTGATTTCAAGGTCGGTAACTAAAATGTGTAACCCGAACCGGAAATCTTTTATTGTTGATATCTTCTTTAATTTTACGATGTTTTGCAAAAACTTTTTCATTTATTGTGTATTTTTATATCCTTGAAACACATAGATTATAATAAGATGTCGAAATATATTCAAAAAGTTGAAAAATGCAGTTTTCTGATTTCAAGGTCGGAAAAATGTGTAACCCGAACCACAAAGGTAGATAACTCTGTTCTTCCCCGAACCGGAAATCTTTTCTTTTATTACGAGATTTTTATTGGAAAACCGTGTATTTTTACACTTAAAACGTATAAATCACTATAATTTCTATTACTGCATATTTTTGTTTACCTTATTGGAATTTAATAAATATAAATGAACTTGCAATGGATAGAAAATGGTGAAATAACTCGTATATACTTTAATTTTAGAAAAATGTGTAACCCGAACCACAAAGGTAGATAACTCTGTTCTTCCCCGAACCGGAAATCTTTTCTTTTATTACGAGATTTTTATTGGAAAACCGTGTATTTTTACACTTAAAACGTATAAATCATAATAATTTCTATTACTGCATATTTTTGTATACCTTATTGGAATTTAATAAATATAAATGAACTTGCAATGGATAGAAAATGGTGAAATAACTCATATATACTTTAATTTTATGATGCTTTTATTTGTAATCAAATATCAAATATCAAATCAAATAAGTTTTATTTAAAGTCGAAATATCTATAGCACATAACATAAGCTCTAGTGAGCTTTTGAATCGACTATTACATAAAAAGCACATACAAGTATAAAATAACTTTACAAGCACATATTACATGACATCACAAAGCAAAACAAAAAACAAAAAAAACATGCATGCATAGACATTAGTATAAAACATAAGCTCATGTATACAATAAGGAATTGAATTCATGTCAAACAAATATATGGTATTCTAGTATATTACTAATATTAAATAAGATGAATATATCAAATGTTAATGTCTATGTAGGCACTCTATGTAACAATGTGAAAAAAAAAGTATGTGATAGTTTTCTTAGTTATTGGTATAATTTAAAAAAATGTATAAATGAAGACAAAAAGGGAAAAGTCCGTACATATTTTACATTCAAGGAACATTTTATTAGAGAAAAATATACATTTCTTAATGATTTCAAAGTAAGACAGGCAATTTGTAAAATCAGAATTAGTGCACATCCTCTTATGATTGAAATTGGTAGATATAAAAACTTGGAAACCGAAGAACGATTATGTAAACTGTGCATAACACTAAAAATTGAGGATGAATATCATTTTTTAATCGATTGCCCCATATATAATAATAGTAGAAAGATTTGTTATCAGAAAATTTCAGAATTATGTTCTAATTTCAATAATATGTCAGATAAAACAAAATTCTATTATTTATTTACCAAAGAAGATCTTTCAATAATCAATATTTTTGGAAACTGTATAGAGTGCCTTGAGACAAGAAAACTGAAACAGGATTTATGATACTGAAATATTTTTTCTCTTTCTGTTTATATCATTAATTATTTTTTAAGGCTCTGAACCCGACAAGAAACATTGTATTTATATATATATATGTATAATTGCCTCCAATGACAATAATCAATGTATGCAATTTGTTTGCCCCTATTGTGGGCCCGTTGATTGGAATAATAAATATTCTTATTCCTATTCTATATAGTTGATAATTTTCTTTAGATTTTGATCAGAATTTCAATTAAATAAAGAGCTACATTTTTACTGAGCATGTGATGACCTTACCATAGATAAGATGTACATTTTGTAAATTTAAAAAAAGAAGAGAGAAAAAAAAACCAAACAGAATAAACAATTTTCCTGATATTAAATTGAAATTATTTGAAAATTCTATTACAATTTACTTATAATACAACAAGTATGAATCTAACACCATAAAAATTCTACAGATAAATAGGTGCACCAGATAAATATCTTTAATAAAAAGTAAGTTAGGGAACGACCATTTAACTTGAAGGGGGGGGGGGGGTTATGGTTTTTTTCTAAAAAAATATTCTGATTGAGAGTTTTTGTCATATAATCTAATGTTAAATTCTGGAAAAAAAAATTCGCACTTTGCACGACAAAAAAAATTCTGAACGAAACAAAAAACCATAACCCCCCCCCCCCCCTTCAAGTTAAATGGTCGGTCCCTTATCGGTTTTGTAAATTGACCAAAACAGATAAATAAAAAAAATGTTCCTGAAATCAAAATAAAACTAAATATTTTATTATAATTTTCTAATAAAATACAACAAGTAATTCTGCAGATGAATATCTCAAATAAAAATAAGATATACATGATGTAAATTGACAAAAAAAAAAGGATAAATTCATAATTTTCCCGAAATTAAAATAAATCTTTTTAAATATTTATTATAATTTTCTAATAAACTACAACAAGTATGATTTTAACACACTTAAATTCTGCAGATGAATATATTTGAAATGAACTATTACTTGTTTATTACAATTTATTTGCACAGTGAACTTATCAATTTAATAATTGTATCTAATGAAAATTTCCGGTTCGGGAAGAACAGAGTTATCTTCCTCTGTATTTCGGAATAAAAATTAATATACACTCCTTTTCAACAAAAAAAAAAGGAAAGAAATAATGAAATAATAAACACATAGCTTGTCAATTATCATTTTTGAAACTTTTTATCATGCTATCAATACACAAGATGAATACATTCAACTGTCAAGATTAATTGCCCTGTTCAGGGGCGGATCCAGGATTTCAAGTTGGGGGGGGGGGGGGGGGGGGGGGGGGGCGCACTTTAAAAAATTGCGCCGAGAGGAGGGGGGCGCGAAAATTTTTGGGGTATTTCGTGTGAAAAATTACGATTTTATGCCAAAAAATCATATTTTTTCCAATTGCGGAGGGAGGCGCAAATTTTTTTGGGGTAATTCGTGTGAAAAATCACGATTTTACGCCAAAAAATCATATTTTAGGGGGATCCGCCCCTGCTGTTGACTTAGGCGCCTTCATGTTTCGTATATTCTAAGGCTTCTAACTGTCATGATAGTGCATTGAATTACAATATATATTGATTAAATTCCAGTAAGGTAAAAAAAAATATGCAGTAATAGAAATTATTATGATTTATACGTTTTAAGTGTAAAAATACACGGTTTTCCAATAAAAATTTCGTAATAAAAGAAAAGATTTCCGGTTCGGGAAGAACAGAGTTATCTACCTTTGTGGTTCGGGTTACACATTTTTCCGACCTTGAAATCAGAAAACTGCATTTTTCAACTTTTTGAATATATTTCGACATCTTATTATAATCTATGTGTTTCAAGGATATAAAAATACACAATAAATGAAAAAGTTTTTGCAAAACATCGTAAAATTAAAGAAGATATCAACAATAAAAGATTTCCGGTTCGGGTTACACATTTTACCGACCTTGAAATCAGAAAACTGCACCTTTCAACTTTTTGAATATATTTCGACATCTTATTATAATCTATGTGTTTCAAGTATATAAAAATACACAATAAACGAAAAAGTTTTTGAAAAACATCGTAAAATTAAAGAAGATATCAACAATAAAAGATTTCCGGTTCGGGACATTTCCGTCAATTTCCTGTTCGGGTTCGGGTTACACTTTTTACCGACCACCTCATATGTCCCCTTTTTTTAGGATTCTACTTCGTACATGTATAAAATTAACCCCGACACATTTCTTCTTCTTCTTCTTCCATTAAAGTGCAGGGCTGCCGCAACAGCATCTTCACACTGAGATTCGAACAGGAGAGATTAAAAACGAAAGACTAAGCCCATCTGACTTTTGTTAGTGCTACAGCCATATTAACAGTATATGCACTATTCATGACTGACTCCAAATTAATAAAATACCTTGAAAAGATCAAATCAAAGACAGACCAAGACCCTATAGGACCACGTATTAGAAAACCGTTTATTATATCGGACAGTAAAGGAAGATACCTACGAGAACATATCCAATCGCCGGTAGAAAATCAAATCATATGGCAATACAAGGGTGGTAGAACAACATATGAGGGCTATAACTGGCTATTACAAAACATAGATCATCAAATAGGACAACACGATAATATTCATTTCTACATCTGGCTAGCAACATGTGATCTTACTAGTTACAATCCACCATTTATATATCTGGTCTGTGAAAACAATGATGGTATTCATCATATAATTGACACATATCATCAAATTACTGAAACGGTGAATCATTACCCACACTGTAGAGTAACATTTCTTGAAACGCCTGTATACTCGATATACGAGCATAGCAAATACAAAGGTCAAACAGACTCTGAATTCAAGAAGTTGGACAACAAACTTCTATCGCAAATTAATGAGCTAAACCAAATTACCAGGGAAATAAATATTGGATTAAACAATACATCACCTGTATTCTCAACTGATCTCAGCCGGCAGCACGGGAAAAACTCAAAGACAAAACAAACACCCCGAGATCAATATAATTATAACTTGCTCAAGGACGGACTTCACCCAGGCATACATTTGTCAAAAGTTTGGTTAAAGAAACTAGAATTACAAATAAAAAAGGACTGTTGGGAAAACTGGCACTAGTCAACTGTGGGGGCATCCACAACGTACTATTATCGGTTAGATCATCTCCTTTATTTTGTATATACTAGCTCTGAAACATTAACAGACAAAAACCTCGCAACTTGAAATAGCAATGGCAACCAATGGATCTATTGCAAGATATAAAAAGGACAATAAACATCAAACTAGAAGCATGCGTGGCACAGCTAGCTCGATTACAAATACGTACACTCTCAATATAGACAAAGCGTTGAAGAAAAAACTAGATGCTACCAAACGTCAACAAGATGTACTGTATGAATACACCAAAGGAGGACTAGTTATAACAGCGGATGCAGCAACATTTGAGCTATTAAGGATAGTCGCAAATATTTATTATGAAAACCTCCCAGAATCACTTGGAAAGGCTTATATAACACAAAGTACTGACTCTACAAAATGCAACAATGTGCAGACTACAATACGAGTACATGAACAAGAACAACCTGCATATACAATCAATCTGTATTTAACTAGTAGCAGAATCCTAGTAAATGGCAAAAAGCTGACACTATTTGTGGAAAGAGATATTACTGGAATTCATAACATCATTCATGCAGCCACATGTAATGGCAACCAGATAAATCTGAATAAACTGAACAACATACTAGCCGAACAATTGCAACGTATAATAGGAACAACTACAAGCATGGATGAACTCGGGAAGGCACCAGCAACAAAACAACATGAAATTGAAGACATATCATGTATCAAATGCAGAAAGAACTGTAAAACACGTAGCACATACTGTACTGTAGGCGAACATTGGATACACTACAAATGTGAAAAGCTTAATCCTGAACAGATAACAGCAATAGAAGCAACAACAACAGCAGACTATACATGTACACTCTGCCAGAATGGAAAATCTAATATTTGTGCTAATGCACTAGCTATTCTAGATGAATGTAATCTAAGAACAGATGAAGTACAAGATGAAACTCGTTGTAATTTATGTGATAAAACAATTGACGACGAAAATTATGACTTATGTACATCATGTAACAACATATACCATCTGACGTGTATGGAAACTAACAACGATCACAAAACATGCTACTCGTGTAAATCATATATAGATGAACTGGAAAATCAAAATGAGAGTGAAGTCAAACAACCAGAATTAGATGAACATACCACTATTCTGAAAGAAACCAGCAGTAACAACAATAGATGTACTGATGCAATACAAACACAAAGTCAAAATAATCTGAATGAAAACCATAGCATCAATGCCAACAAACACGAGACATCGCCTAAAAGACTTTTACTACCAAGTTCAATAACTAAAAGTCATGATGAGGAATCCATATCAGCCAAATTAAGAGAACTACGAAATAAAGAAACAAAATTAAAAAAACTAGAGGAAACACTCAAAATAAGAGAAAAATCTCTAACTGAGCAAAGGAAAAGTAGAATAGAAATGGAAACGTATTGTAATAAACTTGAAGCTAAGAACACCGAACTCGAATTAATGGTAAAAACATTACAGAGGAGAATAGAACAACATGAACAGTCAAGTGATAATCCATCAACTTCACCTGTAAACACAACTACCAACTCGGATATTAACTCTAGAATGAAAGAACAACTTAACAACAAGATATTGGCAGTACATGATAAGATTACAAACATGGTTTTCGAACAAATCGATAAACAACTTGAGTTAGTCAATATTTCAATGAACAGTACTAGTCAAACATCAAATCAAATTAACTCCGATTGTTATAAGAAATGACTAAAATGAGCACAGCTAGAGACAATATGCCCAAATGGAACAATGAAGCAACGACGACTAGTCATGACTACAGGCTGATCAACAATTCTCAAGATACATGTACCTCACAGACAATCCGAGAAGATAAAACCCCGCATATGATTACACCTGAGTTAGCAATAGGTATTCCAATATATTACAAACAGAGAAGCTCAAATAATGTAACAAAACCATATCGCCAACCTCAACAGCAAACTAAAGCATATAGGATACCGACTATACAAGACCGAGAAAACTATGGATCAAATACCAAAGATAACACTGACAGATTGAATGCCAACTATCCTTTTTTAGGCGAGACATGCCTCCAGCAGCAACTGAGATAGCACATATTCCAATTAGCTCTAAGGGAGAAGGAGAGATACATATAGCGTCCTTGAATTGCAAAAACTTAAAAACCAGTGCCTACATTATAGAAGAGCTATTGAAACAACATCAAATTATCTTAATACAAGAACATTGGCTATTTGAGGCTCAAATCAACACAATTGGCGACCTGAATAAAAACATCAATTTTGTCGGAAAAGGAGTTGATAAATATAATCCAGTCTTACCAAAAAGCATGCCGAGAGGATATGGAGGAGTTGCAATTATTTGGAGGGAAAACATTGATCATTTAATAAAAATACTACCAGATGGCACTGAAAGGATACAGTGTGTAGAAATCAATAGTAATAATGATACAAATTTCTTAGTAGCTTCAGTCTATCTACCATCAAAAGGAAGCCATGACTATATCGATGAATTCTATGACTGCATAGACCAACTATATGAAATCTACCAAAAGTATCAAGGAACACATAAAATTATAATCGGTGGTGATCTAAATGAAGACCTCAACAATGAAAAGACAAATAAGAGGAAAACATACTTATTTGATTATATCAAAGAGTGTGGCTTATCATATGATATCAGTGGAAAAACATTCATTAAACCAAATGGGGAAGAATGTTCTGAATTAGACTATTCTACATACCATCAACTACAAGTTCTGCACAAAGAAAGAAGTGCTCAACAATACTATCACAAACGTGTCAGACCATCATCCTGTAAAAATGACTATAATGCTAGACCACGACATCAAGAACTTAAAAGAAGGGGAAAACAGCAATACTCGTCTGAAGGTAAAGTGGGAAAAGATTGATATAGACTTGTATAAAGCTTTAACAGACCAATCTATTGATGCCTTAAACAAGACCACAAGAACATTAAACGATACAGAACACTTGACAGAAAAGATATGTACAATCATGAATGAAGCTGCTACAAAAAGCACAACTGTGAAAGCTAGATATTCGGCAAAACCTAAGCTTAAAGTGTGGACTCCAAAAATCAAGGATCTATTAGAAAATATGAGAAGTAACTACAAACGATGGGTAACTTACGGAAAACCAACGAATCCAACAAATATAATATACTCTCAGAGAATATTGAGCAGGAAAGTTTTTAGAAAGGCTATACGCATCAAAGAGGCGAAACAAAGAGAATCTGAACGCGACATGATACTAGACACGAGAACTAGAGACATGAGATTATTCCATAAACTAGTAAGAAACAACAGGAAAAAAGGGCATAATCTTATGGACGACCTTTATGTAAATGGTGAAACGTATTCAGGAAAGGAAAATGTACTACAAGGATTTACAGAACACTTTCGACAACTAGCAACAAATAACCAAAACAATGAGAGTGAATATCACAGGAAAATAGAACAAGCAATCCAACTGATAAATCAGCTTGTCAAAAATAAAGCGATACCGGTGGCAACAATATCCGAATTGGAAAAAAGTATCAAATCCATCAATACAGGGAAGTCGGCAGATATATACAACATCACCATTGCACATATCATCAATGCTGGAGAACAAATGATAACCATATTGCTACAAATAGTAAACGCCATATTTGATCATGGCAGTGTACCCGACATTCTGAAAGTAGGCCTACTTACACCGGTCTTTAAGAACAAAGGGAATATAGCTGAAGTGATAAACTACAGAGGCATAACCGTCTTACCAGTCATCAATAAAATAATTGAAACCATAATAAAAAACCGGACAAACCATAATATACTGGCAATCCAGAATCCAATACAACGTGGATTCACTAAAGGATCATCACCCTTAAATTCTGCTTTGCCAGTTGAAGAGACATACAGAGAAAATGCAGATAACAAAAATGAATGTCAGCTAGTATTACTGGATGCAAAATCGGCATTTGACGTTGTTATACATAGTCATCTGATGAGACGGGTATACCATGCTGGAATACAGGACAAACACTGGTCACTAATCAACAGTATGCACCAGAAAGCTAGTAGCTCGGTAAAATGGGATAACAAAATATCACAACGATTCCCAGTAACTCAAGGAGTTCGACAAGGAGGTATCCTAAGCAGTGACCTATACAAAGTCTACATAAATCCTCTATTAAACAATCTTAGTGACTCATATCTAGGAATGAAAATCGGAAATGTAAACTGTAATGCTAGTGCATGTGCAGATGATGTAGCACTAATGAGTATACGTGAACATGAAACGCAAGTCATGATTAATATAGCACATGAATTTGCTACAATGGAAGGATACAAACTTCAGCCATCTAAAAGTGTTATCATCAACATACAACCAAACAAGAGAAAGCAAAGTATGATGGATCAAGAATATATTCTTGAAAATAATGTAATGCCTAATGTAAAGCAAGCCATTCATTTGGGAATAATAAGAACAAACACATTAGCTGACAACATGACAGTAAATGTAGAAGAGAATATCAAGAAATCTAGAAGAAGCGCTTATGGTCTATTTGGAGGAGGATTCCATGGCAACAATGGACTAGATCCTGAAACTCTAATACATCTATTCAATACATACATAACGCCAGTATTAATGTACGGTATGGAACTAATCATCCCAAAGACCACAGCACTAGAACAGTTAGAACGATATCAAAAGAAGCTTCTCAAACAACTACTATCATTACCACCGAATACACCCGACCCAGCAGTTTATTTACTATCCGGAACATTGCCAGTTGAGGCTCAACTACATATACGAGCATTAAATTTCTTCAATAACATCTGTAACCAAGAAGAGAAAAGCATAGAAAAATTACTAGCAAGGCAACAACTAAGAACAAAAACCATCAACAGTAACAGCTGGTTTATAGAAATTAAGAAAATGTTGATAAAATACAACCTGCAAGAC
The DNA here is from genome assembly GCA_963680875.1 of Bathymodiolus brooksi. Taxonomy (NCBI): domain Eukaryota; kingdom Metazoa; phylum Mollusca; class Bivalvia; order Mytilida; family Modiolidae; genus Bathymodiolus; species Bathymodiolus brooksi. The sequence continues at coordinate 136,088,325 of OY804576.1, read as the reverse complement.
CCAGAGTACTACTTGGACAATCCTATGACAAAAAGGCTGTGGATAACATCAATAAAGAGAGAAATTCAAAATTACTGGCAAGAACTCATAACTTCAATGGCTTCATACTACCCGAGATTGAAATACCTAAACTCCGCAGACTACCGACCGGGAAATATACATCCACTATTGAAAATTAAATGCTCATCATCTATAGAAATAAGTAGAATTCCACCAAAACTGAAAATGTTAACAGGAACATATATATTGCAAACTATTAGAACAAAAATGTATGCCGACGAAGATGCGAAATGTCAACTATGCAAAGTAGAAACTGAAATTCTGGAACACTTATTGTTGGACTGCACAGAGCTATCAAATATCCGAAACCCGATCTTACGGCAGATTCATGATATATTCCTTCATCATACGGAATACGACCTATGTCAACAATCAACATCAGTTCAAATGCAGATACTATTAGACATTACCAGAATATCGAAAGTGTTGAGATTAACAGATGATCAAATCAGACAAATTGAATATCAAATAAGGAGACTAATATATGCACTCCACAGTGAGAGATACAAAATCTTGAACATTCATTGGAAATTAAAGAAAAGACATAAATAATCCGGCGCTACTAATATACAGCCACCATCATTATTGATCTGTTGTGCAAATACAGTAAAAAGATAAGATAAGCTTTTCTTTTTTTAGACTCATTATTGAACGTGTATAATCACAGTTTTATATTTTAAAATCATATATATTTTACACAAGGAACGTCAACTATCTTAAACCCTAACGTTTTAGCAGAGACTTTTTATCCTGGACTTATTACATTTTATACGTATGCACCGTGTATATATATCATGGACTTTTATTGTTAATATTTATTATGCTGCACTTGTAAATACTACACATGGTTTTTATTGGAGATGGGATGTTCTACATGCCAAATGGCATGGTTATCCTTAGAAGGATGTGAAGATACAGAGGTAAGGTAAGGATACTGATAGTGTGAGTCTTGCCAGGTAAAGAGAAAATTGAGTAATTTTAATTTAACATTATTTTCACTCAAATGAAGCAGCAAACAAATAATTCACAATCCACAACAGCTCAAGCATTAACCTCTTTTCCAGAAAACCCACAACTTTATATATTTGCTTATACAATTACTGGGATATTATGCATATCTTGAACAAGTCTGCATGTTCCATGGAGAGTTGTCAGCTGCTGTAAATAAATATTGATGTGTGTTTTCAGGGAGAATAATATATACAGAGAAGGAATAAGCCAATTTCCAGACAGGTAGGCCTTTTTTATTCACTAAATTTAAGATGAATGCACAACAAGTACCCCAATGTAAACAAAGAAGAGTGACTTACCTTCTAACTTATTATATCATGTCAGAAACCCGGCATGGATAGAAACTACTGTTTGATTGTATTTATTGTATATATGTCATACAGTGATACATAGAAAGTTGCAAAATGTTGTTTATATGAAAAAAAGTCGATGTTAAAAAAAAAGGGGGGGGAGGGGGTGCAACATCTTAAAAAAAAAGAAAAAAAAGGGAGTGACATAGGGTCCTGTCCATAAGTACCGGTGCTGTGACCTATATATTTTTACTACGTTCGTACGACTTTACGCTAATATTGACATTTGTCCAAAAGGGGGGGGGGGGGGTCCCGGTATTTTATAGAGCTCAGTAGGATTTTATACTGTTTTTGTTAATTATCAATTGTTATCATAATATATTTCATGAGAATCTATTCCATATTCTTGTTATTTGTTGTACAAGTATGAAACATTTACCAGTGCCTTGAGCTTGTGCAGATTACGCTACCAGTAATAGAATTAACCCACTACCAGGGTGATTATACTACCAGTTTTTATACCTGTATATCGTTACCACCCCAGTGGTGTAACATTTGGTGACCGGCGGTGGGATATGTGTAATACCACACCTTTTTGAGATTTGTTGATCACTGATACTTGTACAAAAAATATTTTTTTCTATATAAATAAATAAAATAAAATGAGTCTCCACAGTATCTGTGTCTCGCCCCATAGCTCTTGTGATTCTCGGGTATCCACTCCTGAAATGCTTTCCCCAATAAAAGTTCAGGGAGAGGGAGAAAACCAATTAAATCTTTCTCAAACAGTAGAAGTCTTAACTACCAAGCTGGACCTTTTGAGCAAGAAAATTGACAACACTAACAGAACTGTTATGAATTTAGAAACCCATCTAGACCATTTAACTAGACAAGATGAATATTTAAATCGCAGGTTAAGCCAGTGTGAAAGAGATACTACCCATATTAATAATGTTCTAAATCAATTGCCCACATTCGATCAAATAGAATCACTAATAACAAGAACACTAGCTGCACAGGCAGGAAATATATTGCCCAGGATGAACTATAATGAAATTACCACAAGTTATGAGCCATCTACAATACACCCAGATTTACCAATGTCAGGAAACCATGACTCAGATAGAAGAAGTATGGCACCTCCAGTACCTACACATAATGAAAACCACAATTACCATGACCCAAGTAATACATGTATCCATGACATGGACCATGCTCATGCAAATACTTTTACCCTTATTTTTGTACCTAAAGCTACATCATTACCAGAAGTAATTGTTAAACCAGATGGTCAGAATAACAAAAATGTGGGTCATAGCAATGTTGGGTATACCAAACCATTAACTTATGATGGCAAGACTGACTGGGCAGATTATAATGTTCACTTTGAAACTGTTTCTAAATTAAACCAATGGTCTGATGAAGTCAAGGTGCTTAAACTTGTATCAAGTATGCAAGGGGCTGCTTTAACCACAGTGGGGCACATTAACACTGATAGTCCACCTACCTATTCAGAACTCATACAAACTTTGACTAAGAGGTTCTCACCTCCAAATCCAGTCTGAAATGTATATGGCCCAAGTAGATGCCAGGATAAGAAAAAGGGGAGAGTCATTACCAGAATTAGCTCAGGATGTTAAAAGATTGATTCGCCTTGCTCATCCTTCTGCTACTGCAGAGATCCACGACAAATTATCGTACAGAGCTTTCAGGAGTGCCCTAAATGACCATGACCTTGAATGGGCAATAGTGCAGTCGACTATAGAAAGCATTGATGAAACATTACACTTGGCTCTTAAATATGAGGCTTATAATATGAGTAAGCGAAAACCCTCTCTTAGGTATCAAAGCTTAAATGACACAGGTCAAGCTAATAATAAATCATTTAAAGAAGAGTCCAGATCCTGTTTCTACTGTCAGAAAGTAGGGCACCTAGCTAAAGACTGCAACAAGAGAAAGCGGGACCTACAGAATACTATTGACCAAAGTCGAATGAGAACAAATACTGACTTCAAACCCAGAGACGATTACCCTTCTACTAATAATGGTCTAATGTCTGGTAATCAGAACCTGGGAAACTTCTAGACACTAATGGTGAGGGTCAACTGTCAGCTAATGAGGAGCAGAAACCAATGGAAGACCCTACCCCTTAATACCAAAGGGAAAGAAATTGCAGGCGACAGACAGACCTGGACAGTTTATTTAATTTTCTGTTTATTTTATTTATATTATTATATATGTGTATAGGTTATCAGGGTATTCAATAAGATTGTATTGAAATTTGAAGCGGCTACATGATAAAGGGGGGGGGGGGGTTCACTTACATTCAAAATGGTGCATTCTGAGGAATTTTAAAGTAGTTTACAAGTGCATGAAAAAGAAGGTTTCATAGAAATGATTTTTTTTTTAATTTTAACATAATTATCTTTTCGATGTGTCTCTAGATTTTTCAATTGAAATATCTCTATCATTTAAACGTTTAATGGAACATCAAATGATAATAAGTTAAGCGTAGAATTGACACCGATCAATGATAAATTCGTTTCATTACCCTAGTTTTAGATAACCCCTGACAAATGCATTGTTATCGATCCTGAAATGCATTATTTTTTTGTATAATTGTGGATTTTAAAAATCTTGAAGATGAAAGAGTGAATAAATATTGCATATTTCTTTTATTTAATGAAAAAATATTTTAGTTTCTAACAGTCGATTCGGCGATTTCACTCGTTTGAAGCGGCGACATATCGCCAGGTGCCGGCCTTTATTGAAATCCCTGGGTTATACATGTATCATTATGTATCTTATATGTTTATAAAAGCGGAATTATTCAGAGACCATGAATATTTAAAAATGTATATATATATATATCTGAGTTGAAATGTTTGTTATATAGTCATTAACAAGACATTATGTGAAAAGTATTAAAGTGCCCTATTGATCAGGAAATCTAGGACCTTTTAAATTTACTTTGCAAAGATATATTGTAAGTAATGTTGATGTAATTATTCAGAGACCATGAATATTAAAAAAGGAAAAAAACAATATCTGAGTTGGAATGTCTGTTATAGTCATTAACAAGACATTGTCTGAAAAGTATTAAAGTGCCCTATTGATCAGGAAATCTAGGACCTTTTGAATTTACTTTGC